>CM029125.1:10973895-11573895 GCA_016859345.1 Istiophorus platypterus
TTTAAATGATATTAGTTTATTTCAGGATTTAGAGCGCATCATAGCATGGAGATGGCACTGGTGAAGGTTATGAAAGATCCACTAACTGCATCGGATAAAGGACTTGCTTCTGTACTCGTTCTGTTAGATCTTAGTTCTGCATTTGGCACTATTGACCATCAAATCCTATTACAGAGACTGGAGCATTATATTGACATCAAAGGACTTGCTCTTAGCTGCTTTAAGTCCTACTTATCAGATCAATTTCAATTTGTGCACATTAATGAATCCTCAGTCTACTCAAAAGTTATTCACGGAGTTCCAAAAGGTTCAATGTTTGGAACAGTTCTATTCACCATATATATGCTTCCTTTAGGCAATATTATCAGGAAACACTCCTTAAACTTCCATTGTTATGAAGATGACACCCAATTGTACCTATCAATGAAGCCAAATGAAACCAATCAGCTAGCTAAACTTCAAGCATGTCTCAGGGATATAAAGATCTGGATGACCAGGAACTTCCTACTATTGCATGCAGATAAAACTGAAGTTACAATGCCTGGCCTGCAACACCTCAGAAAAAACATCTTATGACATACTTACTCTAGACGGCATTGCTCTGGCCTCTAGAACCACTGCTAGGAATCTCGGAGTTGTCTTCAATCAGGACATGTCCTTTAACTCCCACATAAAACAAACTTCGAGGACTGCCTTTTTTCACCAATGTAATATTGCAAAAATTAGGCACATCCTTTCTCAAAAGGACGCAGAAAAATTAGTAAACACTTTC
Source organism: Istiophorus platypterus (assembly GCA_016859345.1). Classification (NCBI taxonomy): domain Eukaryota; kingdom Metazoa; phylum Chordata; class Actinopteri; order Istiophoriformes; family Istiophoridae; genus Istiophorus; species Istiophorus platypterus. The sequence goes on from CM029125.1 coordinate 10,974,668, forward strand.
ATTATTTCTATGCTTGATTATTGCAACTCCCTATTATCAGGCTGACCAGAAAAAGAAATGATATTTCCCCTGTGTTAGCTTCTCTGCATTGGCTCCCTGTAAAATCCAGAATACACTTTGAAATCCTCCTCCTCACCAACAAAGCCCTTAATGGTCAGGCACCATCCTATCTTAAAGAGCTCATAGTACCTTATTATCCCAGTAGAACACTTCACTCCCAGAATGCAGGCCTACTTGTGGTTCCTAGAGTCTCCACAAGCAGAATGGGGGCTTTCAGTTATCAGGCTCCTCCGTTGTGGAACCATCTTCCAGTTTGGGTCCGTGAGGCAGACACCCTCTCTACATTTAAGAATAGGCTTAAATCCTTCCTTTTTGATATAACTTTTGGTTAGAACTGGCTTAGCATTAGCTCGAGCCATCCCCTCACTATGCTGCTATAGGCCTAGACTGCAGGGGACTTCCCATGATGCAAACTCCACCTCAAAAATGTTTGTTACTAACTGTCCTTCCTTTCTCTCCCGCAGTTTTGTGCTTTCTCATCTCTCTCATCTCTCCTCCTGTTGCTTTCTGCAGGATTTTTTTCTGATGCTCCTGAGTCTGGATCCATGGTTGCAGACCACCACCTTGAGCCAGATCAACACCCAGTGTTTTAATTATTATGATTACTACTGTTAACATTTCATTTAGTCCTTTTAGTGATATTATCAACCCTGTTATATAACTATAACTATAGTATATACAGTATAGCTATTTTTACCATTATTATGCTATGCTCTCTGTCCTCCCTCCTGCCCCCCCTGTCTCTCGCTCTCTCATTCCCTTGTTCTCCCTCTCAACCCAGCCGGTTGAGGCAGATGGCCGCCCACCATGAGCCGGGATCTGTTCAATGTTTCTACCTGTTAAAAGGGAGTTTTTTGTTGCCACTGTCACCAAGTGCTTGCTTATGGGGAAATGTTAGGTCTCTGTAAATAATAACTATAAAGAGTCTGGTCTAGACCTGCTCTATATGAGAAGTGCCCTGAGATAACATCTGTTATGATATGGTGCTATATAAATAAAGTTGAATTGAATTGAATAGAGAATACTAAACCTATTTAATCTATAAACACCTCTACATTAGCAACCCACTGAAATGTAGGTACAGGCACCCTAACTCCATCTCTCATGCCTTTTGGGCTTTTGGAAGCAACTGATCTTTGGATTGGGACTGGAAGGACACTGGCTGTAGTAATTATGGCCCACACTTTTTGCCGGTGAAACTCTGTTTGGCCATGTGACAAGAGGGCATGAGAGCCCGAGTTGCTCTAATTAAATTTTTTCAGCAATGGCAGCATTTTGCACACCTTGCCTTTTTTTTTTTTTTTTTTTTTTTTTGAATGTTTTGATGGCAAGAAGCTGTGTCAGACTCCCTTAACCTCAGTTTTGGCCTCAACCTTTAGCAAGGCCCAGCTCCCCCTGCACCTTAATGTTGAGTCAAGCTGCTCTAAATACATGCTGTCTGTTTATGCTCTCATTCTGAAAAAGAATTTTTTTTGGTTTCCTTTAATTCCCTTTTAACTTGCAGTTTGATTTGGCCATAACTCAGCAAAATTATTCTGATTCTGAACTGTAATGTTGTAATGTTACACAACACTTCAACTTGATGTTAATTTAAAAGCATAGTACATTGTTATCAGCAAACTGCGAAGAGTGGTCTTCTTTGATGGAAAAAAAGACTCAAGACGTCTCACCAAAGCTGTTCTATTGAGAAGAAGATTGTGACATTACTACAGCTTTCAGAACCCTCTCTGGTCTCAGAAATTGTGTTGGCCACTTTCCATTAAATGAAATTCAATGGCTGATACGTGTTAAAGCATTTTAAATTTTAATTGAATTATTATTGACTGAAATATGCAGTAAAATATTGCTTTTTAAATAGTTGGACAGTTTTCTTAGTAAATTCAAGGAAATCAACACATACAGCTAAAAACTACATGTTCTAAGCTTTATTTTGATTTACAGATTTACAGCTGTCGCACAAGGCTTTTGTCATGCTTACTCCACCTCCTCCTCTGTGGTCAGCTCTTGCCCACTGCCTGCTGTGAGCTGACTCAGTGGAATTGACTAAAGAATATCATGATCACTTTTCAACAATATGTATTTATTAAAATGACTAGTAACTGAAGTACTAGCTTAAATACAGAATGGCCATATCTGTCTTGTGTCCGTCCACAGAGAATCAATTTGAAGAAACATAATGGACGACTCACTGCAGAATGTCAACCATGGAGCATGATAAACAACTTCAGATAGAAGAAATATCTGAAAAACGTATTTGGATTTGGGTAGGTCCCTATAGTCTTTGTACTGTTATTCTGATCACAGACCAAATGACTTATGACCAAATACCTACAAACCTAATGACATTGCCATTGGCCTCAGTTGAACTCTGTTTAGTGCTGCTGCACGTATGCACAGACATGCTAGCATGGCTGTTGACCCCGAGTCATTAAAGTAGTTGCATGCCTTAATTTAACATTCACCTTAAAATCAACTACCATACAGACAATAACTAAATATAGTATATTCTGCATCCTCTTTGATGTGACCTGGTGACTAGTGTTATGTAGAGAACACAGCCCTGCTCTAGCTGCCTCTCTGCAGAGATGCCCTGCCTACAATCTCCACCTCCTCCCATGCCTGCCACAGTTAATTTCATTCATGCAGAAACGCGCTTTCACAACAACCAACAGTCACAAGAAAGACACTGCATAAATTTCTCATGAAATGTGACATGCCAGATAAGCTTGGGCTGTTTGAAACAGGTTACTTTGAGTTCTCTCCTCTGCAGCTTTGCCTTTTCATAGGACCCATTTATACAAAGGCAATGATGAAATAAAATCCGGTGCACTATACTTGACTACTATAAAATTCAGAAAGCCATATATTTTTGCCTGTATATGTGATAAACACTTATTTGCAAATCTTGGTCATGTTACCTTGAAGCTGTTGCTTCATTCAGTGTAAAAGATCTCTCAGTCTTAACTTGTGTGGACTAAGGTATTTTGCATGCGTGCTTCCTATGAATGCTTCCTTGGAAGCATGCATGCTGTATCTGGGTCGCAGTGCTGCCTTTGGCATAATGGTGTAATAAAACAATGTAAGTATTCCTCATATCCCAGCCACTAGCCTATTTATAGAATCTCAGTCAGAGTTATGTTGTCCTGGTAACATATCAGTTCAGTTTGAGTAGTTTTGTGTCTTGTGAATGTGGCACACAGGGGAACTGGATGATTAAAGGATGATTTCAGTCAACTATTTTTCTGTTCATAATAGCATTGAAACCCTTTTAAAGATTGTGTTTGGAAGAGCCAGATAACACATTAATACTTGTTTTCTTCCAAAACCAGGTCCCATATCTAAACTCAGAGGAACAATCAGTGCTCTTTTTTTCAATGTAAATTCTGTAATCTCCTGTGTTGAGGTTACAGTTAATTCTTATATGGTGGGGGTTGTGTCACTGTGACAGTGATACTGTGAACCTCTTTAAACCATCAAAATGGTTTTGGAAAAAAAAACAACTATCTAAACTATTGAAAAAATACTAAACTATTGAAGTTTAGTATTTCAGCTTTAATTAATTTTTTTGCGTTAACTGTTTAGGAATTACAGACATTTGTATACATAGTCTCTCATTTTCAGAGGCCCAAAAGTAATTGGAAAAACTCACATAATTATAAATATGAGGATCATTTTCAGGAATTGGATAAAAAAATCTTTTGCAGTCAATGACTGTCTGTTAGTCTGGCACCCATAAAATCCCCATTTTTACCTTACCTTTGTGTTCAGGTGACTGTCTTGGCCCATGATAATATTCCATTTCCTTGCCTTGAGAAGCTCTCGGTTTGCTCTTTTTTTTATCATTATCCATCTGTACTATGAAGCATTTTTCTTTCAGTTTTTCATTTGGTCTGTACTTTCACTCTAATCATGTCCTCCTTCATTTGCACCAATACCTGTTTGGACCACATATTGAGGACTTGGAGTCATCTCCAGACCTTTTATCTGCTTAATTTGCAAAGGAATAACGATGGAACAGGCCACACCTGGCCATGAAACTGACTGTCAGGCAATTGTCCAATTACTCTGAGCCTATTGAAATAACAGACTATGTATAAAAATGGTCATTCCCCTGACCTCAACCCAATTGAGCATGTTTTTAACTTAATGAAGACAAAACTGAGGGCAGAAAGACCCCCAGACAAGCAACAGCTGAAGGCAGTTGCAGTAAAGACCTGGCAAAACATCTCAGGGTTAGAAACTCGGCAAGTGGTGATGTCCATACCTTTCAGACCTTAAGCAGTCATTGGCTGGAACAGATTTTTATCCAAGTCCTCAAATAATCCTTTGATTTATAATTATGTTAGTTTGTCCAATTACTTTTGGGCATCTGAAATAAGGGATTATGTATGAAAATACATGTAAAAATATTTTTTGAAACCACTTGAATTATAGCTAGATTTGTTTCGAATCCATTCTGATGGTGACAAGGAAAAATTACAAAAATTTTGTCACTGTCCAATACTTCTTATCTTATCTTATGCTTGTTCACTATGGATATAATTATAATAATAATGATAAAGATATCCTCTGAAAATGTAGCTTACATTGAATCTAAAAATATGTCTATCAGAAGTGCCAATCTTGATGCAAATTGTGGAAATTGGGTGAAAATGAGCTGTGTCATAGCCACAGTTGCTGCAACTCCTGATTATTTTGATAAATGGGCCAAATGAGTGACCAAACTACAATACCTAACTTCCTGTGGTTTTTAGAACACCTCAGAATGCCGCAACAGTCTATTTTCTTATCTACAGTATCATTTATTCTCTTTCCCAATGGATGCTGTCCAGGCCAAGCGATGTATGCTAATTTGACACTAGTTTCTCCATATCCTGGTTCCATCTTATACATCATACATTGTATGTTAGTGGTTTTAAAACTGCTGCACTCTCTAAAACAGTGTCTTTAATGAAAAACACATAGAAGCAGGAACTTTTAGTCACTATATTCCTCTTAAGAAATGAAATATTTTGTAAGTACTACAATTGTTGTAATTGATACGTGGGGATACACTGCAGTGCACTGACTTTATTTATCTTCTTCCTGTTTACAGTTAGACTTAACATGGTAGTATATATCCATTACCGCAGCCATTTCCTGATCCACTATACCAGTCCAGCAGGTGGCACAATTTGACAAAAAAGGAACAGTTAGTAGGCTAATGTGTGTAATTTTCCATCATTTTTCGACCCACATGCAGATGCAACCAGAGGCAGTCTGGATGAGTGAGGTGACTATTTGACTGCAAAAACAAACTTACAATAGTACCAGTGAACAAAATAGCACACAAGAATTCAGGAATACGGGTGCTAGGGAAATAAACACAAGGAAAACTTAAAGTGGAATAATAATGTTCTGTCAGTAATTTTAAAATCATTTGTAAGGAAAAGTGAAACATTGTATGAAACAACATTCAGATAAGACAAAAGTAATATCACCTACCTACAGCTTATACCTCATAGTTTTTTCGGCATTGGCTCTTAGGTTGGCTTCCTTCACCAATGGCTGCTTGTTCATGTTGGTCACACACAGATAAGTTCAGAAGGAATGTGCCATCAGATCTTACAGAGCATGATGATAATCGAGAAGCACCTGTGCGTTATGAAATTCGTACAGAATAGAAACATTATATCATAGATTGTTTGTTGTTGATAACACAGTAATGTTACTTACCAGACAATGTCAGTAATCGAGGGCAGTTTTGGAAAACAATCCCAAAACCCTCGCCACAGCACAGCACAGACAGAGTGACAAGGATTTATCACACCTCTAAAGTTAGAATTTTACATGGCATGAATTTTACACTTTCTCAACTCCACCTTCAGAGAACCTTTACTCTCCACAACACTGAAAATACTCATTCTGGGTTAGAATAAGTCAACTCTGAAATATTAATGATCAATTTTTTATTGTGTGGATACTGAGTCCTATTTTTACATAGCAGCAGTAACATGATCTAACATGTGTAGCCTATTGAGTTTTACATTCCTTATTTTTTGTGAGTTAAAAAAAACAAATACTGAAGGTTCTAGTTCAAAATTATTAAATTGATAAGTTTGAATTATTGATACGATACGAATCAGATAATTGTAACTGTGACATCCCAAATCCTTACCTGATTGTTGGGAACACATAACAGTCAGTATATATTAATGAAAATATGGAATATTAGCAAAATTTTTAACAAAAAGTCATTCTCAACCTTTAAAAAAACCAACCAAAATACAGGATCACAATAGTCATCACTGTTTTACTTTCTCCCAGGTTGCTAACCAAAATTGGAGTCCAAAGAGACAAGAGGTAGTAACAAATTTCCTTGTTTGCTGTGGTATGATAGAAAGAGCCATTCTGATACTTTATATATTTTATGCTATATGTGAAATGTGATACATCATTATGTGCATCTATGTTTGTATGTGTGTGCAGAGTTCTTATATGTGGCCTAATCAGTGCCTCAGCCATAGAGCAGGGACTGTGGGACTCCTCATAGGCTACGAAGGAAAGTGACAGGTGGTCCTTTAGACCTACAGAGGACTCAACTGTGTTCAAACTCTCACCGCTGTTTACTTGAATTGCCCTCTGACTGGCTGGATTTGGAGCCTACTCTCTGCTTGTGTAAAAGTGCATCTGTATGTACAGAGAGTAACTGGGGGTTTCTTATCTTCACCTTTTATGCCAATATATAATAGGTTCGTCTTTTAATGTTATTATTAAAATCGGGACATAGTGATGTATAGAAATAATTTACATTGTAATTACTTTATTGAATTGCATTTATCATATTTTCTTTCACATCTGATATACAGTTTACCATACACTCACCAAGCATTTTGTTAGGAACACCTGTACACCTGCTTATTTATGCAATTATCCAATTATCCAATCATGTGGTGGCAGTGCAGGGCATAGATACATGCAGATATTGGTCAGGATATTCAGGTAATGTTCACATCAAACATCAAAATTGGGAAAAAATGATCTCAGTGACTTCGATCAGGATCGTTGGCGCTAGGGGGGCTGGTTTGAGTATACCTGAAACTGCTGATCATCTGGGATTTTCACACACAACTGACTCGAACAGTTTACTCAGAATGATGGGAAAACAAAAATCCAGTGAGTGGCAGTCCTGCAGAAAGAAGGGCATATTTGGTGTAAGTAGTTAGAGTAGAATGGCGAGACTGATTGGAGTGGAGAGAAAGGCTACAATAACTTAGACAAACACTCTTTAAAACTGTGGTGAGCAGAAAAGCAACTCAGGATGCACAACATGACAAAACTTGAGGTGGATGGGCTATAATGGCAGAAGATCATATCAGGTTCCACTCCTGTCAATCAAGAACAAAAATCTGGACAGCTGAAGACTGGAGAAATCTTGCTAGATCTGATGAATCTCAATTTCTGCTAAGGCATGCAGATGGTAGGGTTGGAATTTGACAACATCATTAATTGATGGACCCAACTTGCATTGTGTCAACAGTCCAGGCTGCTTGGGTGGTGTAATGGTGGGGGGAATGTTTTCTTGGCACTCTTTGGGCCCCTTAATACCTTAATACCTTAATACCAATTGATCATCATTTTAATGCCACAACCTATCAGAGTATTGTTATTGACCATGTGCATCCCTGTGTGACCACATTTGAAAACCATTGAAGTTTTAGCCTTGCTAGTGGTTTAGCTCTTTGTATGCTGATGCTGTCTTTCTACACACCACATTGGTCCAGACTGAAGTATCTCAATTACTATTGAATGGACTGACATGGAAATTGGTGATCCTCTGACATTTCATCCTGCACCATTGTTAAATTAAACTGTCAATTCGTCCAATACTTTGGTTTACAACTAAATACCTTAAAAACTAATGACATTCCAATTGACACCAGCTGTATTTGTCTTGTTGTAACTTGCAAATGTTAGCATCCTAACAAGCTAAACTATGATAGGACCATGATAAACAAAATTCCTGCCTAACACTGGCCTATGTACATTGTCATTGTGAGCATGTAATATAAACATATACCTTAAGGCACAGCTGTACAACCTCAAAGAGCTCCTAGCACCATATCATATTTATTTTAATATCAATATTATTTCTAATATTTACTATTATTACAATAATATCATAATATTATATTACAATAATGATCCCAGCAAAAAATTTAAACAATTCAGTGAGTTTTTTTGATAAAGGAATAGAAGACGACAATTTAAGATCCTCTGTCTCACCTACAAAGCCCTTAATGGTCAGGCACCATCCTATCTTAAAGAGCTAATAGTACCTTATTACCCTTCTAGAACACTTTGTTCCCAGAATGCAGGCCCATTTGTGGTTCCTTCAATCTCCACAAGCAGAATGGGGGGCAGTGCTTTCAGTTATCAGGTTCCTCTGTTGTGGAACCATATTCCGGTTTGGGTCCGGGAGGCAGACTCCCTCTTTAGTTTAAGAGTAGGCTTAAATCCTTCCTTTTTGATATAGCTTATGGTTAGAACTGGCTCATCATTAGCTCGAGCCATCCCCTCACTATGCCACTATAGGCCTAGACTGCTGGGAGACCTCCCATGATGCACCAAGCTCCCCCCTCCAGTCCACATGATGCCCAATGAGCCTGATCAACACCGTCTCCTTTTATTATTATGAATACTACTGTTACCATTTCATTTAGACCTATTAGTATTATTATTAGCCATGTTAGTATAACTATAGTATATATAGCTATTGTTCCCATCATTTTGCTATGCTCTCTCTCCTCCATCCTGTCCCCCCTCGCTCTCTCTCTCTCTCCCTCTCTCTCCTTCTCTCTTTCACTCTCAACCCAGCCAGTCGAGGCAGACGGCCGCCCACCATGAGCCAGGATCTGTTCAGCATTTCTACCTGTTATAAGGGAGTTTTTCATTGCCTCTGTTGCCAAGTGCTTGCTCATGGGGGAAATGTTGGGCCTCTATAAATGATAACTGTAAAGAGTGGATTATATGAAAAGTGCCCTGAGATAACATCTGTTATGATATGGTGCTGTATAAATAAAATTTAATTTAATTGAAAATTGAAATGTAGTTAAATTTATAACTATATCCTCTAAATTCCCCTGGTGAAGCCTCTTGAATACCCTCCAGATCACTGCATAAATCACTGAAAATTTCTTGAAATGTTTCCTCGTAAGGCCATAAAGACTGGTGTTTATAGCGAATTATACAACGGTCAATTTAAAAACAGTGGATTGACAATGTATGCATCCTGTAATTATCCACTTTATGATGATACTACTATGTAGTAAAAACGCATCATTAGACATCTCTCTGGTATGTTTGAGGATAAAGGTAGGAGCATATAGATTTGGCCTAGTTATTATTAAAATGGGGAGTGATGACAGACTAGTGGTGGAGTGACATAGTAATGGTAGCCATTACTCAGAGCCATCAATGTGTACTCACGTGACTCCCTACACCCTCTGCATTTCCATCTGCATCATCATCTATGTCTGTCTGGCCATCTCCATCTGTCTCTCTGTCTCCTCTGGAAACCTTCACTCATGGATTTTAATGTGTCAGTAGAGCAGGTAAATGTTTATCTGGTGTTAAAGAAAGACAGAAAGAGGGTGTGGAGTATAAAGGGTTCAATGATCCATTCTGAGAAATGGGGTCGCCGCAGCAACAGAAGAAAAATAAATAAATAAATAAAATATAAATAACTACAGAGCCAGCGGGGGAATTCAACATAACACAACCATTCCAGCATGTCAAGAAAAATAAATACATAAAGAATATGTAGAACAAACGGTAGGGAAAATAAGGTGAAACAAAAAGGTACCTTTTAAAAGTACGCCAAAAATTAACATAAATTTGAATTTATGTGTTATTGAATGAGGAAAGAATTATTAGTAAGATAGGGTTCCATAGTCCTTGTTGGGTCATTGCAGTGTCTGAGAACATAGCAAAATACAGGTTCCAAGGATGTATAATAATAAAGAAACTAATAATAAAACTACTACTACTAATAATAGGGCTATTAGGACTAATCATAATCCTAATCATAATCCTAATCCTACTCATAATATTAATAATAATAATAATTATAAGAAGAAGAAGAATCAGGCTAAATGATAAAATTGTAATAATGATAATACTAAAAGTAATTATAGCAGAGGGTGGTTTAGCAGGATCATGGGGACAGCAATTGGTTTGCATTTATAGATCCAGACTCTCCAGCTCCAGAAGCAGACATATCTGCAGAAAGTGACAAGGGGAGAGACGAGAGTGATTATAAAGCACAAAACTACAGGAGAGAAGAAGCAAGTTAGTAACTAGCACTGAAGGGATATGAAGAGCTTTCTGCATCATGGGAAGTCCCCCAGCGGTCTAGACCATAGCAGAATAACCAAGGGATAGTTCAAGCCAAGCCTGAGCCAGTCCTAACTATATAGCTTTATCAAAAATGAGGTTCTAAGCATACTCTTAAATGTGGAGTGAGTATCTGCCTCCAGGACCCAAACTGGAAGATGATTCCACATTAGAGGAACCTGATAGCTGAAGGCTCTGCCTCCCATTCTGCTTATTGAGATTCTGGGAACCAGAGATAAGTCTGCATTCTGGGAAAGTAGTGTTCTAGTGGGGTAATAGGGTACTATGAGCTCTTTAAGATATAATGGTTCCATTACGGGCTTTGTAGGTGAGGAGAAGGATTTTAAATTCCATTCTGGATTTTACAGGGAGCCAGTGCAGAGTAGCTGACACAGGAGAAATATGATCTCTTTTCTTAGTTCCTGTCAGCATTCAATGCTACAGCATTCAGGATCAGCAAAACAGTATTTAAAGATTTATTAGAACAGCCTGATAATAAGGATTTACAATAATCCAGTCTAGAATTAGAAAATGCATGGACTAGTTTTTCTGCATCTTTTTGAAACAGGATGTGCCTGATTTTTGTGATGTTACATAGGTTAAACAAAAAGACAGTCCATAAGTTTGTTTAATATTTGATTTAGATAGTGTGTTGGGGGCTAACTTCATCGATGTCGGTTTTCTCTGTGTTCATCATCAGAAAGTTGCTAGTCAAGGTCTTTATGTCCTTAAGGCATGCTTAAAGTTTAACTAGCGGATTGGTTTAATCAGGCTCCATTAGTACCTCATCAATACAATTGGGTAACATCTGCATAGCAATGGAAGTTGATGGAGTGTTTCCTAATAATTTTGCTTAAAGGAAGTGTATATAAAGTGAGCAGCACTGGTCCAAACACAGAACCATGTGGAACTCCATGATTAACTTCTGAGTATATAGAAGATTTATTATTGATGTGTGCAAATGGAAAACAATCTGATAAAAAATCCTCAAATAACTGTTGTTATATAGAAGGTCGCACAACTGATTTGTGGCAGCTTTCTCAAGGATCTTAGAGAGAAAGGGGATGTTAGATGTAGGTCTATAGTTGGTTATGTCCTGTTTAGGAGTAGGCTTTTCAAGAAGAGATTTAATTACAGCTACCTTTCAGGACTGGGGTACATTGGAACTCTACCCCCCTGGTCTTGACTCTGGGTTGTCATGTTTGGGTCTACAAAAAACTAGATATGAGAGCTCCTCCATTCATCGAGGGATGATCCAATTCAGACTAGGTCTTCCCAAAAAAGTCTGCCCATTATCTACAAAGCCCACATCATTTGCTGAACACCATCACAACAGCAGTCGAATGATGACATGCAGCTATACATGTCATCGGTGGTCACATTAGGCAGAAGTCCAGAGAAAACTAGAGTCTGACTTTGTCTTTGAATATGAACACACCAAAAAAAACATTAATTTTTGTGACCTCTGATTGGCATAATTGGGTGTTGTAACCACTGATGTTAATAAGAATCTTCATGTATTTACCTTTATCTTAGGCAAGCAGTTTTAAGTAGGATTCAGTGTTACCCAATCTGGCCCTAGGAATACATTTGACTGTGGTCGCTGGTGTTGCCTACTTGACATTTCTTGGGAAAGAGCTGCCAATAACCAGGCTTGATTTCTCAGTGGGTATGTCACTGAGTGAGAATTACCTGTTTGAAACATTAACTGCTTGGAGGTGAGCCATGGACCTCCTCTTGTTACGGACAGTCACGTTGCTCCCAAACAGCCGGGGGAAAGGGAAGGACAGAGTGGCAGGAGAGAGAGTAGGCACTACGCTGGGTCAGCTCACACTTGCTACTTAGGGCTGGCTAACTACAGCAGCCAACAATTTGGTTTCAGTGGTACAGAGCTGTGCTTCCAATTCACTGAGCCTTGCCTCCATCACTGCAAATAAAGTACATATATTAAATGTACCATTATCACTAAAAGGGGGAGAGTTCTAACTAAACATAAGACACACCGAGCAAGAGAGAGCAAGAGAGTCAGGGAGAGAGAGAGAAAGAAAGAGAGAGAGAGAAAGAAAGAGAGAAGCCATTTCTAACCACAAAGAAGAACTAGCAGATCTGAAAGGCATAGAAAACAACTGTGAAGTAGCAAGAAAATCGTTCAAGGGGGAGAAGTGCTTAGGCAGAACTAATGTCCGTTTAAATGTACAGCGGATAATTAGCGACTGTAATGAAGAAAATAGCAAAATTAACTGGGTAGAGGCAGAGCAGCAAAACTTGCTACCACTGATCCAGTAGTCTTTTAGCACAGAATTATCTCTGTGCATTTTCCTAGATAGTGTTTAAGTGACGTTTGGGAATGTTTTTAATTTTAAAGACTGTGGACAAAAAGGCAATTTCTAAATTTAAATACATATAATAGTTAATACTAAAAAAAAATACTTTTAGGGTTATAGTGGTTATAATGCATGATGTCCATTTCCATATTGTGGTATTTACTATTTAAACTCACGGGAACTATCAGAGCACTTCTTTCCTCGCTGCTACTTGAATCTAAAATCGATGGATATGACATTATGCATCTTCTGCACATTCAGTTGTATTCGATGACAAATTTCTCTACTGAAATAAGATTTGCACTTAGAGCAGAGAGCCTCAGCCTCAGCATGTGATCCAGACACATATGTCATCTTTAGCCCGTTCCCTCCCCCTCCTCCAGCGCCCTCTCCATCTCTCTTCATTCTTTCTTTGATTCTTTCCCTCTGCTTTTCTCCCGACCTGTCCCGAAATGGCTAAACATAGCAATGCATGGAGGGAGCCGCCAGCCCCCCTCGTACACGTACACGTACATGTCCCTTTAACGTTTCTCTCACTCGCTGACACGCAAACGTGGGAAGGGGGATCAAGCCGAGCCTCCTCATTTCCTTACACGCTTACACACGCTTGCACACCTGCTGCCCTTTCCTGCCCTCTCTCTCCCTCTCTCTCTCTCTTTCTCTGACTCTCAAGCACACGCACGGACACATCCCCCAGTTGCAGCAGCAGCAGCAGCGAGCAGGGCAACAAATCTGCACCGGGATAAGAGAGAGGCTCCTTTGCGTGCAGCCTGGCCGTCATGATCCAGTCAACTGTACCTCCGGAGAGGAGGGGGAGGTTGGGTAGGAGATAGATAGAGAGAGAAAGACGAGAGAGAGAGAGAGAGAGAGCAGTTTTCTAATCAAATGTCTCTCGGTCTTTCGTCGGCATCATGCTGTACTTCCAGCTGGTGATCATGGCCGGGACTGTCATGCTGGCCTATTACTTCGAGTACACCGACACCTTCAGTGTGCACACGCAAGGCTTCTTCTGCTACGACACAACCTACACTAAGCCCTACCTGGGACCGGAGGACAACAGCGCCGTCCCACCCGTCGTGCTCTACGCCGTGGTGGCCGGGCTGCCCACGATGCTGGTGAGTGCAAAGTTCATCAGCAAACTTCACCCGCTGTACCCGCAGGTCTAGTGATGGTCGTTGATTGAACACCGAGAATCACTAAAAAAAATCAGAAAATGGAAGCTTTATCCATTCTGCTTTTTGCATCATCTCAGGACTATTGATATATAATAATTACTGTAGCACTGACACGTTAATTTATTGATCAATTACTCGACCAACAAGTACCCAGCAATTAAATAAATTATTCGTTCATGAAGCAGAAGCACCCAGCATTCTCTGGTTGCAGCCTCTCCAATGTGAGGTTTTGCTGTTTGTTTCATATAACTGTACAACAAAAATCTGGCAAAATATGGCATTTATAGCCACCTTGGGCTCTAGGAGCTTATGATGATAATTAAAAAAAAAAAAATCTGACATTGTTAGAACATTAGAACAATTAATTTATTATTAATAAAGAAATAATTGATAGAACATCTGATATTGAGGAAGTTAATATATTAATATATATATTAATGTATTTTCAATCTTTGCACTTAACAAACAATAAAACAAAATCATACTGGAATTTATGCTTACTGATTTGATTTGTTCAGACTGATCAATTGTTAACATTTATCTTGGAAGGGAGTTGGAAGGTTGGTCCTGACTTGATGTTTTTTGTTTTGTTTTTTTGTCTGATGTAAATGCGTGCTGATTTTTGCATGGTGTTTGGTCTCCAATAATCAAGATAATGCAAAAAAAAAAACAAATTTAGAAGGTCATCATATATATAGACTGCTCTCCCATACCTCACTTCATAAAATCAAATGCGAAACCTGCTTAATCTGATGAATTATTAGCTGTCATTTCCGACTTAATTACTCCTTTAATGATGATATATCAAATTAAACAGGTATAGAAAATGTCACATTTGATCTTATAATATGGGTAATGGGATCCTTAGTAATTCTGGAATGATTTTAATAGCATCCTCTCCTTTATAGCATTATCTTGTAGATTCCTGCTGTCTTTAGCCTCATCGTACATTCATAATATATCGTATAAAAATTGTTCAAAGTGAACCAATGACACTAATAGTCAGTTTGATGAATTATTAGCTGTCATCTGAAGGAAGCTTGACCTGAGTAATTCTTACGTGAATCAGCTTCCATATAGATTACTGCAGACTCTGGACTTTTTTTGCTGCATGATATGGTGTAAAAATGATGAGATCAGATTTCAAATGTCATATAGCGACTGGGTTGATTTTATATTGCTAAGGGAAAAGATTAAACGTGGAGTCTGCCTGTTTATTCGTACTAACCTGATTTCTTCAAAGTGGAGCAAAGAAACATGACCATATAATTCTGAAAAATTATCAAAAAAATTATTAGCTGCTATCTAAGAGTAATCATTAATCATTCATCATGAGCGATTCCTGATGTGATGTTTTTCTGGGCTGCAGTTAGATTTTATTGTTCTTTTATGGGTTCTGCCAATTACAAGTTGATTGTGCATTGAAAATATAAAATGCAGCTTACAGGGATGCACTGCACCTTGAATGTTAAATGCTATCATTAGTGCTGCAGTAGCTAGTCTGTGGCTGACCATGCAAGTCAAGCATTTGAACAGTGACTCTGCTCTGGACTGTCTGTATGCCCCTGTGTCTGTTTCAGAAGCTCACCTGCTTGCCTGTCTTCAACCATGTATACTTGCTTGCGTACACACACATAGACACACAAACACAAACATTCACACACACACACACACACACACACACACACACACACACACACACACACACACACACACACACACACACACACACACACATAGCTTAAATAACTTGAATAAGTGACTACAGCCCAGGCATCATGCAGTACAAAGTCTCATAGCAGCAATATTAAATTAAACCAGTTTTAGCAACATACAGAAGTTTGGTTCTATCATCTGTGCTGCCCCAGGAGTTTCTCTTTGATGGCAGTCTTCATTACACTGCATACTACTTTTTTTAATCTAATTAAGGTTAGATGTTGTTTTTCAGCCTGACAGGGTCTTTAACATATAGTGTAGAAGTGTGTGGCTTCAGTGTAACATGGGCACAGAAGTGGAACAGTTATCAGATATTTTAATGGAACAGAACAGACAGCATTTTCAGTCAATCAGGAAAAAACAACAGACGATAACAGTTTTTTTGACATGTTCTTAGGCAACATTTTTTATTTTTTCTGTATTAATTTTTGGCAAGAATTGTTGGGAAGCTATTTTGAAAATGTGGTTTCTCTACACTGGAAGGCCCAAGCTCAGCTATTATTTAATAAAAAGTAGTTCAAGGTGCACTCCACCAATTCTGCACAGAAAGACATGTTTATTGCCAGCAATATTTCCATGAAAAAAAAAATATTGTCATCTTTGGCTCTGGAGGAGCTTTTTCAGGTCTGAGAAAAGCCTGCATTACAAGCTGGAATGGAGTTTCAAAGATGTTGTATAGGCATTTACCAGGCAGAGAGGGTCTGAAGAAAAGACGCTATGGAGTCGCATTATGGGAAATGTAAGATCCAGTATTTTTTTGGACTTTGACCCATACTAAGGACTAAAAATCGGGATCTTGCTCTCTCTTTTGCATATTTTGACCATTCTGTTTTTTAATCTGTCTCATTCAAAACCATATCTGTGTAAATCACTCGAGTTCCCCTTTAAAGAATAAAAGCCAATTTTTTCCATATTCAATGAAAAAAATTTAAACTAAAATTAAAAACTAAAACTAAAAAATAAAAAGCTTTTCGGTATTTAGTTTCATTTTTTAAATGAAAATAGACAATGTACACTTTTGAAAGACTTTGTTCAACTGCAGATTAAACCATATTTGGATTATTCCAAGTGTGGGTCATTAATGCATGCTTTTGGATGACTAGGTGGTTAGCGGCACATGGGAAAAGATATATGTGGCTTTTGATGCATACACAATATTTGTTAATAGAAAAGAGAAACAATAATCATTAGTAAGACATACCTTGTTGGGTGGTATTGGCATTTGTTGATGATACTAAAAAATATAAAATATTACCAGAGTTATTCATCAAGCTAAGCTGAAACAACTCCTAAACTGAACTTCTTCATAAAAAAAAAAAAAGTAAAATGTGTTCAAAATATCAAAATAAAGATTTGAGAAAACATGTGATTGCACATGAACTGGGACACTTCAAAAAAATATTTCTATCCAACTTTATATCTGCCAATTTGAATAAGTGCATGCTAACTCATTGTCCATCATTAAAAGACCAAGATAGGAAACTTTGACAAAAAAAAAAAAACAATATATATAAATATGCATCTCCATGTTCACTGTTTCAGGATACTCTCTGAGCAGAGAACCAGATTCAGACATTCCTGAGGTATGATAAACTCCAGGTTACCCTTAAAAAGTTCCTATAAAGATTCCTATAGTGTTCTTAAAATACTGCAATAGCATTACTTTATATTTGATCTTAATTTTTGAATGTGTACATTTTAATTCTTATTTATATTAGAGATTTGCTATTTTTAAATTTTGCTAATTAAATGAAACATTTTGAAATTTCTACCTTTCTGATTCATGCACCTGACTGGCTCATTCTGCATGGCAACAATAATCATCTGCCTAAATGATGGACAATGCATGATTTCTATATAATAATTATAAATAATAATAATAATAATTAAAACTGAAGTTCATAACATAAACCTGTTCAATTGTTATTTTAGCTGGGAATGTCCATATAGTCCACAGACCTCACTGTCAACAGGCTCACTTGACTGTTATCTACTGAAGCCATATGTCTGTGCAAAGGTTTTTGAAGTTGGTGAATTAAATGTAGAGGTTTTCAAGCCATGCTAACCAGTTTGTATGGAAGTGAAGTGAACACTGAGGATGTTTTTCCAAGAGAGAATAGGACACAGATGTATGTCATAGATCTGTTTTGTAGGATGGTACACAATCCTGCTTTTAGCCAGAATTGTTTTGACAACTGTTGGATTCAATGCATGCTTATTTGTGTGCCATTTGCATTCGCACAGAGTGGAATATATGTTCAGCAGAAATTAGCAAGTTTTGCTTTTCAAAATCAGAAAGCAACAATTTAGAAAACCTGATCATCTGGCATTGCTCATTTTAAGTAAATTTTCCAAAAAATACTAGTCACACTTCAGACCTGAATTCAGTTCAGTACATCTTCAATCTGTTGGTCTGTTTTCCCATTTAGTGCCTACACATGTAATAATAGTGAAAAACATCAGACATGTTCTACTTGCTAGGCCTGAGTTACACCCAACCTTTGTAAATCCATAACTCAATGAATGTCTTAGCTAGTAAAGGTTTAGTATTATGATATGTATGTGCTATTGACCTTATAGGGACCAACGATTTTCTTTTTTTGCTGATTCCTTTTTTGTATCTTAACCTCTCATTTGCTTGTATAGTAGATACAAGTAAAAATTGCTCCAGTATTTGATAGCATTGGAGGTGCAGGGTTGACAAAATCTTTTGACCGTATTCCATATCACCTCTTATAATATTGATATAAATAATTAGATATTAGAATTATGTTTTTTCCAGAAAACATTTGGTAATTCAAGTTAGATGTAAACATACATTTTAGGGGACAGGAAAAAAAAATATAATAATCTTAAATAATTGTACACAAGTGTTTCTGATTTTCTAATTTTTTTAACAGAGTTTGGTACAGAGCTTTAGCCTGCAGTGTCCAGCCCCTGGAAGGAAAATTAATCTGAGTAGTGTGTAACATGGTTTCAGTATGCAACTACTCACAGATTACAGTGTATCCTTGGCTCTATTTGTTTTTTTGTTTTTCTCTTTTATGATGGTGTTTTTTTCCTTTTCCTTTGAATACTTCATAAGCCAAAGACAATGGGTCTCATAAAAGAATCATTTCTATGGACAGAATCATCGTTAAATGGCAGAGACAAGGTATACATTTTCTTGAGTTTAGTGTTTTCACTTAGTTACAAAAATTACGATTGTCCACACCTGTCATGTGAGTCCTGTACAGACAGTTTGTTTTCCTTTACAGCATGGAAAACACCTGTTTGCTTTAAGAATCATAATGCCTTAATCTTAGTGAATTTGGTGTTAAAACAGGATGTACAAATTAGATGAAATAAGGTATAGAATTAAGACAAATTTAATACATCATGATCATGTCTTGCCAATTTGCTGAAAGGATTTCTTTTTTGGTTGTGAGATTTTTACTGGTTTATTTCAGCACTGCAAAATCATACTCATGAGAATGAAGAAAAGGACATGATGAAGATGTTCTATCATGAGGCCCAATGGCATTGAATCTGTTTAATGAGTTTATATTGTACCTCATACTTATCAAAGGTATTCTTATCTAAAGTAACATGAGGCTGTAATTTTACATCACTTATCAAGTAGAAGGCTCTATCTAGTTTTCTTCTTCTTGCATTGCATCATTGCATTTCCTCTGCGGGGAATTAAATTGGAGGAAGTACCATATTGTTAAGTGGAAAAGTTTTTTACTTGTCAAGGAAATTGCTAAGATCTGGGAAATTTAATACAAAAGAAAAACAGTCAGCAAAACATGTCCAATGTTTTTTCAGAAAATGTTTCAGCTTTCTAAACCACCAATAAATGACCTGAGATTTGGTCTCAGTCCTTCAGAATAAAAGAAGCTTATATGAAACAACCAGACAGGAAAAAATTCTAGTGCAAGAGTTAGAGATACTCACTACTCTACCCACAGATACTTCAGCAGACAAGAATTGAATGCAGATGAGATTCTGCAGTTCTGTCATTACAGGTTATATTATGACAAATTGTTGAAGGTTAATCAGGGACATGAGGGAAATCACCAGGCGTAGTAAAAATAGCTAGACTTTTTGAGAGGAACTACTAACCAGAGTAGACACAAGACCGACCCACCATGCCCTGTAATACACCGAAAATCTAATTAAATCTAACAAATATCAAGGTCCATTTGGTCTAAACAGGAGATGATGGACTGCTCTACAGTGCTTTCAAAGAAACAGACTTAATTGAATTGGACCTGCCCTCTCCAAAATGAATTTTTTGAATTGATTTTAAAGTGTTTATTTTACTAGTAACATATGTCTCTGCACTGCTGTGACTAAATTTGTTTATGTTTGTTTGGAAGTGGAAAATATTTAATCTGGAAATCGAAATTATATGACAACATTTGTTGTTTTGTGACTGCCCTAATATATGCCCATTATAGCACCTTTTGTCTGGGCTTTCCAAAACTGTCACAAATCTATGTGGAAAATTAAATCTGTTTTATAATTTGAAAAGACTAAGGTTAAGGTTTGGTTAGGTTTAGAAACAAAAGAAAAATTGGTTAGCTCTACATAGGTTAGAATGGTCAAAAGTGAAACAGCAGTGGATGAGATATTCACCAGAGTTTAATGGTTTCTCACCACTAATAGTTGTAGAAGGACAAAGTAACTTTAAATGTATTAGAAAATAATTGGTGATATGATTGGTTTTATGATTTAAGTAAACCCAACCATAGATATGCCTCATCTTTTATTGATGTTCAATTCTGTTCTCATTTTGGAAAAATATTAGTTAAGTTCTAAGTTATATCAGGTTGTATACTGCCCTAACAACCTCCACCAATTGGATAGGATGAACAGCTTGTAAGAAGCTTGAGAAGTGAAACCCAGGGGAAATATGCAATTTGTTTATGATGCCCAGTGGTATGCAGAGTTTGTTGGGTACTCAAAAGGTGTCATGGTTTGAAAACCAGCTATGCATACAAGAAATATATTATTATAGCAACTGATTTTAAAGATTTATACACAAGCCATTTTATGGCCCCTGGACCAGTATATCTCAATTCAGTTTGATAAATTTCTATTTTTTAGTCCACACGGGCTATAGGGGTTCCTAAAATATTGGTACATGATGCTGTGCTTTAAAAAAGGATGAAAGGAAGAGCAGGGTGAAGGGGAGAGTTGCTCAGCTGCTTGGCATAGGAAATAGTGGAAAAAACGAATTAAATTTGGCTCACAGGACAGTTTTAATTGCTTTTGTTTGGGATACATTTTTGACGCAGCCGCAGCGGGGTTGCAAAAAGCAACAACACGAGAGATAGCTACAGTATGTCAGTCTTTCCTAAATTTTCACACTCAAAACAATTATATTTATTTATATCAGTTATTGGGCTTGTTGTGAAAAAGCAATAAAAGACCAATATCAGGATTTTGTGATGGTAGCTTTATGATACAGTCACAAATTGAAAATCTAAACTATTAAGTTCCTCATCTGATCATTAACTGTCATTGAAGCATTCCGTATAAGTGATATACCTAATTTTCTAAGTATTAAATTTTGAAAAAAATCTAGACATGATGATTATGAGGCAATATCTAAAGTTATAGCATAGGAGATGGCCATTTTGTATTTGAATAATGTATCAGTGGTTATCCTCAATGTACAGAGACAAGTCAGGGAATATGTAAATTGTTTATTTGTCTGTTTGTTTATTTTTATTTTGCATAGAGGAACTACATCAAGGCTTCATCCCTCAGCTCTGGTGGTTGCTGCTTGCTTTGGGTGTGTCACTATAGACTAAAGAGACTGGAATCTTCATTCATGCCTCTATAGCTGAAAATGAAAAACTTTGCCCCCTCAGTCCAAAATGTCTCTTTGTATCAGTCTGCTTAGATGCCTCTTTAATTGTTTGCATCTCAGGCACTGCCTCTTTTATCACTCACTTTGGTTAAAAGTTTTTGCAAAAGCAACCCTAATTAACTTTCGATAGGAGATATTTTGAGACATTAAGCATTATCATGGAACTTTAGTTGGAGGCAGGCACACTTACTAGGAAAACCCTTGCCCAAATATTTGTTCAATGTCATCGTCTTTTCCTATTGGCTGCTCTCTGTCTTGCCATGCTAACGAAGATGGATTAGTGTCCTGACACAGACTGGTGTCAAATTAAATAAATGACATTTAAAGGGAGAGGGATGAAGGAAGAGAGAGGGAGAAGTGAATAAGCCCTGACTAAAGGAACATTTGAGTAAATAGCTGCATGGGTAACTCTGGCCCTGTTATCTTGACTGAGCTCTGCAGTGAAAGAGATAGAGACAGAGAGAGAGAGAGGGCAAAGAGGTAGTTAAGGGACTAAACAAGCAGCACATTGTCACTGTAGCCCTGTCAGTTTGTTTTATAGCTGAAGAGAAAGTGGGTCGAATGGCCTGAGGCTGTCACAGTGCTGCTTAAGCTTTTTGGTAATCAGGCACTTTATAAATCATAGGGTGTCTCCATTTATATGCCCATTTGGAGTGTTTTCATCAGATGGACACCATGTGTTTTTTTTTATGGTATGAAAACAAAGTGAACCAACTATTAAACAGTGCCATCAAAGATACTGTATGTTGTAAATCATTTAAGCACGAATTCAAAAGATAAATTAATAAATCCATTTACTGATCATTAATTTTAAACATATCTTCTAAGCCTTTATTAAAAAAAATGTACAGTGGGGTCCAAAAGTCTGAAACTATTTTCCCATTCCCATTCCCATCCCTATTCATATCCATTAATATACTTACTTTTGTTACTTAGCTTTCTGCACTGTCACAGGTGCCCTTAAACATCTCCAAATCCTTCATACCCACATGTTGCTCCTTTTTGGATTTAACATACAAAATAGAAAACAAGACATCGTAGTTTGACAAGACAGCAGCCATGCAATTTGGGGAGATTTTCCGACTATCCAGCAGTGATTTTACCCTCCATGACAGTAAACAGTAATCCAGAAGTCCTGACCTCAGGAGCAAAATTACACTCCACTCAACTTTAATGCCTACCCCAAACCTCAGCCGTATCACAGACAAGTCCGTCCACTGAACATAGAGGGACCAAACAGTTATCGACCCTTGATACCTGAGTTTCTTCCACAAGTCCATGTAGTGCTGAGTATGTCTCTTTGGTTTGTCAGAATCTCTTGGTTTTGTTTGTAGTAAGCCGGTGTCAACATGATGAAAATGGACCAGAAGTAAAAAACAGCAATGTATCTTCTGTTTCAGATCAAATAAACTAAACTAGGATGCAGCAAAGCATCCATTGAGTCAGCAACAAACAACTGATTGATAATTAATGAAGTGAGAGAAAGATAAACAGTCATTTATCCAATTTGGTTTGTTTTTTCAGTTGATAAGCAATATATTGTGAAAGACTAGAGGTCAGTCTTTTTCTTTCATATCATTACTCTCTAACTCAGTGCTGTTCTCCAGCAGTGTCACTGCTTCTTATCCACAATGCACCAAATATCCTGTGAGCATTGTAGCTCTCTAGCAAACACCTGATTTGACTGTTGACAGGCTATTTAATAGACATTATAATCACACATTAGACTTCTACTAAACCTACTAATAGGATCAGGGGGTTGTTTCTACCCATTTATTTCAGTGAACCTATGTTGGTGGAGCCCAGTCAGCTCATGTGACACGCATCAACAAAAAGGAAACTACAGGGCAGAAGAACTGCAACTAAAGAAGATGTGGTGCTTAAGAATTTGTCAGGGAAGCTAGGTAAGTCATTTATAAGATAACATGTTCACACAGTGCAGACAGGTGATAGGCTGATGAACACAGCAGGCACTAGCAGGATGACATTGTTGCCTAGTAACGCGTGTTAAAGCGCCTTGTCATGGCAACATCACTTCATCACTCTGATGAGCCATTGAAGAGACTCAGAAACTCATGTGTTAATTTGACATCCACATGCATCTCAGGTCCAGTCTTTGTCTTCTGGTAACCACCTCTTTGGTGTCTTCATTAAAATGTAACTGCTCTGTCCTGCATAATGCATATCACTCTCAAATATTCACTCCTGTCAGTAAGACGTCTATTGTTGTAGAAATCCTTACAATTTGTGCTATTACTTTTCAGAACACACAAGTGGATATAGTCAGCAGCTGAGAAGAAGGTAGTTTAATAAGACAGCTCTCAGTACCTATTGGTTTGACAAGCTGAACTGCCAACAGGCTTTCATTTGATCACTCGAGTTTGTTTCACCTCTTACACAGCAAGAACTTGTGTTCAACCTGTGTTTGCTAAAAGGGTATGACCTCCATGGCACCTTTTAATACCAAACCTGATGAACCAGGATCCTTTTTTCAATTCATTTACACTGGGGGCAAGTGTGGATCGCACAGTGTGTCACATTATTGTCTGCTCTTGAGTTAATCAGTTACATAGTTGGTACATGCTGACCATTTTTTACCAAGCTACCTGTGTAACACTTTAGCGTTCAACCCCTATCTCCAGGTAGGTCATCTGTACAGGAACTCAAATTCATATCCATATTCAGACAGAATCCAATATTTATAAAGTTCCTGCAGCGTCAAACATATAGAACTAAAGCTTATCCAGGCGAGTAGTACTCTTTATCTCTGTCCTGTTGTGCTATGTCAAGGAAAGCATCTAACCTGGGCATTCAGTGCTTATAAATTTAAGATGACCATCAGGCTGGTGAAAAGTGAAGTCCATGCTCCATGATCAACATTTGCCCTGAATGAAAAAAACACAGTTCAATCATTCAGATAAATGGCATATTGGTTGGGTTGACATAGAGGATTATGACAAATTCAGTGCAATGTCAAACTAGTCTTGATTGTGTTGGGTTTTGTTTTATCATAAGACGACCTACACATTCAAAAAAGAAAAAAAAAATTAAATACAACACAAAACATATACATTAGAAGTACAATAGAGACAAAATAAACCATGTACAAAGCAAACATAATGTTATGCATGATACTGAAGAATGACACAGCAGCTAAGGTAATAGAGCAATAGCCTTGCCGTATACAATCTGTATGCTATTTGCATTGCAATGTCAATCACAAGTTCCTACAATGTAATACTACAAGTATTCCACTTTATGAGTATAAGATATGGTCCAAAAAGGGTTTTCAGTTGCCTGTTTGCTTTCTTTCTTGCTCTTATGGATGTGTTGCCAGGTTACTAAAAATACGACATACTACATGGTATGTGTTCATTTATGATCAACAGAGTAGAGAAATTTAAAACATGAGGAACAGAAAGACATAAAGAGAATAGAATAACATCAGAGAGAGCAGTTTGATACAATTCAGAAATGCCAGTAAGTGTAATGTCAGTGAAATTATATTTTCATATTCTATACTTGTTTTAATAACTTTATTAGTGTATGTCTTCTCCTTGTAAAAAGGGTCTCTCCTGGAATAATGAGATTAGTGTCAGCAGTGGAAAAAAATTGTCTCCTTGTGTTTTTTACTGCTTACATACATCTATAAAAGGAAACAAATAGTCTATCTGCTGAACTGGAAATTGCATGAGTAAATTTGGTCATTACTGCTTGTGAATATTGAAAAAAAAAAGTTTTTCTACTTTTAAATTGCACCGGTGATCTGCAGTTATAGTAAGATTTTAATCAATTTTGTTTTCTATGCTTTATTCTTTCTGCCATGTCATTGTGTTTATTACAACCGATCTTGGCAACTGTGAAACAGACACATGTTTGTGGCTGTTTTATTCATAGCAAAATGTTTGCCAGGTCTTGTGATCAGTGCTTTGCTGATCAGTTTGAATCTTAACTTGATGAAGGCTCTTGGTGAAAGCTGATTGAGGTGCATATGCAAGACTTTGGATTGAGAACACATTTGTTGTAATGTGTTTACTCTGGGATAGGGCAGTTGGGGGGCAAGATGCCCTATTCCCTCCTGGCTCAGCCTATTGTGTGCTTGTAATTAGATGAGTTGGATATCAGCTCTGAGTTTTGGTTTATCTTTAACCACAACTTATGTTAATATGATAAACTGTTTGTATGTTTACAGCCTGTCTTGAGTGACGGTTAATGTTTGACCCATCAAAGTTCATTGTAGCAAATTCACAGTGCCCCCACATCTCTGTAATTACTTTGTTGGGAACGATGTAACTGATAGAAATTTTAAACAAAAATGTCATATCTGCAGACAATATTACCTTTATTTAAGATATATTACCTTTATTTAAGATACCTTGATTAAGATCAAGATCTCTTTTGCAAGGTACCTGAGAATGGCAGAGAAGACAAATAAACATAATAAGACAAACAAGAGTATGAAATATTTATGAAATAGATTTGAAGTTTAAAGTTTAGAATGGCTAGTGGGATGAGACATTCAAATTTAAAAATAGACTGTAATTCATTCCATCTAAAAAGCGCAAAGTAGTGGAAGATAGTTTTGTATTAACCAAGGGCTAACTAGATTTAAGCAGTCCTGAGATCTGTTCTGGTGAGAAATGTTTTTAATTTTGAGAAGAAATGCCCTGCATGAGTCCTCTAAAAAACTTGATAAAATGTAGTTCTCCTCTTGTTGGTAGTAAGGACCTCCCTATTTTTTCATATAGTGTACATTAATTATTGCAATGCTTATCTCCAATGATTTAATGCAAAGCACATAATAAGGTACATCAAGATGTGTTATGGTAGAGTGAGCCCCATGAGAATAAAGGATGTCTCCTGAGTCAAGTACACACATGTTATTGGACTGTAATTATTTCCCTGGACAGAAACATATTTTATTCTGCTATAAAACATCCATTTTCATTTGCAGTTTCTATGCCATTCGCTCCAGACAGGAGAATTTCAATTTCAGAACATTAAGTGTATTAATGGCATGGAGATGCAATCTTGAATTATGTGTTCTTGAGAGGTATTAAAGACTAAAAGGCTTAAGTAACAGTTAGACAGGATCAAGAAATCAAAACTAGGAAACAAAATGCAAAGATTCTGCAAACTTCCCCTCTGTTTTACTTACTTTATTCACAAATGTCAACAGGCAAATTCATATGGGCAATTGCATTGTAACTGCTGAATAATGTGTGGGTGAAAGAGCAGTGTGAGTAAGACAAAGTTTTGCTTTGTTTATAGTTCACATATGCAATGTACATACATTGCAATAAAAAAATAACTTTAGTTGCCTTTTTACAAGAGACACACAACGTACTGTTTACTGACATAATTAATCTTTGGAAGGACTAAAGACTGCATATGCACCTTGAAGACCCAAATGTATTACACAGTTTTAACATTTGATCATAGTGTGTCTAAAACTACCTCATGAGGTGGTTGGAGCATGAGTGCTGCTTGGATGCATTTACATTTTTTGAGATTGGATAGCAATCTTATTCATCCAAGACGTATGAAGTGCCTAGGTGTAAATGGGGTCCAGTATGGACTGCAGTCAGATATGTCAACAATAATTGACAACAATAATGTAAAAGTAACAATCATTTATGGTATTTGCTTTATTATAAACTGAATTGTATTAAATAACATCTGGATATTATTCTGAATAATCTGGATATTATTCAGACACTAGAAATGATATGTATAAATGGGGCTATAGTTTCTAAGAAGTCCTTCTGCCCCAAAGCACAAGACAGTGGTATAAATTGATCAGTCCACATTATTCTGAACCTTTTTAAAACCCTTGGAAAACAGTTTTATGTCTAGCAGAAGGCTGTCTGTGTATAATCAGTAGATCAATGCAGACTGCCTTTGCCCTAAGTATGATCTGCAGTATATGTCAGTGTAGCATTATGTACTGAGCTTGAGTTTGAGGGTTCTGCACAGTATCTTAGCTGTTCCTAGGACTCTGCTCTTCTGGACAGAGACCTCAGATGTTGTACCTAGAATCTGCTAGAGCCACTCTCCTAGTTTGTGGATCCCATTCCCCAGTGTTCCCATTACCACTGGGTCCACTGTTGGCTTTTTCCCCACATCTTTTCTAGTTCCTCTTTCAGCCCTTGGTATTTTTCAAGGTTCTTGTGTTCTTTCTTCTTGACATCGCTGTCACTTGGGATTGCTACGTCTATCACCACTGCCTTTTTCTGCTTTTTTTTTTATCAACACAATGTCAGGTTGGTTAGCCATCACCAGTTTGTCAGTCTGGATCTGGAAGTCTCACTGCATTAACGGTTTGGACCTTGTTCTCCCCATTCAGCAAACTTTTCGGGACCTGCCTAAGTCTGTGTAGGTATTTAGCTGTGGCCTCTGCATGGTTCCCATTTACTTGCAAGGTCCCAAAGTATTTTTACGTTTCCTGAACATCTGCAATGTTGCCCTCTAGTAGTTCAACTCTCTAAGTTGTGATCAACTTTTCCCTCTCTTTGATACCATCTGACCAAACTCATCTAGTCCGAATGACTTTCTGCTGTCGTCAGTGTAGATCCTGTTGATGTGGATCAGTGAGACAATGTCACATTTATTGCTGGCATACAGCTTGATGTCATCCTTGTAGATTTAGGTGACTGATGGTTACTCCACTTTGGAATCGGTATCTGTAACCACGCTTTGTGATGATCTGGCTCAGGGGGTTCAGGCATATGAAAAACAGCAGCCGGGATAGTGCGTCAAATTGGTATATATCACACTTGATGGTGAATTGTGCATTTGACTTTAAGTTGGCCCGGAGAGTCATCTTCCACAGCTCCATTGAATTATTGATTAAGGCTCTTAGTGTCCTGTAGATGTACATTTCCAAGCATTTGAGTGTCTGTGTGTGGCATTCCAGGTAGTAGAGTCAAAGTTTTTCTCAAAGTTCTCATCTTTACTACTTCATATGCCCTGTTCACCAGTCGAATAAATCACTGTGTCACTATCTGAATGCGTAGCATCTCTGTGGGTTTAAGCTCTGGGCCTCATATTGACCACACACCAATGGGTACAGGGGCACAGTCACACACATGCTAGGACATGCTGAGCTGTATTCTCTGACAAGACTTGATGCATCTGGATGTTCAGCCAGGTGGAAAATTTGAGACCAAGCAAGGTCAGTAGGTTGTTGGCACAGATCCCAATGGTAGAAACTCGTAAATTAAATATTAATCCCTCAGTACACTGAATTTGAAATTGGCCAAATGTTAAAAACCCAACTCTAGGCTCAGAGGACAACAGGGCATCAGGCATATCCTAGAGAAATGCAGCAACAGGAGTGTTCATCACATCCTATTTTGGGCCTCTGGTCATGGCAGCTCACTGAGAAAACAATAAGCCTTAGCCAGCAGTGTCAATCCAGGCCTTTGGTCTGGCCGTCAGTGCTTTATTGCTGTATATGAGGCCTGTGTGGCTGTATAAATTCTACCATACCTGGACCTTGAATTGTAAAAGCACTGTTGTCACTGCTCCACTGAACTAATCACACTGATGTATAGGCTTTTTACAGTTCTAAATTAGATTCCAGTTATGGCACTTAACACACCTTCCTTTGTAGACACAGCCACTTATGTCTTCCTGAACAAACCATGTTTGTTCGATTCCTATACTGCTTCTATACACAGATGCGTTTGTACAATATATTTAAGCTTTAAAACTGGCCCTGGTCTTTCTCAAATTACACTGAAAGTCAAACTCTAAATTAATTGTTTCCTTCAGAAATCAATCTGTATTAATGAAGAACTGTATTCATCATTAGAATTATGTACTATATCAGGTTTACAGTGCTGTCTCCTATTATAAGTTGGAGTTGGTATTATGGATATGATGCAGTTTGGATGATTTGGCTACATATTTATCGAAAAACAAATTAATACTGTGGTTGTTGGCTGTAACAAACCAGTAACCTGAACTGATTTTAAGTGCTTCCCAGGTTTTAAACAAGTACTTCATGTGTGACTATATTTTATTAGCATGGCTTTCTCTTTAGAATTCAGCAAGGAATATATTTCATGTGTTTTCAAATGGTAATTACTTATTTTCATTAAAGATTGCTATATCATAATTTCTATTGGGAACGCACCTTGTTGCTACAAAATATTCAAGGAGTATATCTTCAAATTATTGTGCAATTCTTCTTTTTGTTTTTGTTATTGATAATAATGATAATAATAATAAGATAGATAGATAGATAGATAGATGATAGATAGATAGATAGATAGATAGATAGATAGATAGATAGATAGATGATAGATAGATAGATAGATAGATAGATAGATAGATAGATAGATATAGTTAGCTTCATGAATATTTAGACAGTGACACAACTTTTGAAATTTTGCCTCTGTACACAACCACAATGGATTTGAAATGACTATTACATTTCTTTGCATTGGGGAACTCACAGTATGGTTGCTTTCACAGTATGGTTTGGGTCATTGACCATCTGTATTGTGAAACACCATACTATTACTTTTGCAGAATATGGCTAAATCTGAGCAGATGGTATAGCCCTTTACACTTCAGAATTCCTCCTGCTACTGCTGGCAGCAGTCACATCATCAGTAAACACCAGTGACCCAGTTCCACTGGCAAACATACATGTCCATTCCATAACACTGCATCCACCATATCTGACAGATGATGATGTGGCCTTGGATTATGAGCCGTTCCTTCCCTTCCCCATATTCTCCTCTTCCTATCATTCTTGTACAAATTAATCTAGGTTTCATCCAGATCCTATCGTCAAAGCATTGGGAAGGTATAGGGAGGGTGATGAGTGGTGCCTGGTTTCCTCCTGACATGATGCTGAGAATTGAGACAAAACTGTTAAAATTGGGTTTCATCTGTCTAGAGAATCTTGTTTCTCACATTCTCAGGCTCCTTCTGTGCTTTTTTTGCAAACTCCAAGAAGATATTAATGTGTCTTTCACTAAGGAGAGGCTTTCATCTGGCAATTCTGCCATAAAGCTTAGATTGATTTTTGGATTCGTTATTACCTGTTTCTGCAATCAGGAACTGAAAATAACTAATTAAGCATACTTTCAGTTGTACCAATTTGTCAAAGTTTAAACTTATATTGGCTAAAAGACAGGGCTCAAAAGACAATACCATAACATAATTGTAGCTGGCATTACAGCAACACATTTGATTAGCTTTTTTGGGTTTTTCTTTTTTGAGCAAGTTTGCTTGAGTGCTTTGACTTCAACTGTGAAAGTACCCAAGCACAATGATCTTAAAATCCCTGTTTCAGCAGTTTGTAATGTTATCATGAAGTTTCACATTTATAAAACTGTAAAGAGGCTTCTAGGATGCAGTTCTAAAAAGAAAATAAAAGACAGAAGTCTGAGTAGGTTAATGCAGATTGTGGAAAAAAAACAAAAAAAACCTGCAGGCCATCTTAAGAGTTTTAGCCTGACCTGGAGCAATCTGGAGTGGTGGTTTCAGCCATTATCCTATGCCACACTAAACAAAGCATGGGTGAAGACCAAGGTGAACACCACTACTGAAATAAAAGGCAAGATTAATGTTTGCAAAAACATTCATAGATAAGCCACAGTATTTTTGGGTCGGACAGATGAAATCAAAGTTGAGCTCTTTAGGAATGCAGTGCCTCAGTTTGTTTATTGGTGATGAAATTTACTTACTTACAGTAAATCATGATGGAGGTTCTATCGTACTGTGGAGCTGCTTTGTTGTCTTTGGGACCAGAGGAATTTTAATGTGTAAAAACAATGACGAAATCAGAGAATTTCCAAGGCATTTTGGAGCAAAATGTGTAGGCAAGTGTCAGAATGCTAGGTTCCAGGTTAAAGTGTTGGAATGCATTGCAATTGAAGAGTGGCAGAAAGTAACAGAAGACAGGTGCAAGAAGCGTGTATATGGTTACAAGAATCATTTAGAGGTAGTCATTGTTGCCAAAGGCTCTGCTACCATATTAGTGGAGGATGCTAGTATTTGTGTCTGGGATACATTTTGTGATTTTGTTAAGAACACCCTTGAGGAGGTTGGCTTATCATTTGAAAAGTCTACAATCAAGAGAGACACCTTCATTAATGTAAATACAGTGGGTTTAACACAAGGTGCAAACCACTGGTAACATTCAAGCACAGAAAGAAGAGATTAGACTCTTACTTCTTTTCTCCTATATGTTCCAGTGTATTCCACAGCTGTGTGTATAGAAGTAGCCCAGTAACAAAGCAGTCATACAAACTGTGGGCTGTGTGATAGAGTGTGAGTAAATGGTGCTGCCAACAATGGCAACTCTGACTCATAATTAAAGCATTGCTCATCCCATCTGTATTCTCTTTAATATCTCTGTTTCTCCGGCCTTTGTTTCTACCAGATTACGATAACAGAGACAGTGCTGTTCCTGGTTCAGTACACATCCAAAGAGTTCGACCGGTCAGAGAAGACTGTGGCCACTGGGGACTGCTGTTATCTTAACCCACTGGTGCGCAGGACCTTCCGCTTCCTTGGTAAGATGCAGGATTTGTCTAATTTGTAATTAATTTGTAATTAATTTTTATGATTGCAAACCAGTACAGTACTTTTATTAGTACTGTACTGGTTCTGTTTTACTACAGGTACAGTGGTGCAAACAATACAGAGTATTTTTACTAATCAGTGTTTAGACACACAGTTGAGTTTCCCTGCAGCTTTTTGTGAATGGCTATGCTCACAGACACGACTATCCATCCACCTCTTAGAAAATAAATGGGATGTGGAATGTTTGATTTTTTTTTTCCGACTGGTTTCCTCCCACAGTCCTAAGACACACAAGCTATGTTCAAGATTATTCATGATCTTACTTGACTTTTTTGGAGCTTTCAGCTGCATCTAATGATCTCACTGGATGTAAGTGGTTTAGTTGTCATGGAGACTACTGACTCATTTGCTAATTAGTTCAGGGGTGGTATGTGTCACAAGAAGCAGAGAAACCCAAATGCAGAGCACATAACTCAGAGTTCAGAAACATTCAAAAGTGATTTTATTATTAACTCAGCAGAGATATTAGGGCTGTGGGGAGAGCAGGGAATGCAGCTGAAAGCTGGAGAAGGAGTAGGTGACTGGGCAGGCAGGTGGGGTTTAGAGGACTGGTGGCTGGCAAGGCAGGCAAGCAGGTGGTCTAAAATCTGGCACTCTGAAAGCTGGCAGGCAAGTTAGCCAGTAGTGGACCTGAAAACAAGGAGACAAATATTGGCATGAGAGAAAAACACTGGAGCAAGAAATTAGAATATCATTTCTAAGTGGCCTGAACGTAATCTGCCAGACTGGTTAGAACAACATTCTGGTGTAGAGTGGCTGTAGAACTGGGGAATATACACTGCTACCTTGATGAGTTACAGCATGAATGTAAGAAGATGTCAATTAACAATGACGTTTTCTGAAACACATTTTTTCACATGCACATGCACACACATTTTCCTGCAAGTCTATACAGTAGCACAAGCAGTAGAGGTGTATACAGATACAGCTTGTGAAAATACACAAACATTCCAGGAGGTAAAACAGCAAAACAACCACACACAAAGTTTCAGTCTGTCAAACACAAATATTGTCGCATAACACTGGCCTCTCCTCATCTCTATCATCCTCACTGAGAGTAGCAGATAGAGCTGCAGAAGTGAATTGTTACCTAGATCCCTAAGGGTAATCCACTTTTTGTCCTGACTTTACCCTCTCATTTACACATCTAGCATGCCTTTAATGCCGCTCATTATTGTTAACAGGCCTCCCATTCCAGCCAACGGCATGCTATAGAACTTATATGTGGATGTCTGTCTGTGGCGACAGAGGAGAAGGCAATTGCACTGTTTCAGGATCTATGAGCTTTCTGTCCTCATCTCTATCATCCTCACAGAGAGTAGCAGTTAGAGCTGCCGAAGTGAATTGTTACCTAGATCCCTAAGGGGTAATCCACATTTTGTCCTGACTTTACCCTCGCATTTACACATCTAGCATGCCTTTAATGCTGCTCATTAATGTTAAAAGGTCTCTCATTCCAGGCAAAAGCTCCCTTCATACCTAAGAGTTGGTTGGTTATCATATTGGTTATCATATCATATACACTGGTACAGAGAGACTGAGGCTCTTGTCTTAGTGTTCATTGATGTCAAATTTAAAGAACGCTGTGCAATGAATTTTCATTACAGTTGTCTCTTCGTGAAAAGCAGAGGAAGGAGGGAATACCTGCTGAGTTTCTTTTGTATCTTTGTGTTTCTTAACCAGGGATAGAGCACCATAATAAGAATTCCACCTTCCCTGCTGGCTAGAATGACTGCATATTATCTTATGCCTGGAAATGTCCCAGTTACTCCAGGAAGAGCTGGGGAATGTAGCTATGAAGAAGAATATCAGGGATACCTTACTTAATGCTTGGTCAGATCAGAGTGGAACAGCACAGATAATCCACAAATCCTAGTGAAATATGTTGTGCTAGACAACATGTTATTTCCCCTGGTTTATTCAGGTAACGTATTTTATTGACTTCTGTCTCCTACCTCTCCATTTCTCTTTTGTGGACCAGTTGGTACTCCAGCAATTGAAAGTTAAGTGAAAGAGGAATGGTGAAACTCAGCTAATAAAAGGTTACATGTTTTGTTTCTTGGACTCAAGGGCCAATGTGATGTCCAACCTCTACTATAGCTATACACATGCAGTTCTCCTCTGGAATAGGGGATTATTAGCAACATTACAGATGTGCTTCAGTTTAAATTCCAAAAAATAGTGGTCAGTGTCATGTTTCATGAACTATTGCATTTTATTGTAGTGATGGTGTGAATCTTAGCAATTATTTTGGTGAGGGAAATTCTAGCTCAAATGACAAAAAGAATGGGGTACAGTACAAAAATTAGACTAAAGTTTTGATTCTGAAATACCCTTCAGAAATATTTTTAGAGGTGGTGTGGATGTCTTACAGCAACTTTGCCATCTGTGGCGCTTATTTTGTCTCAAAGATTCTTTTGCATGTAGCGTTCGAAAAATGGAGACAGTTGTCTTTTTAATAGTAGGGGAGGGTTCCCTTTAACTAAATGCTTACAGCTCACTGAAGCAAACTACCTAAGAAGTGCAGCATTTGCTTCTCTTGGCTCAACATCAGCTATTGGGTCTGTGGTGAGCTGTCAGTGAATCTTTACAGCAGCATTGTCAACAGAAGTTATCCAAGATTACAAAGAACTATTTAACATACACAGGAATGCAAACAAGAATAAAATGTACTTTTTACAAGGCAAAGGACTATGCATGAGCTGTTTAAAGTGTGGACATATCAACAACAGCCGCAAAGAAAGGCCATGTTGTTGGAATCTTCTTTTACACATCCAATTCTCCTGCACATTAAAAAGATGAGATGATTGAGGATAACAGGGCAGCAAAGCTGATGACAGTGTGGGCTATAATAAACTTCCGAATAGCTTCGCAAGGAAAACAATTCATGTAAACAAAGAACAACATACCATGACAAAAAAGATTTGAAATGATGAGCTATTCTTTAGGATGTTTGCAAAACACATTTCAGTAGCATAACCTGATAACTTTTGGCAGTAGCAATTTAAATTGAATTTTCTTGATGGAGGAAATGATGAACAGGTAGAGTTTTCCAAAGAGCCAGTCACAGAATTAGCTAAAATTGTGGATTGTTGTTACAGCCTCTATCTTTCACAAAAAAAAAACAAATGGTCAACAACAACATACCAAACAACTGTTAAGCTGCTGAACAACATGCACTTAAGCTATGGGGGAAGTTTTATATGAAGCCCAACTTTCAGCAACAGTACACTGCCTTTATGACTAACCTTACTGGCAAAGGTTATACTATGCAGGTGCCAGAACATGAACCTAAACATAGTGATGGTAGAGTATGGTATGTACTTCACCATGGGCTATACCATTCTGTAAAGTAAAAGTTAAGAGTGGTGTTTGTTTGTGCATCACATAAGGCACCTCTTTGAACGAACAGCTTCTGCTGGTAGATGACTTCACTAGCAGCGTTGTGGGTATCATAAAACAGTTCAGACATGGACTTTGGACACTCATGGCAGATGTGCAGTTGATATTCCACCAGGTCAGGTTGGCAAGGGATACAGACCTTATC
Organism: Istiophorus platypterus; assembly: GCA_016859345.1. Taxonomy (NCBI): domain Eukaryota; kingdom Metazoa; phylum Chordata; class Actinopteri; order Istiophoriformes; family Istiophoridae; genus Istiophorus; species Istiophorus platypterus. Next base: position 11,010,329 of record CM029125.1, read on the forward strand.
CGGTTCCTCTGGTTACCTGATGGATCAACTCAAAAGATTTAGTGGAACAAAAAATGGTGGTGCACACATTTGGCACTACTTTTTCATTTGGCTTTGCCAGTTTCACCCTGAGGAAGAGCAGGGATGATCATAGGAAAGAGCTTGATCCTTGATCCTGTAGCCAACAGCATGCTATAGAACTTATATGTGGATGTCTGTCTGTGGCAACAGAAGAGAAGGCAATTGCACTGTTTCAGGATCTATGAGCTTTCTGTGCAAAATGAAGTTTCTACCTCACAAATGGGCCAGCAAAACAGCCACAAAGTCCTAGATAAAAGTGGGCTGGTATAATGACTTACCCCAAGAGGTTAAACAGCAGTACATGGGACTGGTTGACAAAGATTCCCAAGCTAAAGGAATTTAAAGTCAACTAATGCCTCAAACCACCAGGGTCTGGGAAGCTCACACATGTGCAGTTACATCACTTTTTGACAAAAGTGTGGTTGCTTATGGCACAGTTAGCTAGCTGCTGCTGTGTATATATATCAGAGATGCCAAGTTCATTGCATTTTCATGATGGGGAAGGCCAGGCCAAAATTGAAAGTAAATACACAAAAAAAATTTCTTAACATAAGTAAAAAGGGTGTAGAAAGGAAAATAGTTGCACAACACAACACAGTTAGACAAATGTCAGCATTACAAATGGCAAAAGAAGATTTAAGAAATTTTCTGTAAATTTCCTAAAATCTGAAATAAAATAACAAAATATGCAGAGGCTTTAATGATAAGTGACACCCAGATCTCTACTTTAGATTTTGTTCATGGCTCACCAGAGAAGTGGCTTAAAAACCCCGAAGGTTGTGAAGGAAAATAAATAAGTAAATTAATAAAAGAATAAAGGTGAATTTTGTAATTGTAGAAGGGGACAGTAATCTAGCCAACCAGCTGATGCATCACTTCTCTTCATTGGCAAAGCTAAGGCACACAGTGGCATGGATCTTGTAGCTCTAAGCTTCACTGTTAAATGTCTCACAAAAAAGAAACGAACTTCATAGTGCAACCATCAGTCAATCTGATTGGGATTGCAATCTGCAGTTTCAACCAGTGAATACAGAAATGAAAAAAAGGTCCCATCTCAATGGTTAATCTTGCACAGAATGAGCTGGAAAACATTCAACTCTGCCAAAAGGAGAATTTAAATGAGGAGAATTCATCTAAAGGCAAGGGACAGGTCGTACAACCATCCAGCCATCTCTTTAAGCCAAAAACTGTCCTTTAGGATGGAGTCTTGCACATTGCAGGAAGACTCAGCCAAGCTGTCTTCCCAGATGAATGTAAATAATCCAGTACGTTGCCTAAAGCCCACCATGTCACTTACATTCTACTATACAAGATTCAGGAGGACACAGGTCACAAAGGAAGGGACCACATGCTTTCCAAAGTACATAAAAGTATAGGATTCCCAGTGCAACTGCAGCAGTCCAAAAGATTGTTTCAAAATCTGTCGTCTGTCACAGACTTCACTGGAAAGTACCAAATGACAAACCATTTGAAATGAAACAAGGAAGAAGCATAGTAGAGTGGAATGGCGTAATCTTTCTTTCTTATCTGTCCAGACATTGCATGTTGAAGTGGCTTCTTCTTCGGATACATACTAATGTCTCAATTCCACACATCAGTTCATTGCCAGGAGTACAAGTGTTGGAGATCAAGTCAGTTAATGGGACAAATTTTGTCAGGGCAGAATGTGAGCTGAAAACAGCCCTCAGCTAGATTTATAATGCAAAGATTAAAGGTTATCTCCATCAACATGCAATAAAATGTACTTTTAACCCTGCCACAGGATCTCACCATGGGGGAGCCTTGGAAAGGCTCATCAGATCAGTGAGGAAAACCCAAAGTTTCCACTGTATAAGTGAACCACCATCATCAGATACATCTGCTTGTATCAACACCTGTAGGCTGGACTACGTGCAACCATTATTAGGAGAGTATGTGGAAAACATCTTGGATTTGTTTTATCATAAATTTACCGAGGCATTCTGTACCCATTCATATCTAACACGCGGACTTGGTAATGACAACGTCATCTGGACTACTTTGGCTGTACAGACAAGAACTGAAATGTGTTGTGCAGTGCAGGAGCGAAATTTGGTTATTTACAATAATTAATAATTAGCAAAACTAATTATTAATTATTATTAGAATTAAATTATCTTATTAATCGAAATTAATAATGAACGGGGCCCCACCTGAAAGACATGGACCAATAACCAAATAGTGGATGTAGTCTCTAAGGGGTCTTGACTTAGCAATGCCAATATTTCGGAAATATTGGTATTCCTAGAGTGAACAGAGAAGGAATGGAGGTCGGCACGGACTCTGTCAACCAGCTTTGTATCACGATATGCAAACAAAAACACCAGGGCAACTTTTCTTCAAAATATGACAGGATATATTAACATCAGTAATATCAATCTCCAATCAATATCACTTCTGTCTAACAGATCTTTTCATATGCTACAACTATTGTCTACCAACTACAGATCACGAACAAGTATTGGTGTGTGTGTGTGTTTGTACAGGTGTGGATAGGTGTGTGCGTGTATGTGTGCGTGCGCCTGAGGGGAGGTAGAGCAAGATGGCGGACGTGACTCGTTACGGTCATGTCATGTGAGGGTCAGCCGGAGGGAAGTCTGTCGAGTGTAATGGCGGCTTACTGGTCACACATTACTTCAACAAAGGAGAACAGCTGAGCGGGAAGTTCAAGCTTTGTCTAAGAATGTGTGTGTGTGTGTGTTAGTAAGGAAAGAATGAGGTAGAAGTGTTCAGCAGCAACGTTCTGGCGATCGTGATCGAGGGGCAGTATTTATCTGCGTTACGCAGAGACGTGCTCGGCTCAGCTGATGAGCTGTGTGAGTCTGGACCTTTAACTAGCAACAGTGGGTACTGCACTCGATCACGAGCGCAGAACAAGACAAAATTGATCCACTGCAGACGGATTGAATCACAGTTCACTCAAGTCTGGTAACATACGTGAACAAATAGCAGCAACAGCACAAACAATACTTTTCACCTTATTGTAACAGCAACAGTTTAACACACACTTATTACTAACATCTGCCCAGAGCTATAAGCCTCTTACTTTTTGGCAGGTAAAGTGGTGTGTTATAGTTCGTCCTCAGTGTCCTTTGTGCAGGCGAGGTGGCGTTGGTTAATGGATACCAGCGACTAACGTGTCTTCTCGGCGAGATGGCTAGTCTTCGGCGAGGCAAACTAATTCTGGCTCACGGCGGGGAATTAGTGGGTCAACTTTAAAAAGAAGCAAGGTCTGTGTTCTTTCTTCTTTAAACGGGTAGGACTTGTTAACTACAAGGTTTCGCATCCACGGGCATCTGTTTGAGAGGGTCAATCTGCGGTCTTGAACCGGGCTGTACTGTGTTTTCTCAACACACAGGGGGAGAGCGGAGATCAGCTCGACCAGCGGGGGAAATCTGTAGGCCTAATAGTTAAATCGTGTACACAGGAACTCTTAACTATGAATAGAGCATTCGCCATGTGGGACGGGGTGTAGTCTTATGAGCAGCTATTGTTGCTACTTCTATCGGTGAGGAATTCACTGTTTGTAGCAAAGGTCCAAGCCAGAAGTTTGAGTTTCAGGAGTTTCTGTGTTAATATAACTTTCCGGTGACGTCACGGTTTGGGACTGACCATGGTTGATTTCACCCAATGGGAGCCGTGGAGCACCGCTGATCAGCTGACGCTGCATGTGTTGGTGAGTCGCTCATCTGGTCGGTTGGGGGTTGCTCGCTGAGTTCCTTTACTTTCTCAGCTAGCAACATGTGGTCTTAGCTGAGTTTCAGGTTTAGGTGTGCATCAAGTCTGTTGGTGAGGCACAACAAATGGCATAAACCACAATGTTATAGTCCGTCTCATCCACAACTTTTTCAATGACAGACTGCAAGTGGTGTGGCAGGGCTCAACCACATCACCTGTCATCATAACTAACACCGGAGCACCACAGGGGTGTGTTCTCCACACCAACAGCTGCATCATTCTGTAACCCATGACAACTTACCTCAAATACTCAGATGGAACAGCCATTAATGCCCTTCTTACTGACAACCAATCTGTTTTGGATAATCACAATATGGTCACACACTTCACAAAGTAGTTTGTTGACAATCATCTTCAACTCGATGTCAGTAAGATAAAAGAAATAACAATTGGTCCCCCATCACCTCAGCACACCCTACTTATCAATAAGCAACAGGTCAGTTTTGAATACCTTTGTGTCACTCTTGAAAATAAATTCAATTTTTACCAGCAAACTGACGACATACAAAAAAGGAGCCACCAGTGACTAGCAGCCATCCGTCAATGGGGCGGCTGTGACTCAGGTGGTGGAGCAGTCGCCCTTGTGGTTCGATCCCTGAAGTGTCCTTGGGCAAGATACTGAACCCCAAAGTTGCCCCCGATGTGTGTCATCGGAGTGTGAATGTGTGTAAGTGTGTAGATGCGCTTAAATGTGTAGAAATGTTTGAATGTGTGTGTGAATGGGTGAATGTGACAGTGGTGTAAAAGCGCTACTGTCCCATTAATGATGCTGTATTTGATGTCTCTGATATTTTTGATACTGTTGTTGCCATATGTGTTACTTGTCTGAAAGTTAATGTCTTTGAAAGTTTTTAAACTTCTGAAAAATTTCCCCACCAGGGACAATAAAGTCTAAAGTCAAAGTCACAGAACAAGTTCTAGAAGAGAAATTTCTTCAGACAATACTTTGTGAATTTGAGGAAACAATTAACAGTTGATCAATGACAAGAGCATCCAACAATCCTAATGATTTGGTAGCCTTATCATCCAATCATCTCATACTGCTGAAATATAAACCAGCAATGCTGCCCAGATTGTTTGGCCAGGCTGACCTCCACGCTTGATGGAGGTAGAGACAATCCATTCATCACTGATCTATATTCGAAAAACTGAACAGGAGAATACTTTTCACAGCTCCAAGAGTGACAAAGACGGTCAAGAGCGTCAAGAAACTTCATCCCAGGAGACATTGTTCTTCTGTTAAATGACTCTGCTCCAGGAATGTCTTCAGTCATGAGGAAGGTCACTGAGTCATTTCCAGACAACAGAGGGCTTGTTTGCCAAGTCTGCATCAAGACATCAGCACATTGGACAGACCCATTACAGAGCTCTGTCTACTGTGAGAGGATGCTTCCATGTGAGCTGCAGATGTATGTGTGCAGAGGATGATGTCACACTCCAATCCAGTATCTCTAGAAATTACAAATGTGGTTCACAACTTACAACTAATTCCAACAATTAGTGCAAATGTAGGAAGTAGGGTGGAGAGTAAGAGTACATGCTGCTTTTTTAAAGTGGATATTAAAATGCAGTTTGTTGTGAGCCACTGGAAGGTTCCTAAAAGTTTAAGAGTAGACCATAGATGTTTACGAGATTGCCAAGGCATGCCACAGCCATCTCAATTTATGATTTCTACATAATTGACCACTGCAACATCTGGATGTCTCACAGGAGCTCCTTTCACCTAGAACTGTCCTCTATAATCAGCACTCAACAGTACCACATAACCGCCCTGCTCTCCTCTCTTTCCCACACCTCAGCATTAAAATTTTGTAATCTATATTACACTCCTCTGTCAGTAAGAGCAGCATCTCCAGAGATGGCAGTGCTTGTGATGATAAAGTGTCCGGCTGCTGAATGCAGCACAGCTCTTCCCTGACCATCTGATTCTACACAGAAATATCCCTCCCTGTTCCTCTGGTTGGGTATAGCCTCCCTCCTAAGAATGGTCTGCACCATTAGGCCTTAATGAACATTAAAAAATATGGCCATATATTAAACAAATGACCAATTCTACAGGAACTACTAACTGAAACCCTCTTCATTTATTACAGTGTTATATGCCGATTTACAAGTGAGGTTTGATTGCTGTAACGGAATTTTGTCTACTTCTGTCTAAAACTGGATTTGTATATACTGAGTGTGAATAAAGGAGCAATATATTCAATCAGCCCAACAGTCAGAGGAAACTAGCCTCTTTTAAGCATTCATTAATCATTAAAAATGATCATGGGAGATTATGGAAACATTGTTGAGCTTTCCATTTTATTTGGATGATATTGAAGGAATTGAGTTCAATTAAAATGTGTGAGACCCTGCTTTACATGTCATATCAAATGATAAAGATAAGTACACTGGCAGCACAGTGTACACATTCTTTTTATAACCATACATTTTGCTGTTGCTGTTTGACATGTTTTTGTTCATGCTAGAGATGTAATACTATGGACTGTTTGGACTAAGAATCAGAACACAGACACACACACAAAATGAACAGGATTTATTGTACATGTATTGAAGCCTGAGAGATCAATGAGAGGTGGGCAGAGTAAAGAGATGTCATTGGTAGGTGACACAAGGCTGGGATATTGATCAGTAGGCAGGTAGATAGGACGAAGCTTGATCCTGGAGCACAGCCGATGTTAGGTAAAAAGGCAAAATATGAGGCAAAGAACTTGAGCAAAAAAATAAAAGACAGTAGTGTACTACATGGGCAGACTGAACTATCTGGTGACAGGTGACTGGAAAAGCAGGGTTTAAATACTGCATGCTAGTGAAATGATGATGAGCAGGTGAGCTGGCTGATGCAATCAGGTGGAGGAGTAGAGTAGAGCAGGTGAGGTACAGAAGGGATTGCCCTGCCCAGAGACACACAACTAAACATAAACAAACAGGGAGAGAGAAACACATGAAAAATAAGAAAGGGAAACCAACCTGAAAACTTGTGCTTGTAATCGTTAAAAGATAATGTGGGTGACAGAAAGTGAGAGATGAGGAGCATGAGGAGTAATGCGCAAGGAAAAAGAAAAAACATTCCCATGACACACCTCAGCCACCTTGGGTCAGGTGATGCTTTAAAGCCCTTACAACTTCCCACAACTCTGGGTAAGAATTTTCTCCACTCAAAATTCCATCTGTTGAATGCTGCATTGATTAGGTAATGGTTTGAATGAGAGTTTGTCTAGGGCGGCAAAACATGAAGCACTGTCACTGGTTTTAATGATCGCCGGGGGACACAACACAGATGAACAGACACAGAAACAATCCTGGTTTAAGGCTAGTATTCCCCTTGGCAAAAGGGAAGAAAAAGGTAAAGCCTTGGCAAGAAGTCAAAGGAAACACTAGGATCTCTATTGTTGATATTTCACTCTACTCCAGAGTGAAAATAAATTATAGAGCAGCTCATCTGATCATTCTATCTTTCTCCACAACCACAAATATTAACAGATTTTACTGCCAGATTTGTGTGTATATATGTAAATACTAACTGATTCTGCTTCAAATGGCAAAAAACTCTAAATTCAATCTTTCAATCTTTTACAGGTTAAACATTTATCTGCCATATGAATCCACGCTTAAACACCATGTCTTGTGCTGTGACATCGCACCTAGTCAAATCCTATATATATATTTGTCACTCAGACTAGTGTGACTATGACTTGAGTGTGTTAAAGTGTTTGTGAGGACAGGGGGAGTCTGGGAAACTGTTAAGAATGAAGGGGTTGTGAATCACACTGCTGCATTGTGGAGTCGCTGGCAATGGATCAAAGAAGAGATGCATTGCTTCAACCCTGCTGACCCTTAAACACATATAGGCAAACACAAACAGATATACATTAAGACAGGAGGCTCACATACACCCAGTAAGCATGTGCAGTCAGACTCCAGAGAGCATACACATGCATGGCTACACAATGACTCTGCAGTAGATTATGGCATTGCTTGAAGCTGGCAAACTGAAATATAATTATGCCCTAATAAGCAATTTTTGTTTTTCCTTCTCTTAAGTCATCCATAATACACAGAGCGCCAACACTTAGATGTTTATGTCAGTGAAAGTGGGACAGTGTCAAAACAATGAGCTATGCTCAGCGAGTGGGTCACACAATGCTTAACAAAATCTATTTGATGCCTGTTATAAAAATTGACCTGTCAGCAACTGGAGCCTCATGTCACTCCAGATGCATTTAAAACAATAACTTGTGTGAGAGAAGAAGAAAGACTTGCCTTGGTCAAGGGAACCTCAGAGATTCCAAGCCTGTGCTGAATTAGTTCACAGCAGTTGACACCTGACAGCTGCTATTATTGCCCCAGCAAATAATGCATCCTGGAACGGGTGTGTGTTTGTCCAAGTTGAACAGCACCTTCAGTGCATATGAGAGAGCTGTCTGACTAAGCACCTGTTTGGTAATTTAGTCTCACAGAGGGCCTGTGTAGGAGAGAAACAATTATTTCTGTTAAAGCCCTTCAGTCACCAAACAGTACAGCCTGGCTAAGAGCATTCTGAATGCCTGGATGATGGCATCTAGGGGACTTCTCCACAGTGTTTGTGTGTGTGTTTTTATATATATATATGTGTGTGTTTGTGTGTGTGTGCGTGTGTGTGTGTGTGTGTGTTTGTGTGTGTGTGTTTTTATGTGTGCGTGTATGTGTATGTGTGTGTGTTTTATACAGTTGAGCAGCAATCTTGCACCTGTACGGTAGTTGAGGTTTGGCTTTCAACCAGTGTGACAAATACTCATGTGGCCAGTAGAAACAAGGCACCCAGCCAGGCACAGAGAAAAAAATGGAAAAAAAAAACTGATATTGTGTGTGTCTGAATTTCTGATGTGTGATTGTCAAATTGTTGCAGCTGTAAATATTCCACTGCAACCATTCATTCATACAGAACACCAGTTTCCAAGCAGCTGTAATGCCATTCTTTATGAGGAACATAATATGATATTGTATGAGAAAAAAAACAAATACACTCAGTGTTGAGTAGCTAGAATGTTGCATAATATTAATACATTATATATTTAACTAAAGATATAACATAAATAACACAGCGACCTTAGAAAGTAGGCTACATAAAAGAATATAAATTATATTAAACTCACTGTACATGAAAAGTCACTATCAGATTTGTTTTGAGTCACTGAAGGGGTCCCTATTGGAAACTTGTACATTTATACATTTTTATGATTCTGACTGGGTCTTAGCAATTCTGCATCAGCTTACATTATAATATAATAATAGAATAATAAAACATATCCCTTGCTGCCTCTCAGAAAAAAAAAAATATTTGGCATAATCAATGAGATTTTCATGTTTGAGTTTGTTGTTTGTATTCACAAGGAATTTAAATATTTTAGATAAACCACTTACTACAGTGAGACACACACCAGCCCCACCCCTTTTTCTGAAACTTTTTTTTTGAAGATAAACCACACTTTCATACTAATCCTGTGTGGGAAGAGAATCATCATCCTCAAAGTCTTTTTGACATATAAGGGAGAATGTGTAGCTGGTCTATCAGAAACATACTCAAACACTCTTTTTGAGGCACTTGGAAGTTCTCAAAATTGTTTTTCAGTGGTGAACGCTTTGTCGTGTCTGCAAGCAGTAATTCTTCATTGTTTGACAAATAAATCAGCCCAAGGTCTGTTTTTACAGATACGATGTTGATGTACACTTTTGACTTGGTTTTAGTCATCTAAAATGTATTTCCTGGCAGTAAAACATAACACAAGTGCAAACAAAGCACTTTTAGTGCCGACTGACTCTAACAGACATCATTTGGTTTATGTGGATTATAAAATATGGGGATAACATTGTACATTTTCAGACAGTCTCACCTTGAAGGAATTTACAATTTTGTACTGATGTTTTAGCTTATTATTTGTTTGTCTAGAGGCTGATGGATCTTGAAAATGACAGGTACTGATATAGTTCATAATATCAGTAGCTAAGATTGCTAGTTGTAGGACATCCCACACCACTCATTATTTTAAATTAGCTTCACCTTTGTAGTCTCAATAACACCAATGTTGTTGCTGATGCTGGCTCAGTCTCAAAATGTGTCCTCCTTCTTAGAATCTTCTTTTTTCTCCCAGGAGTCTACACCTTTGGCCTCTTCACTGTTGACATCTTTGTCAACGCAGGCCAGGTAGTGACAGGAAACCTTGCCCCCTACTTCCTAACAGTCTGTAAGCCAAACTACACAGCACTGGGCTGCCAGCAGGCTCTCCGCTACATCAGCAATCAGGAGGCCTGCACAGGAAACTATGACGACATCCTGCGGGCCCGTAAAACCTTCCCATCCAAGGAGGCCGCACTCAGCGTCTACGCTGCACTCTACCTGGCTGTGAGTTGTTCTATATTTACTATATATTTGCAATATAATCTCTCTCTCTCTCTCTCTCTCTCTCTCTCTATATATATATATATATATATATATATATATATATATATACACATATATATATATATGCACACAGACACAAAACTGACCACTAACACAAGTGACCACTAATGGACAGGTGACCACTAGTGGCAGTGTGAATTATGACTCTTGTCTGTCAGGAGCAAATGCGGAGGTAGCATGGAGTATTTTTAGTAACTTTTATTATTCTTTTAGGAAGGGGGACAAGTTGGATGAATGTGGAAACAAAACGTGATTTTAACACTGGAAATCCAGTTTCTATGGATAATTACTGATATTTTCTTTAACCACGACCACAATCATTTTGTAAACTTAATTAATTTCTGAGCCTAAACCTAACCAACCCTGATTGTGCTACATGTAAGTTTTATCTGCTGCCAAATGCGATTTCCTGCCGGGAGTGGGTGGTATTGGTGGGGCTGGTGATAATGGTTGCTTTACAAAGAGCTTCAACCATTGTTGCCTTTATGAGACAAGAGTTTAGAATACATCCTCTGGGCAGTGCTACTTCTTCATCTTCTCGTGCTGAACTGAGGGCAGTTCAGGACAATACAATGACTCACAATTGTAAAGCAATACAAGACAAGATGGACCAGGACTAGCAGGTTAACTTGCTAACTAAAGAAGAAGAAAAGAAGTGACAGAAATAGAAGCCAAAGAAGAGTTAACATTGGCATTGCTTTCCAAAGTTGGAGTGAGCTCTTGGCAAATAAAGGAATGAAGCCGATGCTGAATTCATAACATTTCTTCTAGACTAGTAGGTAAACAGCTATAAATACTAATGATGGCTATGTAGTGAAAGCAAAAATGTACATATAGCACCTTTTAACAAAATAATAAAAAATATAGAATCATATACTGTATAATAATATATAATATTATATGTGAATTGGCAACTGTTTGCAAACATTAATTTTCATGCAGCTGGATCCAAGTTGCCAATAAATCTAATAAAGAAGTTCTAAGTAATTCCTGCAGAAAATGTAACTAAATGTGGCCTTAGTCCATTAATGACAGGTTGGTTGGAAAATCAGATTACTTTTTGATAAATGAAGTATTTACAGGTCCGTTAAATTACCTTTATCCCGACCTACCAAGCGGAGGAGCTTGCATGTTACAGTTAAGTTGCTTGAGATGTGATTCATCCTATAACTCATTAGTTCTCTTTAGATGTCATGCTTTCATATCAAAACCCTACTTCATATTCTGTCTGCAAAATTGTTTCCTGTGCTTTATGAACAGATTTGACATTGGAACATGATTCAAATCAGACTGCATCTTCCGAGATGAGTATTAAGATAAAAACTTTTTCCTCACTCAAAATATTCCCCTGGCAAGAGAAGATTGAAAATCTGCATTATTTTAGTTTGACTTTCAATAATCTGAAGTTCCTTCCTGTGCTCCTAATGTTTATTCAAAACTCTGTGGTGAAATGCACCCAGACAGCTAATATTGCATGAAAATATGAGCTAAAATGTTAAGTATGTCCTTAGGGCATCGTTCTGTTTTCTCAACTGTATTTACAAAAGTACAGATTTACCATTTAAACTAAAGAATGATAAAAAATGATGGTTTGAAAAAAGTAGATGGAGAGTAACAGATAGAATACAGATGAGGATCAACAGAAAAGATAAAAGCAGAGGCAGAAGATGATGCCCAGAGGAAGAGAGATATGACAAATAAATGCCGTGAGTTGAAGAGGGGAGGAGAGAAGGTGATAAGAATACAGAGGAGGGGAAGGAAAGAGAAGAGGAAATAAAACTGGGGGGCAGATGTGAGGGGGGCGCTCGAGAGGAGAGGAAGAAGAGTGATAAGAAGTTATTTTAGCAGAGGAGCAGAGGAGAAGAGGAAATGAATAAGAAAGAGGAAATAGGTGGATATAGGGGTATAAGAGAAAAAAGAGAACACAACTTTCTCTGAGCCTTAATTAGATATTCTTAGTACAAAAATGTATTTTGTATCTGTACACTTATGGATGGACACCTAACAGGTAAACACAGATACACTAGCCCAGAAACTTGTCCCGAATAATCTCTTTTCTCTCTTTATCATTAGCAAAGATCAGCGTGGAAAATATTTCAGTTAGCAGCCTCTCATTTTTAGCCCACCCTGACTGTCACTTTCACTATTAAAAATGACAAACTTATTTGGTAGCAGGTTACAGGTTACATAAAGTTACAGTGACAGGAGGAAACAAATTGAACTCATGAGAGAAGACAGAGAGGAACTGATGATGATTGAAGGGTAAAAAACTGGTGAAGTCATTTATCTAGTCATACTGTAGATCCAAAATAGCCAACATGGTGAGGAGTCTTCTCCTGTAACTCAGAGCATAAGGGTGTGTGTGTGTGTGTGTGTGTGTGTGTGTGTGTGTGTGTGTTCAGAAAAAAATGTACTGTATAAATGTGTTTGTGAATGGGTGAATGTAGCAGTAGTGTAAAGCCCTCAAAACTATCAGGCTAGACTGGTCATAGTAGGGTATATGTGTATGTATGTGTGTGGGAGTATATGCCTTTCCTTCACCAGGTTAAGGTAATTTCTCCCTGTGAGGCTAGTGGCTTTTCTGGGCTGTCACATACTATCAATGTTATCTTTAGATGTACTAAACGACCTACTAGTTGACCTCTGCACAACATACACTCACTCACACACAGTCTCACACACTCACACTAATATAAACGCATACAAACAGCACATATATAGTACATTTTAATGTTTATCAGTTGGACCTCCTGAGACCCTCTTGTCAACTTGTCAACTCAAAAGCCTGTGCAAGCGTTTCATAGGGTGCATTCTTGGACCTATATTTCTAATTTAATGTCAGACAGTAGCAGCTGTTCGCCTGCTTACTATTCCAGAGACTAGTCAGCTAAATAGTGACTGTGACATGAAAAATTCTATCTGGGGAGATGATACTGGGCAGCTCATCTTCCTCTCAGTGCTGTGTCAGACATCAATGTCTCAGTCTTGCCAAGTTCAAATGGTGTCTTTTGGTATGATAGAGGGGGACCTGCTCAGAGAGATGCACAGCCACTTTGGTATGGAACAAGTGCAGACTGCAGTATCGATATATTTAGGAAGATTTAAAGAGACATTTCAAAGAGATTTCCCCCCCACCACCACCACGTGACCCTCAAAGGATAAACAGTATAACTAATGGATGGATGACTGTGAACAGATATTTCTAATTGAATTTTTTCCCGAGTCAAATATATTCCAGAATATATTTTTGAGATTAAATTTTTTATTCGACTTTTTAAGAATTAGAAAATTATGGAGAATTTTATCAGTAACCTATTTTTTACCAATAATGTGTGCTGGTAGTCAACAGGAAGTCAACATGGCTCAGCCAGAGAAAGACTCTAATACTTGTGTACAGTTGTGTGTTTTGTGCTAAATTATGAAAAGGGCATTATTGATTATTGTTACTGGATGTTATTAATTTAACATCCTACATGAATGTATTTGAAAGGATAACATTTCTGGTATTAAATATAGACTTTTTCAGTGTTCCTTAAAGTGTTGTGTTTTAACAACAACTAAATTTGGCTGTTTTATTTTACAAACTGAATATGCTTTATTTTTGTGAGCTGTACCTGTTCTTTTTGCTTGAACCTCTGCTGGGAATTTACGCATTTTCTTCCTTCTGTTTAAATTCTGTATTTTTGCTTTATGTGTGGTGCAAAGTTACTTTAAACACAAATAAAGTGAATGTACTAACATTTGTACATTTTGGTGGTAAAGTTTGATCAATCTTTATGCAAAATTTGAAAATTAGGTTAGAACATTGAAATAGCCAGGGCTACTGTTTAGCTTATGATGTACTGTTGAGCTAATGCTAGCTGGTGTGAACATTTTGTAACCTATACAGGCACGGAGAGCATTTATGCAAGACAGACCCTGTGAATGTTTCTCTATAACTGCAGATATACATGCTGTCACTTGCATCGATGACTATCTTGTCTCTGCTGAGGTGCACAGGAAGACATACTTTTGGCTTGTTTGAATAAGCAGAATAAGAATTGAGTAGTGATAGCCACTCTGTCTCTGTCAGTCTACAGATGCCACATTATATAATCAATACCTGACAAATAGCACCCTCTCTGTATATGCTATCAATACTATCAACACATTTACACCATGTGAATGTTTAAAATGGGGTGGGGCAACATGTTTTGGGGTAAGCCAATGTTTTTGCAAACTTATGCTTCATGTTGAAAAATTTTGGAAATGTTCTGAAAATAAAACATGAAATACTTTATGATTCCATCAATGATGTTTAAAAGAGTTATCGACATTTTGGGAAATACATTTATTCATTGTCTTTTTAAGAATGAAATGAAAAGACTGGAAAAAAATGTAATATGTGTGTGTTCCAAACCTGTTTGACGTATACTGTGATCTCTTGCATCTGCAAAGACACAGGTCAGTAAAAGGTTTTCATAACCATGGAATGAGTCACAAAGATAATATAACAAGACCTAGGTTATTAATAAAATATAATTGTCATGAAATTACTTTTTTTGGACCACATGATTTATACTTGCTCTTGGTTGCAGCTAAATAGTGACACAACTTTAAAGTCTAGATTCAGGCCAGAACATTACAATAAGTAATTTTGAATCTCCATATTCCTGTTACATTACCATTTGAATTTGATAATTACAGACTAATTTCCATATATCCTAGGGATCAGCAGAGGTTGCATGGCTCTGCTTGGCTCTGCTTGGCTCTGTAATGACCGATACAATGACAATTTGAAGAGTGGTAATTATCATCTCCTCAGAGTTGTAGAGTTTCATGAGTGTATGTGCGTGTGTTTGTGTGCGCCCTTCCTCTGTTTTTTAAGACCCTGTGTGTGCAAACAGCATGCATGCCCTAAACACAGAGCTGTACATACACAATAGCCTTTGCTGAATGACCTAGATAACAGAGGCAATCTGCTCTCCCTATCACACAGGAAGTCACTAATGGTCCAAATCTATGCAACCATTGCTCATGGGCACTCAGGCAGACTCCGGCTCTCTGACACACAAAATCAAAGAAAACTGACCATCAGCATGAATCCGTTGTTCTTGTGAGGACATTTTCAACCCACTGTACCAAATGACAGAATCTAAGGACACATCAATCTATTATGTCAGATATTTAAGTTAAAGAGCTGATCATTTATGGATATGATATATAAAGATGGACAGAGAAATATCTTTATTACATTCTTCCTGGCAGTTCCTCTCAAGCTCCATCACATTGGATGAGAAGCATCTGTTAACTACCATCTTATGGTCTCGCCATAGATGTTCTGTGGCATTTAAGTTTGGGCTTTGGCTGAGCCAATCAAGGACAGTGAGGGACTGGTCCCAAAGCCACTCCAGTGTTTTTCATATTTGCACTGAAAGGTGAACTGTCGCCCCAGTCTCAGCTCATGTGTGCTCTCGAACAGGTTTTTCTTCAAGGACCTCACTGTATTTGGCTACATTCATCCCTCGTCGGTTTTGACCAGTCTCCCTATCCCTGACCCTGAGAGGCCCCCCTGCACACATGCTGTCTCACATTAGGGATGGTATTAACCAGGTGATGAGCAGTGCCTGGAGTTTACCAGGATTAGAGCTGGGAGTTCAGTCCAGAAAGTTGCATTTATTTTCATCAGATCAGGGAATCTGTTCCCAGTGCTTTAAATGTCATTTGGCTAACTCAAAGCAGACCGTCATTTACTCAAAGTGGCTTCCACCTGGCCACAGTACCATAAAGGCCTGATTGGTGGAGGGCTGCTAAGATTGTCATCCCTCTGGCATATTCTATCTTCTCTGAAGTTAGAGAGACTGTTAGGTTCTTGGTCATCGATCTGATCATGGCCCCTCTTTACTAGTTACTCACTTTGGGTGGACAACTGACTCAATGCAGAGTCCTGGACATGGTAAATTTCTTCCATTTCACAGTTATTAAGGCCACTGTGCTCCTAGGAACACTTAAAGCTCTAGCCCTGAAAAATGTCTCTTCTCAATTGTAGTGCAGGTCTACAGAGAGTTCCCAGGACTTCATGGCTTGGTTTTCATCCTGACATTTAGTGTGAATTATGGGACCTTATATACGTAGGTGTGTACCTTTCTAAATTGTGTCCAGTCAGTTACATGTGTCACAGGCAGACTCCAATTGGTGGGACCAACTTCGAGGCACATCTCAAAGATAATTAAAGCAAACAGGCTTCACCTATGTATGTGGGTGTATATACATATATATATGTGTATATATATTCAGCATCCCTGAACATTATAACCTTCATGTACATAAAATCTATGCTGGACTGTTGTATCAGACTGCATTTGTTTTAGCTAGATTGTCCTAATAAACTACCTCACAGCACCCTCATCATCTGTTAATGGAGAGAGAGTATACTGTATATAGAATCTTGCTGAATGCTCTCTCAAACCACTGTCACTCTGCAGCCATTTTACAGTGTAAAATGTTCTCTCAAAAGAAAGTGGCAGGTCCCGATTAAAAAAGAAATGAGGAATAAATTAAGTGCAGGGAGAGAAATGGAAACATCTGAACTGGCCTTGGAGGAAAGTGCCTCAACACAGGAGGTTGTGATTAGAGCCAAACATAGACATTTCCTCTGGTCTCATTATTAACACGTACAAATATTTTTCATATTGTCATCAAACCCCATGAAAATAAGAAAAGCCATATGTTAGTCCATCTCTTAATAATTCTGATTTCCCTACCTTACTCTGACAACCAAGTCTGCTAGATCCTACTGAAGATGTAAATCCTTCATTAAAAACCAAAAAAAAAAAAAAAAAACGAAACAACAGCTCACTCACTGTTTTATTTTTATTTTTTAATTTTTAATTTTTTACCAAATCTTACGCAAACAGGAAGATATAGTTTTGATCGGAGTATTTATCCACATGGTTCTTGAATGAGTATTTCAGGCAGCAGGACAGTGTGTCTGGATTTCCATCAAAATAAACTACAGGGTATTTGGTTGTGGTAATGTGGGAACTAAAAATGTTATCCAGTGAAATAGTGACTCCTTGATGGATTTTTATAGCATGAACAACAATATAACTCTTAAGTCATGGAAGAAGGAGATATGTCAGGCTTTAGACACACAGCACTTGCTAGTAGGATAAATTCATTGTTGGTTTGGCTCTGCACATTGGATTTGTTAAAAGGAGAATTATAGAATATTAGAAGGGTTGTTTGAGATGTTAGGCCTGTCAACACAGATATGAGTTATTGGTCTGGTTTACTTCACAGTTGCAGTTTAGTAGTGACAGAGGTTCAGGTCTAACTTTTTATGTTCATACTAATCATAAGAACATTTGCTGTCATTAAAAGCTGCACTCAGATCAGCATTAGTCTTGAAACATTGTTTTTTTTATTACTATTGACCAAGTAATGAGTCTGGAGGGGGGTACTAAAGAGAAATTTGCATTTAAAGACACATCACAGTGCATGTTGTGAAGTATATCCTGATCTATAATAATGTTTAGAATGAAATTCGGTATCTTTTATTTGTGAATTGTTCCAACTATGAAAAATCTGAAGCCAATCAATTGAAAATGGTGGACTTATCTAATGACATTGATGTCCTGATAAATAACCAAGGGGTTTTATAGTGTGCTTTCCGGTTGTTCTGTAAATTTAGTGTGCAGGCCTTATGATAATGATGTATTATTTAAAGCAGCTCTTCTAGGGCCCAGATGGCTGGCAGAGTAGAAGTAAGTAGGCCCTATCTCCCCTTTCGACACAATCTCTCTTTCTCTCCGAACAACCCCCCTTGCTCACGACCTCTCTCTTTTCAGTATGACTAGATAAAACCAGTCCTAGCCGGCTTTACCCCTCAATCATCATCAGTTCCTCCCTGTCTTCTCTCATAAGTTCAATTTGTTTCCTTTTGTCATTGTAACTTTACCATCTCTTCCCATCTATTCAGCCCAGTATCTCAAGAAATTCACATCCCTGTTGGGTGATTTTGCACCTCGTGATTTACATCCAGTGCCAACATTCAGTGCAGAAAGAAGCATGTTCTTTATGTAGTGAGGAAACTTGATTTTGGTTGTCTAAACTTAAACATACAACCATCATAGTTTATTGGAAATCACCATTAGCATGCAAATACATTGTAAGGAGCAAGAATTAAAAAAAAAAAAAAACATTCAAAGACTCATACAACCTTTTGAAGAGACACCATTTCTTTCTGCAAAGCCAAACAACTTAGCTATAAAAGAAGGGATGTACTGTTCGCAATTTTTGTTCCTGATCCTTTGATATTAAGTAAATGCCTGTGCTTAGATGGAGTTCTTTTGGCTAAGCTATAATCCGTTTTTTTCCTATATAATAAAGCTGCGCTGTGCATACTCAAGCTACAAGTTCACATCGAAAATAATAAAGCAGTTTGAATATTTTTGATAACAGAAAAGGTCTACTAAAGAGTAACTTAACAGGCTGAAGAGCAGTGTTTGACTGTATCTAGCTGAAATTCTCAAGTCAAACCTCTGATCACATCACTGCTGAGTGCAGTTTGATTTGCTCTAGGAAATTCGAAATGAAGCTTTTTTTTTTCCCTAGTTGAGTTCTATAAATATTGCTTTTGCACAAGTTATTTGATCCAAACACGAAGGTCCTGGTTCAAAACAATTAAGTGGATATGTTTAAATTACTCATGCAATATTAAAAGTTTAAGCAGATATTTTGGCTCCAATGAGAGTGACATGAAGTTTTCAGCCAGAAATGTTACTTGAGAAGACTCCCCGCTATGTTGGATATTTTGGATCCACAGAAATATTCACTATGATTGGACAGCGGTGTTATACATTTGAGTGTCATCCATCACAAATGATATTTGGTCGTGCACAGATGAACAAACCATTTTGTCCGAGATAGTCATTGAATTGACTTTGATTAATGACAGCTAACCTGCCACCAAATAAGTTTGTCATTTTAAATAGTGAAAGTGACAGTCAGGGTGGGCTAAAAATGAGAGGCTGCTAACTGAAATATTTTCTACGCTGATCTTTGCTAATGCTAAAGAGAGAAAAGAGATTATTCGGGACAAGTGTCTGGGCTAGTGTATCTGTGTTTACCTGTTAGGAGTCCATCCATAAGTGTACAAATACAAAATACATTTTTGTACTAAGAATATCTAATTAAGGCTCAGAGAAAGTTGTGTTCTCTTTTTTCTCTTATACCCCTATATCCACCTATTTCCTCTTTCTTATTCATTTCCTCTTCTCCTCTGCTCCTCTGCTAAAATAACTTCTTATCACTTTTCTTCCTCTCCTCTCGAGCGCCCCCCTCACATCTGCCCCCCAGTTTTATTTCCTCTTCTCTTTCCTTCCCCTCCTCTGTATTCTTATCACCTTCTCTCCTCCCTTCTTCAACTCACGGCATTTATTTGTCATATCTCTCTTCCTCTGGGCATCATCTTCTGCCTCTGCTTCTATCTTTTCTGTTGATCCTCATCTGTATTCTATCTGTTACTCTCCATCTACTTTTTTCAAACCATCGTTTTTTTTCTTTCGTTAGTTTAAATGGTAAATCTGTACTTTTGTAAATACAGTTGAGAAAACAGAACGATGCCCTAAGGACATACTTAACATTTTAGCTCATATTTTCATGCAATATTAGCTGTCTGGGTGCATTTCACCACAGAGTTTTGAATAAACATTAGGAGCACAGGAAGCAACTTCAGATTATTGAAAGTCAAACTAAAATAATGTGGAATTTCAATCTTCTCTTGCCAGGGGAATATTTTGAGTGAGGAAAAAGTTTTTATCTTAATACTCATCTCGGAAGATGCAGTCTGATTCGAATCATGTTCTAATGTCAAATCTGTTAGTAAAGCACAGGAAACAATTTTGCAGACAGAATATGAAGTAGGGTTTTGTTATGAAAGCATGACATCTAAAGAGAACTAATGAGTTATAGGATGATTCACATCTCAAGTGACTTAACTGTAACATGCAAGCTCCTCCGCTTGGTAGGTCGGGATAAAGGTAATTTAATGGACCTGTAAATGCTTCATTTATCAAAAAGTAATCTGATTTTCCAACCAACCTGTCATTAATGGACTAAGGCCACATTTAGTTACATTTTCTGCAGGAATTACTTAGAACTTCTTTATTAGATTTATTGGCAACTTGGATCCAGCTGCATGAAAATTAATGTTTGCAAACAGTTGCCAATTCACATATAATATTATATATTATTATACAGTATATGATTCTATATTTTTTATTATTTTGTTAAAAGGTGCTATATGTACATTTTTGCTTTCACTACATAGCCATCATTAGTATTTATAGCTGTTTACCTACTAGTCTAGAAGAAATGTTATGAATTCAGCATTGGCTTCATTCCTTTATTTGCCAAGAGCTCACTCCAACTTTGGAAAGCAATGCCAATGTTAACTCTTCTTTGGCTTCTATTTCTGTCACTTCTTTTCTTCTTCTTTAGTTAGCAAGTTAACCTGCTAGTCCTGGTCCATCTTGTCTTGTATTGCTTTACAATTGTGAGTCATTGTATTGTCCTGAACTGCCCTCAGTTCAGCACGAGAAGATGAAGAAGTAGCACTGCCCAGAGGATGTATTCTAAACTCTTGTCTCATAAAGGCAACAATGGTTGAATTTCTTTGTAAAGCAACCATTATCAGCCAGCCCCACCAATACCAACCACTCCTGGCAGGAAATCACATTTGGCAGCAGATAAAACTTACATATAGCACAATCAGGGTTGGTTAGGTTTAGGCTCAGAAATTATTAATTAAGTTTACAAAATGATTGTGGTCGTGGTTAAAGAAAATATCAGTAATTATCCATAGAAATTTCCAGTGTTAAAATCACGTTTTGTTTCCACATTCATCCAACTTGTCCCCCTCCCTAAAAGAATACTAAAAGTTACTCTAAAAATACTCCATGCTACCTCCGCATTTGCTCCTGACAGACAAGAGTCATAATTCACACTGCCACTAGTGGTCACTTGTTAATTAAGTGCAAATAAGGGTTGTTTAATTTTAAAAAATTGAGATGATCTAATCCTTGATTCTCTCTTCCTTGGCAGATGTATGTGACCTGCACAGTGCAGGCAAAGGGCACTCGCCTGGCTAAACCGGTGCTCTCTCTTGGGCTTATGTGTCTAGCCTTCCTTAACGGTTTGAACCGTGTGGCTGAATACCGCAACCATTGGTCGGACGTCATCGCTGGCTTTATCATCGGCACTGCCATTGCCACTTTCCTGGTGAGATTCAAAGTCACAATCTCATATGTGGTGTTTTATGTTTGTGTAGGACAGAGAAATCGAGGATTAGGGAGTTTGTTATATGAGACATTGTAAAACATGTCCAGCTGTTAGGATAATGGTGTTAAAGTTATGTATTACGTGTATTAGTCACACATAAAGACACAGGTAACACAAATGCCCATGTGGTGACTAAACTCATATCTCTCCCTTTCCTGGCAATCTTTTAATAGGAGAGGGGAAAAAAATTGATTCTCATAAGAATTGAGATATTGATCCTCAATTTACAGAATCCAAAATGATTATTCATAGTTTTTGTTAACATAATGTTGGCAGAGTCCATCAAAAACATAAAGTGATGTGATAAAATTTAGTTTATTTTTTAATATTCCCCTAATGTTTCATAACCAAATGAAAAACACTTTTTGAAAAGGACTTTTGTCTTTGATTTTTGTCTTTAATAACTGAAGTAAATGATTTTCATTGTGACATTAATTTCAATGTCACGTTAAAGTCAAATAACAGAAAAGAAATCACAATATATTTTTTTTCAATTATTATTATAATACAGTTCCAGACAACTGTAACGGGGAGAAGAAAATACCTCAGTCCATTCTCTGTTTAATTTCAAAAGATATGGCCATATGTCTTTGGCATCTCCACTTTTGGAGATAGAAAGTTAGCAGAACCCCCCCAAATCCAAAACACATAGACCTACTTCTGTTTCTATAAAATACTCCATATTATTTCAGTTGACATTTTGAAATAACAAGACATAACAAGAATGTCTATCCTTTGACCTTGGTACAACAGCTTTGAACATAATGCTAATGCCAGCAAGCTACAAACTAACATGTTAAGTAGATACATACATGGTCACCATCTTATTCAATGTGTTAGCATGCTAAATAGTAAATGGCTCACAAACATCGTTGGCAATTTGCGGTTCAGTATCTTTCCCAAGGACACTTCAATATGTGGACTTGAGGATCCAGGGATCAAACCACCAACCCTCTGGTTAGTGGACAACTCCTGAGCCACAGCTGCTTACATTGGATAATTAGTACTACACACAAGGTAAAACCGATGCTGATGTTTCAATTATTTAGTCATAAAGTACTGGACAAATTGAAATTTTTACTTGCTGATGGCACAAGTTGAAAAGTCAAAGGAATATCAAAGTTATTACAACTAATCCTGAGGGCAACACAAGTGTTTGAATTTAATTTCATCACAATCCATCCAGTATTTGAGATGTTTCATTCAAAACCAAATTTGTCAACCTCATAGTGTTGCTAGATGAAAGCTAGGGGATCACCAAGTAAGTAAGACTCGTTATCTGGGAACCATGAATTGTGCAAAATAAGTGTGAAATTTGACCTGCTGGTGGCACTAGGAGGAATATCAAGGATCACCAAAGTCATTAGGATTCTAAGATTGATTTCTTTCCCAAATTTAATGGCAATCAGCCTAGTTGTTGTTGAGATATTTCAGCCTGGACCAAAGCAGTGGACATATTGAACAGCACTACCATCCCAAAAGCCATTCCATAGAGATAGCATGGCAAAAGCAAAACAAAACAAAACCAAAAAAAAAACATTCTGCAATCTGCTTTTCTCAGTTTTATTTATTTGATCAGTGAGTTTCATCAACACCATTTAATTTAACTGCCGGTCATGTTTAATATTAATAGTAAAATAATACCCTCTTTTCTATTCATTACTGTTCTTTTAATGTGAGGAGTCTGCGGAAAGTGTCATGTTAAATTGAAAGTAACAAAACAGGGTTAGAAAAAAGTGGAGGAGTAGGATTTCCATCTAATTGCGTCAGTCTACTTGATTGTATGGCTGTGCATGTATTTTAAATAGCATGTGTACTTCCGTGAAAAACTAAATATCAAGGCTTGTCACTCACAGCTGTGCTGCATGCATTCATGAAATACGCTGAGTGACGGTAAGTAGGCCCCAGATATATCATGTTTCCTAGCAGCAGCTGAAAGAAAGAAGAGGAAGAAGAAGATAATTTCTCAATCTTTTCTTCCTTTCCTATCCACTTTCTTCCTTTTGTATTTGACAGAGAAGAGCAAGTACTTTTTTGTGCTGTGACTACAGGGCTTTAGGAGAGAGCAGGTCTATGTTGATGCCTCACTCAGCCTCTTTCCACAGACTTCCATTATCGTTGGCCCTGGTTAAAAAACTCTGCAGTGCTATTAGTTCTCGGCAGATATAGAGAAATACAAAGACAACATTGATTCTTTTTTTAACATGGCTGCATAGAACAAGTAACTCTCAATATCACAGAAATCAGGGAATCAGAGAGCAGATTGGCCCAGTCTTGGCTTTGCAAGGATTCTTTTATGTATGTACAAATTCTGTTGATGTACAGTTAGGCTGGTAACTATTTGGACAGTGACACAACTTATGCACTTTTGCCTCTTAACACAACTACAACAGATTTGAATGAATCAAGAACTGATTGAAGTGTAGATATTAAGGAAAAAATTACATTAACCATTTAGGAATTACATCCATTTTATATATAGACCTTAATACCCAGGGCTCAAACCAACAGAATTTATATTCAAAAGTACTATTTTTAATACTTGGATGAAATCTTTTGCAGTCAATGACTGCCTAGTTTGGAACACATGGACACCACCAAATGCTGAGTTTTGTCCCTTGGGATGCTTTGCCAGGCTTGTACTGCAGCTGCCTTCAGTTTCTGCTTTTTTTTGAGTCTTTCTGCCTTCAGGTTTGCCTTCAATAAGTGAAAGGCATGCTCACTTATGTTGAGGTTAGGTGACTGATTTGGCTGTTCAAGAATATTCCATTATTTTGCCATGTAAAGGTTCTTGGGTTGCTTTTGCATTATGTTTTGGGTCATTAACCATCTGTACTGTGATGCACCGTCCTATCAGTTTTTTAGCATTTGGCTGATTTTGAGCAGAAAGTACAACCCTATACACTTCCGAATTCATCCTGCTGCTTCTATCAGCAGTCATATTATCAATAAAGACTAGTGGCCCATTCAATTAGCAGAAATACATGCATATGCTATAACACTGCTTCCACCATGTTGACTGATGATGTGGTATGTTTTGCATCATAAACAAGTGGTTTCCTTTTCCATACTGTTCTCTTCCTACCATTCCGGTCCAAGTTCATCCTGGCTTCATCTGTTCAAAGAATCTTGTTCCAGAACTGGGCAGGCTTTATAGTGCTTCTCTATAAATGTTTAATCTAGCCTTTCAGTTCCTGAACATTATTAGTGGTTTGCACTATGAGGTAAACCCTCTGTATTTACATTCATAAAGGCATCTCTTGACAATGACCTTGACAATGATATACGTACCTCTTTCTTGACCTGATGTGAAGAGGTTTTTATTGTCCAAGGACAAAACTCTACAATCATCCACTTTAGTCATCTTCTGTGGTCTTCTAGGCCTTTTGGTGTTGCTGAGCTCACTAATGCGTTCCTCCTTTTAATAACATACCAAATTGTTTATTTGGCCACTCCTAAAGTTTCTGCCATTTGTTTGATGGGTTCCTTTTGTTTTTCAGTCTAATGACGCCCTCTTCATTTGCATCGACACCTATTTGGAATGCATATTAAAGGTTCCCAGGGACAGCTACAAAATTTGAAGACACCAATGGGAATCCCCTCCAAACCTTTTATCTGCTTCATTTTGTCACGACATACCAAGAAAAAGGGCATCCCAGGCCATGAAAATGATGAATTGTCAATTGGCCAATTACCTCTGAGTCCGTGAAAATGTCTGACTATGCAGGCCTTTAAAAGGCCATCAGATGTGTTACTGTGCATAACATTCTAATTTAACGTCTTCAGAATTAAACCACAATGTGGGGCCTTCTAATTCAGAGTAAAAAACCCTGAAATAGATGTTTAGACAGATTAAGATGAGGAAATATACCAACATTTAGGCAATTACAGGATCCTAAAACTATAGACACACCTCATACAGTTAGGTATGGGGTGTGTAACAACCATGCTATGTTGTTATAATTGGGTTTAGGTTTAGGTTTGATTATCAGGCTTGAACTGAAAATAGCTGCTCCTCCACTCCACTATTTCTGGGAATGTTAGAATTAATATGACTGAGGGGAGTGGATTAATTTAGGTTAACATATTCGTTATGACATAGCCAGGTTTCACTGAGACCAAATATATCTATATGGTTATCTGATGTCAGATCATTTACTCTAATACAGTTTAGGATTGGAATCAGAGGGGTTAGGAGCAGAGCTATTCTGGGTCAGCTTGGACTGGCTACTAGGGTTGGCTAATTACTGCAGCTAGCGATTTAGTTTCCATGTTGTAGAGCTGTGCTTCCATTTCACTGAGCCTCACCCTCCATCACTTCATTCGTTTGTGTATGTATATTTTTTGCTGTGTGTGTTATAGGTGGTGTGTGTGGTCCATAACTTCAAAGGCAAGTTACTGCTGAGAGAGGAGTCACTTGCAGAGCAGCGGCCCAACACAGCCATGCTGATAATAGACCGAACAGAGAGTCCCCTGGAGAAGTACATTGCCTCACAGGTCGGTACACCACAACACAACAAAACACACTCAGAATACACACCTTTTTTATGCCCTTATTAAAGTTTATCACTTTTCCACGTGTCAGTTCTGTCAGTGTGAGACTGTGCTGCTCCCCTTTGTTTAAATAACTGAAAATGGAGTAATAAAAGCTATTAAAATAATTCATCAGAGTTGGAAACAGTCGCTGTTTGCAGCTGTGTCTCTAAATCGTATATAAGTTTAATAACTACCCCTACATTTGTCTAATACTGGTTTTGAGCTTCATTTATATTTTTTGAATTTGAAATGATTTGGGGAACATAGAGTAAATAATAGATGATACAAACTCTGTCCGAAACAGCAACATCCATTAGTCATAATTAAAGGTTTAGTTAGCATTTCTAAAATGTTAATGTTGGATGTTACCAATTATGCATCAAACAAAAATGCTTGCTACATTAAGGAGCTTCTCTTATCCTTCTGGTGCTGGCTGCTGAGTCTCAATTGGTTCCAGCATCTCAGAAACAAAAGGCAACAAAATGTGAAGTGGTTTGACAACTGATCCAGCCTCTGTCCTATATGAGATCTGACAGATGTTGTTTTAGGGAGCTAGAGGATGCAGCCCTAAGTTAGCAGTCTGTTTACACAGCTTGTGCACTGCTCGCCTTGCGCCAAAACTTATGAATGAAATTAAAAACACAACCATCCTTACCATCTTTGCTCTTCTCAAATACATCTTGCAATGTTGTTGTTATCAATGGTGCAAATGTTGGCTCTGTGAAAAATTTCTATGAAGTTTTTAAGTTATACTATATAACTTTTATTTATATATATATATACATACATACATATTTATATACACATATATATATATATATATATATATATATATACACAGCTGCAATCAAAAACTTCTTTATGAGTTGAGTGATACATAAAATCAACACAGAAAATGCATAATGTAGTATTTGTGTGTAACAGTATATTTTTGTTAAGATAACCATGTCACAATTATTCATCCCCTATAAAATATTGTTGTTTTGTTGGTGTGCGAAACGTCAGGCTTGTGACCAGAAGAATACCATCTCCACAGTCATGCATGGAGGTGGATCATTGATAATATGGAGCTGTTTTTCTGGAGCAGGAACTGGCAATCTTGATTGTATACCTGGCATCATGGATTCACAGAAATACCATGCCATTTTAAAGAGGAATGAACTGTCTCCCAAAACTCTGTAGCCTTATGCAAATTCCTCCTCGTTAATTCTAGTCAACTTTTGTTGTTCCTTGTGGTCAAGAGTGGAGTGCGTCTTGGAGTCCAGCCATGAAGTCCTTGTTTATTCAGTGCTGGTCTTGTAGTTGCCACTGAAGCATTTGTACCAGCCTTCATCAGGCCATCTTGTAGGTGTCTTGCGGTCACACGGGGGTTTCTCTTAGTTGTTCTGACTAAGTTGCTAAGGGCCCTTGATGAAATGTTGGGCTTTCTTCAATCATTAAGAAATCTTATACCGGAGGCCCTTCAGGTGTGATGAAATAATCTCCCCTCTCAGCTTTTGTGGAAGCTCCTTTGGCTTTCCCATGATTGCAACTTCCCTTGAATACCTTCATGGGTGGGGTTTCTATATATATCACTGCTGAAGCAAATAAAGGATCAGTATAGAGTTCCCTAAGGCTTAATTATGTTTCAACTCCACTTTAGGCCATAAAACAGTCAGACAGCTTTGAAAACAACAATATTATATAGGGGTTGAATAATTGTGACATGGCTAACTTAACAAAATATACTGTTACACACAAATACTGCATTATGCATTTTCTGTGTTGATTTTATGTATCACTCAACTCATAAAGAAGTCATGTGAAGCAGTATCTTGCTCTTTCAGAAAACTGTAATTGATAAAACCTTAAAATCTTTGGGGGGTCGAATATTTCTGATTGCAACTGTATATATATGCATAGAGAACGGTGCACAGAGATAGGTCTGTGCAATTGCTCATTTCACTCCACCCCATCAGACCTTTAGGGGTGCCAGGAAGCCCTGTGCCCTAGTTTTGGAAATACTAAGCTAGACAACAAGCTTCCTTCACTGAATGAAAAAATATGTATAACAATCCAGTATTAAACTCAGAACATTTGCTTACCCATTCATCCACCCAGACCTCCTTTAATTTAACAGAGTAATGCCAAACTACTTCTACCTTCCATCCTGACAGACAGTCAGGAGTTGAATGAAGATTATATGTAGGCTCTGAATCAATGACTATGTCCTTTTAGGAGCTATGTTATTAATAATGGCCATTCCCATTTTTCCGACACACTGTATGTGTGATGTCTATGAAGGGGACCCTTGAAGAGCAGAATTTTTAATATTTCTGTTTTAGGATTATGTGAAAACAGTTGCTTATGTTTACTTACATACTAAACAGTGCAGTTCAGAATGAGAGAGATGTATCTGTTTTTTCCTGACTTCATCCCACTAAGACACGTATTTTCAGTTGAGGGACTTATGGTGATGTTGTCCTACAATGTTAAAACTATGTGGAAACACAAAGATGCAGGATTAAGTACCACACGGTGAGAAGATGGTACACATAAAAGTGTTGACTTTGTGTGTCTTGAAAAGATGTATTCTATAAGAATAACAGGGCTTACACAAGTGTTCCAAATTCCTCAAAGCTGATTAGAAAACCAAATCATCATTGAATTTAAAATTGAGAGTAAATAACATAAATTAGTGAGCAACAACATCAACAGTAAGCACACCAGTTGTTCTGTTTTTGAATATGTAAGCTCTGAAGTGATATGATTCAAGAACAGCTACATGTCTTCTCCATGTATACTTGCATCAGCATATAAAGGAGAAGAGAAGGCATTCAGTCTCTTTGACCTGCCGTGTAACGCATCTTGGTTAATGCCAAACACATTCATGTGAGATGAAGGTGGAAGAGCAATTAGGCTGGCCATGCTTAAAGGATAGATTTTATTTTTTGAACAACTATTGTGATACGATAATCATATGCCCAATGGCCGTGTGTGATCAGTACCTGTTCGAATATGTTCATTTTGGTCATTAATACTGAATACTTGGTTATAGTAACAGATAGAGACAAATACTACAAATAACAGAACACAATATCAGTCAGTTTTTTCATCTAAAGTATTATTTTTGGCAGTTAAGGATAATTCTAGTTTATTACAACCTGGGTCTTATTTTTCTGCCATTAATCCCAACATTGTATTCATCACCTTATCACATGAGATGAAAAGTTGGCCACACAAGCATTTCGTTGTTTGGACAGGTTAAAAACAAACCTCCAGGTTAGAAACAAAGAGTAACACACATTAATATACACTGATCAGCAACAACATTAACACAAGTAAATGGTGTTAATGTTGAATGGTGTGTGTGTATCTCTCAATGAATCTATGTATCTATGTATCTATCTATCTATCTATCTATCTATCTATCTATCTATCTATCTATCTATCTATCTATCTATCTATCTATCTATCAATCTATCCATATATACAGTTAGAGTTAGTTGCATAAGTATTCCGACAGTGACATAATTATTATAATTTTGCCTGTATAGAAACCAACAACAGATTTGAACCGAGCAAATCGATATGTCATTGAAATGCAGGCTTTCAGCTTTAATTCAAATGTTTTCACCAAAATATTACATTAACCACTCAGGAATCACAGCCATTATTATACATAATCCCTTTATTTTTCTAGGGCTCAGAATTAATTTGGACAAACCAATATAAATATATACATCTATTTTCAATACATGGATGAAAATACTGGAACCTTCGGAGATCACCAAATGTTGAGTTTCCTGCCTTGAGATGCTTTGCAAGGCCTTTTCTGCAGCGACCTTTTATCACTGCTTGTTTGTGGGCCTTTCCACCTTTAGTTTTGTTTTCAGAACTTGAGAAGCATGCACATTTGGTGCTGAGGGCAGGTGACTGTCTTGGCCATTATTAAATATTACATTTCTTTGCCTTGAGAAGCTTTTGGGTTGCTTTGCAGTATGTTTTGGGTCATTATCCATCTGTACTGTGAAACACTGTCCTATCAGTTTTGCAGCATTTGGCAGAATATGAGCAGAGTATAGCCCTGTACACTTCATAATTCATCCTACTGCTTCTATCAGCAGTCACATCATCAACTAACATTCATTAAGTCTTACATTCATTAAGATGGTTCTCGATTATAGACTTTCAATGATATGCATGCCTTCTCCAGAGTGTTCTTGACCTGGATAGATGTTGTGAAGGTTTTTTTTTCTTAACCGAGGAAAGATTTCTACAATCACCCACTTTAATTGTTGTCCATGGTCTTCCGGCCTTTTGGTGTTGCTGAGCTCAACAATGTACACTGTACAAGTAGTCAAACCCTGATCCTTTGTCTCACTGACTGCCCATCTGTTGGGCTTGTTTCCACAGTCACCAAGCTGGTTCGTATCCAGAAAACCTAGAAAGAGGATGAGGCTGATTAAGCCAAAATTAACACCATTCAGAGTATTTGGCATGTTTAGTTGAAGTGCTTTTTTTGCTTTCTCTTATGCATCTGAGTGAAATATCTGTTTTTACAATTTCTAACTGGCATATAAAATACCAGATTGGTGTATTTATCTGTTTGCTCTAGCCTGCTGTGTTCTACACATTTTATACATTTAGTGGTGAAATGTAGAAGGCTCCTTTCTGATGATTAAATTTAAAGATTCCTGCAGAAAGAGCCTTCACTCATTTGTCAAGAGCAAAATATCTCACACTCAGACCTTGGCAAAGACAGGCTCAGTGGAAAATTGCCTGCTCTAAAAATAGCTCAACCTAAAGATGGCTGAAAGCTAAACAAGCCACAGTGAACAAAATGCCATGGCAGGAAAGAATCATCCTGATATTGGATATGGTATTAGCATGTTGTCAGTTCATTAATCCTCATGACAGGGGATGATGTCAGGAGGCTACTCCTTCACCCAGGGAGACTAATCATCGGCTTTAATTGGCAACCTCAACTGACTGCTGGATGAGATTATTTACTAATTGCTACCAGTATGTTGTGAACAATAATGACATATCATTTTGATCTGCCATATGCCAATGTACATATAGTAGAAAAAAGTACTAGTCAAAGCGGAGAATCATTAAGAGCTATCATATGAGGCTAAATCAAGAATGACACAGTATATGCTCATGGGAATATGACAGACATACCAATTTAAAAGAGGTATATGTTGGTAGAATGGCTGCAGCACACCAATAGTCAGTGTGACATACCATTTTGAATTGGCACATACAATTAAAAGAGTGCCCCAAATTAGACTGAGAAACTTAAAGAAATTTTAACTTGTCAATCAGGGGCACACAGATGCAAATATCACACAGCATCACTTTCAAATTTTATGACCCCTGTAAGGTGTGTGCAAGGGGGAATTTGTGAAATTTGGCTAAGAATAAAGTTACCTGTTCAAATTAGAGTTAAAGGGTTGATAGTGGTATGAACTAATGGTGCTTCGTCAGCAACTAAAGCATTAAGACATCTCTGAGTGGCATTTCCTCATCACCATGAAACCTATGATTGCATGTTGGCATTTAAAGAATTCATTTAGTTACTCTTAAGCTGTATTGATCTGGTATTCACACAAACCCAATAAAATTCCTGTTATACTATTTTTCAGTTCAAAACACCATAACTGGGGAAAGCTGCACAAGCCTTGAATAATAACATTCAAAATAAATATGATTTTCACATGAATCATTTAACACTTCAACACTTTCAACACCTGTCTCTGAGTCTGATCTTAAGTAAACATATAAAAATCAACAAAATGAGCACCTTGGAATAGAGATTATGGCTAAATTTGTATAGGTATCTGCATCCAGGTCAATTTTCTTAAGTCGTTTTCCCAAATTTCTACAACAAGGGTGGCAAGTTCAAAGTTAGCATGACTCAGGTTGAAATATATTAGAATTTTCATTTTAACATCCACAGATTCAAAACCTGTTTCTTTTCTTCTCTGCCATGAAAGCCATCCTAAATTATTTTTTTTTAATTTATTTTGAGTCTTCCCTCATACATATATTTATACATCTAGGAGATTCCACCTTTCAAGATTTCTTGTGGTTAGATGATGGCTGGAATTTTCCTAAAAACTGATCAAGAGTCTTGAAAGTACTTTTGAGGGATTTGTCCAATTTAAAGTTTCAAGACAGACCAAACTAAATTTCTTCTAAACTTCCTCTTTCCATTATTCTGACCCACACCCCACCCCACTTGTAGAATCACATCACCTTCGCTGAGGTCACATGACATGGAGTCGGCTGTGTGGCAGACCAATTGGACGTCAGCGATCTTCACTGTCCAATCCTATTGACTGGAGCAGAATACTAGACCCATTCTCTATGTGTGTCTTGTCTACGGCATGCTGTTCTGTTTCGTCTCTATAAGGCCCCTGTTGTCATTTGCAGCTTCTTGTAATTAAAGAAAAAAAAATAAAGTAGAGGACTCAATAACTCACCAGGACAGGTTGCTTCTGTGTTCTCCATCTATGCACTTACTCTGAATCCTTGACAGAATCCAGATTGTTGTGTTGCACACCCCAAAGCAGACTTGTTGCACTCTTTGCGACTCTAGAAGGACAAGTGACGAGCTAAATTCAACATGTCAAAACTTGTTTGGAAGCTGACTGAGACTGTTTGAACAAAGAGAAAGATGAAAAACCCTCTCTTCCTGTGTTTATAAGGTTGATTTTGATTTCCATCTTTTGCTGCTTTTGTTAATGCTTTTATCACATCACCTTTACAACATTTAGAGGACATCTATGAATATCAGAATGTGGCACTGCCTGCTGGGCCCATATTCATCTAAATCAGTTAAAATTGAAAGATAATATTAAAAATCCTTAACTCAAAAGTATAATATTTTTTTTATTTGAAATGCCCCTGAATTTAAGATAGTTTCAGTGGTCTCATAAATTGTTTAAAGGTAGCATCTTCGATGCATACATCATTGTACAGATATACAGGAGAGCAATGTACAATATATGATTGGTCATAAAGAACAAAACATTAACTTGAGCAATATGATTAAGTCCAGATATACTTTTTTCCGTTGCCTATTACCTTGTGGAGGCTGGATTTTTACAAAGAAATGGTCACTCCAGATTACACGCAGTTGTCATATTAATTGTCACACCCTCTAATGTTAAACTTAATCTGTATAAACTGCTCCACAAAAGAATCACGCTAAGCAGTCATCAAACAAGAATTTATGGCTCTAAAATGCCTCTTAAATATAATACCTTTTCTCTGCTTAGCGATTCAGCTAGTTGTCCTCCATAACAGCAGCTTGGTGGGTTATTGTGGCTGTCTAGTGTTTGTATTTTACCTGCTAACAATTATCAGGTATTTTTCATGTGCAGTTATCAGGTAGTTGGCCACCAGGCTTCCTGCACCATCTCTTTAAAACGGCTAGCAAGTGAATTGTGCTGTGCCACTATATTTATTTTCTGGACACTAAGGTGAAATTTATTTTGGTTACAATGTCTTTCCATACATGTTTTTCTTGATTCTCCTTTTTTTTATCTGTTATCACATTTTCCCAGTCTAACATCAGTAGAAATTCCTCCCTAGCTCCAGTTTGGTCTTTCTGTTTCCATCTGGGACAATATCTTTTAATTCAATCCTTGTCTACAGAGGGCGATTTGCTTCAAATCAACCTCCTTTTGAGATTTGGGAAGTGTGCACATTTGCTCCTTTACATCCTATAAATACATATAACACCTTTCTCTCTATAGACCTGAAAAGATATCTCTGTGAATCTTTGGAAAACATCAAATCAGTTTCATTTATATCTAGCACCAAATCATAACAAGTTATCTCAGGGTACTTTTCATTTTTCAGCTGGTCTAGACTGTACTCTTTGTAATATTATTTACTGAGACCTAACAATTCCCACAATGAGCAACCGCTTGGCAACAAACAGTGGCAAGGAAAAACTCCCTTTTAAGAAGCAGAAACCTTGAGCAGAACCCAGCTCAGGGTGGGTGA
Source organism: Istiophorus platypterus (assembly GCA_016859345.1). Lineage (NCBI taxonomy): Eukaryota > Metazoa > Chordata > Actinopteri > Istiophoriformes > Istiophoridae > Istiophorus > Istiophorus platypterus. The sequence continues at coordinate 11,044,449 of CM029125.1, forward strand.
CCATCTTCCTCGACTGACTGGGTTGAGAGAAATAGAGGGGGACAGAGAGGGAGAGAAAGAAAAAGAGAGAAACTCAGTCCCTCAGTCACTCAGCCTCAGTCCTTTTGTGTCGTAAATTCTAATCATAATGTGTAAAAATAAATTTCCACACCTAATTTTTTAGGACAAAAATTTAATTATAGTTCACATAAAAATATAGTTTACCCAAACATGGTGGTTGAGTTACTGCAAAATTTTTGTGTTTGTATTAATGTGTAATTTCTCCTGACATCTATATGAGGATTCAGGGTGTGTGTCCAAGAGTGTATATGTATGGGCTTGCAGTCTCTGACTGTATACAAACAAATCTTTCAGTGTTTCTTTGTCACACCAAACAATCACCACCTCCCTCTCTCTTGTTATTTCTCTGATCCTCTATCTCTCTTTTATATTTGTTTTTAATTCTTTTTTAGAGATGGCCTGCTTTATGAAACAACTGAAATTGCTTCTGTGACATTGGTTAGAGACTGCCTCTATAGTTTATATATATATAAAGAATATTAAAATACTCATTGTAAGCGCAAAGAGCAGGAGAGAAGCAAAGAGGGGTCCAGCCATACACTAGGTTTTGACCTAGTCTTGCTTTAATTCAGATGGTTAGAGGAGACACTGAGTATTCTAGAAATGGCCCAGGATTTTTTTTACAAATCATCCCCATTGCATTTAAAGTTTAAACACAAAAAAGGTATTTGAGTAAATCGCTACTTTTCACTGGGTGCTTCTTTTTCAGAGAAATTGAGAAACTTAGCTCATCAAATGTAAGGGTAAAAATTAACCTTTAAGGGGTTCATCAATTGATAAATTCACTGGCCTTTGATTAAATAATTGTTTTAAGCAGTAACTAATATTAATGTTAGTGATAATTGGACACATATACTGTATATTTTCATTGTACCTAAGTCAAATTGCCTTCCCTCATTTGTATTAAGTCATACTCCTTCGTAGCAATAACATGTCAGACTTTCTTTCCCATCAGGAAAGAGGAAAAGAACACAGTGAAGGTCTAATTCTGTTACTCCTTCAAATCTCTGTTTTTGTAATAATCACTAAAGCACTTATAAATAATCACTCCTGGATAGAAAATGTGAAAAGCAGCACTTTAAATCAAGCTCTGCATATTGCTAATGAAATGACCATTCATGCCTCTGGTGCTTGAAAACCAACATTACAAAGAATATTCAGGACTCTAAAAAAAAGCAGTTACTACACAATCACATTATCTTCAAAGGAAAAGAGAACAGTAAAATTAGTTAAAACAATATTATTGGTCATAATGCTGTCTATTTTTGTAGGACTATGCACTGTGTGGATGTTCACAATGTCTTTTAACTCTCAGATAACTGTTATCTTCATGTTATTTTACTGAAATGAGGTATATTTTAAGTTATTGTTCAAAGTTACAAATACATTTTTATACTGTGTTTTATTAATAGTGACATTCGTGTTTGTTATGTTCATATAATGTTCCTTACCCCACTATGTATTCCACCATCCTTCCTTAAATGAGTTTGTGTTGAGATATAAATCACTAATAAAAAATAAAAATCACTAATAAAAACCATCGTTTTTCTAAACTGGTGGTTTTTATTGTAGCGTTATTTATTTATTTTATTGTAGCTTTTTCCCCTTCTCGCGTGTGATTTTTTTTTTTTGCCTTGTTGGATTATTTTGTATGGGTGGTGGTGTTCCTTATCTATCCCAGTTCTTTTTATATTATGCATTTTTCTGTTTAAAATTCCTCTTCTTTTCAACTTAAGTTTAAATTGTGACCTTTTACACTGTAGAAAAAAAAGAAATTCACAGCCTTTGAATAAAAAAACATTGAAAGGATTCAAACATTTGTCTCCAGAAATTGTCTCATTCTTCTGTTTTTAAATCAGTTACTTGTAATATTTGGGATCCATACTTCATTCTCTTCAATTCTTACTTTTTCACACTCTAGGTCTGATCATTTTAAACTTTTCAAGATGTTTTAAAGGAAGTTTAAAACCTCAACAGCCTAAGTTCTGAAGGCCTACCTCTTTTCCATTTTGTTTCTTACAATGTTTTAGTCCCATTTCATGAAAATGGTAGTATAAATTGGTAGAATAAAATGTGTATCATACACAACAGTTTCTTCAAACTAAATGGCAAATTATGTTTCTAGAAATCCAAGCAGGTCAGTGATAATACTCAGATATAATAAAGAAGGTTAGCTGTAGAATCCAAAAAAGTGAGAAAATTTAATCTGTTCACCTAATCTGATTTCAATTACTTTCCTAACTGTTACAAATCACTGTTTAATAATAAATCAGTTTCATGGTATGACAGCGTTATGGTTAAGGTTTGGTTAAGTTTAGGGACAGAGAAAGATGTTTTGTTCAACAGTGACTTTTACCAGAAGACCTCAATTGACAGGATGTTTAGGGTCCTTTGTTGTACCATCGACCTGAGCTGTAGAGTTTACACGTGCACTCATTAAACCAAGTTGTGATAAAGTTGTAACATCTTGTCTGAATGACATGTTTGAATATGTGATTTTTTGTATATTCACTACATTTTTTGGATGACCAGACCCTTTAAGCTGTCTACTTTTATAAATTATAGCCATTTCCCTAACACGTGAAACTCATCAGCTGTAACCGTCATTATTTTTCCAAATCTTAAATTCTTTAAAATTTGATCTTAAAAATATATCAAGTCTTTGTGACAAACATGTTGAAAAAACGGCAGTGTCAAGAGTTGTGCTTAGATAAATCTATTTTATTTGAAGGGAATTTTCACAGGAAACAGCCATGGGTTCACCATCTCCCCAGTTTTGTAATTTGTACATTGAACATTTTAAACAGATTACTGTTATAACAGGGTTACGCATCCGGTGTTTGGTATTAGTATGTGGGTGACACATTTCCTAAACTATACTGCACGTCATCAAGGATGAAAGTAGTTTTAAATTCCTGTTGGTACGGTTGCAATGAGTTATCTACATGTTGAAATTAGTTGCAGAGCAATCCATGACTGCCATCTCACGCGCAGCTAGTCTGAGCTGTTGTCTGTGTTGTTGGAATAAAACAGAATTTCATCATAACATATTCTACAACACTTTTTACTCGGGAGATTTTGCAACAAACGTCTGCCCGCCAAACCCCAGAGCACTGGATATCAGTCAGCTGCAGTGCACAGACAGTTCAGAAGCAATTCAGGGCGAATTAGGAGCACATTATTAGGAAACAAAGTGTTGTTAAAATTACATAACATTAGCAGATGTGTTTTTTCTTGCTGAGAGAATGACCATAACTAGTTTTGAATGTGGGTATTGGCAGGCAGCTACTCTCCTCTCTTTCCCCACTGTACTGCGCACTACTAAAAGATTCAGTGGTGTTTCACAGTACCAGACAGTACCGGCCTACTTTCATCCATGAACATCATACCAAGTCCTCTAGTGAACAGGAAGAGAATGGCACGCTGCCTCTCCATGTCACCAGTGCTCATGTGAGGACTAATGTGAGCATAAAGACCACAGCACAAGAGAACCCTATCCACACAAATATCTCAACTTCAACTCTAACCAAAGCTTGCACCATCAAAGATCAGTGATGAGGAGCATCCTACACAGGGCACAACATTTTATCAGTTAGGAGGACAATAGAAAGACGGAGGTGAAGCACATCTTAGTCGGACTCCCTTATATCAGACTGTTATATAATGTGCTGGACTTTGAGAACATATAACCAGAGTCTTCAAGTAACATGGAGTAAACACTTACTACAATCCATACAACACCTTAGGATATCTTCTGGTACCATACACTATACTACACTGACCTTGGACAAGAGAATGATCGAACACCGGACTAAAACCACCCCAGCATCCACTGGGAAGAGGTCAAACATAATCCACCAGGAGTCAAAGGCTGACCAGAGAAAAATCAAGGAGGACAGTCACATCCAACACCAGGTTAGGCCAGGCCAATCACTTGTTATCATGTGATCAGTCACATGATATCCACAAGAACTGAAAAAACTTAATTCACTCAGGTAGGCCATGAGATGTGGCTGAAATACAGAAAGTATGATACTGTTGCTTAATACCAAAATATTCAAAGCAATAGGGAAACTATTGCTTTGGATATGTTGGTATAGGAACTTTGACGAAATTTTTGTGATTGAAGTTAGTGTGGGAATCCTACTGAATCTCTCTAAATGTGGATATAGAGGGTGTTCGTAGTCTGCTGAGGGCAATAAGCAGGTACATATTTCAGAAACAGACTGACATCTGGTAGATTTGTGTTAAAGGGAATGAAAGAATGAGAAAAGACCTAAGGGATGTTCTATGGTCAAATAGTCTTCTTCCTGTTGCTGAGTGCCATGCTCTCAGAGTTGATCCTTTTACTGATGCAGAGTGCCACTAGGCCACCTCCTCATTATTATCCTCATCTGCCTGCTCATTGGGACCCCAGAGTGAGTGGCTAGCTGAGGTTAATGCTGGATGCTCCTTGCTGGCAGAGACTGTGGACGTTAGCACAGTAAAGCCCTGAAGCAAAGAAAAGTAGGGGCACACTTGGGGATGTGCTTTGCCTCAGCTGGGGTGTGGAAACAGTCGCTCTCAGCAGGGGCTGACGGAGGGCTGGCCAGCTGTGTCTTCAGGAATGGACTGACAGGCAGTACAGATGAAACTGGAATACAGCCCAGCCCCCACATCTCTCTAATGTAGCAGCTGCAATGTGATCACCACACTACCATAATCCTTAATTCCAAACTTCCGCATTTTAAATTTGAGATCCTGTCTCAGCCAGTGGTGTGTGAAATTCATATTACCATGTGTGAGGAGATCACAAGGGAGAGAGAGAGCGAGGAACAAAGAGAAATAATGTAAGAATGTATTGTGAAATTAATGACTTCAATCTTGTCCAGCTACTTATCCATGGCTGTGAACACTGGATTACTGCAGATGGAATCACTCCATTGCGTAGGAAACAAACAGAAGATGAAGTGGATCATTTACCTGGAGAAAATGCTGTCATTATGAAGTTTTTTATGAGAACCATGTGATGCTCATAACCATAGTATAGGAAAGCATGGTTACTGTATGCCATCAGTAATAGTAGAAGCTCTGCTAGAGTATGTGCATACATTGGCCCATATTCAAGGATGGAATTAACAAATTATGTTTACTCTTGTTACTGTCACACTGTTGTTTTTGTGTGTACTTATACTGATTACTTATATCAGTATAAGTAAAACTGTGGTTTTACTTTCGCTTAAGTATATTCATTTTGAAGTACTATACACATTAAATGCTATCTGTTACTGAGGGTAAAAGAGCCTCCAAAAACCTCATGCTAAGAAATGGTGCAAAATTTGACTTTGTGGGCTAGTTTGGTGGGTATCAAACATACAGGTATACATTTTATAGGCTAGTTTGAAATGTTATATTTACTCGATCAAATCAAATCTAGACCGCCACGCCCACTGCACAGTGTGCTTCTGATGTTAACGTGCCCCCTTCAAATCATTCCATGCCAGGCTGTCTCGGTGAAGTGCAGCCAAATGCAAGCTGAGGACAAAAAATGGACACCCAAGATTTTGCAGACCAATCAAACGGGGCAGGAGATGAAGAACAATATCGATGGCAACATTTAAGGGCCCGTTTCATCTTTAAGGCCAAGAAAGTGCAAGCTGTGTTTGCCGGAAAAATATGGATGTAACAACTTTCAAAAACTCTATCCAACCTATGTATGTTAAGGTAAGTTCTTTAACTAAATTACAAATTTATCCATGATACCATTAAGTATATCATTTATGGAACCAAGTGTGGCAACAGTGGTATAAGGGAGATAGCTAATGGACTTCAAGGCATTCAGGTAAGTTAGCAGAAAGTTATGCACTTAAAGGTGAAATGTTAATGGCCACTCGACCTTGAAGTTTACTGTTTTCTGTAACCCCAATAACTTAAAGTCCATTATATCCCTCTTATACAATGATTGTAAGCCTTGCGTTGTATGGATTTGTGGATATATATTTGTTTTCATTAAAAGTGACTTGTTTGTAGAACAGATTTTTTCCACCACATTTTTTACCACTTGTCCACCAACGTGAGCTCTGTGCTAATTCTGGGCTGGTCAGGAGTTGGTTTAACTTGCAAACTTTCAGGAACTATTTACTTTTCCATGGGCTAGAGAGCTATGCCATTTGCTGTTCAAATAGAGGCACTTTTTCATCTCCATGTGCTCAGTTTCGATTATTCTCAGAGCAATTAGGAAAAGCCGACGATCACTTGGAATGAGATAGCTGATGTCATAGAGACAGGTATGTGCACATTAAGAGTAGGCACGCAAGAATGGGCATCAATGTACATCAAATGATAATTGTATATTATATTTCCAAAATTGAGATTTTGTAGACGACAACTTGTAGTACATCCTCACAGTAGCATTCTGTTAGTATTAGTAGTATGCTTGCTTTGGCCAGGAAGAATTTTGTTGCAATGTCTCGTATTTGTCACAGCTATTAAATACAGTATTTGGATGTATTGTGTTTATTTTTTATGCAGGTTTAGCCTACGTGAGAACTCTCCTTAAACAATTGACACAGGTTGACATGGACCAATGTGGGCAGCCTACATCGGATGCAGATGGTTTCTTTTCCTTGATGAGATACAGAAGGTCACAGAGTACACGGCAAGCAAACTCCATCCACTCAGGTTGGCCATGAAATAAAATTGAAATACAGTACTTGCAGTAACAGATTTTTCCCTATTGCTTTGAATATTTTAGTATAGGGACTTAAAAAAAAATTGAGTCAAGGTAGTGTGACAATCTTACTGAATCTCTCTCAGTGTACTTACTGTATAAGTTGGAGACTGAGCCCTGACATTTCCAGCCTGTGTGCTTCTGTTAGCCAAACTCATTTAACAGCCTGGCTAAGGCACAGAGGTATTTGCCCTTGAGCAAGCCTTGCCCTTCTAACCAATCAGAGAAGTCCAAAGTCACAGATGGGATTCAGGGCTGTCATTCAATACTCAAATGTCGTTATGATCAACCACTCCATTCCTACTGAGACTTCAAGCTAGTATTAGCTGCTGGAAGACATCGCCATAGCTCACTCATAGGCTAGGAAGCAATTACTGCATTAGCTGAAACAGCGTGCACAATGAGTGTGTGGTTGAAAGCCAAAGCGTAACGGAGCAGGGAAAGGGAGGAGTTGGAGATGCAGCGTCTCATGCTAGCCCTTACTTCGTGCAGCTATTGGTCAACAACTTACCCTATTTCAGCAATCTGAGGTTGTTGAAATGTTTAAGTGAATTAAGACCTCTGTCTTTCCTAAAAACTAAATATCATTTTTGTCTTTAACTTATTACCCATTGGTTTGTAGTTTTTATGTGTGTAATTTCCCATCCCAACATCCCTTTTTCAGAGCACAAGCAATGTATTCAGAAAGTGAGGAAGACATCTCAGGATAGCATCCAGAAGTGGGAATAATTCAAGGATGCTAGACACAAGCAGGTCTCAAGTCCAAGGCTACTGTGGTAAGAATTCAGCAAGGCTTGTCAATTTTGCTGTGTTCATTATTAAAGCAGCTACTTACCAGCTATACATTTAAGATTACACTAGTCCTGCCCAAGAGCTCAAAGCATTCATAGAACTGGTTTTATCGATTTTCTCAATAATCCCACACTTTTTACCTTCTATTCAGTGTGTGATAGTTTCTCTCTCTCCTTCTGCCCTCTCTTGCTCAGTGTTTCTTAGGATTATTTATTTCTCTAATTCGTTTAGAGATAATGGTACATGCAATAACCGTCCTTTGTTTGCCATGATGGATGTTCTGTGAATTGGAAATACAGTTCTGCATCATGAAAACCCAGCTGTTATCTGTTGTTAGCCAGTTTGTAGTAGCCTGCTCTATATGAAGACTGCCCTGAAATACCTTCTGTTATGAATTGAAAAAAATTGATTAGACCTTATATTTCCATCTAATAAGTCTTTTTTCATATCAAAACATTTTTTCATCAAATGAAATGCCAGATGGGAATTTTGTTAGTTGATTTGCATTACATAGTTTAAACTTACACAGCTTTATAGCTAATGTATAGCTAATGTTCAACCAGCCAATAAGTTAGCTAAAGAGACCCATTCACATCCTTTTCTTTGTGGGTTTGGAGTTGCAGATGGAGTTATAAATTGCAGACAGCTGCAGCTGCACATCTTCCATACCAGTTTTCTCACTACCTTCACCTTAAAAATAATCCTTAAATCTAAGTTTTATTATTTTTGGACAAGCCCCATCCATGATAGCTACCTTATGCATTGACCTCTGCTGGTCTGCTGTGTCCTAGCAGTTTGCTGGGTTGGCATGCATTGCACTAGAAATCACCCAGTCAAGTTTGGAACCATCCATCAGCACCGATATGAGCCTGAATATAGCAGCAACTGTGTCTGTCAAACAGTATGCTAGTCATACAGTAAAAGTCTCCATTTTCTTGCCTGTGCCCCCTGCTCACATAACAGAGGGTGTTTGGATCCATTACCATCACCTCTCCCTGTGGCAGTGCTCACACCTGCTGTGCAATTACACCTTGTCTTGCTGGGGCTGGACACTCACCAACACACGAGAGCAAGAAAACACAAACATTCACACAACTTAAAATTTATGTGATCATCTTTCATCTTTTTAAAATATATTCTAAATGATTAGTTGTAAAAATATCATTTATTATTCACACTGAAACTGTTCAAGGAACACATGACACAATGTTTTGAAGTTTTCTACATGGATTACTCTTGCAAACGCCAACTACACACACACACACACACACACACTTATTCTTCTTTCTTTGGAAGGACTCTTATTGATATAATCCATATCCCAGCCCCTTACTCCAACCCTAACCTAAACCTAATTCTAACCTTAACCTTAAAACCAGCTCTTAATCCACAAACAGCAAAATTTATAAAAGTGAACTGGTTCTAACAATGCATAGCCATGTAAGTATAAACACAGACACACATGCACAGGTACACACACACACACACACACACACACACACACACACACACACACACACACACACACACACACACACACTCACACACACACACACAGGAAGAGTTCAGCCAGCAGCAGTGTGGTACAACATTATTGCTGTTCTTCACTATAAACATATATAGTGAGGTCTGAAACACCTGGTTGAGTCAACTGCTACTACAAGAGGTAGAAAAAACTTTAGGTCACCAAACAATTAAAAAAAAAAAAGAAAGAAGTGATATATTTACACTTTTCCAGGTAAGGGGTTAACAACCTATGGCTTCTCCGCAGTAATTGAAGTAAATTAAGCTTTTAAAGTTAGAAAATGCAAAAACTTCATACAACCCATTATCTGTGTAAAATATATAAAGTAATATATATATATAGGACCCTATAAGCCTTGAGCAAAGAACGAGGCCTGACATAATATAAATATGATGTTGGACCTAGTTATTTCTGAGACTGACTGAGGCCTTGAAAGGAACCAGTATAGTGGTAATAAAAACTAAGTAAAATTAATTTGCATATGAAGATATCACATATCTGTATTTTTATAGTAACAGAGGAGATATCTGATTTTTTCTAATAATCTGAATTTATGGTTGTATTGAGGGGCAGCTTTGTTTAGTCCTTTATGTTAACAGAAGTTAAGTCAGATAGCCAGCTAGGACTTTATCTACTGGCCTGTAATATACTGTTGAAATCATAATAATGAAAAAAGAACCAAAGACAAATCGTTTTAGAACCAACCATAAATATTCCTATTTCAATTGATCAAAAACTTTTTACAGCGTCCAAAGAAGGCATACACAATGGCTGTTTGCTTTTTTTCAAATTTATTGGAAATTAAATCTTTCATTTACAAAAATATTCAGACCCTTAGCAGTGGTCAGGTGTCATCTTTGTTTAAATATCCTTGAGATGTGTATAGACCTTGATTATTTATGCTAAATGGAGGTCATTTTGAGTAAAAGCCATATGGCAGTCCAATTACTGATTTTTAATAAATTTGCCAAGATTTCTAAAAAAATGGTTTTACCTTATCACATTGGGTTATTGGATGTAGATTATTGGGCATAAATTGCAGTTTTATCCAATTAAATTAAAAATTCAATAAAATGTGCACAAACCTAAGGGGTCTGAATACTTTCTGAAGCGGCTGTATATATAACATTGTTTTTCAGACATATACTAAATGTATCGTTGCCTAAGATAAATCAACATGGCACAATCTAAGGGACAGTGAATGAGCTAGACACAAACATAATTAATGTATATATGCACATCAGTGTTGAAGCTGGCACCTTTGAATTTGAAAATTTAAATTTGAATTTGAGAGAGGGGGAGGGATAGAGAGAGATAGAGAGAAAGATAGTAGGAAGATATGGGCATATTTACATAAAAGCCCCCAGCCCCTTTTTGTAGTATAAAATCATGCAATAAAAACTTGAACAAATGGAAATTTTTCATCATTAACACAAGTATTCTACTACTGTAAGACATCTGTGGGAGCAGCAGTTTCAATTTAGCCTCTATTTTCTCTATGAAGTTCACCCAATTCTTGTATACCATTTTTTCGTTTTTCAAGAAAACATCAAGATACTTCCATGCGAGGTCCTGGGAATACCACCCAAACATTCACTGAAGCAAGGGCTTAACCTTTTTTCTAGTTCACCCTTCCTGCATAAAACGATGTAATTGTTTTTTATGTCAGCTAAAATATCAGCATAACTCTGTTTTTTTAATAAAAAACAACGAGATCAGCCGCATAAGCAGATGTGTAAAACAGTGTTCTCATTTAAACCAGGTAAATCAGGATTCAATAGCTGTCAGCACTGCCAAGACTGAAAGGAGAAAGCAAACTGCCATTATACTAAAGGACACTCTCAGTGTCACAATACAACTGAAACTAGTATTTCATCATTAAGATCAGGGTTTTCCATTACGTTTTCCATTATTTTCCAGCAGAAACAGCGCTCAAACACCTTTCTCTGATCTAGAAAGATCACATTAGTGTTTGTACTCAATGAACTGGAGACCTCTAAAATGTCTCAGTTAGGTCAATATTGTCTACCATGGATTTGCCAGGCACACAGTACATCTGGTGCCAATGGATAACCTGCTCCTTAGCCTCTGTCAGCCTCTTGACTGAGGCCTTAAATAAGCTTTTGTAATCCATGAAGAGGAGGGATACAGAGTGTCGGTTCTTGATATCCTCAACTTTATCCTTTTAGGGTGATAACAGCCCTGCAGCAGAACAGTGACTGTGAACCCCCAGGCAGACTTTGATTAAAAACACCTAAAAGGTTGTTTGCTAAAATTTCCCTGATGGCTTTGTAAAACTCGTCAGGCTGCAGAGCAGCTTGAAGTTTGTGCATCTGCAGAGGCCTCAACATCTGAGATTTGATCTCTTTAGACACCTGAGACAGTTTAAAGCAGAACCCCTCGGACAGCATATCATCCACTTCATACTCACTGATGAGGATGAGGTGTAAAACTCAACAGCTTGCCTTCTCATCTGACCAAGTTCTGTTAATTCTTGCAATGTGCCTAAGAGGAGAGAAAAAAAGAAAAAAGTCAGAAAAAAAGAAAAAGCTTAGAGGGAGCATTGATCTCTGTAATTCTGGATTCAACACTATAATGTGTTTATGTGGTAGAAGTGAAAATCCTTGACAAGGTCTGTGTGCAAGATGTCCCTGGAGGGGACCCATAGCTTCTTCTCTAGACCATACCCCTCTTAGTACACCAAATATGGAAAGCCACAACCCTAATGATGAACTGCCAGGAGACATTTTGATCTGGGAGGTTGGAAGGGGTTAGGAGGTTGGAAATAGTGAGCTTCCCTTAGAAGATTTGATGCAGACAACATGGAATGTGGGGGTGATTCCTCCAGGACCTGGGATTCTGAGACTCACAGCCACGGGGCTGATAAATTTGGATATTGGAAAGGACCCCAAGAAGTGAGATACCAACTTACATGAGCCCACACAGAGGGGCAGTTGACTACGTCCATAGGATTGAGCAGGAATCCATTGTTGGTCTGCCCACCTCTAGTTCTAGGCTACTGACTTGAGGAGTTGCTTTCTGGCTCAGCTCCAACCTCAGTGGTGGATAATGGCTAAGGATGATGGGATCTGCACCATAACTGGAAGCACACTGGAATGGAGTGAGACCTGAGGCAGGGCAAGGAAGGGTGTTTTTTCTGTATATTCAACCCAGATTAGGCATTTTCTAATGGTAGAGGGGTAGTGCTGAACAAGAAAGTAGAAACAGGTCTCCAACTCCTGATTCAGCCTCCCCATCTGTCCATTTGACTGGATGTGGTAACCCTAGAAGAGTCTAACAGTTTAGCCAATAAGGGAGCAGAATGCCTTCAAGAATCATGAGATGAACTGAGGACCTCAATCAGACACCACATCCCTGGGGAGTCCATGCAAGTGAAACACATGAGATGACATATCTTGCAGAATATTATTAACAAAAGTGTGAAACACAGCTCGAGCATTGGTTAGCCCAAATAGCATTACAAGGTTCTCGTAATGGTCACTGGGTGTATTGAAGGCAATTTTCCATTCAGGGAAATAAATCCCTTCTTCTGATTAAATGATATGCATTTTTTTAGATTGAGCTTAGTGAAAATCTTAGCTCCTTGTAGCAGTCCAAAAGCAGGAACATTGAGAGAGGGGGTACCTGTTCTTTATAGTGATGTAGTTCAGTCCTTGCTAGTTGATGTGAGGGTGGAGAGATTTATCTGCCAGCAGGGGAGGATTAGGAACAGATGAACCCAGCCTTTGAAGAGGAAGAGATGGACTTATCCATGGCCCCGTGCTGGGGAGCAGAAGGTAGCGGTAAATGGTAAAAAGACTCTTCTTATATACTGCCTTTCTAGTCTTATCGACCACTCAAAGCACTTTACATTACATGCACATTCACCCATTCACACATATATTACTACAGCACCTTTTTTATATACATACAGAACTTTTTATACATACATCCTCACACTCACACACCAATGATACATCAGGGATAATTTGGGGCTCAGAATCTTGCCTAAGGACACTTTGATATGTGGACTGGAGGAGCTCGGGATCAAACCACCAACCTTTTGTGGTTAGAAACGAGGTAGAAGGTCAATGGCACAGTCAGATGTGGTGTTGGATTTGCTGAATACCTCCCTGAGTTCATGGTAGCATGCGGGGACCCTGGATAGATCTGGAAACTCTGGATGAGGTCTGCAAGGAGAGAAGAAAAAATAACTCAGGGGACAAAAGAGTAAATAAACATCCGTCTATCCAACCCATTATCTCTCCTGTGGCCCACTTGTATTGAGATAACAAAGGAAGAGCCAGGATGAGGGAGTGCATGGTTGATTCGAAGAGGTCAAAACTAAAGAACTCAGGGTCCCCTTTAGCCATAGCGATCTTCACCGGTTGAGGGCTATATGTGATTCAACATAACAGTCTTCCATCTAAAGAATTCGCCTCCAAGGGTTTGGACAAGGGATGACTAGTTAGTTCATCCATAGTTAATTTCCAGTAGATTCAAGTTTTGTATGCCCCAGAGTCCACTAACACCTTGTAGCATAAGAAAAGAGATTAGATAACTAACTTGATTGGTCTTGTCAGCTACCCGCTGCCTGCCTTCACCGAGGTCTATTCTGGACCAGGAGTGCTGTGGTCAGATATCTTGCACAGGGTACTGGTTAACTGGTCCAGAGAGTAGCAATTGGGGATACTGCATGCTCACTCTGCTGTGGCCCAGGTCTCCATCCTACCCGTGAGGTGTATGATAATGAAGTTTACCCTGGCTTGTTTCCTGGGAAAGGCTGTGGCCTGCCACTCAAAGTGGAGCTCACATTACAACAGGAAGGGGCAGCAGTCATCTGCATCACAAGAAAACCGCACTGGTCTGGACAGGTGAGTGACCACTGAAAACTGCATCCCTGGAGTGGGTGCCAGAGTTGAATCCACCATGTAAGCAGGAGTCGGGGGAGCGACTGGGGCATGAACTGGAGAACCCTGGGAATCATTTCAAGCCAGAAGCTTTTGCATTTGGTCATTTATATGACTCATGTGGATTCTTCTCTCCACATCCAGGCTATGAGAGTAGATCAGCTGCCTCAGAGCAGGTTGAAAACCAAGATGAGGCTCTGCATGTTTATGGTCTAAAAACTTGTTCTCAGTACAGTTAAATGTAGCCCATGCAAGAAAATTAAGGAAAGAAATGCATGAAGTTGCAATTTTGTAAGTGGCATGGAAAATGAATGTTTGATTGACACTTGGCTTAGCTAATTTGTTGACCTGTTGTAGTGCAGCCTAGCCAATTGGTGGAGGCTCCCAGCATTTGTTACTCGTTGATCTAGAGCTTGTCCTTTAACTCTCTGCCATCTTGTTACTCATACTTTGGCACTAATACCTGCTTTGTTCAGACTGAAGGGTGAAATTGTGCATAGTGTTAACTATAATGTTCTGTTGGAGGATGCAGGGGTTCCAACTGTCCTGCAGCAGGTAAGCAAATATTTGTAATCTTATGATAGAAGCAGAAATTGTTTGAAAGCGTAGTTGGGAAAAATCTGTTACCTGCTGGATAATGTATACAACCTAAATGCCACAGCCTAATGCTAGTAGGGTTAGCATATGCTTTATGCTTATGCATGTGTTTTTATGCTTTCAAATAATTTTATTCATGTAGATTACAGAGATAAATTTAAGCAAACTCTGCTAAATGCTTATTTAATTTCATTAAATTCACCCTCTCGCTGCAGAGTTTTTCTTCACACGGAGCTCCAGCATTTACAGTATATAGTCATTATACTCCTTGTGTAGAAAGACCTATCACAAACCTTAAATGAAGGACATTATTGGTGGTAAATACTGTACTTTGAAATTTGAAAGTGTTATAAGATGATTTATGTTGAGTGCTGCATGTGGATGGAAGCGTCCACAAACTTTTCACGGAAGCCCGACCTGTCTATAGGGGAGATTTTGTTAAATGACGGATCTTGGAACAATGGAGAACATCCATTGAAGATTAGAGATTGCAGTTAACTGGACGGCAAGCAAATCTATGGGTCTTTAAGTTGGATCCTAGTTCTTCTGATATTGGTCCCAATTTATGTTCTTATTGGTAGACTTTAAGCATAACTAGGGTTACATAAAATCCCCACCCAACAATAAAGAATCCTCTGTGGTTAAGTTTTTCCTATAAACAATTTCCTCCCAATAACGTTGGTTGGAGAATACATATTGCTAAAAACAACAGGGAATTTATCAATATGAGCTTTGGATAAAAGAAACTTCCCCTTTATTACATGCTCAACCACCAGTGAGGCTGGATTGAAGTTTCTAGAGAACAAGAAGCCCACTCCTACACTGCTTGTTGTGTTTTGGCTTGGAATCACTTCCGTTTCCATTGTCTGTTCAGGTCTGCACCTCTCGCTTCTTACCTGTATATTTGTCTGCTCTCACTTCACTTACTTTTTCCTCACTGCACACATTTTTAGCTTCATGTCTCTGTTTACATGGAATAGGTTTTGATTTAGCCTCCTCCTCGACCATCTCAGCTTCCTCAACCTGTACCCCACAAACATTTCATCTGTCCTACCTACCTGTTTTTCACAAAACTCACCTCTTACTTACCTTGTCACATTCTTCTTCCAAGCAGCTAAGCTACTGAAACCCCATTGCTTTTGTTCTGATTAGGGGTCCAAGCGGCAAAGGTCTTTCAACCTTATTGCTTTTGTTCTGATTTGTAGGGTCCATACAAGAGGCATCTTGAAGCTGTCATTACCAACAAAGGCTTTTGTACGAAGTATTAAATAAATTTCAGTAAGCGTGTTCAATACTTTTTCCCTGTGTCATTCTATTCTATTTCACATAACTTAATTTCTGAATATATTTGTTTTGGTTTCTTCGTATGTATGGATGACTTGGGTTGTTACCAACATCTGGTGAAGTGATGTGCTCAATACTTATTTTACCAGCTGTATATGTAAGGAAAGCCTCATGTCTACAGAAATACAACCATTAGGAGCTACTAACTATAAATCTGCAGCAATCTGCAGCTTGGGTTACCCTCAATAAATTCGTTGACAAAGTAACATGATACATACAGTTTTTTGGGGAAATGTGCATCCCAACTTAAACAGTGACATTTTTTGGCTTTAAAAAAATGTAGTTCTCTATTGATTTAGACCTCCTGTACAAAAAAAGAACTTTGATTATACACATCTGGAAATCAGTTGGGCTGGAGATCATCAGACCTTCTCTGCTGAGCCACTGTGCAGCTCAACTGGCCCCATTTTTCTTGCAACATGTTTAACATTTCTCTAAGCCTATATACGGTCCCTCAGTGCTCTCTGAAATCATCCCTGTGGTCCTCAAAGATCATCTGCCACAATGACCTCAGACCCGTTGCCCTTACATTTGTGGCTATGAAAACATTTGAGCACCATCTTATTATACCTGAAATTCTGCAACTCCCCTCTAATGGACCCATATCAATTTGCCTACCAAACCAACAGGTCTGTTGAGGATGCAGTCAACATAGCACTACACCATGTCCCATAACAGCTGGAATCACCCAATTCCAGCACACACATTCTGTTCATAGACTTCAGTTCCATCTTTAATTCCATTAAGCCACTTAAATTCCTTACCACACTTTTTGAAATGAACATTGGTCAAGCTATATGCCACTGGATTCTAAGCTTCCTGTGGAACAGACCACAGGGAGTGAAGGTTAATAACCTCATCATGCTTGCTTGCCCTCAGCAAAGAAGCTCCTCAGGGCTATGTTCTCTCCTCCTGGTTTTTTACACTGTAAACCAGCCACTTTACAACCAAGAACAGTTCTGTGAAAGAGAACAATATGCAAATGACATAAGCATGGTAGACCTCATTTCCAATAATGTAAAAACCAATAACCATATTTAGATAGCCCAAGCATCCACTTGTTGCTCAAGCAATGACCTCATGCCTAACATAACCAAAACCCTAGAACGAGTTATTGACTTCTGTTGCGTGCTAACGCCAAAAATACCCATACAAATGAATGGAATCCCCATCAACACAAATGACTCTTCTAAATTCCTTGGAGAACACATTAGCAATAACCTAAAGAGGAAAACTAACATCAAACACATCATTGCAAAAGTTCAACAATGACTTCAATATATTTCCTTAAACAGCTTAAAAAATACAGGATCAGCAACAACTTCTGGCTCTGTTCTACTAAGCCATAAAATGAGACCATTATCACATCCTCTATTACAGTATGCAGTATGGTATGAAAGCACAGACTGTCAAACAATTACAGTGAATTGCTAACGAGGCATCTGAAATTGAGGGAAGATAGAAGAAGAAAGATCATCTTTGACCCCTCACGTCAAATTTTGCATGTATTATCACAGATGGTGCAAGCAACACTGCAATATTTAAAGAACATTCAAATATATTCAAATATATATTTACATTTCTTGAAGCCTTGACAAACAGTTTGAGGGGTTGAATTTGATAGGTTAGATCACCATTCCTTCCCTTAGTTCAGTGGTAAGCTTTTTGTCTCTAAATCATTTGGTTGAGGGTTCAAAACATGGTTGATGTATTATAAACTAGTTCAAATCCTTGAATTACCATCCAATTGCTCCCAGTCTGCTTGGATCCTGTCATTGCTGCTTGTGGCTATTTGTTTCATTAGATTTTATATGTATAACTCCTCTTCTTTTTACCTGTGATTTAATTAATTTAAATCAGGGGGTTCAGGGGGAAGTGACTCTATGGGTTTTGGATGGGTAACTGTTCTAATGGAAATTCCAGGGTGGGATGTTTGCTGTCTCTCCCAGTCGGACCAGTTTTTCCTGAGAAGGTCTACAAACAGGATAGAATTATATTCCTACGATTAAACTCTGCTCAAAGTCAATATGTGATAAGATTGATGTATTGCAACTCATACTTTTTATTCATTAATCTTGTGTCTTTTTACCTCACAATACACATTTTAATTGGCCTTTCTGCATGTTATGAACCTGAAACATTTACACTCGAGCTGTACAGATCAACTGACCGTCTCTTGTTGACAACAAGAGAGAAATGCAGCATTACTGTGTGCAATTTTAACCTTGAATGGAAAGTAAGAAGAAAAAATGTCTGGAAGATAGAGAGAATATGACCTGTTTGTTGAGATGAGTTTTATATCGCAGTAGCCTCAAGATGATGAAAAATCTTAATTAAATTGTTAAAATTGTCATGTTGGAATATTAAGTTAGAGATGGAGGCACTAAATTCTAAATGACCTCTATATTGTGTTATGTTCTCTGTCCTCCCACCTTTCTCTATTTTTATCTCTCTCTCTCTCTCCCTCTCTCTTTCTTTATCAACCCAGCTGTTCAGGGCCGCCCTGTATCAGCTGTGTTCTCTTCAAGGTTTCTGCCACCGTCACCGAGAGCTTGCTCACTCATCGGGGAATGTTGGGTCTCTATTAATATAATTATAAGGAGTACAGTCTAGACCTGATCTACATAACAAGTGCCCTGAGATAACCTCTGTTATGTTTTGGCACTATTTAAATAAAATTGAATTGAATTAAATTGCATTGAATTGAATATTATTTAACAATGTTTAACATTTATTTTTTGTTGCAGATGTGGCATGGGGGGGGGGCTGATGCTAATATATTCAGACTTCTAACTGTAGAGGCAAACTATCACCAGGAAACACCTTATTTAGTTTTTGGTAATTCTACTGGGGTATACAGAGTTGAGAATGTTAATGATTTACTAATAGTAAACGGTTCTTCTGGCACCTTCATTTAGAGGAACATTAAAGTAGTAGCAGTCCTGTCTCACTTCCTGGCTTGCCCCTGTTCTACTAGCCTCTATTCCACACTGTATTTTTGTAGATTTCAAGGTTGAACTGTAGATATCACTAGTTATGCCAAATAATCCACATTAAAATATCTTGAAGCTTTATTCTGAATCTTATTATCATTACATACAGTTATTACTCTTGTAAAAGAACAAGGCATATCTTTCAGAGTGTGTCACCATACTTTCATTATGTTCATTTACTTTTAGGAGCCCCCATCAAGGTATGAGATATAATCATATTTACATTCCTGTCTTTACCATACTTTTATCCAGCAGCACAGTATTCTTTCCCTTCAACAGAGCCAAGGTAGCTTTCTCACATTTCTGCCACAGTTTGCATGAATGAAAGAGTGTCAGACTGAGTAGGAAGTTGATTACTCAATCTCTAGGCACCTACTGGGAGTGTTTATCTTTTTTTGTTTTCTTCCCACAGAATGCATAGAGAGGGGAATGAGACAGAGAGAGGCTGACAGTCTGGCAGGTAAGTGTGGTGATAGGGAATTAGGATTTAGAACTGTGCATTCCCATTATATAGGTTAAATCCCCTGAAGTGTCACTTAAACTGAAAGCAGCATCTGAAGGGGGTTATGCTGAATATAACGTGGAGATGACTGGCAATCAGTGCTGTGGAAACATTTTTCAAGACAAATGTGTTGTTCTTGTCAGATGATTACAGTGAGAATTGTGGTGTGATACATAGAGAGTCAAGGATTCTTATCAAAAGCCCCTCTTCTCGGAGGACACATTCAAGTGCTGACAATTCACAAGACACTTACACAGCTGACTAAATCCTTTTTAAGTTATTCTCAATACAATGGTGACTTAAATATACGCTGTTCTAGTACACTAAAGTTAAGGGGAATTTCTTAAAAAAAACATTATTTCCTCTGTGAGGATTCAACCATAGCTAAACATTGTTTATGAAAGTTTAAATCTTGGCAGTATACACTGACCTTTTATATAAACAGTGATGTCCCAAGCGTTTTACTCATGGCAAAGGTTTAGCCCTGATCTAAACCCAATAAAGGAATAAAGGAATGCATCAACATTTTCAGAAATACAACTTTTTTAATGCACTGGCTACCCCATTTTCACAAGTGCAGGGTGTACTACAACATTTTTAAACTTTTTTAAGTTTATGTTTTGTCGCTCATAGCACTTGGTTAAGGTTAGGAAAGATTGTAGTGTGTTATAATACAGAAAAAAGTCACTGTTACTTCAAAACTATGAAGCACTGTCAAGCAATCTGCCCCTTACAAATTACGTTGGCAGTCAACAGGCTATGGTCTGCTTGACTCATGTGTAAGCTTTCATTGCAGCAGAGAAGATTATAAGTCTGTTGGTCTACCCTCCTTGTTACAAAATTACTTTTGTAACAATTACATTACTTTACAAAATTACACTAAAGGGCTCTGACCAAGAGTCAAGTTGGGAGTGCGTCATGTTTGACATCACCTGTAAGGTGTGCATTCCACTGACTGTGATGAGGTATGTATGATGTCCGTGTGTTTAAATATGTCTGAATTATTACGCTGCGTGGTTATGTTTGTGTTAAATTGTGTCAGTCACGAGATCGGTTGGAGGAGTATTTGATCAGAGCACATTTTATGTGCATATCTGAGTAAACTATTCATATTCAGTTATATCCATACTGCCCACACACAAAGGGAATGCTGTGCTAGACTCTCTCATTTTTATTGGACAAAAAGGGATCAAACTTTGATAACAAGAGAGATGAAAGACTGGATGTATGAGGATATTTGTGACACTTAGAAAAATTTTATTCATCATTTTATCGCTGTTGCTTTGTAATGATTGTGCTTGGAACAAGATTTTGGGCCAGTGTTGGTCATGTGACTGCAATGTTGAGTGTGGCCCCTATGCAAAGATCGCCTTACAGTCCAGCACTGATCTTGGATGGCTACATCATCCTGTTTTTATCACTCAGGGTCCATAAATGGTTAATTAATTTTTTTAAGTGAATCTCATATCAGGTTGGGACACTTCCATCATTTTAAACACTTGACTTACAAACTGGGGTTTAAATAAGCTAAATAAATGTGGCATCATGCTGCCCCTGTCAGGTGTTTCCATGCCTAAAAATAGTAGCATGTATACACAATAAGCTCAGCTAAATTGTGATGAACAGTCCCCCTGGCACTCCTGAGGTAGTGAGAAAAAAATATAAAACAATAAGGGGCAGCTAACATCATGCCTATTTTTCATCAATATCAATGGGATTTTAGGTTTGTCCAAAACCATGAGCTCTATCTGTTTCTTAAATAGCTAATGTGACTAATGTTATAGCGTACACCACATCTGGAGGCAGTTCTTATATGATCATAACATGACAATGACAGCAGTTAAGCAATCTGTTGAGGACATCACACTCAAATACAGATCAGTGTGTGAAATAAACTGGCACAATTTATTTAATCTATGAGCTAAAGTGACAATGGTAACATTATCTCCCGACTCTGTCCTTCAACTTACATTTCCCCTGTTTAACAAATTCAGATGCAGCTTTTTTCAAATGATGTCTAAAGTTAACTTTTAAAATGATGAAAGTCACCACTTATCACGTGATCACTGTAAAATCCTTTGAACCATGAGGGCTCTGAACCACATCAAGCCCTTCTTGTCTGGTTTTCTCTCTCACTGGCTTATGTTTATTGAAAGGAATATGATATAGTTAACTTCAGGTTTGGTGCAGGGGGCAGTTAGAAGATGTGATGTCAACTGAATGATGTTAATGGTGGGAGTTCCAAGATATGGTTGTGAGCACAGGGGTTGGTTTTGGTCTGTGAGCTTGCACATCACCTCACTGTGATGAAGGGACTTCTGGTACCTGAACTCAATGCACAAGTTCAACTAGAAATATTCTGGCACATAACCTACCCTAGAATCTACACTGCACTGTTCTACTGTAGTTGTGTTTACAAGAGATTGAGCCAGGTTAGCAGTTTCCCCCACTTCCAGTCATGTTTTCAATCTCATATTTCCCAAAATGTTTTACTACTCCTTTGAGTAAAAACTGGTCCAGAGAACAGAACATGATTTTCTCATAAAGGATTTATCTTTTATACCTATAATAAGACTGTCTTACGAAAGCTAAGAATACAATTAAGTCTTGACCATGTATTGTCCCTCTTTTTATTTAAATATCCATGCTTTTCTTAATGGCTTATGTCATTGCCTTCTTTATCTGAGTCATTTTCTGAGCCCAGTAAGCAAAAAGGGCTGACTCTGTTTTGATACAACTGCCCTAACAGGGCCATTGCTCGTCCAATATCATTATAAAGAGGACTGATAAATCAACTTGCTGTCTGTGCACCAATTCAAATTGTTAGTGAGGCCCTTTAGCCCCCGAAACTTGGGGGAAGATGAGTTACTGGCTGTATATTGATCTCAGTGAGCAGCATTTTCAATCATCCACATCCAATCTACACACACTCACTTGTCTTGTTAAATGGCACAGAAACACACAAATATACAAAGTGGGGGTAGGATTTCTTCTGAAATCCCTCAGCAGTCCCAACAAAGATCAGGGGGTTCATTCAGATACTGGAGGGACAGAATCCACACAGCAAATCACACTGACACAAGAACAGTATCACAAACTAGGTCAGGGCAGGCTGATGAAACAAGAAGATAACATGGTAAAGCAGTAATGCCTGCATAGCGTTGTGAGTGGGCTGTGGTCAAGTCATATTATGTCACACTGTGAGTCTGGATCTCTGTTGACCTCAGGGCTCACTGTGTGGGACGCAGTGCTCACATGATTTCAGAAATAGAAAGAGCAGCCCTAGACATCAATGTTTGCGGGATGAGAAACTGGAAAATTGTGATGATTCATTTTAGTGAACAAATTCTATGGATCAGAGGAGGACAAGATGGTAGCACAGGCATTATACAATGTTCCTTCTGTTAACTCAGCTGGGGGCAGCTGTATTGTTTCAGTCTCAGTGCTTATGCATAATAATTTCTAGATTAATAATCAAATTTAATTTAATCATCATATCTTTTACTTAAGATATATTTATTTCTTAAGGTTTACTGGATTATTACAAATAAACCAAGAGTAACATGATGTGGTTGGACAAGTTTGGTGATGTTATCCTGTATCATCAGCACTACATGGACCCATGGGGGAAAATTAAATTATGTTATCATTTCCGGTGTCACAAATAACTCACATCATTAGCATTATGAATCATGAAAATGGACTAAGAGGTAGAAAAAGAATGAAAGAAGTGTCCCTTACTGCACCTATGTACCGATAGGTATACCAGACGTACCAGGGGTCATAACACTGCCTTCACCATGTTGACAGATGAGGTATGCTTTGGGTCATGAGCTGTTCCTTTCCTTCTCCATAGTCTTCTCTTCCCATCATTGTGATACAAGTTAATCTTGGTTTCATCTGTCCAAAGAAGCTTGTTCCAGAATGAGGCAGGCCTTTTAGATGTTTTTCTGACAAAAGTCTAATCTGGCCTTTTTGTTTTACAAGTGGTTCTTACCTTTCCTATTCTTCTGATCAGAGAGTTTT
Organism: Istiophorus platypterus; assembly: GCA_016859345.1. Classification (NCBI taxonomy): domain Eukaryota; kingdom Metazoa; phylum Chordata; class Actinopteri; order Istiophoriformes; family Istiophoridae; genus Istiophorus; species Istiophorus platypterus. The sequence continues at coordinate 11,067,907 of CM029125.1, forward strand.
CAAAAACACCTGCCTGTCAGACTCTACTCATAACAGGCAACAGCTAAAGTTTGTAATGAAAAATGCTTTAGTAACAAAAAATTACTTTTATTGTCTATTCCTCTCTGCATGTGGGGACTATGCTGCTGTGCATACTACTACTAAGTAGGTTAGCCACATACTTAATCAAATTAAATATTAAAGTGGGTTCTTTAAATAAAACACTGCCTTTAAAATTAGACACTCCTCACATGCTTTTTACTGGTCTAGAGGGGAATACAAGTGACTGAGAAGAAGCTGGAGAGAGGGAAAGGATGAATATACATGTACAGTATATGAAGGAGAGAGTATACTGGGGTGTTTGCTTTATGTATATATACCTAAACATGTAAATAAATATATATATATATTTACCATGATATATGTGATTAAGTTTGTTGTGGAAATTTTGGTGATAATTAGTCCAATCATCAGTAAAGTCAAGGAGTCCAAGATGTCTTGTAGTGAAAGTATTTATTGAATCTTGGCCAAGGAGAATGGAAAAAAGTTTCAATGCATTTACGTGCATGATGCTTCCTCCTCCTGAGGTTAAGTCCCCAGTGGTCACTGTTTGAATCCCAACAGTGAGTGGAGTTTGGCTATTGGTAGCCTTCAGTAAATGTCAGTGCACACTAGTCTGGAGTCAGTGTCATCTGGCTATGTCTATGGATTGTAGGGAGATAAAAGCAGCCATCTTCTTTGACCTCTGTGCTACAACAACACACATTACTTTTATCACAATGGATCTGCTTTTCCAAATTAATCTCAGACAGCTGCCCAGCATCTCAAGGAGAGAAGACAATGTGCCTTTCAAAACGATTTACTGCTATTTCATCTGAGAATACTAGGCCAATGCTTGTACTGTAAAACCCAATGGAGACTCAGGATCTTGTTTTTCACATTTTTTATAATTCTTTTACAGTCTACAATGGATGAGATCTGTCTTTATTATTATCATTATGTCAACATCTCAAAAACAAGATACAAACAAGAAAAAAAAAAAGATTAGAAAAGATTATCAATATAAAAAAAAAGATTAGTTAAGCATTCTATTACAAAGACATTTCAGATAGCTAGTCTTCATCTGACATGGGCACAAATAGCCACACATTAAAGTAAGAAATTCATTAGGTATATTTAAGGCTTCTCTACTAAAAGTAGAGCAGATCAGTGCTACTGTGTGTGTACCATTCCATCCTGATCTCAGTTTTCATTCTGGTCTTATGAATAATGCCACACACTGGCATTCTGCATCCTTTAAAGGAGGCATCAAAAACCCACAAAACACCAAAATGGAGTCTTTAAATTTTTAGGCATGCACATGGAGGTGTGTAAACACTATAATGTTTGGTTAATTGGATCACAGTGTAGGTTTAGGTGTTGTCCACTAATAACTGGAATGGTAAAACTGGGAATAACTTCTTTGGCCATACTGAAAGACTGAGAGAGGGAAAGACAGAAAGAGAGAAAGGGACAGACAGGCAGACAGAATATACTTTTTTAATATATGAGGCATGTGTGCATAAGTGGACACTGGTTCACTTCTAGTCAAATTTGGAGGTTCTTGTTGACAGACAACAGATCCTGTGTATGTCATTTTGAAAGAGGAGGGGATATCCACATTTTGAACTTCCTCACACTTTAACAGACATCGTCCCCATCTCTCTGCTCACCCGTCTCCACTCTCTGAGTGAGAAGGAACGACTCCCAAACAGCCAGGCACTGAAAGAGAAGAAAGAATATTATAAGCATCATTATCAGCTCCTCGGTATGGTTGAAAAATCCCTTCTTGTCAGCGTCCACTTGCTGACAAATTAATCAATAGGGCAGGTTCTGACAGATTTTTGTGACTTAATGAAAAACAGAATTTGAGAGTGATGCTCACTTAACTACGGCTTTAGCCTTATACATGTTTTGATGACATGTCATACTACCTATTTCATTTGAAACATTCTGAGACTTAACAATAATCGGGGAAGAAATGCTTTTCAAGTCTTGAAATGCCTTTGAAGGCTGGGAATCCCACTTTTCCCCTCTTTATATATAAAAGATAAAATAGATAGAAAATTTATTTATATATTTATATATATATATATATATATATATATTTATATATATATATATGCTTTTAGCTCCAAAGGAAGATAATACAGCAAGGCTGTCTAACAAAGCAGATTCAAGTATTGCAGTGGAACACAACTAAGAGCTGTTTAATACACGGTGAAGAAGAAAATCCAATTTCCACTTTTTAATCCTGTATCCCTGTGTTGATTGTTCAATCACTTTGTATATGTCCAATATAATGTATGTCACACATTTTTGAGTATTTATTTATCAACATCACTCCCTTTGTCCTTTCTGTAAAACATTAAAATAATTTTAATAATAATGTATATTTTTGTTTTTAACAAATCCTTTTGAACTCAGGTTCCATACATATTTATACATATATCTAATCAGATGTAATTTGGGATGAAAAGCGAACACATCTCACTATATAAAACAACATTTAGTTACCTTGTGATCTTAGAAGCTAGATGTCATGGGTTAGAGGAGTGTGTTTTTGATGACGAATTTGATGATGAATTTTGAACTCAGAGAAATATATAAAAATGTATCCAATTGGATGCACAAAAACCAAACATATTTGATAAAAGGCAATACTCTCTGAGGAAATTGCATCACTTGAAAACAGCAGGGCATTGTCCCTCTCACAGCAGGTCAAGCTGAAACACTGCCAATTTACAATCTCCAAAAATAAACATCTCAGTGAAAGAAAAATGTCCATGGTTGGAGATGTGCCAGGGGAGCAAACAGGCACACCTTCTGAAGTCAAAAACTGTTGTGAGAACCTGTGCTTAAAGAAAGGATACTCTTTACAAATTCAGGCATCTTATTTGAGAGGAGAAAAAATATATCTAATGCAGTGCTACCCTCTGCTGGCAGAGCTCCAGTGTCCAGGACACAGACTACATCAAAAGCAAATAGAAGTATATTTCTGTCCTAACTGTATGCCTATTTTTTTCCTTATATTGTGACCTAGCATATGCAAATATGAGAAAAGCAGGCTTGATTCACTTTCTGGTTGCTCGCTAGCCACTCCCACACTTGCACAAACCACTCATGTCAGCTAGTGCGAGCCTTATACCTCAAATCCGACTAATGAGCAATCAAATAGTGATTTAATCAAATTAGTTTGCAGAGAATACTCTGCCTGCATATTTTGTTTCACTCTGATATATGTGACATTCAAACTGCCATTTAGGTTGGACTTTAAAGGCAGCCAATCAAAATTTAGCAGCTTGTAATTTCCACTGTGAAGATCCAGTCAATAAAAACTGGTACATAGGCCAATGTCATGAAAATGTATTGTACAAAACCTTGGCGCAAGCAGCCTCAAGGTGGCACAAAAACAGAGACATTTACATACAGCCCTGTATCTCAGAAATTATCAATGTTGGATCCTTGTGACTTGAGGACACTTGCCAAACGTTACAACAGTCCAGCCATGGAAGGGAGTCCCACTGAGTTGTCCTTGTTGAGTTAGCAGGGCCCGCAGGATCTGGAGCACCTTCCTCTCTATATCCTCCTCACTAACGTGATATAAAAGTCTCCTCATAACTGACTGGTGTAAGCCGATGTCCAAAATCACACCGAGACTGATCTCTATGAGTGGACTTTACTGTGGTCATTGTAACCGTCACATCAACACAGGTGTCTGGGAACTGCAGCTTAGCATTCTCTTCCTGTTCCCCAGTGAACTGAATGTTTGGTCGCTGTTTTGAATCCTCTGAAAGAAGCTGTTGGTACTGGAGCATTGCAGTTTGGTTAAGTGTTGTCCATGCACTGGTACCAGTTGTCAGGTGGTTATAGAAGTCAGGGTGATCTGATCAAAATTTTCCATGTACAAGTTAGCTACAGTGAGGAAGACGGGAGACCCCATGACTGTCATTTCATATCTAATGAAATGTGATACAGAACCAAAGCAACAACAAAAGAAAAGACAATGGTTATCTAAGGTATGGTCTTACCATGCACTTCACACCCATCCTCCCCTGCCTGCACCTCTGTCACTCTGTGTTAATGGTACATGCATGTCATACTGGAATAACTGTCAGAAGGACTTGAAAGTTGAAAGTCATGATTTGATGGTGTTCAAGCATTGAAAAATGTCTAAAAATGTCTAATTGCCTTAACATGTCATGACTGTGCTGCAAAAAAAAAAAAAATTCATTATCCACTAATATCTTGATTTAGGTTGTTTTTGAGGGTTTTTTTTTTTTTTTTAGGTAAAAGTAGATATCGATGGTTATATCAATAAATCAGGCAAAATCACTACTCAGTTTTAAAAAATAGCTTTACTGGCTATATTAAACTAAGTTCCTTCATATTCAGAAGCCAAGTGCCCTTTTGATACTCCTATATACACATTTTTACAGACCAACACACACACACACACACACACACACACACACACACACACACACACACACACACACACACACACACACGTATGCACATGCACTCACACAAAACCCACAAACAAACACACAGACACTAACCTGTACTCATTTTGTATTTGCATTTGTTTCCAGAGGGCCACTGTGCTGTGTGATGAGTATTTTTGTCAGGGCACTAGAGACACTAGAGTCAAAACCCAAATATGACAAGAACATACACACACACGCACACATGCATGCACAAACGCATGCCTTTTTATTATACTCACTGCTAAAAAAGAAATGTCCAAACAAATATGCATTTCTTCAGACGTGTTACCAGTAACAGAAATTATGGAACAAGTAAAGCTGACTGAATGAGAATGCTTCATTTCAGCAACACCCTGTTTGTTTTTTTAACAGTGATGTTTGGAAATCTATGGATAGTGAAGGTGTAACAATTCGTTGCAGCCGAATTCTGAATTTCTGTAATCTAGTATGATTTGATTTGACTTGAGTTTTATACTGGTTAAATAATTTTAATTTTCAAATCATTTCTGAACCCTAGAAAAAAAAAAAAATTCAGGGCTATGAATTCACTGTTTTTCAGGTTTAGAAGTCTATAAGTTCCAACCATCAACCACTGAAAACCAAGACTTTAAGCTACAAAGCAAATAGAAGTTTATTTCCTTTATGCCTAGTTTATTTTTCCTTTTATTATGACTTGACACATGCAAGTGGGAGAAAGCAGGGTGTCAAGTATGACAGAAATTTTTACTGAAATTTTCCTTAATATTATTTTATTCAGCGTGTTATATCATGTCCGCGGTAATGTTTTCTGATCAACTGTGTTGTGATTTCTATTTTGCAGACTTTCACTTATAAGAATGTATCAGCCAGTTATTAATCAGTGTCCTATTGAATTATCTACTCAGCTGTTCCTGTGCCCTACACTCGGGCAGTTCTCCATGCTAATGTGAATCTATGTGCTGCCACCTTCTTCTCCATTCATACAAACTGTTCCATTCAGGAGTGAAGTCAAAAGAAGTTTTCTAGATTGATGATAGCCTTTTATTATTTAAAATTTGTTCTAAATGTAGTTCATCCTTAAAATTATTTTTGCCAAATAAATAGAATCCCCTTGACTGAAACATGTATCCTACGTTTTAGAGTGGAGTTTTAACACTAGTTTTAATACATCTGGAAACCTTTTCTTTTGGTCTGAATCTTGAGCTCACCTTCTCATAGTATTCCACGTTCTTCTCAGCGGTGGAAATAAAAGCTGATTTGAGGTCAGTTCTCATGCTGTTTTGCCAGCGGGACCAGTCTCCCCTCAAGGAGTTGTTAGCCAGCTCCACCCGGTCCGCCAGACCATCCACCTCCTCCTGTAGCTGCCAGTCAAACACACAAAGTATGATTTAACACTTCAAAGAACAAAAATCACAGTCCAACACATACACAATCAGTTTAGTACCATAAATATAAATTCAGTCATTTAAATAATTTTGTGGTCTTTTGAACCCAACCGAATGGGTTATATTCATATTATCTCTATTTATTCTTTACCTACTTTTTCCTGTGAGGTTTGCTTGTACTAACGTTCCATGTCAGTGTCACCACGCTCTCTTAACTGCAAAAATTTGTCATAAAATGCTTGTTTTGGCCTGATGAGTACCACCTGTTAATGAGGACACTCATTATTACCATAATTGACACCCTTAAAATTGCCACACAATGCCTCCTTTTCTGTCTGTGGTAAAGGTTCATTCACAAAGGAGTTGTCAAATAGTAAAAAGAAAAAAACCTATGGTACCTTGTGTACCTTGTATTCATGCAAATTAGCAGTCAAATTTAGTAATGCCCAGTAGAATGAATAGAGGACCCAAAATGATTAGAAAATATTAATAGTAGTTGTCACTTTTGTATCAACAGAGCACTAAATTACTTACAGAATCATCTGACATAAGTTCAAAACCATGCTAATGGTCTTCCTATAATGAAGTAATACATTATTAATATGACAGACGGTAAAGGGAATGTGACAGTAGAGGATTAAGAAACTTAACATGAAGATATAGAGGTAAGAAAATATGATAATGATGACATAGTGAACTCAATAGTTCCTTATTTATATATTTAGCATAATTTCTAAACTCCAATTACATTCAGATTAAGGCTTTAAGATTTCATATCAAACCAAATGTTTTTGTCCTCTTGAGGAGAAAGAGATTATCTGTACATCACTTTTACTGGTTTACTGCTCTGGAGAAAGGAAGGAGGAAAACATATAAAAGCAAATTCATATGAGGTTCTTGCATAGGAACCATTGTCAAACAGTCAAATCTAATTCTAAATTTGATGGATGGTTTCAATAATTTTATTTAGTACTTTCAAAACAACCTTAAAGCAAACATTTATATGCTAAATACTGAGGTGGATTTTTTTTCCTGTGACATAGGTGTCTTTACATCTTAAAAGGGATTATTTGACGTTATAATCTGATCTCTGCCTGCTAGTCTTCCCTAACACACTAATCTATCCATTTTTCCTACACTATTTCATTGGCTGCTGTTAGAATTATTACAAGTATATAATTGTTGGGATGAGGAAAAGTTAATTGCCTGCATGATTTTATTGCTTGGGGAAGATATCAAGTCCTTCAAAGTCAGATGACTATTAAAAGCCCATGTGAAGTTATGTGTCACAAGGGTTGAAGTAAAAGTTAAGATCAAAGTCTTATTTTTTTAATATAAGCACACATAATGTATTTCCTCTTTTAATTTTAATTTTTGATTCTTTGATTGTTAATCGTTTCATTTGTCTTGTAAAACTGGCTTCACAGCAAGACTTTTAGAAATGTGCTTAGGTGGCCGTTTGGAGTGCTAAATTTGACAGATAAACCCAGAATGAGTGAGAGCAAATCTTAAATAATTAATGAGTATGTGGACCATTGCTATATTCCACATTATTAAGAGCCTAAGTTAATTTTCTACATCCATTTCTAGATGGGCTATTATACAAATACACATAACTAAACAAGAAAATCATACAGGAGACTGAAAAAAAATATACATTAAAAATAACATAAAAATATGGTGAAAAGCATCTAATCATCCATGACTTAACTTATGTGTAATGTCACCGATAGTAATGAAATCAGAAAATAGTCACCCTGCACTTCGCCTCAGCTGTACAGATTGTTTCAACCATTTCTCCCTCACTGCTGAGGATAACTGTCCAATGACTTTTCTGGTTTAGTTAGGTCTCACAACTCAAATCAATATTATTTGAGAGCTAAAAGAAAAGTGAACACTTGACTTACATTCATTAGGTAGACATAAACAAAATTACAAAATATTAGGTATACCAATAACCATCTTATTTTAGCTTAAATAAATTGCTGGATTGTCGGTGGATTCACTGAGCCTGAGTAGGGATTAGCTGTCTGACATTTCAACTGATAATGGAATTTACTTAAATTCTCTTTTGCTCTGTCTCTCTCTCTTTTTCACACTCAAAAACACACACACAATCACATGCAGACACACATGTACATACACAGACACAAAGAGAGGGATCTCAGTGGCCTGCTTGTTATTGCAGTGATATCGATCCAGCAACCTTGTCAAGGCTATGGCTATGGCTATGGCTATGGCCCTAGCCAATCTTTGTGATGATCTAGCTGAGGGGATTAAGACCTATGCAGAACCGCAGCAAAGTATTGCTACCAACTCCTCTCTGGGCCCCACTCATTTACCGGGTCATGTGCCTAATCATTTTAGCCACTATGATGCCCACAGGGAGCTTCCATTTTGTATAGAGGCAGGTTATTGGTTGTGCCCCTCTGGGGATCTTTCATGATCAGGATCAGGATCATTTGACCACTCTGGGTGGGTCCCGTCCATCAGCAGTAGGTTCATTTGTGCTGCCAGGTGTTCATGGAAAGCAGTTAGCTTCTTCAGCCAGTAGGAGTGGATCATGTCAGGGCCCGGTGCTTTATTCTCCATCTCCTTCTCCTGTGTGTCTCTTCAGGTGGGTAGCCAGAGCTGTGAGCCTTTGCTTGACAGTCTCCAGTGCCTCATGAGATCGGGGGCTCAATTCCCAGTCAGGGCAGTCTCATATATATCCAGTATGGACCCTTAGGCAAGGTCCCTCATGCTGCTAGCCTACCTACCTCTGGTTGAGTGAAACCACAGACTTAAGAGTCATACTGGCTCTGACATCACCCAGGTCAACAAGGTCTGCGTCAAGTGTTAGGGAACCAGGGTGACATGATGAGAAATGGGCTACTGGAAGAAGACATCAAAGGACGACATGATGAGAGTATAGAGCTGCTGGATTGCTACTATACTAGTAACCTTGGTGAGGGGCTATATACAGAGGATGTGGGATATATGGATGCTTTTGAAACCAAACATCACAACAGCATCTGACAAAGAAACAACTGCTAGCCCTATGTTCCAACATCCACAAACGGCAGCTGCTTTCTATCACAGCTTGAGATTGATGAAGTACAACAACACGCTACGGCAAGGGGGAGCCAGGAAGACAGGTCAGAGGGGGATATACCATCATCACCCCACACTCCCAAACAAGCCCTTACAAAACCCTTAACCCAAGGGCACTGACCTGAGATTGAAGATCATGACCACGAAAAGGTCATGGCCATGCTCATGACCTCTTTAAAAGTCACTTGGATCTTTTTCGTCTTGCAAACTTGATACAAAGTCAGAATCAACTGGACCTGCCCATTTTTATTTTTATACCTGCCATAGAGCATGATTGGATGTAATTCCTTAATTTTACAAAGCAGCGTATGGAGTCAATAATATCACAATATTCAAAGATACAAATATTTCAAGTAAAGTGTTTACAATAGCTCCATCCTTTGCTCACCTAACTTTCCATCTTTTTTCTTTGTCGCCTGACATTTTGAAGCGAGTTGCTGTCTAAAAGAATATGGGAATATACATTATGCAATGATTAGCTGCTGGGCTTACAATGTAAAATAATATTCAGCTCTTGCTCCCACTGAGCTGAGGACTGACTTCAAGTTCACAAGCCTGGATGTTGATAGTTCTACCAGGAAGCCATTTTTCCTCCCCGATATGAGCTGAGGGTGGGCCTGTGGGAAAAGCCCCACTCCATGCTTCACTTTATTACACCTAATTTTCTGGGATGATGACTGAAGGACACACAAATACTCAGGGTTATGCAGGTAGGGAGGAGGGGTCTATGTCTGATTATCTGTCAGTGTGTGGGTGTAAAAGTCATACGTACTGCTTCTTGGTCAACTTTTCTTGATGCCAAGGCCTCATTCTTTGCTTCAAACTCGGCCTGGATGTTGTCTCTACGTCTCATCACAGCCTAAAACAGACCAGTTAAGTGTTATTTTTAATTAAACTCTGAAATTACCAACTTTAAAGGGGGTCAGTTTCCTAGAACAATCTATCTAGGTGAATGAGTCTAAGATTATTTTTTACACAGCTTTTTCAAAAGCAGCTGTTGAAAGGCATCTTAACATCTTAAAAATCTGTTCTAATGCTGGACACAAACTTATTTAAGAACAATTTAACTGAACTTCCTGTAAGTGTTTTTCAGGGTTCTCAACCAAATTTCTAGGGAAATTTGCAGGATATTTTCAATTCCATCAATCAGTGTGCGGCAATATGTTTGGACCCAAATGCAGCTCACAGGCTAGAGGGTTTGGTTTCTTGGATTTTATCAGTGCTCAAAAGAAGATAACATCAGTTAAAGTGTACAAACAATGACATAATGAAAGGCAAAAAGACACCTAACTTGCAGCTAGCATAAATGAAAACTAAGTAGCTACAGTTTGTTTTAAATATTTATGTTGTTTCCACCACATCTAATGGATTAGGAAAATTACATCGGTGAGAGACTTTATTAAATAAGAAATAAGTTAATAAATAAACAAATGGATTAACTGATTAATTGATTTATTGGTTGACTGCTTGATTGATTAAATTAAAATAAAACAGAATAAAATTAAATTAAATTGTGACTTTGTTGGAAAAAAAAACAATTTGGTACATGGTGAAACAACAACACAAATCATCAGTGTTGTTTGTGTGTCACACAGGAGTCATGCAAAGCTATAAAGAGGGTAACAACAGCAGAGCATGTGGCTCCAAGTAAAACAAAACCTCCATGGGTGTCACAAACTCTGTATATCTCATATTTTCTAGCCATTGGGATGACTAGGAATGAGAATATCATTCAGTCAGTACACTACTTGGGTCCAGACTGAAATTTCTCAAAAGAATTGAATTGATCTGCACAAAATGAATTTGGTGATCCTCTGATTTTTCACCAGCAGGCCAATTTTCGCTTGTTGAGCAAAAAATATATCTAAATCCACTGATTCATTAGGTCCCCTGAGGAGAGAGAGAGAGAGAGAGAGAGAGAGAGAGAGAGAGAGAGAGAGAGAGAGAGAGAGAGAGATAATATAATATAATATAATATATGATAATATATGATAATATAATATAATATATATATGAAATCTCTATTCTTTAAAGGCTTCACAAACAGATTTTACAAATGGCTTCACAAACACATGTTAGTATAGTATGTTTTTCATTGTTATTTCTCTTGTCTACTACTTCTGTCCAAAACAGGTAATCCTACATGAAGGCTACTAGGACTTTCAGAGAATTGTGGCTGACCATTGACATTCTGGGGGAGGGTCTCTATGTTAAAGAGCCTGTACATGCACAAGGAGATAGATGTAGAACAGGTGAGATTTATCATGGTTCACTGCTTTAAGTTGTGCATGCCCATCTTTATAATTATGAGGTCTAGTTAGTTTCTGCTCACACATTTAGAACTTGTTCTGCGAATGCTTTGAGGAGCTTAGTCCCCAATCTCCTGTGGTGAGGTGGATTTCAGATTTGACCGGTTCTGGTTTGGGCTAACCTTCAGTGTCTCAGCACATAGGACGTACTCATGCAGTCCAGGGACCAGGACCTCAGACAGATGGTGGATCTGCTCCTCTGTTTCCTTACTGCACCGCTCCACACAGCTGGCCACGCCCTTCAGTGATTCTACCAGCTCCTCCTCTGACCCTGCCCACAGGCTGTACATGGGGCCATACTGCCTCAGCTCATCCAGATACTCTGGAAGCATAGAGCATACATTTGAAAACAACCCAGCTAGATGAAGGTGTAATTCTGTGCTATATTTATGTCAATGAAATGCATGAACGGTTACAAACAATACATTGTAATTTGCTCATCAAATCACCCTATCCTTTACTCTTCAAGTTCAAAAACCCTTCAACGCATGATTCTTTGTCAAAAATAAAATAAATAATATGTTTTAAAAGTGAAAGGAGATTCCTGTAGTTCCTTTTTTTCTCTGGAAGGTTCTCACTGTTTTGGGACTTGACTGGAAAATGTTGTCTCAAAATTCTGTGCACAAAGGAGAGTTTACCAATATTTAAAATCTAAATCTAGTGACAGTTGGTGGGTTATTTGTTCGCTGACAATCAAATCTAATGAAACCACACCCACAGAGTCTTGACACATTAACAAATTATATATAATATAATATAATATATGATAATATATGATAATATAATATAATATATATATGAAATCTCTATTCTTTAAAGGCTTCACAAACAGATTTTACAAATGGCTTCACAAACACATGTTAGTATAGTATGTTTTTCATTGTTATTTCTCTTGTCTACTACTTCTGTCCAAAACAGGTAATCCTACATGAAGGCTACTAGGACTTTCAGAGAATTGTGGCTGACCATTGACATTCTGGGGGAGGGTCTCTATGTTAAAGAGCCTGTACATGCACAAGGAGATAGATGTAGAACAGGTGAGATTTATCATGGTTCACTGCTTTAAGTTGTGCATGCCCATCTTTATAATTATGAGGTCTAGTTAGTTTCTGCTCACACATTTAGAACTTGTTCTGCGAATGCTTTGAGGAGCTTAGTCCCCAATCTCCTGTGGTGAGGTGGATTTCAGATTTGACCGGTTCTGGTTTGGGCTAACCTTCAGTGTCTCAGCACATAGGACGTACTCATGCAGTCCAGGACCAGGACCTCAGACAGATGGTGGATCTGCTCCTCTGTTTCCTTACTGCACCGCTCCACACAGCTGGCCACGCCTTCAGTGATTCTACCAGCTCCTCCTCTGACCCTGCCCACAGGCTGTACATGGGGCCATACTGCCTCAGCTCATCCAGATACTCTGGAAGCATAGAGCATACATTTGAAAACAACCCAGCTAGATGAAGGTGTAATTCTGTGCTATATTTATGTCAATGAAATGCATGAACGGTTACAAACAATACATTGTAATTTGCTCATCAAATCACCCTATCCTTTACTCTTCAAGTTCAAAAACCCTTCAACGCATGATTCTTTGTCAAAAATAAAATAAATAATATGTTTTAAAAGTGAAAGGAGATTCCTGTAGTTCCTTTTTTTCTCTGGAAGGTTCTCACTGTTTTGGGACTTGACTGGAAAATGTTGTCTCAAAATTCTGTGCACAAAGGAGAGTTTACCAATATTTAAAATCTAAATCTAGTGACAGTTGGTGGGTTATTTGTTCGCTGACAATCAAATCTAATGAAACCACACCCACAGAGTCTTGACACATTAACAAATTAGCTGAGTATTTTAATGTTTATGATGATGTTGATGGCCAGTTATGGGATGTTAAATGCTGTAGAGAATTACATATGCAGTGGTACTACACCACTGCACCTGGAAAGAAAAAGAAAAACTGGAGTCCCTTTAAGATTTGATGGCTAGTTTGCAAGGCATTTAAAAGCTTTGCAGAACAGTCCTGGACCAGCTGGAGTTGTGACTGAAGACCCCCTGATGTAGATGAACAAGGTGTAATGTAACAGAGGTGTTAAGTAATAAATGCAAGGCTGAATGATTTTTGCAATGTTCTTTAGTTGAATGTAGCTGCACTGGGTCAGAGATTTTACATAGAGCTCCAATTTAAGGTTGAAATCAAAACACACTGGGTTTAAAATTTTGAGCAAGCTTGACAAGTGAATTTGAGTTATTGTGCATAGGGTAAGAAAAAAAATGATTTCTCTTTTGTCAGAGTTAAAGGTTTTATGTGTAGGATTTTACTATTGTTGTTTTGTAAGACAAGAGGTTAGAATATGCCCTCTGGGCAGTGCTACTCCAGCCTCTCACGTTGGACTGAGGGCAGACTAGACACTAATGTCACTTATTATCACAAAGTGGTACTATGAGACTACAAGGGCAGAAGCCAGCTGGTTAGCGTGCTTATTTCAGTAAAAGAAAGTAAGTGATAGAAATAAAGCAAAACAAAAGTTAACATTGGCATTGCTCTTGGTGAGTATAGGAATGACATTTGATGATGAGCTTGCAATGTCTCTTTTAGAATGGTAAGTAAACAGCTGTTAATTTTATTTATGTGGTCAACAGGCAGAATTTACACAGGAAACAGGATTGGGCCAAGAATTGCATAGGGTTACTGAGACATAAGTAAATGTAAAAAAACTTCCTGCTTCCTTCCCAAAAAACATTAAAAATTGTTTTTTCTCCCCTAAAAATTTAAACTTTTGGTACTGCAAGTATTTCTATTTTGTTTTTCCTTCCTTCTTTTTTTATAAATTGCCCCCTTTTGTGAATCACCCTCACAGCAACATAAAACTGAAAAAAGGAAAACATTTTCATGGAAATATCATTCATGAAATCATAAAAAAACAGGACCTAAAATTCTTTACTTCAGAAATGTGAGAAATCTGTAAATATCAGATTTAAATTGAAATTCCATTCAGCTTGCTTAGTTTCAATAGATGCAGTGTGTTATCTAAAATTGTATTCACGATATGCATCTCAGAGGCCATAACTTCTGTAAATGCTGCTGTACCTCTCTGTTCCTTCATTATCCTCTGGGTGACTTTGTCCACAGAGCAGATCTTGTTGCTGAATTCCTCCACATACTCCTGCATCAGAGTGAACTCCTCCGGTCTGCTTCTCAGGCCTCGTACCGATTTAGCCACAGCCCTCATGGTCTCTCCCATCCTGCTCAGGAAGCCTGGACCCTGTTTCTTGTGAGACGTTAGTTCCTGTGGGAGTTCATAGGAGGCTTTAATTAAACTGAAAATGTTCATTCTGGTCTAAATAAATTACATAGAACTTGATTTTAGTGACCATAAATAAGCTGCCTGACTGGGAAACAGACAATAGAAATAGATGATTGAAGAGAGAATTTGTGAGGACCTGCAACTAATATGGAAAACTAGCTCAAAAGTCAATCTAAATTTAATATAATATTGAAGGAATAGTTGAACATTAGGAAAAACTTATTTATATCTTGGAACACTTATTTTCTTTCTGAGAGAGAGGCAACAAGATTTCTATTAATTGCATGTCTGTGTTTTAAGTATAGAGCTGAAGTCCAGGGATGGTTATCCTAGCTTACCATAAAGACTGGAAGCAGGGAGAAACAGTTAGCCTGGCTCTTTCCAAAGTTAAACAATACGCTTAGTAACTAACATGTTTCACATTTATTTACTCCATAAACATGCAAAAATGTCAAAAAACAGTTTGTGGTTTCAGTGGCAGTAATGTGGTGGAACTATTTCTTGGAGAGCTATCTATTTTTATTTTATAATCTTGCAGTTTGAGTAAGAAGCTTTAATGGTAAAACCAAATTCTTTACGTGTATGCATGTGTGCATGTGTGCGTGTGTGCATGTGTGTGTGGTGTGGTGTGGTGTGGTGTGGTGTGGTGTGGTGTGTGTGTGTGTGTGTGTGTGTGTGTGTGTGTGTGTGTGTGTGTGTTTGTGTGTGTGTTTGTGTGTGTGTGTTTGTGTGTGTGTTTGTGTGTGTGTTTGTGTGTGTGACCTGTGCAGTGAGGAAGACTTTGAAGTGCGGGCTGTAGGAAAGGATTGGATGCTCAGAAATTTTGTTGAGGAAACGATGCAGAGCTTTCCTCCTGGTCTCAATGAAGTCATCATTGAAGCGTTCCACCATGCCTTTCATCACAAACTTCTCTGGCAGCGGCTGAGGAAAGACCTAAAACTCAGTGCTCAGTCAGAGAGCCAACAATGCCAGAATGTGTTATGAACATTTTTTGCTCCCTTGCACAAAGAAAGACCTGGATTGGGTTGCTGACCTTTCAGTGAAGATGTTCTCTTCAATCTTCATGTTTCTCCAGTTTTGACTTTTTTTTTAATTGTGAACTTAATAAACCTCAGTCATTTGTATAGACTTTAAATGGATTGCTATAAATAATGATACAGTATATATTGATTTTTATCATTTATATTTCTTTTTTCTAATCCTTATTTTTCATACTAGACATGTTTACACAACTTTTAGAGCACTCCACCCTGCATTTTACTACACATGCTACTTGTGTATATCACATATGTGTGCACATACACTTTCCCATTCACTTGAATGGGAAAGCGGTCTCGTACTTCTGGAACCCACTTTAATTTTAAACATAGAAAGGGAATTGCATAAAAAGAAAAAAGGGTAATCAGAAAAGACAATGTTCATGCAAAATAAATAGATACTGATTCAAAGAATATTTTTTTCTGCAATGTAGAGTTTTAAGTTAGAGAAACAGAGGTAAGTAGAGAAATATTTTTAGGTTTTCTTTCTGTCCTGATGGTTGGATTTTTTGACACGCATCTATATTTATATTTATATATTTAGATTCATATTTACTTAGAGTACTTTGTGTACAATTTCAGCTAAAGGAGGATAAATCCTGCACTTTAATTTCTTTTCCACACACTCATCTACTTAAAAAGGTGCAATGATTTGAGTGCGGACAGCAGCGTGGCCCACTAAAGAGAAAAAAGTCCAGTTTAAGACCCACAAAAAAATGGCCTAACATATTCCAAACTACTCAAATTCTAAAAAAAAAAATATCTAAGCTCCAATGTGACTCCTTTGGATTGCATAAAAAGGATCACTTTTCTCACACAGCTTCCCTCCCTTTCATGGGTGTAAAAGTATCACAGCTAATTCAATCTTCTGCCATTACAGTGAGTAGTTACCAACCTGCTGATTGTTGGCTATTTTTGTAAGACAACAATATTATATTAATAATTCTGAAATAATTACATATAAGTGTCAGGTCTCTACATGGTCAGTTACATTCTTTACAGAAATAAATGAAAAACAGTATTCATCCTGGCCAGTACGAACAAAAAAAACCCTCAACAATCTAAAAATCCACTCAGTGATTTGGAAAATGGCAGTATTATTAAATATGTGTGACTTGTGTTTGACACATATCTGGGCTACTTCTGAGTCCACTCTGACCATACCAGAATTTTATGTTTCAGCTCATTTACCACATGGTGTGGTGAGCTAATACATACGTGGACAATGAGTGTCGGGTGGTTTTCTTCCAGTCTGCTGCGGAGCCACAGGAAGTCCTGGTACCGCCGGCGAACCTCATACTCGCTGGAGTCAAACTCACTCCGTGTAGTCTAGAGAAGGAGGTTGCAAATTAGCACAGACACACTATACAGCTTTTTATCATCTCTCAAATAAGCCAGGCTGTTACATGACATCAAACTTTACCCATGAGACCCATGTCATCATCTGTGATGTGAAAACACATTTTCAAACAATTAAATAGATAAGATATTCTTCCTGGTCCTAGTTCAGTGATAACACGGTAATGTGCTACAGACCACCTCTTTGTGACTTTTGACAGCACTGTCAGCCAATGTGAAGATTACAAAGGGACGGGAGTAGGGGAAGCAGTGCCACAGTCTGCTTTGATTCAGGAGTACTTTAACCAACCTCACCAGTATTTGGTATTATCATTATCTGAAGAGTTTGATTTACTATTGCTATAATTGTTGGTTACTAGATTGTAGCTTTTAATAAGCCCATTCTTATTTTGCATTCCCAAAGCAAGTAAGAAAGTTGATAAAATGCTTTTTTACTCTTAATTTTAGAAACAAGACCGACAACATCACTTGGAGAATTTTCAGCCAATAAGCGTTGGATTGGTGGTCCCAGACACTTGATGAATAAGGTCATTTTACCATGCTGGATGCATAAAGACATGGCTGATCACCTCACCTTGGTCAAGACCTGGTACATGATGAAAGTCTCAATAGAAGTGACATGACACTCTGGGTTGTCAACGGTGACAAAGATGTCTTTGGTGTTGGCATCCTTCTGCTCTTTCTCATCCTCCTCCAGTCTGTACTGATTGACCATGGAGCTGGGGGATGTGGGCATGGGACTTTCCTCTGTCAGAGATATGTTCTGTAGCAATAAGATAATGCCACTGTTAGCCCACAGTTATGTTTACAAATAACAAAACTTCTGCATGTTCTTTCACTTTTCATGTGAACAAGAGAGTGGAACATTATGGATGTTTTCATGGTAAGACTCTCTCAAGCTGTTTGCCATTATCCTGATTTGCATAATTCACTGTATCTCTGATGCTAGGCTGCTCACCTCACCTCTGAGTGTGGTCATTCAGAACAGGTATTAACATGTTAGCCTTTGGATGTGGTCTAACAACAATTATATGAACTACCGTAGTTAATTTCAAGCATACCCCAGTATAATTTACATTCATCACTTCCTGCTCACTTGGCACAATAGACAACCCCTTACTGTGACACCAGAGGTGATGACAGTGCCATTTATTAATTTGCTAAACATAATTTTTCCAAGTCTAGAGTTAGAAAATTCTCTACACTTCTTGCCAGGAGGTAGTTTTGAAAAACCATGAGAAAAAATTAAATTTATATAAGATATGTACATTTTATTACATGCCTATAGCTTGATATAGTAAAAGAAAATCTCAAAAAGCAAGTACTTGTGGCATCAGTCCACTTTCGGCTTGTTTTCTTATTAACAAAAAAGTGTCATTAATAACTGGATTTAAAAAAAAAAGTATTAGAGAGCTAAATTGTTTAGCAGGTTAATTTTGTTTTCTGAGAAAGAAGTCATGAGTTGGTTAAGTGGTTTGGTGACGAACTGCAAAAGCAAATTTAAGCAAAGTTTTTTTTTTCCTTTTACTTTTGACTGAACATAAAGGACAGCAAGTGCAGCCTCTCCTCTGATCATTGTTTCTAACTGCAGCTCAGAGCTGTCTGTGAGGTCTGTACAAAACACCAGAAACCTCACAGCATGACTTGTGTCTGTCATTCTGACGATGATGCATTGTAATGACATAATTTCATAAACTTTCTAATCAATCCAGTTAATTTTTGCACAATTTTAAAAAGGAAGTTGTATGAATATTTTCAATTATAGTCTTCGACCCCTCCACTGGAGGCAATTAGCTCGTTTGGTAATGGCAATAAATTATTACGATATGAAAAGACGGATGATTGCCAAACTCATTGTGTAGTCAAGTGACATTCTTTGCAGTGTGCTTTGACAATTGAGCTTCACCTCATCGTCATGATAAAACATCTTCATTGCATGCGCTATATATTTCTAAAACCTTTTCTTGCAGTTTCACTGTACCTTTCCTCTCTGTTAAAAATGTACCTAAGGTGTGGGCCCAACAAACAAATCAGCCTCTTACACTCAAAGTTTTGAGAATCACATTTCAGCCCCATAAATCCATCTTTAAAATAAATTCATGAATTCAACTGAATCTAAAAAAGATGTCAAAGGGAATGCAGTATATTTTTATATAAATGCTCTGAGCATAAAGAGCCTATTTAGGACTTTTAACTAACTAGTGATATTTTTTTAATTTCTGTGAAAAATGCTGAGAGAAATGGTGGGTAAAAAGATGAGTATCTGTAAAGAATATTTACTGCTTTTTAATTCATTTCTAAGAAGTGGTTGGTGAGAGATCTGACACCAAATAATTTTGAGAATTTTTAATTAAAACAATTAAAGTGATTAATCAATTATCAAATAAACTCTTGATTAACTTTCTGGAGAGGATAGGGCAAAGTCAACATGCAGAAAAAAATAACATAAACTTAAAGGTAATCGTTGTTTGTATGAAAAAATACGAATACAAGCCTCTCTGACTGATCACAGAGCAGCTTTACAGATCTGATTATATATCAAACAGGCATCTTTGCCCTCAGGAGATTACACCACAGTTGCCCATGATGACACTAATTCACCTTGTCTTACTTTGGGTAACACAGCTGCACACTTGTCATAGCAGGTCTGTTCTTTTCTATTGTTGCTGATATTTGCTTTCTACAGTTCCAAACTATATTTGTGATCCATCTATTAGGACTGTGACCCAGTTCCTGATCCTGGAACCTGGCTGTTGATTTTCAACTAAGTAGACTGAAGCTGCAGTTCTGTTCCATATTTGTTTGAGACCTCTCTTTGTTCACCTTTTGATCTAAAGCCCATCTGAAACACATATAAACAAATATACTGAATAAAGCGATTCATCCTAATCATCCAATTTTTCTAAAACATCTGCACCATGTTTACACATTAGATCTTATCACATTTAAGTAAATAGACCACATGTGGATTTATTAATTCACAGTAGTCATTTGTAAAATCTGTAATCTCTATTTACAGAATGATATATAGGCTACGTTCATTCAGTTACAAATAAACTAAAGGATCAACTTTAACTACATCATTTTCCACTTCTTCACAACTGTGTGATTCATCTTCACTATGATTCACTATCTTTGACTTTGAATGTTTAGGTCACTTTCAGAGTAAAAGCCCCATGACTGCTGAGATTAGGAAGAGTGAGACACAGGTAGTTACAATTTGCCAAGTAACTATAGAATTGATCGATAGGAAGCCACAATAAGAAAAATAATTTATAATATAGTATCAGTGGACAAATAGCCGTGATACCGCAAACTCCCTTGCATGTAGAAAACGTTTCGTCAAACTGGAAGTAGAATTTTCATTACACGACGCCGTCTTGGTTACGTGGATTAGACATGACCCATAAAAAGTTACCAAGGGCCGTGATCAAAAGGCGCAATGTGTCAATCGGCACCTATTTAAATCCCCTTTAAGCACCAGTTCACTAGAACCCAACCCAGAAATGACTGATTCAAGCTTAGATTTATTTGCCTGAAAACAACAAACAGACGTGTCAGGATTAGTCGCTGGTTATTGTTTCGGGGAGGATTGAAAAGGTGAGACCATAGATCAAAGGTCATGGCACGTCCAAGTACAAACGTAGATACACTTCGACCTGTGCAAAGCACAGTGACAGGGGGGGAAATCCACGTAGCAATAAAGCCAATGGGACGATTTGAAGCCGAGAATTCCGAGCTTTCGGCTCGTTTTCGTTATTTTTTTTTCTTTACCTTGCTGAAAACCTCCAGGTCTTCGTCATCGTCCAGGTCCAGCATGTGACTCGAGAAGTCTGCAGGAACCGCCTGTCCGCTCATCTCACTCACAAACTATCTCAATGGACTGAAATCATCAGACAGACCTGGGAGCTACACACTTCCACCACAGATCGGTGTTATAACAGCGCCAGGAACACAGATAATGGAAACAGCGCTTCCTCTAAAAGATTTCATAATAAAAGGCCAAGTATCTACAGCCACGAGTAAGGAAGGCTGATTAAATATTCGAGAAAGAATTACCTACTTTTTAAAAAAGATATAAAAGACAAAACTTTGAAGTATTAGTTGTTGTTTTTTTTTTCAATAAAATACTAGCACAAAAAAGGCTCAAAATTTACTGTTCAGAATAAAATTAACAATTTTACTGAGCATTTTTTTCCTTTTTTAAAAAAAAGTTAGATTTGCCAGCATTTTTTACTTCCTTTTCAGATTTTTTTGCTTATTTCACCACTTATTGATGCATGTCTAATACTGGATGCTGTGATACCAAAAATGTGCAATACAATATGTCTGTACATTCAGGTTATGAACTAAATATTTGGTTAGTACAAGCACTATTCTGATACCAGAACTGTTTTTACAAAATGCAAAATCTTTATAATACAATAAGTGGAACCCATGGGAATAATCTATATATATAGTATAACATGAGGTAAGGGATTGCTGTGGTATCAAAGAACTGAGCAGGTGACCAGAATGAATAAGCTCATGGTGCGCTTTATTAGGAACACCTGTACATCTACTTACTTTATAGTCAATCTTGTGGAATCCACACAACTAAGAATTTAGGCTGTTATGAGAGCAAATCAAAATGTCTTTTTTTTTCTTAACTGAGAGCTTTGTGAGTGTATTACTGATATGTAGTACTGAAGCTTGAAAAACTCAATTTTGTCTTGACACTGATGAGGGCAAAGTATCAATTGTGGAGTCCATGCAACTAAGAATTTAGGCTGTTATGTAAGCAAAGGGAGGCCCATCCAGTATTTTATGAGGTTTTTCCGCATAAACTGCTTGGTGATTATATTGATGATAGACATTACTGGTGCTGGAAACACTCAATTTTGGCATGACACTCATTAAGAAAAAGTATGAAATGTGGATTAGTTTCATCATGTCATGGAATAGGTATTGCCAAAAATACTTATCCAGACAATTAGATTGGTTAATATTTAGGGATTGTCATTAGGGATGGTCATTTTATTGTCAATTTTTATCTTCTTTTTTTTCAAAACTCGGTATATTAAAGTAATGGAGGCTTTTATTTTGGCGAAATTAAACTACTTCCCTTAATTTTTTTTTGCAATTGACGCAGCTGAAATCCTGAATGCGCAGAAGCGGAAGGATCATTGGAGAAATCACTCCCTCCATGGTTCAAATGAGAGATATTGAGAAAGGCCAGTTGCTGCCCCCGACACTTTATTTTTACACACGACTGAAACCAATGCAATTAAAACCATGATGGAGATATTCTGTAATGTGACCCCGTACAAAATTAAAAAAAAATACGTCAGTTTATGTGTGCAATCCAGTGCAGATAAAAAAAAAAAAAAAAACAAGAAAAAAGTTCCCAAGAATTCACACTAAAGACACATACTTAAATGGACACTGTACATTTTTAGGTGCAATGCCCTGTGAAATTACAGAAGAAACCAAAAGAAAGCAGAAGATATAAATGAATTTAAAAACCTACCTTTTCAGACACGAAACTTCAGTTTGGTGAACATATTGGTGAACTGTCCATAATTAGTTGCAGCTTTAGGCTATAATGTATTACTTATTAATTTGCTGCAGTAATGTAATTATCAATTACTGTAAGGGATTACAATTTGAGATTCAGTAATTACATTAAAGTTGGTAATCTAAGTTACTTTGAAATTCAGGTAGGGTGTGGCTCTCTGTGTTCAGTGGCCAGACATCTGCTGCTGAGGTACAGTTTAGGCAGAAAACACCAACAAGAGAGGAGGAATACAATTTCAAGTAATTCCAGAGTTGTCTTATTAACATTTTATGCATTCTTTGTTGGTGGATGTGGAAAATGTTAGCCACAGGTATGCATACACTTAGGATTCCTCTTTTTGTGGAGTTGGAGGGTGTTAAAGCATGCTTCTGAGGGCAGGACTTCTGAAGAAAATGGTGCAGTAACTGAGGCTAAGCTTACTGCTGGATGGACAGTAAATCGCTTGAAACTGTAGGGCTGCCTGCCTGTTAAACTGCAGTGTCTTGTTTTCTATTTCTACATGTGTTAAATACAAAAGATACAATGTGTGGGTGTGGAGTAGTTCATACAGTAATTAAATATATCTTCAGTAATTGGTTACAGTTTTCAAGTAACTTGTCTAATATGGGATATTTGAGCATGTGATTCCAAAACCATGGGCATTAATCTACTGTCATAACAGTCACCAGACTCTTCACCAGATTTTGAACCTGGCTGTAAGGATTTTATCCCATTTGGCCACAAGATCATTACAGTCACACCTAATGTGTTTGGTTCAGTTCATTTCCGGAGTGAGAGGAGACAATCAAACCCTTGGACTAAAATTGAGAGCACCAGAAAATGATGGTCTCTTTGTGCTTTCAGCTTGACTTCTTTTTGGTATATCTATTGTCTGAGAGCAAAGTGGAACAACCACTTATCATAGGATAGTATCTGATAGCTGGGTATGTGACTTTTGCAGGAATTTTAAAGACAATCTAAAAAATAATCCAAAAATAATCTACTGTTTGTTTGCTTATTTTGGTTATTATTTGTTTATTATGAGAACTGTAGTAGTGATCTGTATGAGAGGCACATTCATTTATGAGGTACCATGTGGTAACCATGGTAACTTTTATGCATGTCAATACATGAGTGTGGAATTTTGCTTGATACATTATAAAGGGGAAAGGATTTAAAACACAGTTATGTTGTGTATATTAGCAGTTCCTCATTAAAAGTGACTGAACCATTGCTACAACTCATTAACCATCCCTTCAGAAATAACACCTGGTTGTCATTATTTATGAAGTCCACTTGCAGTCAAGATGAATAACACTCATAATCAGTTATTTCTTCATGGAATCTTTGCAAAAACAGAGGAGAGCAATAAACAAATCCTTATTTACTGTAGTGTGACTGGTTTGCAGATTGCAGTGACTGACAGCTTTTGTTCTACCAGCAGATGAAAAACCAAAAGATGTCACTGTTGCACAAGCCATGTTGTGTATCATGCCTCAGTTCTTCCCTGACAGACCACATCCAGGCCAATGATCACAGGCTGTACTTCCCTCTCTGTGTTCATCACCACAGACCCTGCTGCCTCACATACTGACCATCAATACACAGCAAACACAGATCCTAAAAGAAGAAAAGAAAATCAGGAGGTACGATTATGATTATTAGTATCACATGCCCATTTATCAAAATGTAAACAGACCATATTCCCATATTAGAGACATTTTCTCAACCAAACCCTTTCCTCACCCCCAACTCCATAACCTTAAAAAAGTTATAATGGCAAAAGGAAAATAAATGATAAAATAAATAAGTATTTCTGGACAACCATTGCTATTTTCAGTTACATAACAAGAGCTCTGCACCCATTTCCTCCTGTTGCATCTAAATGGTAATAAAAAAGGACAATTCAAAAAACAAAATAACAATTCCAGTCGAACTGTTTTGTAATATACATGTTACCTCATCATCCATGGTAGTCCATGATAGTCCAAAAGAAATGGTCTTGTTCAGCTTAATGCATTCCAATTTCCTTTTGCACTGAAATTTCATAAACCTAATAATATAACCACTGAATACAGTCAGTATAATGATGTGTCTGTGTATATATAAAGGATTTGCTGCATTATATCTAGAGATGAATGATGAGATTAAAGCATACCTAGTATGTCATACATTATTCATGTTATACATACTGTAAAGCATTTTGGCTATTATACACTTAATTGGACATTATAGATAAAACAGCTATAACATGTTGGTGTGTAGTGTGCATTGACATTTTGATCTGTAATTGTCAGGCAAAGAGAGAAATCTCTAAAATTTTTTATGTTAGATTTTTTTTGAGGATAAATTAATCATGTAGTTTGGTACGATATAATAGGGGCAAAGGAATGTGGTGTTTTCCAGTGCATACCTAATGATTAATCCAGTGAAAAATGTAGGTTTTGCCATTCAATAGCAATGATTTGGTGTCATTAATAAGAAGATATTTTCATATTGAGTAGACTTGTTAGAGTGTAAGACACCAACTATGAGAACTTTTCCAGTTTGGGTGTTATGAAAAAAAGTGGAGAGAGAAACAGTACAAGTTTCATGAGAAGCTGTTTTTCGTGTTTACCAAGAATCAACATAAGTAAAAATAATAATGATAATAACAACATTATAATAACCTTACAAAGATTAAATTTGACACTTCTCAAGAGTTAGAGACTTTCATATATCATAGAAAATATCTCCACATGAAGAAAATCATTGCCTATTTTATTCATTGGGGGAAAATTCCAAACAGTGAGTCTCCATTTGTACTGATTGAGCCTAAGCAAAGCTAGGGATGATCAAGATGTGACAAATAAACTGTCGAATTGTGTATTTTTGTTGGAATCAATGATGTTTTACTCCCAATTCATTTGTGTTGATGTGTCATCACACCATTCATTCAAATATCACAAAGTATTCCTAATGGACAGAAGATAATCTATACTTATTGATCCATTCTCTTCTCCAGAGTAACAATTAATGCTTGTCCTCCGACTGGCCTGCTTCAGATTATTCAGTCTGTGGTCAATGCATGTACATACTCACATACACAAACACACATTGCCACACACAATTATTTATTAAAGCAGTCCACAGGATATTTTTTCTGTACTTCCTCTAAACTCACACTGCCGATGGCATTACAAACTCAATGTCTTGTTTCACTTTTGGCATTTTGCAATTCAAAACAATGCAAGCACTACCTGAGCAGAATACTGAAGAATAGAAAAAGGCCAGCTGTATTAACATACAGGATGCCATTCTCACATCTAGCCTTTGCAGCCAACAGGAAGGCTGCTGAATGAGTGTGTGCATCAGTCTGTTTGCATGCACATTTCAGTCTGTTGCATGGTTTTAAGCTTGTCTATATTATTTTCATGCATGCAAGTTTGAGCAATTTTATCCACATGGTTGTATACTGTGTTTGTGTGTCTTTGTGGGTACATATACATGAAGCAGATTTATTAAATGCTTGTATGTTGTGAGTGAGCCTGTGTAAATTGAATGTGCGTGTGTGTGTGTGTGTGTTTCCCCGTTCCCCACCTCTCAGATTAGAGGCTTCTGTAATGGTTCTACAAAGGTCAGGGTTTTTTCATTGGTTGGGATCTAGTGGTAGGCCGTGTTTAAAGGTCACCATGCCACACCATTGCAGTATCTCCCTGCCATTTCATACCAGTTCATTCTGATTGTCTGATTGATTTTTTTTTTTTTTTAAATGAAGCTTCACCTGCTCTAAGTCTCATTTTAGCTGCTTTTTCTTTCACAGTAAAGCAGAGAAAGGAGGAGGAGGTTTAGGTGCTGGATGAGTGGAAGGAGCATGTGTTGTTGGAGCTTTGCAAGTCTGAGATCTGTAGAGAGACGTCTAGCTGTCCTGACTCAGATGGTGATGATGACGAGCAGTTTGGGCTGACGGTAATGGTAAATGGACTGTCCTTATATAGCACTTTTCTAGTCTTTTTTTGACCACTCAAAGTGCTTTTACACTACTGTCACATTCGCCCATTCACACACACATTCTATATTCACAGCACATTCTATAAAGACACACATGACAAGACAATTTCGGGTTTAGTATCTTGCCCAAGTACGCTTTGACTGGAGAATCCAGGATCGAACAACTGACCTCCCGGTTGGTGGGCGAACTGCTCTGCCACCTGAGCCACAGTCACCCCTGACAGGTGGCTGGGTTTTGTTCTTCTGTTTTGAGCTCCATCTGAGCAGGTATGGAATTCAAATATCTGGCTTTAATGTTAGAGTGTAAACAGTAAGTGAGTGTTTGTGGTGCAGCCTGGAATCAGCAGCCTTCTAGCCCAGAGAGGCAAGTGATCTGTTGGCGCAATATTTATATATGTAATATTTAGATTTCAGCACAAAAATGATAACTTCTTACACTGAATCTTGATACTTTGTCCTTGTTTTTCCCTCCGGTAGTAGTTGTTATTGTTGTTTCATCTACGTTTTATTAGACTGTCCTTTCACTTAACTTCTAATTCCATGTGTGGACTATGGATGGCAATGTGGGTCAGTTGGTGGCCCCTCATTAATCTGGTATAATCATTTGAGCCTGTCTTTATGAATACATAACAAAATTAGATTGCTCTGATAACTGTCTTACAAAAATATATTCCAAAAACTACTGGAGAGATTTTCATAAAAGAATTTTCAAAAATACGTTATCCTTATGTTTTTGGCCCAGTGACCTTTCCTCTGGTGCCACAGTTAGGCCAATGTTTGCACTCTTACATAAGAAATTTCAAAATCTAACAAGCAAATGAAAAATAGAAAGCCATAAAATTCATTGAGCAGGATCATGCTCCTTATATGTAACCCATTGCAGGGCCAAATTAGTCCAGAGGGTATGTTTCCAGCTCAGGTTCTGATTTATTTTAAACATCCTTTATAAGAGAATTGAAATAAAATGAAAATAAGCCACATTTACTGAAGTATGTCTGGTTTGATGGGTATTTTTCCTTTATGAAACATTCAAACCAGGCTTGAATGAATTGGTTCTCATAAGTCACAAGCTGGAATGGAAAAATGCAAATTTTCTTTGTAAATTTCATGTACATATGCATTTTGCATCTAAGAATAATGGTAAAAGTATAAATGGTTCATACAGACTAGACCTTTAAGAAAATGAGGGGTCAGGTTTTTTACAGGTTTGGGTAGAAAAATCCTTCCACAGCACAATGATGAAATGATGAAAGGGGGAGAGACAGACACAGAGAATGATTAAATGGGGGAACTTGGCCACCTGATAAATGCAAGGACTGAACAATTAAAATCAATTTACCATCAAAATGCTTTGCCTTCTAATTAGGACCGCCTGCATGCAAGAGAGGCTTCTCTCTTGAAGGGCATTGTTTTTTTCTCTTTCCTTGCATTGTTTTGTATTTGTGTTAATGCACCCCCAACTATCTCTCTTTTTCATCCTCCTCTTGCATGACCACATAATGATAATGCAGGTATAAATAATGTATTATTCAGACAGGGACAGGTACAATTGGCTTAAATGTATTTGCCAAAATGGAGAGACGTCAGTTTTTATTCTCAGCAGGTGTGCAGTATTTGGACCAGTATACTCTGATGGAGATGACAATGTCCAATAGAGCATGAAACTCTACAGTGTCTCATATTGCGTGTAACGCAGAGCACATGAAGCAACAAATACATAAAGGTTGTGGGAAAACAAATAAAAGTCCTTTAGGTGTAATCTGAAAAGCCTGATCCGGCCCTCACATTCTTTAAGAGACTCAATGAAGACTTGTCTCTTTGCCTGACAGTTTGGGTGGCTGTATGGTAGCCATGTTGTTGAACCTGTTAAAGTGATAGAGTTCTGTGTTTTGACTGATTCAACCACTGTGTTTTAAATGAATAAAAAAGCAATGTTATCGTCAAGGGGCTTGCTGATAAGTACACAGGAAGAGGACCCAAATGCAGACATACAAAGGCAGGCTGGTGTAGTGAAGTACTTTAATAGAGGAAAAACAAGCTTACAGGCTTACAGGCTGACAAGGTGAAGAAGTTGGCAGGCAGGAACACAGGAAAAGGGAAACCCATGGGAACTAAAACCAAAAAAACTGACAAGGAGTGAGAGGAACAGAGACTAAATACACAAAGAGGGCAAGGGTAATTGGGAACAGAAAACACAAAAAATAGAATTAAGAAATCCCAGATAATAGAAGAAGTGAGGCTTGACATTTCCTAGTCAGTGGATCCTGGGTTTTTAGATTTCACAAAGGCCATGCCAAGATGAGCAGGTGTGCCTATGTCAAGCCAGGTGTACATAATTCATGGCTTTCTTCAAGACATTGTGAGTTGATCAGAGATTTACTGATGCTGAAATGGAGAAGATGCATGCTCCATATGTAACACCAAATATTTTGTTTTAATTTCTCACCAAGTCCTAAATTGTCCAGTCATGTTTGTTCTTTGTGCGCAGAAATTCATACAGATAATTCCTGAGAAGCCTACCATTGACTTACACTTTTACAGCAAAGTGTAGGTAAACTGTTAATATGTGCAAATGACAAGTAAGTCTTTATATGCTATTTATGATGGATTCAGACAATATCTATGATTAGTAAACTTATATTTTTAGGCTACTTACACGTTCAGAAAGAAGAGTCACACTTTTAACCCATAGTGCCATAAAAGCTGGCTGAAATGTTGAAAATGGTAAAACTACATGGATTTAATTGAAAACTCATTTCAATGGATCACATGCTCCGTGTTCTAAACTCCACCAACTGGCGTTGCCCCTTTAAAAGGAGCTCTGACATCATTTGACGTGCATTAGACACTGCCAATCAGCATTGGCCTTAATAAAAATAGATTAACCAAGTCTCAGCCTTGTTCAGAAAAGGCTAACTTCACAGAATAAATCTCCATGGTAACTTGTGTGACACTGCTGTCTATATTTTGTAAAACAGCCCTCTGGTGAAATTAAACAAGGTGGGGCAGACTATCACAAAGGCAGAAAACACACATATATAGGACTTAAAATAACCACAGACACAACAGGTAAGTGATTTCAAAGTAAAACAGGAAGCACAAAGAATTAAACAAGAACATAATATGGAATGTGTTCAGGAGCAGGGCGTTATAACAGTTGTATTCTAGACACTTGAGTCTCAAACATTTTTTGCTGTCTACTCCCACATATACACAAGGGCAGCATATTTTTTAGGCCTAAATGTGTGATAAAGTTGAGCAGCGATAATAAAGGAATCATTATTGTGCAATCCTTATGTATTTTCAAAGGCTGTGTACATATTCAGTCAGTTTATATTCTTTCCAATTACACTTAAAGTACATCTTGGGTCTACTTCAAAATCAAGTATTAAAAATTCCCATGCCAACAGGTACACTTAAATAGACCTTTTCACATTAGACATTTTGACTTATTTCAGCAGCCATATTTTGTTATCAATTACATATGTTCTTTACCTGCAATGAATCTATGCACACCCAAACTGTCATGAGAGGGGGTTGATGTAACGTTTCTCGTCACTCACATCAACACTTGAACACAAAGCCCCCTCTGAGGAAATTATACGTTTTTATGTAAATTTGTCACTAGACAAATTTCGACATAAAATTAGCTCAGCAAATTTACGGTTTCTATCGGATTACCTGTTTTGATTTATTGACCCAATGAATCTCTCTGCAACATGTTTAGCTCTATACTGGTGAAGCTCTAGAATTGCCAGTCATCAGTATGTTGTTTGTTCCATCTTTGGAATGATTTTATGAGTACTTCATGCTCTACAGTTCACTAGAGGAGCTTTCTGCCTTCAACTCAATTCCTCCAATTCATGCTTATTTATTGATGTGTAGTCTTTTTCTTTAATTTCTTTTTGATGAAACACACTACAGTGAGAATAGCTGTCTGGGTATTATTGTTTTCTTTATATAGTACTTCTGCTCTGCTCACCATATTGACTTTGAAAAACAATCCATGAGGAAGAATCTATCTTTCAGTCAACATATACTATGAGCCACCAGCGTGGCCACCCACTTGAAACATGTTAGAGTGTAGTGGGTGCATGGAATAGATTGGCGCAAACTGAAATAAATAGCTCACCAGAGATTTTTTTTTTTTTTAATCAGGGAACAATTTATACAGTTTAATGATAATATCATATTAGAATGAACATGGTGTCCTTGGTTTTATGAGCATTTTACTCTTGGTTTAAAAGCAAAGGATCAGAGTACTTTCAAGTTGGTCTTGCAATACTCGCATTCCATTATATTTATGGAAATAGGTCTTTGTCCCTAAGGCTATTCCTTTATAATCTGACTACACATAAAATATTAGAGTCAAAATCCTGAATCCTAATTTAATGCAAATGAGTGTATATCTTCCAAAATTGCAATCTGTTTAGTCCTGTATCTCTACATAATGTGTTTAATGTCTGACTAGGACCAATATGTCCTGGTAGTCACATGTAACCTATTTTCCAGGACACAACATTGGGAATGAACCTACATATGACTGTCATTAATCAGTTAAATACACTGCTACAGCCTTACTTATTCTTTGGATGACCAAATGTTTGTAGTGGATAATGTTCATAAATTTCAAGTAGATATCGTTTTTATGTGACTCTGTCTCTCCACTTGTGCTACTGTTGCACATATTTTAACATTTAGCAGTAATAATTACAAAAGACAAAAGGGAAATCCCTGAAAATGCAGATATCCTAACTGTTATGTCTTTCATTAGTTATTTGGCCCCATATTGGGCTTAGTTACTGGGCTCCAAGGTATTTGCAAGATGTCTATAAGGCTTGGTCTAACAATCCAATATATGATGGAGGTGTAAGGCAAGCAGGTGGAGATGCAGGAGCTCCTTTGCTGTCCTCCCCTGCAATTCCACTTTCAACCTGTGGTTGGTGTATTGTCTAGTCAGTACTGTTGTAGATGTTGTTGCCCACCAGGGGGCACCGTATCTCCAGGCTGTGGAGGGGTCTTTTCTTCATCAGCTTTATTAAAACACTGACTATAACTGTTTTAGGGTAACTTAACCAATGTGACTGACTTTTCAACCAATGGCATCTCAGGTCCCAAGATAATCTACCATATACTCGTAATTGCAAGCAGGAGGATCTGTGAGATGGGAGGATCTAAAAATTCAGACAATAATGTCATAAGGGGGTTTTTAAGAGAACCATCTGCTGGCTATTTTCCTTTGAGCTCATGCAGACCACAAACACAGACACTGACTAGGTCATAAATTTGCCTAGCATTTACCAGCATCAGTCAAATCAATAACAAGTAGCTACCAGCATTTCCAGCCCTGAATTATTTCAGCAGAAATCTGGACCAGCACCCAATGGATATGTATTTTTAGGCGGGAATCCCTTCCCTCTCTTTCATACATACTTTATCATACTTTATCATACTTTAGAGGGACCTCTAAAAGCTTTCTAAAAGGACCCCACTGAGCATGTCTGAAAAAAAAACCCTCATGAGGTTTGAGGATTCTCACCCAATGACTCACCCAAATATGTGTATATATATATATATATATATATATATATATATATATATATATATATATATGTGTGTGTGTATATGTGTATATATATATATTATTATGTCCCTCTCACCCATGTGGGGTGGTATCTGTGTCATACTCAAGTTCGGGCCCTCTACCAGAGGCCTGGGAGTTTGAGGTTCTGCGAAGTATCTTCGCTGTTCCTAGGACTGCGCTCTTCTGGACTGAGGCTTCAGATGTTGTTCCTGGGATCTGTTGGAGCCACTCTCCCAGTTTGGGGGTTACTGCCCCGAGTGCTCCCACTACCACGGGGACCACGCTAGCCTTAACCTTCCACATCCGTTCCAGCTGCTCTTTCAACCCTTGGTACTTCTCAACCTTTTCGTGTTCCTTCTTTCTGATGTTAACGTCAGCTGATATCACCACATCTATCACCACTAATCTCTTCTGCTCTTTGTCCACCATCACTTTGTCCGGTTGGTTAGCCAGGAGCTGTTTGTCAGTCTGGAAGCTGAAGTCCCACAGAACCTTGGCCTTGTTGTTCTCAGCCACCTTCTGTGGTATGGCCCATTGGGATTTGGGTACTTCTATTCCATACTGGTTACAGATGTTCCTGTATACTATCCCAGCCACTTGGTTGTGCCTCTCCATGTACACTCATCCAGCTAGCATCTTACACCCTGCTACTATGTGCTGGACTGTCTCAGGTGCACCTTTGCACAGCCTGCACCTTGGGTCTGATCTACTCTGGTAGATCTTGGCCTCTATGGCCTTGTGCTTAGGGCTTGTTCTTGTGCTGCCATGATTACTGCCTCTGTGCTGTCTGTCATATATATATATGTATGTGTATATATATGTATATGTGTGTGTGTGTGTGTGTGTGTATATAATTTCTATGATAAATAATGACTTTATTAGATGCTTGAATAGAACATAAATCAAAGCCAAGACATTAAAGCACAGGGGTCTTTATGGTGAGGATGGAATGCCATTTCCTATTATGAATCAATTAAAAAACAATTGAATAAACATGATTTTTATTCGGGCTAGTGCATTAGAAATATAGCAGAGGTTTATATAGCATTTATGTTTTTTGTTATAATGTCATTAAAAGCACGATAACCAGTTTCATAATAATTAGGAGCTACACACCCTACAATTCTGTGTCTGTTTGTTTGTTTGTCAGCAGGATTATGCAAAAACAACTGAAATGATTTACGCTGAACTTGGCGGAGATCTGCACTCTACTGAGCTAATTTTCTTGTTTATTTATTTGCTTGATTGATTACAATGTATTCATATATTTCTTACACTTTCTACTTTATTCTAAAAATATGTAGAGAAAAGTTTGATTTTCCTCACTGAGCACATTATTAGGAACACCTGTGCACTTGCTTACTTACATGCTCAATATGTCAAATCTTGAGGAAGATTGGCTACAACAGCAGCTGACCGCTTTGGGTTCCACTCCTGTCAGCCAATTACAAAAATCTGAGGCTGCAATGTGCACAGATCGGGTCAGGTTCACTCAAACTGGTCAGCTGAAGACTGGAAAAACATAGTGTGGTCTGATGAATCTGGATTTCTACTGAGGCAGCAGATGATAGAGCCAGAATATGACATGAATCCATTGACCCAACCTGCCTTAAGTCAACAGACTAGGCTGGTAGTGATAAGAGTAATGGCACTGGAAATGTTTTCTTCTTTTTCCCCTTAATACATATATATCAATCATAAGTTGAATGTCACAGCCTATCTGAGTATTGTTGCTTACCATGTGTATGTTTCATAGTTTATGGCCACCATTTACCTATCTTCTAATGACTACTTAAAGCAGTTAATGTACCATGTCACAAAGCAAATGTTGTCTCAAAATGGTTTCATGAGCATGACAATAAATTTGCTGTATTTCAGTGGCCTCCCCATTCACCAGATCTGAATCCAATAGAACACCTTTGCGATGTGGTAGAATGGGTAATCTGCAGCATGTATGTTCAGCGGACGAATCTGCAGAAATGATGTGATGCCATTATATTAACATGGACCAGAATCTCAAAGGAAGGTTTTCTGCATCTCAATTTTGAGAAAAGGGAGAAAACACCCAACATTAGTAGGATGCTCTGAATAATGTGCTTGGTTGCATCTTGAAATTGATTAGACTGAGATCAGATCATGTTCCCACCACAAACAAAGCAATCCAGAATTAGGGATCAGATGTAGACTACTTCCTTGTTGTGCTTCAGAGCCTCATACGGGATTCGGTTATCAGCGATAATTAATGATTATCAAAGGTAATCATTAATAATGATTAAAGTTTAAATGAATCTGATTAATCGAGATTAACAATAACCTGGACCAATAACAAAAATTGGATGCAGTCTCAAAGGGGTGTTCACTTAGAAATGCCAATATTTAGGGAATATTGGTAATTCCAGAGTGAACAGAGAAGGAGTGGAGGTCGGCACTGACTCCGTCGACCAGCTTTGTATCACAATATGCCAACAGAAAGAAAGAGGTAGAAGGGTTTGGCAGCAACATTCTGGCGATCGTGATCGAGGGGCAGTATTTATCTGTGTTATGCAGATCTTATTTGGCTCAGCTGATGAGTGCCGTGAGACTGGACCTTTAACTAACACAGAAAGTAATGGTCTTGATCGCGAGCGTAGAGCAGGACAGAATTTATCCGCTGCAGATGGATAAATCATAGTTAATTCAAGTACAGTAACCCAAATGAATAAAATAGCAGCAGCACACAATATTCTCGCAATATTGCAACAGCTTAACACACACTAATTGCTAATATCTGCCCAGAGATATAAGCCTCTTGCTCGTATGCAGCAGTGTAGTTAGTTCGTTCTGGTGTCCGTGTGCGGGCGAGGAGGCGTTGGTTAGCGTCTATCAGCGGCTAACATATCTTCTCGGCAAGATGGCTAGTTTTTGGCAAGGTGACCTAACTCTGGCTCACTGCGGAGAATTAGTTCGTCGACTTTGAAAGAAGCAAGGTCTGTGTTCCTTCTTCTTCTTGAAATGGGTAGGCCTCGTTAGCTACCAGGTTTCGCATCCGTGGTAAACAAGCAAGAGTTGGTTGAACTGGACTGAATTGTGCAAGTTAATATTGATATGGTCTGAGACTGGTCAAGTCCAGGTTCTAGATGATTAGGATTCAGATGTGATTCATGCAGTAACACTTTTTTATTTTTGCAACAATCATAAACATACAATCATAGTTTCTGTACATATAGAACATGGGAGAGCATTTAAACAACAGAGGACGGATTAATAAAGTAACACAACAGGGTGGGGATCAGGAGTGTTTCCTCTGTCATTTCCCTAACAAGACTCCCTACCCTCAATCCCTCCATAAGCTTTGGGCTTTTGAAGCATCAAAGGCTTATCCACTTGTCTGGCATCTACCTGTCTAACCAGCCATACTCCAACATATTAACATTCACTCTCATAATATATTTACTCCCCACCAACTTTCTCTGTCTGTCTCTTTTACTCTCTTCAGCTTTCTCTCTCTTCCATCCAGCTCAAATCTGTTTACTGACCCAATCAACATTTATCAGTATTTAATGCAGTAATGAATATATTTAGATTACATTTTAAATTTATTAATGCATTTAATACTGATTAATACATTAATAAATATATTCAAAATGTAATTTATTTCTTCCAGTCTTCCATTGTTTCTCAGTCATCTTGACCCTCTTCTTTCTTCATATATTTTTAGTTTAATCTTTTGACAATTACCATATCTCTCTTTCTTTATTATTTTTTTCTTTATTCTTTCTGTTATAATCTTATTGTATTGTAATTACTGCTTTGCCTGTTTAAACTATAATAATCAAACTAACTTTGGGTTTTTATATTTTTGTATTTATATTATGACTTGTTGTCATGAGAACAATAAAAGACATGCAGTAAGTTTTTTTTGGAATGGACATGGTTTAGTTACCTTTATTGAACAAAATCTACTTGGTTAGGTTTAGGCTTATAAACCACTTAGTTAAGTTTAGGAAGAGATTGTGTTTTTTGTTAAAACTAGTATTTCTTTAAGATTACAGGACCTTTTTCATCATAGTTACAATAAAACACAGAATTAAGGTTGTCAAATCAGTCAACATCTAACAACAGTTTCTCGTGTGAAAGTCCTGTGTTTTGTCAACCCATTCATCTACCCCATCTTCATCAAAATGAGGACTTTTTTGCTCCAAACACTAACTGTAACTGTAAAAAAACTATGATTCATTATAAGCTGTTTGAAATTCCATTTTTGTGCTGATGAAAGGCGTAACACTTCAGAATACCACTTCACTTCAAGTGAACTGGTATTCTACCGCTGAAATGATTTTCTTGACTACATAAGTTTGCTATCTTGGTGACTCATATGAGTCCGAATGAAAGATGAGGGGCAGTAAGGGCGCAGTGATGTGAATGCATTCATTTGGAGAAGTAACACCCATATTAACTCCCCCTAAAATCACACAATCATTTTTATTCCTGTTTTGCTCATCTTTCACTTTTATTTGTTGTGATAACATTGTTTACAGCCCTACCTACATAATTTCTTGACACTCCTGCTTTTAGCCACACCACTTAGGGTTACCATCAAAACGCTTAACCATGGAAACTGCTACACACCATCTTCTTTTAAAGGAGCCTGGTCAAAGTAACACCAGGAGCTCTGCATGTTTAATTAGGACACAGGTGGAACTGGCTGCAATCAGCAATTTACTATGTTAGAGAAATTTAAGGTTGCATTCTATAGTGGGGTTTCCTAAAGCAAGATTGTTATTGCAAAAACCCTAATTTATTTGTGGTGCATTATTAGGATATTGTTTATTTTGCAATACAATGATTAAGAAGTCAAATGTTTCTTTATCTTTTACCTTTTCTTTATCCAGAAGCACAAGGCCACATTTTTAATTCTCCTTTTACTATACACATGCCATGAAGGTTGTATTTAACAGCAGATGGTTATGGATCATTGTATTAAAAATAAAACATTCACTGTCATACACTGAAAACATGATGATCAAAAGATCTTCAGCATTTCCAAAGTGAGTACATTCAGCTTAAAAGAATCATTATTTTCTCTTGGCAGTATATTTGAGCAGGTTTATTCATATTTTCAAATTCTCTACATCCTAGACATCAGTAAGTTCCTCTGAGGAAAACTCTCCATGGGATTCCCAAACTATCAGTCTGCCAGGATTACCTTGTGTTTAATGACTGGCTATGATTATCATAAGGTCTTACAAAACTTGCTATAATAATTCTGATCCAATTCTGTTTTCAACCTGGTGGTGCACTCTCTGGTACCCCACCAGGTTCATGAAAATGGAGCCATCTCTCTTATCTAACCAAGAAAAATATATTTGAGACTGGTCTCACCAACTCTAACAATCAATCAAAGATTGTGAGTGCACTGTCTTCTTCTCCTTCCTTTTTGCAATTTACAGTTCCTCCAGTACATAAATGACTGTATAGCAGGGCTGATCTATGATCTAAAATCAGTATCACAATGAGTAGTCTTTATCATGAGTATCCATAAATGTAACAGTAAGTATATGTATTGGTATTGGCAGTTCCAATTACTTGGAATCAGATCAGATCAACTAAATTTCCTCTATACAATCTATACTCGTTGATAATCAGCTGGCTAGTTAACCAGGTTGAAATGCTACTGTGTGTGTTTTTTTTATATATATATTTTTCCCACTACATATGTAGAGTTAGGAGGGAGAAATACAAATACTTCAGTGGAATATATGTTTGCATATGGCGTGCTTTGTGCAAGTATGTGTGAGCATGGGCCTGGCAATCTATGTCCATGTGTAATAAATGGGGGAAAAGATAGGATGAAATGAAAGAGGTAAAAAGGGAAAAGATAGGGGGTAAGATATGGAAATATACATAATAATATATGCATGCATACAGACATGCACAATAGTGACATTAATATTATAATGGCATTTTTTGTTAGTTGGCAGGCTGCCACACCTCCAGCAAAGTGAAATCACCCCAGGGTGGCTGGGAGGGGCAGGAAGGTCCTCATCAGGTTTTTCCTCTTTTTCTCTTCTCCCTATCATCTTTGCCTTGCCCCGATCTTTGTTTTTCAAAAATATCTAATTATGATTGTATTGAACTTGCTTTGTGAAACAGAGTCTTTGATTCTGATACAAAGGAGGAGGCTTTTACATATCCCCCCATTAGACACTGAAGTTAAATCTCTAAATACACTCATGCAGCACTTGGAACACTGAACAACAGGAACCTGCACGTCACTTTTGGATACTGGGACAATGCACCTCACATCATCAGGTCAAAGGTTAGCTTGTTGATTTTTTATGTAACTTGCAACCTTCTAGTTCTGAATCCTCTCCAGAAATAATTAAAAGCAGTGAGAATTATTTTTCCACACCACTTACCATAACAGATCCTAATAGCAAAGTTCTGCATGAAATACATCGACTGTTGACTGATAGGATGATGACTTTAATTGCTAATAGCTCACTAAATGTTTCACTGTTGTTTTGTTCAGTCTACTCTCCCCCTCTTGCTGAAGCATATTTAGAGAATTTGTTTTTTGCTGAAAAATTTGGAGGAATTTTATATGCTGCTTCTAATTTGGCTCTATGGCTGTTGTGTTGACCTCCATATAGATAGTCTCTTTGACATAAGCCTAATCACAAGGTTAAACTGTTTGGTCTGTCCGGTGTTCATTTTTTCAATGAAAACTACATTAAAAAATATCAATTGATAACCTATTTTTCACAACAGAAACTAGGAAAAAGTAGCCTAGCCTTTGATAGTGAGAAAAAACAAAATGTATTATATTTTTTGTTCAGCAAAAATAAAGAAATAAACGCATAGAAAATGAGATGGTCAAATTAATCAATTACTGTTTTAATGCAAAGTCTTATTCAACAACCTTTACTCATCTGTGGAATCAAACACAATAGTCCTTAAATAGTAGTATTATCAGAATTTGATTCAGCAGTTTAGTAATGTTCTGGCTCTGTCAGTAATGTTATCTGATGTTCTTGGAAGAAAAAGATTTATGGACTAAGTTTATCTAAAAGACACTGAGAATTGCCCAAGCAAGGGCAACAAAACAGCTGAAAAACTATGAAAACATGACATAACATGACATTTATGGAAGCATAAGATAATGTAACATTACCAGGTTGCTTTCTGTTGGCTATCTTTCATGGTGCTTCAGAAGTAATGGGTAAGTTCTAGGATTATTGTTGGTAGGCAACCAGCTATATCATCCCCTAGATATATGCTAGGGATACTATGTTTTAGTGAATCAGCCTCTGAATGATTTGCTGCTTTAAAGTGGAGAGAAAATAGCTTTTGTAATGATAATGATAATGTTAATGCTAATGCTAAGTGAGCAGGACCTACAGAGGTTGGAGTTCATAGTTGATATATTCATTGGAGTTTATATGGTCATCAGTTTATAGTGAATATATCATGAGTTTATAATGTTAGCTGAAATTTTCTGAGGAGAGTCAATCTGTTCTATTGGTACAGAGCAGAGTAAACTGGACACTGTGTGTGTGTGTGTGAACATGTAAACAGTGTCTTTTCCATTAACCTTGCCATAGATGAGAATGACACCAGCAACCATCTTATATTTTCGTAATTATACACATCAAAGATGGCAACAGCTGTATCATCAATCTTCTTATAAGACTAAAATTAAAAATGCATGACAAAAATAAGACTAAAATTTCTTGATTTTGTTTGACTAAACACAAAAAAAGATAAAAGGAAATCATAATCAAATGCCAAAAACACTTGATGTGTTTTTATGCTGAAAATTTCATTGTATCCTTATAACCACTCATAACCTCATTCTTACCTTATTCTTATGACATTTTTGTACTCAGCACATACTCAGCACGTCTCCTCCTTACACCTGTGCTCTACCCATTACATCTATCCTGATGATAAAGTAGAAAGGGTATCGTCTCAGCGTCTAATAGTTCACCATCAAAGGGCCTTAAACTATCTGTGCTCACTCGCTACTCCTTAACCTGTGTACACTCTCTCTAATCTGAACATAAAAAGAGCCTCAGTGAAAGTGAAATGTTGAATTTTACCTGCTTGTTTTTGTGCTCTGTCCCAAATGTATTTGATTATTGGGGGCTTTTAATAAAATACACAAGGACAACTTCTGTGATTGAAGACCTCTTGATTTTCAGGTTTCCACAAAAATGCACTCCTACTTTGCTTAAAAGTAGGACTAATTAACCTGCTTTTAATGACTATGTTAATATCAAGACATAGACAATATATAACATACATCATTGCACAAGTTGAAAGTGCATCAGCAGATAATCACATCCAAAGTTGTGTAAGTTGCCCAAGTTTCATAGTGTATGGCATGCAGCAGCCCCTCTACATTCAAATTGGAATTTATCAAAAAACAGGGCAGGACCACAAAGAGAACTCGAAATTTGCATGACAGAACTGTTTCCTTTACTCCTTCCTTTTCCATTCTCCCTACTCCCAATATATTGAGAATGAAAATATAACTGCTCTTTTCTTTGCTTCCTGTCCCCCTCCTTTAATTGGTGCCTTTTTCTTCTCTTCATCCATTACTCTTTCATGCCTTTTGTTCCTATCCTCCCTCAAACACTTTCTTGTCCATTCCTGTCATTCATCATTAACCTCCACCCCCCTCAGTTTCCCTCTTTTTTTCTCCTCCTTGCCACTCTCACACTCTCTCACATCAAAAAGTATTAAATTTCTTCCTTGTGTTTGGTTTTATTTTTTTTTACCATTTTAATTTTTCCTCCTTTGCAATTCCTTTTTCTTCTGCTTTCTGTCACCCTCTTTCCTCCTTGTCTCTTCCCTGCTCCTCCTTTCTCAGAAGGACTCATTCTGGCATAGTGTTATTGTCCTTCCTGTGTCGCACGCACGCACACTCACACACACACACACACACACACATATAGAATTACACAGGAAAATACACTATAAGTGATGTTCTTAGGGGTCAGGTTAATTATTTAGGAAAACAAAGTGCTGCAGGCCCATCTCCAGAGGACCTACTCATGTTAAATGTCCATAATAAATGTGAAAAACACACACAGAAACCTTAACTTTTTTTTTTTTTTTTTTTTTTTTTGCAGCATTGCTATTTTTAGCTGATATCTGAATAGGGTTTTTCTCAACTCCATAGCCTGCTTCAACTGGATGTGAATCCTGATGTTGCTGGGTAATCCTTGTGACCTAACAGTCACGATTTACCTGTCACCAGCTTAACACCGTGTCTAGCACCATCTCTTTCAGCCTGTAACTCTGGAGAGCCTTTGATTTAGTTGTTGACTCTTATGTCCAGCTTTATTTGATGCACTTAATCATGTTAATCCACAGGATTTAAATATCAACTCTAGCGAAGCTGAAGTTCCCCAAGATACCTAAAGGTGTCTAAAAAGATGCACAGGCCATCAAATATATTTCTTGTTGATAGAATAGCCACAAAAATTTTCATTCATTCAATCAATTCATTTCAAGTGTCCCGTATCTAGATAAAATCCAATGAGAATTAAGACACTTTCATTAACACTTAGCCACATACAGTCTGAGAGTCTAGGACATTATTTTTGGGCTCACTTTATATTATTTATCTCTTTTTGCCAGATAACAAATCTGATCCCTACTACTTGTAAATAAGGAGTTGTTCCTCCTCTAGTCCACAAGGAAGTAATGCACCCTACTGCAGAAGCCCGATGTGCCTTCATCATATGTGCACAAATAGCTGGAACCGTCCTTGTCACTTTAACAAGACAGAAAACAAGCTGCCTTTAGCTGCTGTTGTCACATGAATAGAGGAGGCAGAGTATGAATTTAATAAGAAATCAGATACACGGCACTTACTGACATACGCCAATCAACCACAACACTGAAACTGGTTACCAGTGGTCTCAAAGTTTTGGACGTGACTGTATATATGTAGATATAGCCCCCAACCCCAAAAAACAAAAAAAAAAAGCATAAAGTAATCCACTGTACATAATCTACTGTATTTATACACTTTTCAGCCATAGCATTAAAAAAGGTAACTAATAAATAACTCTTTGTATATAAAGACCACTTTAAATATATTCATATAAATGTATACACACACACACACACACATATATGTATATGTTTATATATATATATATATATATATATATATATATATATATATATATATATATATAAAGAGAGAGAGAGAGAGAGAGAGAGAGAGACTGTATACGCACACACAACATGATGATAAAGATGGTAACCCCTTCTCAGGTTTCAGATTTGAATGTGATGTAAATGTGATGTGTGGTATAATTCTTCTCGTTGTTGCGATGATGTGTAGATGAAGAAGGAATCTCCGCTGACACTGTCTTGCTTGTATAATAAAGTTTATTACAAGGAAGTTTCAGCATCAAACAGACACCATGGATTGTCTGGAGAGCATGTGGCCCGATCTGAATGCTCTGTCTTTGCATCTCTGGACAAGTCCCTTTTATACCCAAGATGTTTTTACCCTAAATCCAAGGTAAAACATATGGTCTTTATTAGATATAGTCTTTGTTTTCTGAAGCTAAGAGAGAACGGGAGGAACCCCATTTCCCGTGGACCTTTAACCCCCAAAGGTTATCCCTTGAACCTAGGACTCTAACTTAAACATCTATCCATCACCAACATTCTATAGGACACCAGACACCTCAGATGTGAATGTACTCAATTATGATATATTTCTTTGGACCCCCTTTTGGAACAGCGCCTATCAAACAAAATATTATAATAATACAGTATTTTATGGAAATATTGTATTGACATTACCAGAATGACCCCAGGGCCAAGAAGATATACAATATCCTGAATTGATAAGCAAAGTATTTTTCCTCCATAAATACTACATAATTTACTAAAAAACTAGTTTTGTTTTAATGTTTTAGGTACAACCTGCTAATCTCCCACACACTTCTGGTTTTTAAAAAAGAATCTTAAAATGTACTTGTTTAATCAGGCTTTTGGCTATCTTTACAATTCCTTATTGTAATTTTCTTGTTGTTTTAGCCTTATTGTGTTTTATATATGTCACCTTTGTCACCAGGAATACCAAACAGAAAAAATGGTTGGTAAAAAACTGCCCCGATGATGGTATTTCATGGGGAACTACAATAGACTGACAGTGGAAAAGAAGAAGCAGCTGGAATCACTGAGTGAAAACAGTATTCCTGTCGAAGAAGGGGACTGAGAGCAGCAGAGTGATGAGTTTGACGTGACACTGTTGTATGATGGAACTACTGTGGAAATAGACATTATTCGAATTTACCATGTGAGCCATCATATAAGAAGGTGACAGCATTAACCCATTATGTTTTTTAACTGGCTTTTATTAAAATTTAAGCTTTTATTTGCTTCTGCAATGACTATAAACTGCAACTATTATTTAGATACTGAAATATTATAAATATAGCACAGAATAATAATAACATATTTGATATGAATATAAAAAAAAAGAAAATATGAATATAATGACATATAATAATAAAAATGTATAGTAAAAAATTATATGACACTAATATAGCACCAATAAATACAGTGCCAATTATGATGAGGAACTATGAAGAGATTATGTTCTCTTCCTGCCAGTAGCTCTACCTTTGAAAAAAATAACTGCCTCTGTGTGCCTCTCTGTGTGTGGATTCTAATCCACACACCAAAAAGTTTTTGTGAAAAATTTTTAGGTTGTTTTTATGGTAAATCTAATATTACATGACTACAGCATAAGTGGACCTTGCTGCTTTTCATCTGCTTACATTGGTGTGTTGCGTTCAGTTTTGAGGCTGCACTGATTACATCAAAGTCAGGGTTTAAACACTCAGTTAAGAATCCATATGATGCTGCCTGCCTAGAACCACTAGAAGAAGAAGCCTTTAGACAACCATTAGTGCTGTAAACTATGTGGACATGTCAAACATACACAGTGTTTGGGTGTTCTTGTGTGTATGAGCATGGGCAACAGTGTTTAATGTTTTTTTAGGGACTGGATTGCCAGAGTAGAGATGCTTGTAGCGGTGGTTGAGTAGATCAAATAGGGCAAATTGCCTCCAGACAATTTTAGGAATGGAGAAGTGATGGGCTGTGGAATA
The DNA here is from genome assembly GCA_016859345.1 of Istiophorus platypterus. NCBI lineage: Eukaryota > Metazoa > Chordata > Actinopteri > Istiophoriformes > Istiophoridae > Istiophorus > Istiophorus platypterus. The sequence continues at coordinate 11,112,114 of CM029125.1, forward strand.
GCTGTATAACAGTTATGTGCTGTATAAGCATAAAAAAGAAAAAGGATCAATCAGATGCGATGACAAAAGAAGTCTGGTCCCAGAGTTCTGCCTGAAATCACACATGTATAAACAATAAATTAGAGGACAAAATATGTTGTTAGTAATTGCTCCATAGGACAACATTACAAGCATTTTAATCTGATGCCCCTATCTACAGGACAAAATAATTTGTGTGTGACTTCTCAAACAGTTACAAATCTCACACAAAGGTGTCTCCTGTAATAAAGTCCAGTGTTTTGTTGATCCATCCAGCCACCTCCTTCTTCATCTCTGTGGTGACTTGACTTCCACCTTTTTTCCTGTTATAATTTCAGTGGTTGCTTAATGGCTTTGTTACCATGGCCTGCTGACTCATTATTAAGTGGCCTTCGACAATCATGCTGTGAGCAAGGGTTTTTTATTTGTATGTAGCCAAGAAAACAAAGATGGGTTGTAATCAGATTATGTTTTGACCAGCAGAGATACATATACGTGGCTAAGTGATAATTAAAGTTTTTTAGGCCTCATCTGGATTTTATCCTTTAAATGATAATTGGGGCTTAAGATCATGTTGCTTGAAGTTCTTCATCTAACAGCTCACAATGGCTACTCTCTCTCTCTCCTTACTTTCTTTGCAAAATTTAAAAAGATTCACTGATTTTATATAGTGATCAATGGGAGTCATCACTAAATAAGTGAGGAATGAGGATGAGGGGGAGGGGAGAGCAGGGTGTAGCTCTTTTCTTGTCTCTTGGATACCTTCTCTCCTTTCCTGTCTTCGTCCCCTCTCACTTCTTTCTTTCCTTCCTCCTCTTACCACCTTCACTCTTTCATTCTCCATCCCTCTCTACTTCCCTACTATTACGAAAGATTCATTAAGATTCAAACTTGAAACATAACTGTGATTTTTTTTCTTAGGAGCAACATGAGTAGTAGTATCTCAGCCAGTCCAAATACATTAAGACCAAAAAAAAATCTTGTGTTCCGACAATTTATGGGGTGGCAGCATTCTGTTTAAGGTAATGGTGTGACTTTTTTTTTTCAATTTAAACTATGGAGAACAAATGAGTAACAGATTAAAGGTACAGTCACACTTTTTGTCTGAAATAAACTGAAATATCTCAATGATGGTTGGAGTTTGTCAAAGAAATTTGTAAAGATAGAATAGAATAGAATGCCTTTATTGCCATTGTGTCTCAAACATACAGTGAGATTCAGAGTGCTACTCTGGTGAGGTGCCAGAGTTAAAAAACAACCATTACACATCCATTCATGTTGATCAAAATAGTAAATATTAAAAGTAAATAGTAAAAGCTTCCCATAAAATAAAAAAATCATTATGGGTAGTCTAATCCGTTTAAAGTCCTTATTGCTTTTCGCAAAAATCTTTGCTTGAGTCTGTTTGTTTGGGTTTTGAGTGCTCTGTAGTACCTACCAGAGGGCAACAGGTCAAACAGATGGTATCCTGGGTGTGTACAGTCTTAATAAAGGTTGAGGCTCTGCTTAGGTAGCAGGTGTTGGCAAGTTCATCCAGGGAGAGAAGAGGACAGCCGATGACTTTTTGTGCTGTGTTTATTACCCTTTGCAGAGCCTTTTTCTCTGCCACTGAACAGCAGGCATACCAAACTGATGCGGTACACTAGGATACTCTCTATGGAGGAGCAGTAGAATGCCACCAGCAGCTGTTCATTCTAAAAGTTCAGTATTTTGAACTTTCAGTAAAAGTTTTCAGTATTTTCAGGAAGTGTATTGCTGAGCGGTGTTGGGCTCAGCACGCAACCTTGTGGTGAGCCAATGCTTAGCGTTATGGTGGAGGAGAGATGGGATCCAAACTTGACAATCAATAGATGTTTTGTTAGAAAGTCTTAAATCCAGGTGCAGGTGTGCCAGTGTCAGACAGCTTGCTGATCAGTATGTAAGTAAGATTGTACTGAATGCAGAATGCGGAGCTGTAGTTGATGAATAGCACTTTCACATATCTCCCACTGCGTTCCAGGTGGTTCAGTGCTGTGTTGAGAGCTATGGCGCTGCATCTGGCGTGGGCAAAATGTCACCTGCAACCCCACTCACCCTTACAGATACCGGTGTCTGTGGGCTCAAACTACACGGCTCAGGATCAATGTTTTTTTCCCAGGACTGTAACCCTGCTGAACTCCATCGCTCCTATGCCCAAATGCTCTTAGTCCTGTACTTTAATTAAGCACTGCCATGCACCGACACTTTATCATGCCATGGAATGACATTATGGGTGGACCAGAAACTGCTTTGCACTGCCACTTTCTCAATAATACCTGACTATTAATGACTTGAGTGAAACCCAGTTGTCCCCCACAGTCCTCTTTGTTCTTAGTTAAACCACCTGTTGTAGGGAAGAGGCTGACCATTTAACTGCTCAAAGCTTTGTAGTTTCCCTTTAGTTTCAACAGTAACATCAAATGGCCATCTGAGCTGATGGTCTGTTCTTAATGTTGCCTTTGTCACAGGCTGCCATCTCTATAAATTTACAATTTATAATTTAAATCAAATAAATTTTAAATCATATATTGTCTTTTTAGACTGGACACTTAAGCTTTTTGTGAAATGCGTAATTGCAGTTGAACATCACCAAGTTGTTAATTAGGTAACTATTTTGGTGTGTTTTAGCTTAGGAAATCAGATTCTGTATGGCAGTCACCTGCGCTGTGTTTAGCACATGATTCAAATAGCAAGCATATAGTTATTTTAAATCCTTTTCTGATTGTTGTCGTCGTCTCTTCCAAACATGTGGTTGCACGCAAATATGTCTGTGTGTTTTATACATTTATTAGTTCATAACTGTGTTGTAATGTTGCACGTGTATTATTGCATTTGCATCTCTGAATATAATGTGGATGGAGAAATGGTGGATTGTGGAGTCACTCAAGCCATGGTTGGATACCTGTTTGATGCTTCCTTGGAAAGCAAATAAAATGGCATATTTGAAATTTTAGTGGGGATCTCAAATATGTCCTCTGGAATTCTGGGGAAATGTTTATTGACTTGTGCACAAGATATCTAGATATTTTCTATCTGATGTGATGCTGCAGCCATAAGACAATAGCAACTTGGATTTGAATATTTAACCAAGTATAAGTATATTGTACATTCAGTGAAGCTTTGCAACTATCAGATACACAATATGGATGTCACATTGCTCTACAATATGGAATCACATTATGTATTTTAATGTTTGCTGCTACCTAAGGGTGAATTTAAAGGAAAACAAGAGTTCAAGGATTTAATTTGATTAACAACAGAAAAATGAATCAACAGTTGGTATCTTTTCATTTGCATGATGTGTACTTCTGGTTTTTGTTTTTTGAAAATGATGTGTACTGAGATATTGTGAAATGGAATAAATCTTGGCTTTTCCTGGTCTTAAAGCCTGCATTACAGTAAAATGATGAATTTTCTCACCTTAGACAGTTGTAGGTGAGTGAAATGAATATTGAATGGCCTTATCTGTTTGCTCATCATACCCACTTTACTAATGATTCTTTAAAAACATTTTCTTTTGTTTTTGGGATGATATATTATTGCCACAGGGATTTTAACCTCATTCTCAGGCTTTCTCCTCAGCAAAAAATATCCAAATGTTTTGTTTTTCTGCAAGGACCACAAATGATATGTTTTAATTAATACTTCATTGGGCCATCTTTTGGGTGTAAATACATAAATACATCTTTATAGTATTTGAGAAACCTTATTACATATTTTGGCTTTCCGTGGTTCAATAGCCTATATTTAGGTTACACTGATGTAATCTTGTCCCATTGCAATGGTCAACCAGCTTGCAAGAGACTTCAAAGTGTGATTATCTTTCCAACCTTTCCCAAAAATTTTAGATGAAGCTTGAGGCCAAAGAACCATGTAACAAAGTGCCACAATAAAAATTTATAATAACAGTCCAGTATGAAATGACAGAACACACCCTATAACTGTTATTTACATCTCTACTACTACCACTTTATTACTTGCTGCCTTCATAGATTGTGAAATGATCTCTAGCCAAAACCAAGAGGTTGATACCTAGCTAATTTATTTATTTATTCATTTATCTTTTTATTTTTTATTTATGAATTTTTACTTGCTTACCTGGCACATGTCCCCAAATCAAAAATTTAAAGCAGAATGTACACACACACAGTCACACAAAGATGATACAAATTGGGGTTCAGTTAAATATCATGCCCAATCAAGGCATTGAATAAAGGCCAGGGACGACCTGCTCTACCCCCTGAGCCACAGTCACCCACAGTTCAGTGGATATATCTTTTCAAAGCAAAGCACCTCCACTATTGTGCTCACACTTTTATCATGTGCTGTATCTGTCTCACTTCAGGGAGGGCTTTGCTAGTGTTTTACCAAATATTCTGACACTGACACAAGAAATAATTGCCTGGTTGAAGATCTACCATGCAGTGACAGTAACCTTGCTAATGAAACTGGCAGTAGATCTGCTGCTATTATTTTCAAGTACAGATTCTTCATACTTAGGCCTTCTTGTGATAAAAATGACTGCCCCAGTGAAGAGACCAGAGTACAGCAACACAGCTGCATCAGCAGAATTCTGAGACTGATCCAAATGCTTCAGCTCCTAAAGCAGTTAGGAAAAATCTAGGTAAACTTTTAGATGATACAGAAAAAATCTGTTTAGATTAATTCATAAATGCAGAAAGAAAAACCTTCTGCATTTGTCAGTCCAACGTCATATAATTGTTAGCTTCTGCATGTTTTCACTTAGGTTGAATTTATCATTACTGTGTGGCGACTGAATCAGAGATTAATCACAAATTCTAGGAAGATAATTATTTTTCTGAGAGCAACTGAGGTCCACGAATATCATATCTGCTGTTGCCAGTATGGCAGAAGCTCCTTTTATTGTATACACATCTCTAGTTCTTTGGGTGCACTTGGTTATACGGATATGACTGAGTCTTTGCCCCCACACATCATGCATAATACGTTGGGGGGAATTTTTCCACTGTAAAATCAGAGCTACTCCAGCTGTATTTTTTCAGATAGTACATAGAGATATTGCAATTATTGTCATGGCAGTATTGTGGCAACTTCAAAGATGTAAAATTCCAGGGAAAAGCAGGTTAAAAAAAAAAAACTTTCTTAACTTCCTATGTTTGGGTAGATGAAATATATTCTTTACACTGATACCATGTGAGTGCATGGCAGGAAATTTTACTTCCATTATCTTTTCATTCACATTTTCATGCATATAATCTGAAAATAGACAGTGACTAGATTCTGCTCAATCCTGGAGACGGGGTGATGTGTGTACAGTTGATAATGTATGTTGGATAGAGTTATTCTGTATAAATTCATAAAAGTTTCGCTTATGGGACACATAATGTTGTGCAAGTATTACTAGAGAGAATGCAGTCCCCCCTTTACACCTGCCACATAGTTGCCAGATATGTGACTTAAACTCAAAGTGCAAGCTACAAATTGGCACACTGATCATCTAATATAGCCATTAATGGTTGGTGTAAAGAAAGGACAAAATTAAATATGAAAACAAGTCGACTGAAAGTGTCAGGGTAGCTGGATGTGTTATACTGATTGAGTGTTCTGGATTTAAAACTGTCTAATGAGCATCCCACAAAGCCTAATGTTTCCAGTTTAGGTGTAGAAACACTGAAAGTATTGAATCCAACCCTGCAGTTATAAGTTTTCATTTGGTAAGTGTACTTGATACTCAACTGTGTTACACGTTTTTATGTGTGAAATCAAATTGTGAGATGAGTTTTGTTGCACTCAGTGATTAGCGAATGGCGCATTGTTGTCCTTGTGCCTTATGTTTCAGTTTAATGCTGAAAAGCACTGCTCTTTGTAATGTGCTAGAACTTGTTAAGGACAAATCAGTTCTAGAATAACAATGCTGAGAGAGATCCAAATGCACTGAAAAGGGATTTTGTTTAAAAAATGTAAACTAATTGTTAGTTGTTTAGGTACATTTTTGGTGAATAATGCAATGTTTTTGTCTGAATTTGAGGGTAGGTTTTTGCCTCATAAATATATAAAATGACATGTCGCTCCAGCCATACCTAATTAGATTTTCAGCAATTCTGTATCTTTCCAGTTGTTACAATAAGGTACCAAATTGTACCAATATTTGAAGGTAATTTGCTTATACCCTGCTAGGTTACAGCTTGAGCACCAAAGTATTTTTCGCTTAACTACACACTAAGAAGTCAAGTTACCCTACCTATAAGTGTACCATATCTATTCCAGTACATAAGGGTTATATCAAAGTGGATGGTGCAATACTAATTTGCTACTTTTTTTTCAAGTGAACCGTGACTCACTATATCTCCTTTATACCCATAATGGTCAGAACTGTGGGAAAAATTGATGTGTTCACAAAGGTTGTCCTCAAATAAAAAGATTTGTGCCCCTGTGAGCAAGTCTGCAGATCATCTTCAATCACTAAAAAGAATTGAGTTCAATGGAAATTTAATTCTAAATGCTGGTGTGACTCTTCCTTGAGCTGACTTTATTCAAATAAATTCTGCTGTTTTCTAATTACATAGTACACAAGATGGAACCCTGATTATCAGTTGGGGAACAGGGGTTATGGAGTTTGCATGACAAGAACAAAGAATGATTACAGAATGTATTGCAGATAGTACATCTCGGATTTGAAAAGTGCATTTGGTCCAATCCCTAATAGTAGCCATGGTTGACCTGGGCACACATCAGATAAACTTGTGTCTGCTACTCCCCTGGAATGTTTAAGTATAGCAGGAGGAAGAGATGGAGGGAGTTTTATCAGTCGACTCTGACGGGCTCAGGGTTCCACTCTACTGTCCTCTATGAGCAGAAGGAGCATCTAGGGTTACAATTGAATGATCCACAGAAATTCCAGGGACAGACAGTTCTTGCGCTCCAGCTGTGTAAATCCATGTGATAAGTGAAGAACTGATAAGAATGTTGACATACTAATCTGCATCAATTTAATTTATTACAAAGCAATGGGCTTTACAAGCAAAACAGAATGCTTGGTAACTACCTTTGCCCTGGGTTTTACTTCTCGGGCAACAAACAAACTTCCATAACCCTCTGATTGGTGGGGGTAGGTGGGGTATGTATGCTGCCTTAGAGGAAGTCCTGCAGACACCATCAAAGGTACTTTTTTCTCATACAAAATCATTTAAAAAAAGTAAAGGGGAACTAAATCTCTTTTGTATTTCAATTCACAATAAATAAAGAGCCCACCTTCTATTCCAGAAATAAGAAGACCTCATTCAAAATCACTTTGACATTTGCAATAATTAAATATTTACTTAAACTCCTGCCTTGGAACAAAAACTTACCCAATAGTATGTCATGCGGGACACTCCATATGTCTAGATAAGAACTTTTCTTTTTTTAAGAAAAGACTTGATATAATTGTTTATTCGATATAATTTTTTCAAGTAGCCATTAATGAACACAACTTCCCGTAAGCCCATAGACTATCACAAGTTAAACACAAGCCCCAAGGAACATGGCCACAAAGGGTAATGCAACTACCATATACCAATCACATGCCACATGTGAGCTATATACAATCATTTGAAATTGAGTGGCTATAAACTGGATAATATGTGTTTTTTTTCTCTCACAGCCAGAGGGGAAATCTAATGCTCATGCTTGCAAAAAACATGAAACCCTGATGAAGCCAGAAAAAGTGTTTCAGCATATGCAGCCAGTGAGCTGCTTTTATTAGAAGGAATAGAATGGAATACAACATTTAGTTGTTTTGATCCTTATTTTCCACTGATGGTTACCTACTAACTTATTCAAATCAATTATCTCTATGTCATCAAATCCTCTGTCATATCTATACACCAACTAAATATTCAGTTTCACTGTGAAATATCTCAGCCTTGTCTCACCAAAGGGCATTTGAATAACACAACAATTTCCTTAAATCGTTTTGCATCAACACTAACCAAAACCACATTCAATGACACTTGAAAAGCTTAAAATGCATTGAAATGACATGAAAGTCCCGTGCTATTAAAACACAATCCCATTAGGTCACGTTGAATATGTTACATTACAAAGGCTAAAGATAATTGCGCATTTCAGTGATTTTAAAATGAAAGGGATCTGAGTTAAAACCTGGGTGCTAGTTATCACTGCAGTGCTCAAACAAGACAATGGCCATTTCTATAATCCTTAAGGCAAACAAAGAAGCTTTTTGTGCATTCCAGTTTTTATCTCATCATCCAATTCCCCTTTAATCTACAATTTTGTACTGCTACCCCCATCTTTCTTTCTCTTTCTCTCTCTCTCTTGCTCCATAACACAGTGGATGGCAAAGTGGAGGACATAACCACCTTGCCAACCATGCAGGGATCCACATTAGCCTCCCTCTGTGAACACACCTTCCTGCATCCACAGCACCACTTTAATTGTCATGGAAATTGTGTGTGTGTATGTGTGTGTGTGTGTGTGTGTGTGTGTGTGTGTGTGTGTGTGTGTATACGTGTATGTTTGCAGAGCGTGTCTCTACAGCTCCTAGGTGTGTCCATTTGTGAATGTAAACATGTCTATGCACCTTACTAGGTCTGGGCTGTATCCATTGAGGATACAGTACGTTATGGGGATTTTTAATAATAATGAAATGCTTGGTGACATGTATATTTTACTTTTGTTTTGTTGCCCTCAAATGTGTGTGTGTTAGTATGTCTGTTTACAATTGTACCACAGGGGCTGACTGTAGAAAATTCAACTGACGTAATTTATAAAGGCTTTTAATACAAATATTTCATAACTGACGATTCATACTGAAGTTAACATAAACAAAGCTTTTGAGATATGATTACATTGGTCAGCTATGATGTGACAGAAGCAGAGACATTCATGTGTGCCTAACTACTGGTACTCCATACTAACAAATTTGTCATAAAATGAAACCTTCAGAATGTCAAGGATTTAGAACAAGGTGCACTTAACCTCTTCAATAGATCAGAATCAAAAAATAACACCTTATTTCACCTCTCCATCCCCTTTATATGCAGAAAAAACAGTTGATAAATGGTTTCTAAAACGGGATAATGCAGCTGTAAGCAGATATAAGGAGTTTATTACGAGAACTGGTTTTACTGTGTTACGCTGATACTCTTCAAAAAAAATATCTGATGTGATGATCTGATCCACACTGATGTGAAGTCTTTGAAGAGAAAATGATGCCTATTTTTTAAACCTAATTTTCAGAAAAAAAAACATTCTTATGGTTAGACCAATAGCAATGTTATTTATTATTATTTACTGAATTTATAATATTTTTTAACCTCGCCACAACAACAGAGCAAACTCCATTTACTATGAAATGTCACTGAAAGCTCTTAAAGAAATGTATTCACAATAAACCTTCAAACTCAACATGGTTTCAGGACTTTTAGATGATTATTTGTACATGCTTACAAACATATTAAATGTTGTGAAATACAGCTGCAATGATTTGTAAATTTGTGTAATCGTATGCCAATAAAATGTGATCACAGCTATGTTACACTATTTCAAGTATCCATTAAATGTTTATATTAAAGATAAGATTATAGAACAAGATAATTTATAATTGTTGGCAAGGATTACTTAACAACAAAATCTCTATGCTTGCATCATGTTTCAATGAGTTACAAATAATTCATAACAAGTGTTTTATGCTGCTTTCATTTTTACTACATTTTTTACCATCACACACCACATCTGTCATCAGCAAATAGAGTTTGCTCAGTTACTGTATCATGTGGTTGACTCAGTTTTCAACATGTCATATAAGTATTTTCAGTCACATGATTAACAGATAGTCAAATACGCAATGGAAGAATTTTTTACTCAGTCACTTTGGAAGATACCCACTGAAATATAGTTAACTTAACTGAAGCCTGAGACTACACATTAAATTACAGTTGGCAGATGCTTTATCCAAAGCAATGAGCATGCTTAAGGTCTGGAACAAGAGCTTAATGTCATCAAAAATTGGAAGAGCATCCATCCAAAACAAACAACAAAATCATATTCAGTCAGCCTACAAGTTTTGAGCGTGGAATATTTTGGGGAAATTGGGGTCTGAAAAGGTTCAGGGTCAGAAAAGAGAAAAACCTTGACAGATATGAATGACCACAGGGTCCTTGAACTGACAGCATGGACAAAAAGCATGAATGTGGGGTTTCGATCATAGTTTGATGATAGCTTCTGTGACTTTAGTTTTATTCTAAAAACTCTAAATTGCCACAAATGCATGCTATTCTTTGGAAAGAAATATGTTTACTACAAACAGGGGCATATTAACATAACTGTTTTGGTGTTTTGATGAATTACAAAATGCGGCTGAATTTTGTTTTTACACCATAGTATCTCTTTATAATATTGGCTTCCCAGCATGTTGTGTTTATGAATATGGGTTTAAATTCTCTTTTTTTTTTTTAAATCATTGAATATGTTACTTGGTATCTGGTCATTAGCAGGGTTGGACAGAGTCACTCAAGTAAAATTACTGTTACTTAAAAGAAATTTTACTCAAATCAAAATAAAATTAATTGTGTAAAAAATATTCAAAAAAAGTAAAAAAAATAAGTCAATTAAAAAGTGCATTGAGTAAACTACTCCGTTACACTGTTAAAAGGGGGAAGGGGAAAAGTCAAAAAATAAAATTGAGAATAATAATATCACATTTGATAAACTTTTAAATGAAAGTACATCTTTAAAGCTACCAAGTTTTTATGCATGTGTATATGTATTGTTATTTCAATGGACATAAGTTTCAGTCAAATTGTGTTCTAAGTACATTCTGGTGATGGCCCACTGATGAATGTATTGCAATATTTACAATATTAAGAACTGTATGTCTGTGGTGACATTCCGGGAAATAATATTATATTTAGTTATTGCCAATACAAATCGAACATTTATTACTACTGCAGCTTCACTGTTGAAACATGAGTTGACTTTTATTATGAAGTAATCACAGAAAATGCAATGTGTTTGTCTGTTAGCTTAGTACTTACTGCTACATTTTAATCAAAAATGCATTGAAAAATAAGACAATGTTCATTTTTGGCCTTTTCCAACAGTGGATAAGAACAAGAAGGCACAGCCACAATGAGCTGTTAGATGAAGAGCTGTAGGCAACAGGCCTCATACCTCCAACCTCTCAGCAAGGTAACCAACTCCTTTCACTGTACCCTGCTGTTGGTTGACTCATGCCATAAGCAGCTTCAATCAGATCATGGATGTTTCACAGAATGATGTTTCACTTCTTCATTATAACAATAATTTATTTCACTGGTCTCATAATTCTGTGATCTGTAGTCTTAAATACTAGTGACCACAGGGGTTACTAAATGAACCAGGACTGAAATTGTCGAGACCGCACCCTAATACTGCATCCAGCACCCTAATACAGTTTGTTCATGCAGCCTGCTTCTTTGCAACATGCATCGTGTACATCAAGCCTTGACTTTCCACATCCGACTGTACACTCTGAACACCCGCCTAGATGAACCATCACACACACACATACCCCCCCCCCCCCCCACACACACACACACATGTCCTGTGACTGGTAATCTGACCCGCCTCTTGTTCCAACTGGTGCTTCCTTGTTGGAAATTAGAGTTTGGACAGCAGGCTAATGATCAATAGGCAGGTCGACTGGAGAACCACCACTGGGGCTCATTAGAAGCTACATGTGGCCAAACTATCACACACACACACACACACACACACAGATTCACAGACACATACACATACACACATTCACACACACATCCACACACATGCAAACAAACATCCCTAAAGACACTTGACATTCAAACACAGCACCAATGCACATGTTCCTCCCACAGTGACCTGACAGCGAAGAGAGAAAGGGAGGACCAAGGCATTTACCATTCTGCATTTCTGGATAAAAACAGCAGGAGAAAGTAAATACTTTCAGTCTTCCTCCTCGATTTAAGTTCACTATGTGGATACAAGTCTTATTAAAGGCCTTTCCTCTAATATATCTGCTATATCTAATATATTTAGCCCATAAATAAAGGTCATATATATATGCAAGACGAAACAGTTTTGAAAAGAGATCAAGGAGAAACTGGGGTATTTGGAACTCAATATACTTTATATGCAGACCACAATTTTGATGCATTTTTTGATCTTTAGACTCTGAGCTTCAATCCCAGCTTTAATTTAAATAGGTGTGAATGTGAGATCAAGCCCTAACACATGGTTCCTGAATTGCAAGGGTTCAAATGTAACTGGCCACTTGGATACTAAATGTTTCTTGGCTAGCTGTGTTTTTTCAGTTGCCAAATAGATTGAGGAGGAGTTGTCTGTCAGTATGATGAATACAAGAAAGTCTATGCAAGTGGAGAATATAAGATGCTAAAAATCTATTAGTAATATATCAGAGATATAAATATAGGTTTACCAAAGTCAGTATTTTGGTAAAAAAAAAAGGTGTAAACAGGAGAGCTTGAAATTGGCAAATGGTCTGGTACACCAAGTACCACATGAATTATGGCTGACTGGAAAGCCATTTGCATGGTAAATGAAAAACCCGTTATGACTGCACAGCAAGTCAAGAATGGTCTCAAGGATTTAGGTGTACAAGATTCCCTGTTATCATCATTGAAGATTTCCTGACCATTACCTCAGAAGATTCACCACAAAATGCAATCCCATTGTAAGCCTCAAAAACAGATAAGCCATGCAGGCCAGGCACGTCACAAGTAACTCACAAAAACACAAAAAAATAAATCACTGCAGTTTTGGAACAAAGTTAGAAGGACTGATGAAATAAAAATTAACCATTGAACCATATGAACCAAAGCATTATTTCCCATCTGTCAAATATGATGGTAGTTGTTTTAAGGCTTAGGCATCTATGGTTGCCAATGTAGCTGGCACACTGGTATTTATGGAGGATTTCACTGCTGACAGTAGCACAAGTGAATGCAGGGGTATAAAGGAGCATTTCTCGTGCTCAGACTGAGTGAAATGCAACGAACTCATTGGACATCATCATTCAGCAGGACAATACACTGAACAAATGGCCAGAGAAACCAAAGATCTTTTCAGGATAAAGAATTGGAATATTTTGGAGGAGCTGAGTCAATCACCCGATCTCAATTCGACTGAGCAGCATTTCCCTTTTGAGGACCTCACTAAAGCATTTACTGATTTCTTTGGGTTAAAGACTTAATGCAGACATTGGCTGAAAAGGTTTAACCAGAAAATTTTAAATACAGTGATTTTATTTGACTTCACTTGTACCTTTTAAATTACTTTTGAACCCCTAAGCTTTTGACATTGTGAATTAAAAGGACTATATCACTATCAAAGGACTTTTTATATTGATGTAAACCTGTTTGAATTATACCGGGAACTCTGCACTTTAAAGTAGTATCCACTATTTTACTTCAAATCTAATGTGCTTAAGCACAAAAAAGAGCCTGAAGAATGAAAAATATGTAACTGACCAAATAGTGGACTGTAGATGTAACTTAAGAGCTTAATATTATTTAATTTCTTTATAAAAAAGACATCTTTCTCCTCTCAAAGTTTTCATGTCCTCTCTTCTTAATCACTTCCTAAGATGCTGGGTTATAAAATTAATATATTTGCTTAATTATTTCTGGTAGTCCAAACTATCCATGTAGATAGTTTCACAGCAAAATTGTTGTTAATTTTAATTATTTCAAATATTCCTTGGGGCATATGAGATGAAGTGAACCTAAAAAAAAAAAGTCTGTCTATTCCTGCTACTACTGTAGTAACAGAAATGGAATAGTTGTAGCAAGTATGGAAATAATTACGTTACCATAGAGATGATATGATTTTTTTTTAAATTCTCTCTATTTTACCCTCAACAGATCTCCTCAGTGCTTAACATCTCTTCTGCCCTTGGAGTACATACACTGAATGTACATAATTTACTGTCTAAGGGCAGTGTAACCCCCCCCCCCAACACACATCTCTACCCTTCACCTTACTCCCTGTCTTAGCTATCTTTTGACACACACACACACACACACACACACACACACGCACACACACACACACCAGAGATCCCTATTTAGGCAGGACTAGGGATTAGTGTTGCCCTTTGAGGATCTGACATTCACCAATTGGACTTAATTAGCAGTGCTGAGCCTGATGCTGACCTTTTGTCAAGCAAGCTGTCATTGAAAACCTCTCTGTTGGCTTGAATGGGGAATGCTATTTGTTAACGTAATCAGAGACCACCCAGCTCAGTCTGGTGGTCAGATTGTCTGTACGAAGATTTATTGAAAAGATATAAACACTGAGGTAAATATGGAGCCAATATTGGCTTTTTAATAAAAACTGATAATCAGTCAGTTGTCGTCATTCACTTCTACGACAGTTACAAAATTTACAAAGTAACCATAAACATTTTTCCCTTTTGTTTCTTTACACCTACAGAGATAATTCTGGTGTTATTAAACATCAATATTATTGTCAACAAATCCCATATAATTACCTAAAATGAACTGATCCCTCTATCAAAGATCAAGTGTGCGTCCAGAGTCTGATCTTTCCCATTCCTCTATTCCTCTGTGCCATAGTGCTCCATTGTTTTCCAAAAACTATTAAAAAAAACAAATCAATGAGCAAACTCTTGCACTGGCTGAAAATTTTCCTCATTGTCATGAACAGACTCACCAGTTTATTCTGACAAACGCTCACACACATTGCACTGATGGGAAAAAATTTTCACTACAACACCACGTGGGACACTGACATTAGTCTGTTTTTGAGTGGCATTCAGTAAAAACTACAATAACTAGCTTTTTTTCAGGAAACTATAAATTTGTGAACCATTTTCTAGGAATTATATTCTCCATACATGACCATGGGGAAAAACTACAAAGTTGAATAGAACTCTTAGACTGCAAACAAAATATTCAGTCCTTGGCATTATTTTTTTTTGGCTTCCAAAAAGGAGTACAATAGAAAAGTTTGAAACCACTGTCATAACTTACAATGGTGGACAAAGGTAAAAGGTATATATATGTATCAAAATAAGGATTTAATTTGTAAAAATTTCAATCAAATTGGAATTAAAATTATAACTCTGGATTAAGATAGTGAAGACTGGCACAAAGTATTAGCAGTTCTAATCTAAACATATCAACATTGACCTGCAGAAAGACATAAGGTGACCCTAAATCTTCTACCATCAAAGCAAACTGCAAGTTCGAAAACACTATGTACATCTCTTTTGCGCTTTCTTTCTTTCTTACTCTCACACACACACACACACACACACACACACACACATACACACACGCATGAACAAAACAAAGAAAGATTCTCATAAAGCCACAGTGTACACTCCACTCCTCAACAACAAAGAAAGCAATGTTGACTCAATGTTCTTTTCACTTAAATGCAATTCCTCCCCTCCCTCTCGAGGTGCCATTCCTATTACCATTGAATTATTTGGCTTGTGTGGACAATGCTAAACGTATTAGCCTGGCCTCCTCCGCAGAATCAATTCTGCATGCTTACCAGCTGGAATTTTTCAATTTACTCACCCTGAAAAACAATCCCAAATCTCTAATCACTGCATCATTGTTCACATCGTTTGGCTGGCTGCCATTCTCTTTGTATTTTCTAGTCATACGATGGCATAAAACTGGACTGTATTGAGTAGTATGTGTAATTGTTTATGTTCTCTATGACTGTGTTTTTGTGTGCGTGTGTGTGTATGTGCATGTGTATGTGTTTGAATATGCAGTAGAGGAGGGGATTAATTTGGCTGACAGAAATGCTTTCTGAATAATGTCTTGCATATGCCAGGGAAATGGCACTGTTGATGACACCTTGTGTATTGCTAATATCCAGTCTGAATATAATTTTGGGCTCTAATAATCACAGCCCAATAGGGCAGCACTGTGGAAGAAACAGAGATGGATACTGCTGTCTGTGCCTTGGACCAGGCTAAAAGTAATAAAAAATAATCAGCTGCAGGTGAAATCAGGTATCCTTGTAGTTGGGTCAGGTAGTTATGTCAATATCTAGACTGTTAGGGCTCAAATAATATACAAATTTGGAGGCCAATGTTGATTATTTAAAGCTGCTGAAAAAAAATAAGCTAAGTAAGACTTATTTTTTCATTGCTGATTGAAGCACTTCCACAGAAATGAACTGATATCATTCTTTTAAAATGCAAGTGTAACTCGGCTTTTCACTTTTTACGTATAGAGTGTGAATATTTATAGTCAAGAAACCAATTTTTAACTTTAAATTTCCTGGAGTTAGGTAATCCTTTGGAGTGAACATGTTTGGTTTTAATGCTGAATAGGGGCAGCATTTTCCTAGGCTTCTCATCTGATCTGTCTACATCACCCATGATACCAGTGAGTGGACTAAAACATCCATTTCACTGAAATTTATCAGACAGAGGACTCCAGTGGGTATTTGGCCGAATTTTGTAATTTGGGTCAACCATACATGGTATGACACTGCATTTAAACAGCTCCCCCAATAACCCAAATGGACATGACAGAAAATATACAAATATGTACTGATCATCCATCACATTAGAAACAGTTACCAGTTTCAATGTTGTGGCTGAATGATAACGTTGGGCTCATATATGATTAAAGATGAACAACCAAGTTATAGTATAAAAGGGGATTCAAGGCAGGATCTTATATAAAAATGAATATGAGTCATAAACCAGAGATTTTCCAAAATATTCTTTTTAATTAAATTGCACTGTTTATGGGAGTTGGATTTCTTATATTTATCACTGGCATTGCTCATAAAAATGATGACATTGTTGCATTGATGTTTAATGATTAGTTGCATTGATTTGTCTGAGACCAGGTTCTAACAAAGTTATCAATGTTAACAATGTTAACAATGTGCTACCCGGTGTCAGAAAACTTGGTTTGAGGCAAAGGTCTTGGGTCTTTCAGCAGGACAATGCCCAAAGGACACATCCAGCAGCATAAAAGAATGGTTGAAAAGGTAAATGTGGACTGTTTTAAGCTTTGTCTTTTTTCTTAATTTTAGTTTGTTCAGTAACCTTGGGGATTTTATTCAAACATTTTCATCATACAAAATTATTTCATTTGCATTTATTTTTGAAGATATTCTAAATTATATACTTAAAATTCTGGGGTGCCACCAATTTCAACCAGGACTGTAGAACCTTCCTGTGCAGCAGTAGAGCTGCAGTACCACATCTGGTGAAACTGCACCTGCCATGTTTGTTTTTGTTGATAATGCCACATCCCCAGCTACTTACCTGCTTTGCATAAAGCATGGGAAAAATGAGATCTGAAGAGTTGGAGAGTTTTATCATGATACTGTCCAAAAGAATTGTATTTTTTTCATGAACTCCGTTGCAAAAAAAGTTAACACTTTAAAGTTTTGGGAATTTATTTCTTCAGTCTAATAATGATTACATCAGCCTTCAGAGAGCCATCATGGCTAAACCCTTTTGGTTACAATGCTTGATCCTTTTTTTCGGCCTTCATTAAACATTTAGAGCCACAGACACAATGTTCAATGCAATTTTCTCAAAATTCAAAAGTAGCCCCAGTCTAGAAATCTTTATTATTGGAACCAGAGATGTTGGTCATAACAAGGACTAGAAGGGGGTTAGGGAAATTTAACAAAATCCAGTCTGGCTTGGCTTTAATCAGATTGAGAAGAGGGAAAGGGAGACAGAGGTGGCTAAGGAGGAAACATGGAGAAATAGGAGATAGAGAAGGTTGTGTAAGAAAGCACAGGTTTCAGATCCAGTGACCTTTTATTCATGAAGATGAATATGGATATTCTTTGGTATAACATCAAAAACACAATACTTAAGAAACAATTCCTTTACATGCAAAATATTAACAGTGCTTTCATACCAAGAATATCCTTCCTGTAGGATAATGTTTTGTTTGTCAAACTCACTTTCAGCAATTGGGTGATGGTGTTCCACCCGGTTGGAGAGAACTGGTGTGTGCATATGTGTGTGTTTCGGTGTTTGTGTCATATCTCATAGTCTGAGGAATCTCTTCTAGTAAAACCAGCTGCCTCGTAACATTAACAAGACAAATCCTCACATAGAAAGAGTTGGACAGGAAATGGCCATGTGATTGGTGATACCACCTCCTTAACAACATTACAGCAGTGTGAGCGGAATGGAGCGATCAATCAACCCACTGCATTATGGTACAGTGCCTACAAGAATTCTACAAGAACCGGACTGGAAATTGTAAGGGTAGAGAAAAAATTCACATTTACAGCTCTTTTGAGTTTGCAGGCATCTTTTTTTGCAATAGCAGATTGCAGATCTCTCCAATGCAATGAGATTTAGGTCAAGACTAATGGATTGCCAGTTTAAAACTGTCCATCTTTTCCCTTTCAATCATTATTTTGTGCCGCTAAATGTGTGCTTTGGGTCATTGTCCTACTGAAAGACCCAAGATCTTTGCCTCAAACCTAGTTATCTGTACCACATTTTCATCGACAATGTCTCACTATTTCTTCTGAGCCCACCATTCCTTTGAAACATACCAGTACAGGAGACAGCAAAGCCATCCCACAGCATGATAGAACTTCCACTATGTTTTACTGTGGGTAGGGTGTTTCCATATGGGCTTCATTTCATCACCAATAAACAAACTGAGGCACTGCACACCCAATGAGCTCTACTTGGTACTACTGGTTTTATCTGTCCATAGAACATTAAACCAGAAATTAAACCAGAAATACTATGGCTTATCTATGAATGTTTTCACAAGCATTAGTCTGGCCCATCTCTGCAGTGAAACCCTCATTCATTGGTTAATTTAGGTGATGTGAACACTAAAAATGAAGCACAGGTGAAAATTATTCCTTAATTATTGTAATAGAGAAGTAATTCAAATTCATTAAAAGGTTTCTGATAATTGTGTCTAGTAAACATTTTATGTCAATTTGTTTTTTTCATTATATGAAAGCCTTTGTTGTTGTTGTTTTTGTAACTACACATTTTATTTAACATTGTGATCATACAAAATTGATTCATTTTGCACTTATTTTTGAAGATGAATTCTGTTCTTAAAATTTCAGAGTGGCAATAATTTCATCCAGGACTAAATATGTGGATGAGAGAGCTTAGAACATCATACATACCAGATCCTGCGGGGTTCCTTTATTATATATCAACTGTTATAGGAACAGATACAGTGCACAACCATTTATTTTTAACTAAATAGACTAATGCAATTTTTAATAGCATTTATGGCCCTAGTTAATTTGCAACACTTGTCAACTTGACTTTGACTGAAATACCTTACATGTCTATATCATACAACTATATTAAATTATCTAACACATAGAGCCATGATGTTGCATTGGGCCACATGTTCCTTAGCAGCATGTTTCTTTAGATTGATAATAATAAAAGGATGCATAATAAAAATATTGCATTTTTTTATTCATTAAATTTTTTTGTTCTATTTTGGGCCATTTCATGCCAATATTAAAATGATCACAATGGTATGACAGGAAATTCAGGGAGAGAGAGTGGTAAGGACATGTAAAAAAGTACCCAAGTTGGACTTGAACCCTGAATGATGCAGTTAATAGCCTTAACCCCAAGATAACCAGACCAACCTGTCCAGTATCCACCATAAACATGAGTAGAGTGTATAACTCATGCCTCTTTTCTCTGCTCCGCTGTCAGTCATATCTGAGCAGAAAATGTCTCAAATGTGCTGATGCCAGAACTTTTTGCCATATAACAGTGAACAATACTGGAGAGAGTTCCTTAATTGCTGCTTATTCATGATTCATTAATTGTAATAATAATTATATTAATAACAATAATAGTTATAATAACAATAATAATTATGCACATGAGAGTGGCACAACTTGAGCACAGCACACTTCCTCCATCCTTTGGACTTGACATGACTTTCCTATAGTTGGAGAGCAAGTTGCATAGACCTGGTCGGACAATGACCAAACAGCCTGCATTTATATTTTTTATTTTTAGTCTTCGAAGCATTGTGAAGCTACAGCTGTCATCTTTGTTATGTACACTTAAAATGGCTACCATTGTTCTTCTCATCTATCATGCAGTCAGTGGAAAGGTCATTGTTTACTTGTTTACACACACACACACACACACACACACACACACAAACACACACACACACACACACACACACACACACAGTGTTCATGTAACTCTTCTCTACAGTGATAAAACAAACACCTCAGAAAACCCAGTTACCATTTCAAAAGCCTGGCTGTTTGAGCCGAAGGGCCTGCTCTTTGTAGTTCCTGCTCTTCAAGCATTACCACAGCTACTTGCTATATCCCCTGTAGACTAGTGACTCATTCAGAAGCTTGAATCACTACACTACTGTTCATTGTCTGGGTTTATCTTGAGAAGAGAGGTTAAAACTTTGGACAATGTGTTGATATACCTTCATAACAACTAGAGGAAGATTTAGATGGTTGTCCATTGACACTAATCCTGCAACTCCCACATTCATTCTGATAGAAACAGGAAAGAAATCAAGCTGGAAGTAATATTTATGTTATATCTACAACATGTGATAAGCTTACATTAGCTTAGCTGCTTATAAATGTCCGCATGTCTGTATTTAGTACCTGTCAAGTAGTTTGTCAACAAATGTTCTTCATCTAAGTTTCATTATTGAGAAGATCAGTACTGCTCTGTACAGTTGACAGTCTCTAACTTTGTCTGTCTACTGTTTGAAAAAAAGTAAAGTTGCAGCCAGTCAGCTAAATAATGAACTGAAATTTGTATTCAGATCTAGTGATTGGGAAAGCCCCTGAAATACATTGAACCCATCGTCATTTTCATGAAACTAGTTTGACATGGTGCATTATCATGCTGGAAGTAGCCATTAAAAGAAAGGAACCATTGAAAAAATTTTGGCTTTAAATGATGAACATGGTCAGGTGACCTGTGACATTCAAATAATGACTGATTGGTATTAAGACATTAAAGGGAAAAAGTGTACCAGGAGAACATTCTCCGCCCCATTACACTGCCACCACCAGCCTTTACTGTTGACACATGGCAGGTTGGATCTATGGATTCATGCTAGTGATGCCAAATTCTGACCCTACCATTTGCATGCCTGAGATTAATCAGACCAAACTATGTTTTTCCAGTTGTCAACTATCCTGTTTTGTACCCACTACAGCCTTAGATTTCTGTTCTTGGCTGTAAGGAATGGAACCTGATGTAGTCTTCTCCTGTTCTAGCCCATCCACCTCAAGGTTTAACATGATGTGCATTCTGATAAGTTTTTCTGCTCACCATAATTTTAAAGAGTTGTTATGTGAGTTATTGTAACCCTTTTGTCAAGCTCTAACCAGTCTGGCCATTCTTTAACCTCTTTCTTCAACAAACCATTTCCATCCACTGAATTCCTCCTGACTTGATGTTTTCTGTGTTAAACACCATTCTGAGTAAACTCTAGAGCCTGTTATGTGTTGAAATCACAAGAAATCATCAGATGGACATCCGCTAGCACAGTCAAAGTCACAGAGTTCACATTTTTCCCCTTTCTGTTGTCTATTGTGAACATTAAGTGAAGCTCTGGACCTGTGTCTGTATGGTTTTGTGCATTGTACTGCTGCCACATTTCAATAATTGCATGGATAAGTAGTTGTGCACCTGTTCCTAATGAAGTCAGCGAGTATATCAAATATTATATGTATATTAAAGTTAAATACTAAGATATTCAGTGACATAATGATGTTACCATGATAAACATATGAATACATAGTTAATAATATTTTGATAATAAATAATATCATAAATATAAGATCATACATTTTCATACATTTTCATGACATTCAATGTGCAGTATGGACTGATATTCCACAGGTGTTATTTCTACAGGATTAAAAAATGAAGCCTGCCCTGTGCATGACTTGATTGAAGGAACTGAAGAGGTGAGTCTGGAGACCATGTCAAAAAGGCAAGTTAATGGGCCAAGGGCGTTTATCAACAGCTTACTTGTTTTTTTTAATTCATATTTCGAACTAAATGTATTCCATTTGGACTTCCTCCCCTTAAATCTACAATCTCCTTTGCTTTAAAATTATGCAATTGGACCCCATGAGCTATTATAACTCATTTTAAGCAATAGGTTCTCATTTTTCATCATAGGCACTTCAGATAAACTTAACACTCATTTGACCCTCCTGCACTTACAAACACAACATCAAGTTTTTTTAATTTTTGTTGCTAGTGAAACTGCCATCAAACTTAACATTATTAGAGGTTACTTTATACAGTATCTGCTTTCATTGTAAAAATAATGAATTTATAATTCCTGTCATGGTTTTCATTGATGAAATTAACACTGGTATGTATGGGTTAGGTCACTGTCCAATCACATACATCACCAGTGACATTCAAATAGTAGCCTGGACTAAAATAAATTTTGGTGTGCAACTTTCTTTGACCTCATTTACCCACAATGACCATTACAGGGCTCCCCATAAGAAGGACCTGTCAAAAAATTTGTTCCACCTTCATTCACTCACCCTCTTCCTCCCATCCTGCCTCTTTACCCTACTCTGTGCAATAGCCAATCGCTCATGGATAAACATTGCTAATATGTGCCAGTAGATAATGAAGCACCAAATCAAACTCCACACCACACCACCAAGAAGCAGCAAAGAGACAGAGAAGGTAATACAGGAAAAAAAAGATGGGGCGGGGGGGGGGGGGGCAGAGCCTTGACAGTTAATCATCTGGAGAATATGGCAATCAGAGCAGCAATGAGTGTTTTTGAGTGTCCCTCTGTTATTTGGTCCTTCGAGATGATTTGTCAAATTCATTCGGCAGACAGTCTGCTGAAGGCTGAAGGCCTCTCAGCATGTCTGTGCTCAGCTGTGTCCATTGCCCAACCATTCTATTTCCTCTGATTATTCACCTTGATGGAAATTTGTCTCCAGTTGCCTGGAGTCATGCTTTCACACAAATAGCTGGACATTTTCTATCATCATCTAGACACAAGTTTGTGCATTTGTTAATTACATTTGTTATTATATTATTCAAATAAAAATAAAAATAAAAATGACGATTAAAAAAAAAATCCCATTTGCCTTGAGGGTTATTCATCTTCTTGCAGTTTTGGTTGCACTTGTCCAGGTTTTAAGGTATCTGTCTCTGAGATTTACCATCCTAATACAATGCAGGTGTAAGGGATTTTGTTTTTGAGACTCAAAGCACTGACAACTACAAAGTAATAACAAAGTATTACTGATAAGATATGGTACAACAAAGCCAACAAAAAGCCTTCATAAGATATCAAAACAGTCAAATATATAACTAAATACATTAATTAACAATAAACTTTGCTATGTAATTAAAATGGAGTGTGAAAGGTAATTTACAGCAAATGTTGATAGTTTACTCTTAACCTTTCACAGTACTAACACATGCAATAACAGACACATCATTACCTTTTAGGTAGATTTAATATAACTTGTTAACAAACAGTTAGGTGACACCAGAGTGGTGTTTTAGTCAACATGATGAATGCAGGTTCAATGTTCATTCTTTTATAACTGTAATTTTCTTCTCTAGCAGCTCCTGAGGGAAATATCTGGCTCAGGTGGTCCACTATATTCACCAGGTAGTGTATAACTATATTTGTTATGTGGTGCTGAGCAGGTAAAGTACAGTCAGTTTTTTACTGAAAACAGCTGCCTGCTTTCACCAAAATACTATGAGCGAGAGGGGACCAAACAATATAGTTGTGGGCCAGGAGGCTTAACAATGAGCTCAAAGTCATTATAAAGCACTCACACAACCTGTTGCCCAATTGACTAAATTTATCAGCTTAACACCACTTCTCAAAATCATAACTTTGTAAAATCTAAATACACAGAAACACATTTTTTTCTACAACAAATTGAATTCACTCTTAACAGAGGTATCAGATTCTTTACCTTGAGTATTAAAAGAAAACCATGTGATCATTGGTGTGTGAATAAGCTGAAGTCCAAGCACTTAACTTTTAATTGATGCAAATGTGGCAAAATATAGAAGGAGGTGTACTTCACTTGTTCAATACTCAGATATTCAGCAATGCTCATCCCCAATATACATATATATATATATATATATATATATATATATATATATATATATATATATATATATACCAAAATTTACCAAAAAAATGCCATGTAATTATGGAGTATTCGGTCTAGACTGATGAGGAAAAAATGATTTAAATATTTTAGCATGATGCTGCAACATTACAAAATGTGAATAAAAGTGAAGGGATCTCAATACTTTCTGAATGAATATGTATATGCAAAATGGCCTTTTTTGTCTGTTTTGTTATGTTTTTTGAAGTTGGGGTTCGAATACAAGTTATGTCTTATTATTTCTTTAATTCGGGTACATGGTTAAACTGTTCTTATTTTTGGCAGCTAAAATATAAATGTGAAGAAAGTGAGGCAGATGACCCCTTCTGTCATAATAAATGTCACCATCGGTATAGTCATACTACAGTTACAAATACAGATATTTTAGTGACATAAACAGATACAGATAGTAGCACACTGTCACATTGTTTTCACGTGGTCGGGCAATGCAAGTTTTTGTTGGTTTTTTTTTATAAAAAAATTTTATTGTAGCCTCTATAAACATGTTAAAATCCCCAAAATATGTTCAGTGTTACATTCTCTGAGTATGTCTGTTGAATAGTATATGCATTAATTACTAATTTGAGGGCATTTTTTTTCCTCCATGATACCTGCCCTACCATTTCTTTAAATTTTAATGAATTTTTATATTTTTCTCCATGCTATATTTTCATTCACACTTGTTTGTGACATTTGAGACACAGCTTGTACTACAACCCCATACAACACCATAGTTGTAAAAATCTTTAAGTATTATACTTAACATGTTTTGAAGCCAGTTAATCTTTTGAACTCCTCCAATATTCCCAGTTTGTATTCAGACATACCACATCCAGTTCTATTGGCTGCTATGTTTTGCTGTTGCAAAAGTTTTATTTCCTCACAAGGCCAATTGCTATTTTATCATCTTGTTTTATCCTTTGAGAGTCCTCCTTTAACTTACGTAAACAGGCTGGATTGATAATTATTCTGTTCCGATTCAGTCTAAAAATTGCTTGTTGCTTGCCACAGGCCTAGCTGCCTCTCCCAAGGATTGCCTGCGGTTACAACCCTTCATATGCTTTTTTGTTTACAGCCATTAAACAGAAACATACATACACACACTGGCCTCTTTAGAAATGACTGACCTTCATCCCACCAAACGTTACTAAGAATAGAGTGAAAGAGACATGCCCAGGCAGGATGCACTTAGGGAACCCAGTCGAGGTCAATCTTCCTACTCAATATATGGACAGTTTGGACACAAGCAGGCACGGAACAATCCCAGGCTGTCCACCCACTCTCTGAAGCTCATCTACCTTCCAGACATAAAAAATGTTCATCACACAATAACTCACCACTGGCTGCAACTGCTGGAAGAGGGAAGAGGAGGTGATTTGTGTCCTTATGCTCTTCTTAAAAGTGATGGAAGACTTTTTTTCCTTTTTCTTCTCATTTACTTTTCCCTTACTTTCTCTATACTGTATGTTCCTTAAGAATGCAAACTTAGATGCCCAGATCAAATGGATAAATGCATCTCTTATGTTCTCTGGTATGGTGAGGCCAAAAAATCAAAATCATTACTTCCAAAATATAGTATTGCATAGTAAGATAAGTATGCAAACACAAATGACAAGACATAATTCCTGGTTAGCTGGCTAGCTAGCTCGTGATCTAGCAGTTGAGCTAACCTCTAACATGCTAATAATCTGAGACATTCTAGTATTTGTCAGTCACTGTAGGTCCCTGAGCTTCTTTCTTGTTCTCTACAGGTCTGTTTACTGTCCTCTGGAAATTGTTTTCGGGACTGGACATCATTTCAGTCAATAGAGTTTACTGAAGAGTGAAAAAAGCTTGCAGAGCTAATGGAGCAAGTCCATTAGCCAGTTAGCAAGTGACTGGCTGTTAACTTGTTTGTTATTAGAACGCTGAGTTCATGCAGGCTAATTCAAAATACATAGTTGGACCACTGATTTCTGTTTCAAAACTGTCTGCAAAAAAGTCATATTTTTTGGGGAAGTTTATACTTTGATCAAGGAGGTTAAATAAAAGGTAAGTATAGACAGATGATAAGGTATGATAGCTCCCTCCATTTTGGATCAAGCCCAGAAATGGAGCTGGGCCACAGAGTCATTTTCTGTATTGTGGCCGAACCCACTTACTACAACTACTGTGTTCACTACATTTTGATCGCTAGCAAATTTTTCCTGAAATCACTGGATAAAGAAGGTCTGTAACATGATACTTACATTATCCAGAGCATCTTACATCCTGGTATGACTCTTTTTAATATCAGAAATTCATACACTTGGTCCAATAACATTTGAGAAGTATTGAAGAGCCATATGACTGAAATATTTCACTATTTTGAAATCTTATTTTATGCTCTCAGTCGGCTTTATTGGAGAAGGACTCCAGTGCAAACAGTCTCTGGGTCCAAAAACATGGCAGCTCACAGAAAAGTGGCAGAAACCTTTTGGCATACGAGCCCAGTAAACAACTGTCATATGAATGACTGCAATGTCATATTTGAATGTGGTATCCGGTCCTTCATTGTATAGCCATGCTTTTTCCCTCTGACTCTCCCTTAGCAGTCAGCACTGTTAAAACTACCTGGTATTGGTCAAAAGCAAACATTTGAAAAATTCATCCAGATTTACTTGATGATTTTGAGTATTGGGAATTCAGGGCCAACAGGTGAAATCCACAATGTGAGCACATCTGTTACTCTGAGTGCCTGATGAACTGCTCCTGATCAAGGTAAGTGTGATGAAACTGTAATGACCCCGGTAGGGAAGTTTATGGTTGTAGCAGCACAATAACACAACCCTGTCTCTTAGAAATTAAAGGAATATACTAGATTGGAGCAGCAAGCAATACCACTGTGGGTTATGTTATGAACATAATATGCAAATGTTCATTTTAAAATAAACTGAACATTTGATGAATTCTTCAAATACAATCCACTGTTAAGGAAAGGTACTATATTAATAACTGATTAAAAAGCAATATAGAATCCAGTGGGTCATATATAGCTTCACTTGAACATCATAGGTTTTCATTCTGATAAAACAAGCTATGACACCTGCCTCAACTTGCCTATAGAACCTCATAATTCATCTAGAATATATGATTATGGCTATATAATGTACACTGTTTGCTTACACTTCTTTATGAGCGGAACAGTTCCAACTTTTCCATTGTGGAAAATATAATATTTTGAAATGTTCAATTCCAAACATGTAAGATTTGTTAACGCTGATCTGAAAATACTGGTCTTGTCACCCAAACTGCCACAGACACCAGCCTGCCTCCACCCTGCAGCACTCTTGCTCCCTGACTGTCCCCTCAGGCTCTGCACATAACCCCCTCCATCAATCCACTGAACTCTTGAACCATAAGAAGCATCAGATGCCCAGGTAGAGGTCCTAGTTATGCAAAGATTTGTGAATCAGGGCCAGAGGTCACTTATCAACAACCCACAGTGAATCCTCTCTGCCTCAACTTGTAGGCTGCTGCTTGTTAGTGTAGAATTTGAGCTATTTAATATTGTAGGATAAACTGCTCTTACTCATTAAATGGTGTCTACAGAGGTGTCTGTGTAGTACTGATGCATAAGAAAAAGAAAAGCTAATCCAAATGCGAACACACATTTTAAAGTGTCTCCAATCAAGGCTCCAGCAACAAATGTATTAATTCAGGAGTCAAATCAACATTTTGCATTGTATGTCATAGTATAAACATATTATTGAATTACAAATATAAATATTAACAATTTCATTGTTTGTTATGTATTAATTAAGTATTATTCTATTATGCATTTTTAAAAACTTAATTTTGAAATCTAATAATATTACAGCACACATAAAATTAACCCTGTATATGAGTAATTACTGTTAAACACAGTGATCAGCCTCAGCATTTGAACCTGTCAAGGTTTTACTGTAGGGTGAATGGTGTGTGTGTGTGTGTGTGTGTGTGTGTGTGTGTGTGTGTGTGTGTGTGTGTGTGTGTGTATCTATATCTATATGTATATCTATATCTCTATCTATATCTATATCTATATTACAAATTAACCAATTTTGTATAATCGGAATATTTAATAAAATGTCCAAAGTTACTGAATAACAACAACGAAAAGATTGTTATATAGCAAAAATTAGTTAGTTAAATTAAATTAGTTGAATTAGTTCCTTAAACAAAACAATAAAACAAAATAAAACCCCTTTGCTTAACCAGTAAATGATTGTTTTACTGAATACAAAGGGGCTGATTGTTTCCAGTTTCTTTTCACAATTATGGAGACAAGAGAGCTCTCTGAGAGTATCAGAAATGCAATTATTAAAAAACAATACAATTCCAAAGCATACAATGTAATTGCCAAAGATTTTTATAATGTTATCAAGCAGTTTCCCAAAATCTTTGGAGGGAGCTGCAAACTGGCTTCGAAAAAGGGACTCCTGCAAACTTAAAACAGCTTGAATGCATAGCAAAAGAAGAGTGGCAGAAACTACCAGCAGACAGGTGCGAAAAGCTTCTAGATGGCTTCAAGAAATGGTTAGATGCTGCTATTTTTTTTCAAAGGTTCTGCAGTCAAATACTAGTGAACAATGCCAATAATTGTGTCTAAGATACATTTTCTGTTTGTATTATTTCTGTATTATACAAATGTTTTTTTTTTCTTTTGTTCAGTAACATTGGACATTTGAATAAAATACATTTCTATACAAAATCATTTGCATTTATTTCTGAAGATATTCTTGTCATGTGGTAACCAGGGAACAGCCCACACCTGGACATGAAATTGATTGTCAGTGAATTGTCAATTACTTCTCAGCCTCTAAAATTTAGGGACTATGTATAAAATTTTTGTTAATCATTTGCTGGTAAATGATATATTTTTCTCAAACCCTTTGAATTACAGCTGAAATTCTAAACTTCAGTTACATCTTGATCAATTCTTCATTTCAGAGCCACTGCGGTGGTGTCCAGAGGCAAAATTATGGATATTGTGTCACTGTCCAAATACTTATACAGCTGAAGGTACATGTAATTTCTACAGACATATTGTATAAAAAAGAAGTACTGTAACTTTTCTGTATTGTGGTGATTACATTATGTTGGCTTTTGGCAACATTATATTTTTAAAAGGAAAAATGTCATTTTCTGTTTTCAGTCCGATGATGATGTTTATCCTATAGAACTATTCTACAGGTTCATGGAATAAAGTTATTTACATTACCTTGGATTCCTGTAGAAAAAAATAAATGATGGATGTTATAAGCATAAAACAGATATCAGTCTATTGTTTTCTGTGTGAGGATAACAAATGCTTAAGAGGTGATTCACAGCTACTTTTGTTTGGATGAGGCAGGTTTTATGAAATATCATTATATATACAGATTAGATGATACTGTATACAGACTATCATCTATCTAAGATTTGCCTTTGTGAGTATGCGTGTGTGTAAATGGGTGTCTACTGTACACCAATGTATGTTGAATATGGCATAAAATATTGGGGTAGTAGGAGGTGTTTTGCTGGACTTTAAAGATTGAGTGCATACATTTAGATCCAAACGAGCACCCATTACTTTCAAGCCCCTGCCAAACAAGTTCTCATGAGACTGATTACACCTATCAACACCAGGCAACTCTTTGTATTTAGCATTAGCATTATACCAGAGTTTTAAATCTGGTCTCTGTGGTGACAGTCCAGTGCTGATAACTATGCATTTTAACTATGGATTTTACATCAACCTGCAAGTTTTCCAGAACTGAGAACAGTAAATAGGAGTATGGCAGAACCTATGGTCTGAGGTTTTAAAGTGGTAAACATTAAGAAAAAAAAAAAAAAAAATTAAAAAATGCTGTTGAACTCTTCATCCCCACAATTATCACTTGGGACAGTTTTGAGTAAGGATATTCCGCAACATTGTAAAATGGCATTAGCTAGAGTAGGATTTGGAATAATTTATACTAAGTATTTCCTCCTAAATATTGACCAGCAATTAATATATTCTAAATATATTCCCAGAACATATCCCACCCCTTGTATTTTATACCAAAAATTATCAAGTTGTTGACATCATTGTGAACTATATTCTAATTGTTGTATTGAGATGTACTTTCACATAGTTTGGAATGCAAAGAAGTGTCAAAAATTAGTAAATATGAATATATCAAATGTTCAAATATATAAAAGGTATTCCTTTCAGAACCATCTAGCTCTTCAATAGCTCTGTGTAATTATACATTTAGATTTACCTATAAATGCTAAACTATAGAAATTTGGTTACAAGCATGATATTAAGATCCCAGTTTTAAACACAGGGCATCCTTTTACTATGACACAAGTACATTTTCTCAAATGAAGGAGATGTGTCAGCTTTCAACCTTCCTCTATCCTGCCATTACAAACTGCTTTGTAGGATTAATTGGCTGCTTATAGTTTATGGATTTTTCTTTTTTCTATCGCTGTCTCTCACAGTTACAATTGTGCTGTATATGTTGCTGTGCAGACGGCCTTGTTGCACTTCAAGTCAAATTCAGTGCCTTTTGTAGAGCTGGCTGCTTTGAAAGACAACAAATTGCTTTGGAAGAAAAGCTGCCCACAGCCTCATTGTGCCAAAGTAACTGTCTATCTTTCTCTTTCTCTTTCTTTCTCTACCTCTCTTTTTTTTCCTGTAGCTTCCCCTGTAAATATGAATGCAACCCGATTCTCAGTGAAATCTGACTTTTAAGCATTAATCTGTAACCAAAATATCTGAGTACAGAGAAGTGGAAAATATATGTTTGTCATATGAATTTTTGAAAGTCCAAATAATCATATTATTTTTTTCAAACTGAGGTTGATAGTGAACACTTTGTGTTTCTTATTTTTAATGCTAACCAATTTACTCCCCCAAAAACATAAAGCATGGGTTTTCTACCTCATAGTTTTATATTATAAAACTATGAAAACCCACTGTGGGTACTGGAAACCCACTGTGAGAGTCTCCATTTACATGTCTCCTTTTTCAATTGATTTTGTTTAGAGAAAACAGTTCTATAAAGGAGTTTATTGTATTCTACCAAGGAGGTTATGTTTTCAACTATGTCTTCTTTTTTTTTTTTTTTTTTAGTCAATTTGTCAGCAGTATTATACCAAAGAGCACTGAAATAATTGGCAAAAAGATGGGGAGAAGGGGCAAGGGCCAGGGAAGAATCTGTTAAATTTTAGTGCAGATCCATTTAAAGGGCCAGATAGAGATCTTTTTTAATAATTTTGCTATTTTTTGCATATTTAAAAAAAAAAATATGTATTTTAAATACAGAAACATTTCAAGCAAAATCATAAAAAACATGTCATAATTCAAAGAATCTTTTCATGTAGGTGTAGTCGGATGGGAACCTCCATTAAATCAGAAAGAGGAGAAATGCCTGGCTGTCATCAAACTAAAATAAAAAAAAACAAAAAAACAAAAAACAAAAAACAATTCTAATAATTATAATTTTTCTCTGCGGTCTTTGCCCACTGACTCCGTTTTGGGCACACTGTCTTGCATCTTTTGCATACATGTTCACAATGATCAGTAGTATAAAAAAATAATAAAAAACAGTGCCTTTGTCTCCTCTCCAGCTTTTTGTATTCCTCTTGCTGTTTTAACCGCTTTGACTGAACAATGAGCAAACAGCAGAAGCAACAGCAGTTGACGTACCTCAAGGTACCATCAGGGGGCACCATACCGCCATGAAACAGAGCTGGTACCTTGAGGTACCGCAGCTCAGCTCCTTTGTCTGCTGTACGTTAAGGGACCATCTCCATCAAAGATAAAACCATGTATGATTATTTTTACCCCCCTAGTTGCCCTAAAAGATGGTGACAATCATTCTGGAGTCCTTGAGAGATTTTAATTTCCTTTGACTCTGGAGATTCATAAATGTCAAAGGAAGTAGGAGAAATGTTAATGTAATTGCTCTTTTGCTCCACTGAAATGAAGATGCTGCTGAAATGAAGCATCTATTTGGCTCGGTTTTGTTAACTTGTGGTTGACTTTCCTCAAATATGAAAAGGAGGAATCAAATGAGGACAAAATAGACTCAAATAGAGTCATCACTACACACAACCAGGTATATCGACTGCATTCCCTAATTTTTCAGTAAGAATTGAGAGAAAATTACAATTTGTAGAATAGTTTCTCAGGCTTTTGACATTTCAGTGGAGCTATTGTAAAGAAAATAAAACATGAAAGCTTGTTTGATGTTTGTATTTATTCTATGTCCCTTGCTGGTTTGAAAAGAATGGCACAATATCAGTGATTTTCCTGCATTTGTCTCTTTGTCTCTCTTCCTCTCTCTTTCTCTCTCTCTCTCTCTCTCTCTCTGCCTGTGTGTGTATTTGTGTGTGTGTGGGTGTGAGAGAGATAGAGAGAGAGATCTGGACACCTAGAGGGAATCTTATTCTATCTGACCATTATCTGTGGTCTCTCGTTCTCTTTGCTCAAATAATTTAAGCCTTACTAATTGAAAATGTCAGCTTGAAAAGTCAAGGCCTGTTGCAGGGAGTTAAGAGACCAGTTGGCATTAAGAAGACCTTAAATCAGCCCCGAGGAAATTGGTTTAATTTTTCCTCTCACTTAGATTCTTCTGTTTTTCTTTTCCTCTCAGTCTTTTTTATATTTTTGTTTCAGGGAAATTCTGCAGGCAGCACAATTCTCCCAGTGAGGTTCAGACTGATGTAATGGCTTTGCTTTGTGATTCTGACTTTTCATTAAAATTGTGATTTGGTCTAGTCATTGTGTGGTCTGCCTGTGATGTATTGATTCTCTAGAACAACCATGAGTGAATATTCATACATATTTTGTTTTCATAAGATATAGAGTAAGATAAATTATTTCACTGTGGAGTTAGAAAATTTTCCTGGAATGTCACAGAGACATGTTTAATTTTAAAGTAAGGAGCTACCTGCTTTTGACTGGTAGTTTGGTGTCTTATTAATGTTAGTGTCTAACTAAAATTCTGGGTTATCATAATAAAAACTGAAATTTTGGGAGATTGTAGGGGAAGTCTGATTTTCTGAGTTTAGAATATGGTTTTAGTTTCACAAAGCAGATCACTTTTAATTTATTACATTTTATTTTTATTTTAATTTTGAATTTTGAAAAAGGAAAATGGTCAAACTGAAATTCAGTCGTCCTAGTTTTGGTCTTCAGCAACCAATATTAGTCCAACCTTCTCTCAGGGTCAAACAAAGAAGGAAAACTGTAATTGGGGATATTTCTATGACTCTTTACACTTTGTTACCTTGTCGCCTTTCTATTTCAACCAAGAAGAAAAAAATTAAAATGCTTTCATGCTAAAACGCACACACACACACACACACACACGCACACACATAGATATGTCTATGTGTGTGTGTGTGCAAGGAGGCTTTTTTCGGCAATGATCGATGTAGTCTGTGTGATGTGTCAATGTATATGATTTCCAGTGTTCACAAACACACACCAAATGATGTTTTTTTCCAGACAAAACATTTTAGGCAGTACTGGTGGAGGAGTTGACTGAGGTCCATAAAGTACTCAGCACATCATTTAATCCACCATTGCTAGTTGCAAGGGTGTGTGTCTGTGTGTGTGCGACAAAGAGAGAGAAAGAAAGAAGATGATGTATGTGTGTGTGTGTGTGTGTGTGTGTGTGTGTGTGTGTGTGTGTTTGTGTGTGTGTGTGTTTGTGTGTGTGTGTGTTTGTGTCTGTCCAAACTAATTATTGTCTGGCTTTCCTCATAGCAGGTACAGAATTTGAAAGACTGCTGGTGGCTGAAGGTTTTCATTGCTGCTATGCCTCTCTTTCTCTCTCCCTGTCTCTCTCTTCCTCTCTCTCTCTCATTTCTTTACATCTCTCCCACTATTCCTTTTTTCTCTTGTCCGCTCTCTCTTCCATCCTTCCGTGCATCCTCCCTCACCCCACCATTCTCTCTTAATCTTTCTCCTCCTCCTTCGTCCATCCTCCCACCCCCCTCCATCTTTGCCTTCGTATCCCTCTCTCTCCTCACTATCACTCTCTCGCAGATGCCACATCACACCACACACTCCCTTTCTTTCCCTTTCTGTCCCTCTCTCTCCCTTTCTCTCATCTGTCTGCTCTCTGCTCTCTTATTTGCTCCACCAGCTCGTCACTGGCTGTCAGTTCATCTTCCGTGGCAGAGCAACAACTGGCTTCTTTCAGTGCTCGGAGCAGAGAGGGGAAGGCGAAAGCAGCAGGAAGATTGGAAGAAGGAAAAGTGGAGGAGGACGATTAGAAAGAGAAGAGAAGAAAAGGAGGAGGAGGAGGTCTTTTGTTAAGCATCCACCCCTGCCCTCATCCCTCACTGGCAGCAGCAGCATCAGCACCGTTGCCACCTTTACCACCGCTGTTGCTCCTGCTGCTGGATCCTCCATCTCCTGCCGGGATCTGCCTCCTCCTGCTCCTCGG
Source organism: Istiophorus platypterus (assembly GCA_016859345.1). Lineage (NCBI taxonomy): Eukaryota > Metazoa > Chordata > Actinopteri > Istiophoriformes > Istiophoridae > Istiophorus > Istiophorus platypterus. The sequence continues at coordinate 11,146,754 of CM029125.1, forward strand.
GGAGCTCCTCCTGTAACTGGGAGGGGGAGGAAGATCACCACCTTGCATCTTGCCGTGGACCCTCAGCGAGGCAACAAGAGAAGGGAAGAAAGGAAGAAAGGAAGGGGAGGCAATTTTAGGAGAGGTGCATCAGGAGATCAGAGGGGAGGCAACACCCTGGGTTACAGGAGAGCACAGCGGAGAAAAGAAAAGAGGGTAAGAGGCCACCATAGCACACAGAGTGGACCTGTTGTTGCAATTTCATTTCCTTTTTCATTTCCTTTATTTTTCTTTTTCCAATACCATCTCCTCTGTTGGAAAAAATATTCTTGAGATTGTCCTGTCTCTCTGACTTTAGGAGGTTTTTATTCAATTTTTTTTCATTTTTTTTCTCTGTTAACCGGCAGTATTTATCTTCTCTTATGCTTGTGTATTGCCACAAGTGTGTGCCATCTCTTTCCTTCCTATGTGCCCTGTCAACTAATATCACATTCATTAGATTTTTGGGCATTAAACCAAGAGAATGAGGAGGTGGATGTTTGTGTTTGCGAAAGGAGCAAACTGTAAGTTAAGAGGAAATGAAATTCATAAGCATGAAGAAAAAATAAAATAAGAAAGAAAGAAAAAAAAAGAATAATTACACCAGAGAGGGAATTTCACTCCATCCCATTATCATCCTTACTGCCTCCTTTTCAAGAAAAGCTGTGGTACTATTTGCTGTGAGCTGGATTTGTAAGTATATGTGTGTGGGATGATTGTGTGTGAAAGTTTGAGTGAAAGCAAAGGAAAGAGAAGATTCCCAGTGTTTGATTTTAGCTTTTGCCCCTGCTGTCAGAGTAATCTGATGAGTCTCCAGGGTGTTTCCTCTGAACAATCAATGATACTAGGGCCAGCTGACCTTTGTGTGTGTTGATTATCTCTCGTTGAAGCCCTCAGCTTCCCTCTTTACAGATAGCCTGGGTTGGGCCAGGCTAGTCAAGGATCTGCGTGTGTATGTGTCAGTGAGTGTGTTTGCTTTGCAGTAAATCCCAGTTCTCTGCAACTTGGGGGTGGTTGGGCAGGTGGAAGGGTTAGCCATGTTTTGGCTGACAGTATCTATGTGTGTGTGTGTGTGTGTGTGTGTGTGTGTGTGTGTGTGTGTGTTTGTGTGTATTTTGTTTTACTTGTATAGGTGTGCATGTGTTTCTCCTGGGCCGAGTGGTTCAGTCGGGCTGGCTGAGTGGGGGATGAGAGGGGAAAAAGAGAAGAAGTAGATGAAAAGGGCATGAATAAAACTTTTGGATTAGCACATCCAATCTGCTTTCTTCTTTTCTTCCTGATTCATTTGCTCATTCTTCATTTCAATCTTTCTCCATTCTAACCTCACCTCCTTTTTACCATTTTTTTCCTTCTCAGTTCAACCTCCATGCTGCTCAGGGCTGTTGATTCCGTCTATCAATTTTTCCGTCTTGCTTCAGCCCCTATGCAGAATTTGAATTTTGTGCATCCAGATGAATGAGTCTGTACTGATTTGTTTTGCAGATCCACTGAGTTTAAGCTTTTTAAATTTTAAAAATTTTAAATTCATACTCTCCCTGTCAGTCTCCTCTGCTTCAAGATTACTGTAACAAATTACACTAATATTCTTGAGTTTAGATGAAAGTGTATGATTCCAAGCTCCAAATTAGACCAGATAATCAAGTGCTAGCCATTGCCATATAGGAGACACACCAACAAGCTTATTCCTTTAACCAAACCATCTGAATAATAATTGTAAATATTGATTAGAGACAATAAATCAATGGATTGATTTTGGATCAGCATAGCTGGAGCATGCTCTTTGTATTCAGGCAGTTAGTTTGATTAGAATAGAATGGAATAAATTTACTTCAACTTTTCATACATAATTCATGGACTCATTCCAGCATTTAAACTCATCGCTTTAATTTGAAAATAAAGAAGTAGGGAGGTCATAATAATGATTGCTAAATTACATTTAGAAATGTATTTTAATGGAATTTTAACATTTCAGAAATTTAAGGGAAACGGATGTTTTGATGTTACATGAATCTTAAATTTAACAAAATGGATATTTTCCAATATGTACTAGACAGCACTAATCAGCTGGAAGGGAGATTGAGCACAGACTGGTGTGCGGCTGCAATAAGCGGAACTATTTTTATTTAATCAAACAAATTAGTTCTCTGCATGCATTGCACCCTCACTTCTGTGGTATAATTCATGTGTTGATTTTTCTCCTTGTGTTGTGGGGGTGGGGAGGGCGGATGGTGGTTGCGGTAATGGAGTGTACTGGGCCATTGTCACACCACAGCAGCTCCCAGCTTGACCTCCCTAACCCTGTCCCCCCACCCCCACCCCCACCTCCCCACCACTCTCCTACCTCTTTCTAGATCTCATTACACCCTGATAGGGCAGAGCAAAGGCAGCATAAGAGACAGAGAACTGAATGTCACATATGGATGAGGACGTCCAAGAGACAAAAGCAGTGCTTCCAGGCGCTTGCCCAGGTAAGAGGCTTGCTGTGGAGAGAGTGACTCAAGCTAACCTCAAACAACGTTCTTTTCTTGTTTTTTTCTGTTTCTCCACTTCACACATACTGCTGGCTTGGATTGAAAATACCGCCGTTGTCAATTTTCTCCTTTGCAGAGGAGCCATTGATGGAGCCTTGCCTCATGCTGCAGCGAGGCGTCTTCAATCAATGCGACTGCCCCACTTTCTCTATCTATGCATGTGTCTGTTTGCCACTGGAGCCTGAAAGGAGGCTGCTGATGGTGGCAGCGATGGCCATGGTGGTGATGTTGGTGGTGATGATGATGATGCGATGGCAGTGGCGCTTTTCACATTATTTCTGGCTTAGCTCACCATGTTTACTGAAAGACTCTCTTCGGTGACGGGTATTCTTGGGTGGATAATACGGATCACGTTGTTATTGCTTAAGAATACGCGTAGTCGAGGAGAGTCCTCTCTTCGCCCAACATCAACAACACCCCCTAGCCCCCGACATTCACCCACCCACCTCATCCCGACTACTCACCCACCCAGGGACGACTGTCAGATTGGATGAAGCCACACCTCCAACTTCCACCCTTCCAAAAAGAAAAACTCACCTCTTCTGTGATCTGTACTGCATTGCAATGTATTTTTTCTGCACACTTCCTGTCTGTTGAGCCATGGTTAGAGGTCAAGAGTATCCTTATGTCTGTCCCACCACGTATCTGTCAGTCTGTCTGTCTCCATGGCGTTGGACAGCATAGTGAGTTTTTGTTTTGTCTGTGTGTGTTTTGCGTGTGTGTGTGTGTGTGTGTATGTGTGTGTGTGTGTGTGTGTGTGTGTGTGTGTGTGTGTGTGTTTGTGGTTGTGTGTGTGTGTGTATGTGTGTGTGTGTGTATGTCAGAAATGTTGCTTCAAGATTGTCCAGTCACACAGAGGAAAATTGGTGTATTGTCTTGATAGCAAATTCTTATTATTACCTTCTTCGACAAGCTACAGCCTGAATATGTGCTGGGAGTCAACCTTGGCTATAACAACTCTTGAAGGCATAAGAAAAAAACATTGCAGAATGCTGAATTTTAGTGCTATCATCACCATATTAAGTATAGGATATAAAGTCTTGTGGCTGTAGTTCCATTTAATTTCCAGGATGACTAATATGGCTAGATTGACTTGTCATATTGGCCTTGGGCCCCAGGCTAATAATTAGCTAGTGGGCTTGCATTGAAGCTCCTTTCCAACATCCCTCTCTGAAATTTGCAAAAACTAATTGGCCCCAAGGTTTGTCAGGCGGTAATTTGATTAAATACAAATAATATAGGAGCATGCAACATGAGAATGCAAAACTGAAATAATGAAAGTCTAGAAGCTAGATTTTGACAGGGATCCTTTTCAAAACAAGGCCTCAGGATTAGGAGATAAAACAGGGCCCACCTTTAGGCCATTATCATGCCATCGGATATTGTATTTAAATTGTGCCTGTTTTAAAACAGAAAGAAAGAAAGAATAAAAAATAGCTAAGAAACAATAAATATGCCTAGTTTTTTGGGGGCCCTGGAGCACTAAAGCCCCAGGGCAGTTGCTTGCTTTGTCATTGGTAATCAAACCCTCCTAACTAGATATAGCTGCAGGATTACACTTTTATTTATGTGAAATGAAACTAAAGGTGGTTAAGGATGACTTAGACTGATTCTGACTTTCTTGATAATACACTCCAAAAGTTTTCAGAAAAGAGAAGCAAACTATGGCTGCAACTTATCAGTACTGTTTGTTTTAATTTTGATTAATCATTCAATTATTTGTAAATCAGTTAATCATCTATTCAACAGTATAACACCGTAATAGAGTGAAAATATACTGTCAAAGTTTCCTTTATTGACATATTCAGATTGCTCATTTTGTCCAACCAGCAGTCCAAAACCCAAAGATAGTCATGGCAGCTCTTTACAACTGACTGGAAACTGGAAGGGACAGTCAGTTTATTATTACATTAAAAGGGCCTGACAGCAACTATTTTTTTTTTTTTAATCATCGAATAATCTGGTAATTATTCTCTCAATGAGTTGATTGGTATAGAAAATGATTAGTGTAGAAAATGAATGTTCCCACAGTCAAGTTTAAACCCTAAATATATTTAGTTTATGATCAAATCGAAGAGAGAAAAGCAGCAAATCCTCACAAACTGTAACCACAGAATGTTTAGCATTTGTCCTGGATTAATGATTTTAATAAGTAATTGAGTACTAAATTTGTTGCTGATTATTTTTTTTGTCACTTAAAAAAAAGATTCAATGAATAAGTTCTAATCAATTAATAATCAAAAGAATTCTAAAACGGATTCATTTGCCAGTGCACAAAAAAGGGGCTAAAATCAGATAAATGTTTGATTTCACTGGGAAAGTTTTGGACCTACTGATGGTCTAAAGGCTGTGTCAGGTCTCACGATGACAAAATCCTCTGCAGGAAAACACTGAATAAAAATGATATATTAAAAAAATGCTCAGCATTATAACAAAGATGAGCAAATATTATCTGCGGTACCTTAAGTCCAGAAAAATCAGTATTTCCTTGACCAGAATGAGTATGTCTGTACTACTTAATGAGGTATCAGCAGATAGTATTGTCCAGTATTTCATCTGGCTGTGGTTATAGAGTGGAACCACCTCTTATTCAAGTTAATTTTGTGCTTTTGTTATGGGTTTGAGCTGAGCTGAGCAACCCCTTACCTTTTGCCCTTCTTGCCCATTTTTTTATACTAATAGATGCTCAAATTACATTTATTGTAGTGAGGTTGATGCCGCATGTAAAACTGCTGCTGCCATGGACCCTCTAAAAACACATATGGCTGAGAAAAAAAAAAAATATACATCATGAGAGTCAACAGCTCAATTTATGCATTGAGTAAAGAGGCGTCTAGATAAACAATTACCCCTGGCTCAAATGGTCTATAACCAGCTTTTTCTGTGTTGCTGACCAGGGCGATACACCATGAATATAGATTCCCCCTCCATGTCTGATGCCACATTCTGAACCTTAACACCCATGTAAAATCCATTTAAACACCTAATAGGATAAACTTGACTCTTACAGCCACGTCTTCACACATGTCACTTCCCATGATCATACGCTGGAGATTTCCCCATACCGCCTGGCTTGTGTAAATGATTTTTTACACGCCTTCCTATAGCTGGTATGGAATATCAAATAAGCCCCTTTATATTCCTGTTTTATTTTCATGCAGGGTATTGCCAGGCAGGAGTTGATTTTAAAGTTAGACATAGCGTCATTCAGACATGCTCATAATTGTAATTATAGAAATCATCGAAGACATTACCATTTTAGATTATTCAAATAATACAATTATATGTTTAAGACTTGGTTTAGCTGATAATACTGTTCCTTTACCTGTGGAAACAAACAAAATATGTGTAGGAGGACATAAATGAGAACATTGTTTTGGTGTGATTGCAAATGAATAAAGATCACACACATAATACCTCCCCTGTATTTGTGCCTTGATTGTTAGAGATGGTGTGGATTTTGCTGTTTGTTTCCTGCATGTCTGTGTGTCTCTGGGTTGCTTGTTGTTGCTGCTGCAGGGCTGGCTTACATCACTGCTGCCACATGATCCACTCATTTTGCATCATGTGAACACAATATTCTCACCATTACAGATAGACTGTAGGTTCTCAATTATTCATTAGTTCTAAAAAAACATCTACATCTATCCGCATTAAACCTAAATTCCTACATAAATAATATATTAATAATACATTATGCTATCAAAGCTGCATTCATATCAAATTTAATGACTTATAAAACATACATTTTTGAATTCTTTCTTAATGCAATAATCAATTACCAATAATAACCAGACACCTACAAAAAGGGCTTGTCAGTGACAACGGTGTAGTATAAACTGCTTTCTTAGTGTCATTCTCTTCTCTATATTTGGACTGTCTCTGCCTGGTTCAAAATAGTTGTAAAGAACTGCTATGCCATAAAACACATTGTTGAAACCTAATATTTAATGTAATGGACAATTTCTTCAATGATGTAATGCATTAAGCACTGTGGCCTCGCTGATCAATGTAGTTGCTGTTGATGTTGGTACTGGAATATCTAGCCTGCTGGTTATCTAATGTGAAAGCCATTTCATCACGTCTTTCTCTGCATGAAAGAGCTGTTGTAGTTGGGCACTTATGGATGCTACTCTGTACTAATAGCATGCTGCTGATGATGATGAGGATCATTTTAAAGCTAACCAGGGATGAATTTTGCATGCATTTCAATCATTTCACCAACAGCAGTGAAATGAATATCATTTCCCCAGTAACTGTGAATTATCTCTGTCGATAAAATGTGGCTGTAAATACAAATAAATCCCTCTCTTGAAGTTGAAATGTGAAATGAAGCTTTAATTAACGGAATACAAGATCTATGTGAAAAGAAGCGTTCATTCTAGCACTGGAGGCCTTTTTTAGCTATTCAAAATGAATAATCAAATGAAATTCTAAATGATATTTTTGGCAAATTCCTAGATTCAACAATCATTTACGGGAACCTTTTTTTTTTGCTTCAAATACAGATTCAGGCCTGTGAATGTAAAAGTTGAAACCCTGATGACGCTCTCCTCAAACAGTGGAATTGCTAAGAACTGCTGCCTAAATATTTTTCTCACTTTAAAAACTTCCTGGATCTCAACTCTAAGGCCTTTTCCACTGGTCCCAGACACAAACACAAAAATTTAAAAATAAAACCCCATTCCTCTTCTACTCTGCCTTCTCTCTACACCAGCCAGTTATGAAAGCACAGTTAGGAGAACAAGAGATGACCAATCCGGGCTTTTAATTTCCGCTTTTGGCTTCTGCTTCGCTTCTTCTTGAGTCTTTTTCAGTTTATTTTTTTTTAATTTAATTTACAGTATACATCTAAAATTGTAATCCATGATATTAAATTGAGATCAAGTGGCTCTTTAAACTAAGTGGAAAAAAATGAAAAAAGCACAATAGCAAAATAGCTAGTTCCTGAGAAAATTTGGTTAACAAAATTAAACAGTTGACCCCTTTTACCATAAGCCAGTGTCTCACCTGCCCACTGCCCCATTGGGGGTCGGTGATTTTAACCTCATGTATTTTTGCTGAAAAGCCTTAAAGAAATGCTTTTCTGCTAGGATAATGTATGTGATGGTTTCTATGTACACACTATAATTTTAGTTTAAGAATATATATTTACATTCTTGCTTCAGAAGAGTTCCAAATTGGTACTATTGTGTAGTAACACCACTTGTGGAAGCAAGCATATTAATTTGCCATTTATTGTAGAAAAGACACCATTCAATTCCTGTACTATTTTTATATAATATAATGCAAGTTCCTGGCCTGTTATAGGGACAAGTTTAGGGTGCTGAAGTATTTTCTTTTCTAACAATAGCCTGAGAGAAAAGTAAATTCTGCAAATGGTTTCAGAATCAATCCTTTGATAATTGGTATCTATCTGAATGAGTGCTACTTGACTTGCTAACTACCTGTTAACTTTACACAGTGATAAGTCTTGTAACAAAAAGGTTTTAAATGATGGCTTGTGAAGTAATGCATAAAACAATATTCAAATACATTCCTCAATTTTTAATATATATTTTAAATTCATTTATATAAGCTCATTCACTGGTTCTGGAGCGGTGGTAAAAATATACATGAAAGTAAATTCAAACCAAATAAAGTAAATAACTTGACAACTTATTTCTGACCTGTTAGATACAAGAATAGATGGGACCTCTCTAACCCAAAACTACTAGAAAAAACCAGGACACCAGGCTCTTTACACAATTGTTATTCACACCATATAACTGATCTACTGTCATTGGCTATTTACACCCTCTTATCACCACGCAGCAGATTAAATTACAACATCTTATTTGATTTAGCCCACAAAAACCCTGGGCATCTTATTACATTTTATCTCCCATAATCCTGTTAAAAAAATAATAATTAGAATCCTAAAAGCAACTGTGCCAGACCAAAAATACAAACACAAAGCCCAATCCACTGCTTTTCATTAGAAACCAGTGTAAACACAGATGCAATATATTTAACAATGTACTCTCTTATAATTTTTGTACACGGTCATGTCTCAGTTATCCATGAGGAAAAAAATATTAAATTTCGTGTAAGAATTTAAAAAAAATCAAGTAGAGAATACATTGGGTTTGGGCAAAATTTAAAATACATTTCTCTGTAACTTATGCAGTGTTATGGACATTATGAAGGGGATTTACAGCCTGATGAAGACTCTACTGGTGAGAGCTGTTTTCAGGCCTTTCAATACTTATTAGGCACATGATTAAGGAGAATTGATGGTAATGATGGGTAAGATAGGACTCAAGCTAACTTGGCAGAAACACCACAGAAAGTATTCAGCTTTTGTATCGGTTAATTACAGATCATCTTTACTTTGCTCTCACTATAAACTGAAACTGGGTGTAACATGACACAGCTTGCTTGAGTAGGTAAAAAGGAAAAAAAATTCTTGTCACTGGAAAATATAAAGAAATATGCAGTATGCAACATTTGGAATGTGAAAATGCATTCAATCTTGTAAGATAACCATATAGGTACATTTCAAGTGTAAAAAAAAAAAAAAAAAACATTGTAAAGAAAAAAATGTTGTATTTTACAGTCTTAAACTCTAACTGACTCACTATTTTTATTTTTACTGAATTATCTGATTTTTTGGAAAAAAAAAATTTAAAACATTTTGAAATATTTTTTTTTTAAGGTTGAACCCCAAATTGGCTTGGTTTAAGAGCCACAGACAAACCCTGTCCTCTAGAATTGAAGTATAAGCACTACTAATTTGCAAAGGTAAATATGTTTTGAGAAAAAAGTTATACCATCTGAATTAGGATTTTTAGTAATATAAAAATAAAATATCTGCTAATTCCAACCATATCTTGATGAATGCTCTTAATGTTTGTATGCAACTCAAAACACTCATTTAAGGTTTGGAAAGAGTTAAATATTCAAAAAGACAACAGTGATTTTAAAAATGACATAGGCTGCGTTTAGTTTTTAATATTCACCCAAAACATCCATATTTCTCTAATGTTTTGTAGCCTTATCACAACCACCCAGGATGTGAACCCCACATCCTCAGTATCAATTTCGTGCACTTTGATTAATCACCTCCCAATCAGTTCTGTGTGGCACAAGAATGTAGCAAATGGACAGGACTGAATACTGCATTATCCGTAACATAATCAAGACAACTATTGCATTACCTATAAATAGTTATTTTCAAAGTAATTTAGTTACAAGCACCTACGCAATCCTACAGAATAAGAAAGTCAGAGAGTATTGAGGCTCACACTAATACGTACTAATATAAGGGACACTCACCTTATCCTTTTACAATTCTTATTGAAATTATGTCCAGGTTTTCAAAATTATTTAAGAAGATGTCCAGTATTTATTCTAATTTCATTTAATCATTTAGACATAGTTTTTGGATTTATTTTCCTAAAATCCACTGGCTTATTCATTGAGCTTTTTTTCATGCATAGCAGGTGGGATACAACAATTCAACTCTTTAAACTTTAAAAGTGCAGATTTTTTTCTCTCTCCATTTATTGTCACCCACTTTTGAGAACAAAGCCTTTGCCCTGTTCTATAAAGAAAGCCCAGCATGATGCTCAGTGATAACCAGGCCCATGACAGTCTGAAGCAGGACTGGAACACTGAAGGAGAAGTAGCTTAAAGCCCTGACTGAATCATGATAACAATTTGGGCTCTCTTGCACCTCTTCCTCCTCCTCTCTCTCCTCCTTTCCCCTGCCCAACCAACCCACCGACCAGCAGCATAATTTGGTTTCCGCCAACAAGCCCTGTCTGCAGTATTTAACAATAGGAAATGTGCTCTATTTTTTCTCGTCCCAAGACAAAAGAACACAGACATTTTGTTCTGTTTTCCTTTTCCCTTCCCTTCTCTCACCCTTACTTCTACCTCTAGCATAAAAGTGACTCTAATGAAGGACTCGGCGGAGTTCACACACACAAAATACCATGCAATTAATAACTATACACTATGGCTCTCTCATCTATTGAAGGCCCTCCTAAACTCCCCTAATGTGTCTATAATGTATCTCTTTCATTCTCTTTTCCCATTCTTTTTTAGAGTCCAAATAGGAGATGAGAGTTACTATACAGGATTGTAGCCTTAATAACAGCAGGGTAAGTGGCTCTGCTATCAAATATGCCGGCACTCATTTAAACAAGGACCGCTATGAAATGTATCCACATCAGTGGCTCCTTGAAAGGGAGCTAAGCAATCTATTTAAAAAGCAATCTATTTCTTGGTATTGTGGAGATTGCACAGATTGAATGGGGGAGTCCAATTCTCAGTGGATGGCAATCTTGATCCCACCCTCCACTCTTTTCTTTCACAGCTCCTCTACAACTACTCTGCTTTGGGCTTCTTAGAAAGAAAATGGAATGCATGAATATGACAAGTATTCACTTTAAGTACTGCATCCAATTAAAACAAATAACCCAAAACAATCTGAACACAGTCCTCATTAACCTCTTCTGCTCATGTTTCATTCAATCACTGTAAAATGATGAAGATATGGGTTTTACATACAACATAATTTATTTGGATTTAAAAAAAAAATGTATGATCCTGTAATATTATTTATTACAAAACAGGAATTGAATTCTTTGCCTGAAAGTTTTAATTATAGTTAAATATCAATGTTTGTCAACCTGTTTTTTTTTAATAATATTTGTAGCCATCACTCCCTTTCTATCATCACATTTTTTTCATCAGTTTTATTACTAAAATATGGGGAGGTGAAATTCATATGCTAGACCTGTAACCAAATACAAAAAAAATAATTTAGTTATGAGTGGATAATGTACTCTGAAATGATATGAATGACACAGTGCAAAAATACACCACTAAGTTTAACCTTTACTAATTCTGCTCATATCTGTGTCAAATCAGAAAACAGACATCATACACAATGGCATAACGATGGTGGGGATGAGCAACCATTAATCCACTTTGAAATTATTTTAAAAGTTGCTCCTCGTTACTACAGATTCTGCCTCATAATCATTAGATGCAGACATTTTGCAAAGTATCAAAAGTAATATGGTTGATAGTTTTCTACACATCTCTTTTTAAACTACAAACAGGAACTATTAGTAGTAGACATAAAAGGCTTTAAATCAAATAGGTATAGATAGTTTTGTGCTCATGGTTTTAAGACATTCAGCATGGAAAATTCTCAATAAATTTTAAATATGGTCATCAGTTTTCACCAGACTTGTCATAAAGCTTGACTGATGTAGCACAGGTGTTATTTACCTCAAGATCTGATATTGGCCTGATGCCTTAAATATCATGCATCGTCTGACTTACAGAAATAACACACTGATTTTATGGACCATCTCCAAAGTGCATGTGAAATGGTCAAGAGAGCTTTTCACATTTTTGGTAATATATTTCTTTTGTTTCATCTCAGACATTACAACATCACTCCAATCTAGGCCTTATTAAATTGCATGCACTTACTTTTTATTTATTTATTTTTAAATTATATGTAAAGTATGGCCTATTTCACTATTGTGGGAAGTTGTTGTCCAAAAGATTTCTCAATTTTATCAGATGTTCTAAAACATCATTATCATGATATACTGTATTTATTTACCCAAACTTTATTTAAATCTATGCCTCCTGACAATCTCCAGTTTTTAAAGAACATTTATGCAATAAGGTACAAAGTGTAATTCTAATGGATTTTTATACTGTTCATCCCCACTTTCTGTTTTTGATAATTCATTTAAATGTAGACTGTCAAAGTTTTAGTTTAGACTCTGTATAAAAAAATTTTTTTTGTTTTTTTTTTGGGTTGCAAATACACATCACTCTTTAGTTTTTGATTAGATTAATATAATTTCATTTTGTGAGCCACTAAATTGAATATTTTACCTTTATAAAAGGCAGCATAAAGAGATTTAACACAGGAAATGAAGCATTTTGGAAAATTTCCAAGAAGTACTGGTATCGACCAACCCACTTCTGGTGTAAATACAGATATGTTTATAGAATTAATAGATACAAGTACAGGTCAGACAACCAGACAGGTTTTAAACCAAAGTATCACTCCATCTAAAACACCAGGTTCATTTGCCAACAATTATATTCACTTGTGGAAATGTTGAAGTATCTGTACAGTGAAAAAAAAAAAACAAAACATTAAACATGCATTAAAATACTTACACAGAAAAAAAGTGATGCTAAAAAAGTGATGACAACAGTGTTGTCAGACTGGAAAAATACTAACCAGTTTTTTTCTGTTGAAATGACTAGATAAGCATAGATTGACACATCTTTGTTGATGGTACTTCCAACTGTGTTGTCCTTACATTGCGGTAACAGTAGCTTGTGACAGCTTCTGTATATGCACTTGTGTCCTGTCTCTCTTTTATTAGTCATATGCACATGTGCTCACATATGTACATACATAAAGAGTGTGAATCAGCAAAAAATTTACCGACTGCACTTGCTGATATAACTTGTCTGAAACAGGACTTGCATAATTTTTTTTCTTTTAAAGCTATTTTAAATTTTTTCACATAATACAAATCTGAGAAAAAAACAACTTATATTTAAAGTTGACATATGACAGATTTTAATAATATCAACTACTGTTACTTTTGTCCAGTAAAGAAATTTTTTTTAGAACAGTGACAAGAACAGCACTGAAGATGGAAATTTTTTTCTGCTAGACTGGGGCAAATTTCCAACAGTGCCAGAGCAGTTATCACTAAGAAGTATCATTAAGGCTGTGGCTATTTATAACACCTGTACCAATAATTCATCACATGTACTTGTAAACCAACATCACATTGATATCTCAGTCATCATTATAAAATATCAAAAGGAATGATGAATGATTAATTTAACTCAAACCACAACAGACTTTATAAAGTGCTTCACAATTTAGGATTGAATGTAAATATAATTTACAGGGAAATAATAGTTCAAATGACAAAATTCATCCCTCATGAATGATTATTTAAAAGTAAGCCTATAAATTTGCCCCAAATTGAAATTTTACAAATATATATTCAGACTGCTCTACTTAGCAAAACTTCTCTGTAGCATGTCACTTAAACTGTAAAAGGGAAATCAGAGCCAGTGGAGTGGCTTTCTCACACAAGTGCTAGTTTGGTTAACCCCCATTGTTCAAGTTTTACTGTGCTAGGGCTGAAATGTTCTTTCACACTATAGCAATACCTCGAGAGTATTCAAAAAATGCTACTTTATGGGCTCTACTTACTTTTATTGTGCAGAGGAGGCTCTTCCATAGCTTTCTAACAGGCAATTTAAAACATTAAGATTAGATATTGGAATACAAAACACATTAATACCAGATGGAAATAGGGCCTTAAGGTCAGAAGTGAGCTGAAAATCTTCTGGTCTTCTCATCTTTTTGTTTCTACTTTTGCATGTGTGTAAAATTAATTTATAGCACAATGATGCCGCTCCCCCTGCCCCAGAAAGAAAAAGACTTGATGACAGCATTACTGATGAGTATTTCAGCGCTCATTCATACTGTTTAGTGCTAAAGTCTATCTCAATATAATTATTTTCCCTAAAAGAAAGATTGTCGCAGATGAATCAGCCTAATTCATCATTGGTGCATTCATTGCAGAACTGCAGTAAATGCATTATCACAGCATGTAGAAATAAAAACAAAGCAATCTTAAACTTCATATTACAAATCAAAAGTTTGCACTGCTTTTTCCAAGTTTGTTGGTGCAGTATGTAGGCATACAAAAATTCTGGGGGCACTGTACTTAACAGGTTGACCTTACTCACAATGCTAATGCTGCTAGCAGTAGATTGCTACCTCTCAGGTACTCAAACAGTGTTTTTGTAGCAATTTTGGTTGCTGCATCTGCATACTGATATTCCGCAAAGCACATAGGCTATCTGTCTTTGCCTGATCTTTATATGAGGGTGATTTGTTATTGTTATCTGTTAATTAATTAGTCTTTCATCAATTGAAACAGCGGCCAACTGTGATTGGCTGCTGCAACGAAGGTCAGCACAGCTGGGGTCAAAGACCAACAAACCTGAACTGTCAGCACACCCCCTTTTTCTGCACAGAACTCTACAAAACATCCATGAAGACCCATTACAATGCACTGCATACATAATAATGAGGAGGCATGTGCAAAAGCTGTTTTTCAACATTAATGTGAATATGCCAATGGAATTGTTTTAGAATTAGTTTTAAAGTAAGTCCAATGGGTAAAAGTTGAATATGGTTGTGCCTCTGAGTTCTGGTAAGATCTGTGACATTTATCTTTGTCCGCACTCCTGAGTAAGTGGTATAGACATGAGTCTTTTGTAGGTTGGTTTTAGTTTGATGACTCATATGTTTGGTTTGTGCACTCCATTGTACAGCTAAGTCTAGAAGAAATTATTTCAGCAATGAAAGTGAATCTAAATAACAAGAACAATAAATCCATATGAAAATAAGACCATTTTTGAAAACCACCAACACCTTTTCATATTTTGATACTGTCAACAGACCTGTCAAAAAACTCACAATATGTGTTAACCAGAAGGTAGATTTAAATGGTAAATGGACAGTAGTTATACAATGCTTTTCTAGTCTCTTTGACCACTCAAAGCGCTTTTACCCACCCATTCACACACACATTCAGGCGGCGCATTTTTTTCTACACATTGATGCACAACTACACACCTACACATTCACGCATTGATTACACACATCAATTTGGGGTTCAGTATCTTTGACATGTGGACTCGAGGAGCCGGGGTTCAAACCACTCCCCTTCCAGTCGGTGGGCTGTACCACCTGTATATCTACAGTATGTAGTTAGGTATGTAAGAATTTGGACAGTAGAACAATTTTTGTGATTTTGCCACTGTATACCACCATAATGGATTTGAAACAAAGGCACCAAGATGCAACTGAAAAGTAGACTTTAATCTTTAGGAATTCCTGCCATTTTTCATAAAAATTCCCTAATTTTCAAAGGCTCAAAATAATTGGTCAAATCAACATAATTCTAAATATGAGGATTATTTTATTGCTGCTTGTTTGTGTGTCTCTCTGCCTTCCTTTTTGTCTTCAGTATGTGACTGCCTGTACCATGGTCAACTAATGATATGGTATGCTTTGGGGAAATGAGTCGGGGCAGAATTTTAAAAAGGTTTTCAGGCAAAGTTTAATCTTTTCTTAAGTTGGCACTGTGTAGCAAAGCCTCTGTATTTACTTTCATGAAAGTGTCTCCTGACTGTGGACTCTGACAATGACAATCCTGCCTTATTGAGGTTGTTCTTGTTCTGGCTAGATGTTGTGAAGGATTTTTCTTAACCCAGATAAAATTCTGTGATAATTACTTAAGTTGACTTCTGTGGGCTTTTGGTGTTGCTGAGCTTGCCAGTGCATTTATCCATTAAAGAATGCACTAAATTGTCAATTGTTGACTCTTCAAGATTCTGCCATCTGACTGATAGGTTTTTTTTGTTTTTCAGCTTAATGATGGCCTCCATAATGATGGCTTCCTTCATTTGCATCAATACCTCTTTGCACCATATATTTAGAGTTCCTATGATCAGCTACCAAATGCAAATTCAACACTTGGAATTAACGGCAAGCCTTTTATTTGCTTAATTAGTTTTGAAAAACGAGGGAAAAGGCCATACCTGGCGATGAAGCTGGTTGTCAGTCTATTGTCCAAAGACTTTTAAACCTCTGTAATGCAGTATTTTTATTGTGCACCCCACTGTCAAAATACTATCTATTTATATATACCTAATGTATTTGAGAGAGATCAGAGTAGAGATAGAGACAGAAAAAAAAATGATGATGATGAGATGATGAGATAGCATTTCTGAAAACTCAAGAACAAAATGCTTGAACGCTTAAATTCTCTCAGAAGCCATGACGAGAGACAACTAATCTCACTTATTTAAATATTCTGACCAAATTATATAGACATTTTAAAAGATGTTTTTTAATCAATTTGCACTTATTATTTTTTCATCTGTCTGCCCCATATAACAGTCTTCAGTGAATGCAAATTGATCAGTTGCCATCAGTTGCCAACATATGACCCATGGAAGTATGAAACTTAGGTCAAATGATAACAGGTGTTGGTTTAAGAATCTGAAAATGAATCTGCTATCAGTGAAATAGACCAAAACTGCTTACAGCCTCTACTGGGAAGAAGTCAAAGCTCACTGGCCAGGAGCCAGTGGAGGATTGGAGAAAGATTAAGATCAATATGACACCATAGATCAACTCGGATCAGATACATGGGTTACATCTCCATCAATATACAACCACCTCTTATTATGTTACTGAAATCACAGTCTTAGGTCAAAGCTTTAAAACTGACCCATCTCCTTGCAACCAAGTTAGTGACCAGCTACTCTCCAACTTTTTTCTGCCTGCTGTTTAGTGCTGGACAGATAGTGCCAATGGATTTATCAGAACTTTTTCACTGAAAGCAGCTGCTGGCTGCTGGAAACCAGGATAATTAGAAAACTGAGACTGAACCAAAACAGTAAAGTTGTAGGCCATAAATCCAAAACAATAAGAGGATAAATGCAAAAAAGGTATTGCAGCGCTCAGCAGAACTTAGGTTTTATAATAATTTTTCTTTTGGTTCGTCACTATGATTGAACACTGTGACGTTACATATTTGATTCATAAGATATTAAATGTCATTTTACAACCACCTTCAGCCATAAATGTTAACACACCATGTCCATGGTTTAGGTGATTTTGTGCAGTTCTGTGTCACGTACTCCAAGCAACATTGTCACATCATCAAGAATCATGCATTCTCAACCACTAGTTTTGTATAAGTATCTACTTTTCTGTATTATTGTTTGTAATGTCACCTGGTTACCAATTGATCTATTTTCTAGCTCTCACCCAGGTCAAGAAGCCAAAATGAGTTTCTACGCAGGGTGTCTGGGCCCATCTTCAAAGACAGAGTGAGGGGCTTGGGTAACCAGAAGGAACTCAGTGCATTAGTTGGAGTAGGTCAGTGGGATCTCTCCTGGACACTTCCCTGCATAAGTATTCCCAAAACATCCAGCTGGGATCAGTCCCCCTGGGCAGACCCAGAAAACACTGGAGGGATTATACAAAATATTCCATCTGGTCTGTAAACACCTCAGGATCCTCGAGGAAGAACTGAAAGACTTGTGGGGATGCTGTTCGGGCTGGCCTCTTGCCATCAATAACAAGACATGGAGAAGTAAATGAAAGTGGATGGATTGAATATCTTTGTCAAGACAGAGGGAAAAAATGATTCAACAAAACAAAGTAATCCTGTTTTGTTCTACTTATCTGTTGATGAGTACAGCAGTATGACAAGTACAGCAGAAAAGATCGAGGCAGACACAGGACTTCTTATCTCACTGGAGGGAATCCTGTTATTAATAAAGGGTGATTCATTCAAATTGGTTCCGCTTGCCAAATAGACACTCATCACAGTATTTAAAGAGACAAAGTACACGTCAACTGGGATCATTATGCAGGACACTATCCTGCCCCAGAAAAAGGAACAATGTGCAGTAATGCCCGTCTGTATATGTGCCCCGTCAGACCTGTCAGATGTATGACTATAGTTATCCCATAAAGTTATCCCATAAAGTACTGTATCACTTAACAGCAACAAAAACATACACCATCATTTTCAGAATAGATAAGATGATACAGACTTTAAAGACACTGGTCTGTTCTTATGTAAATGCTATTGAATATGCAGTTTAAATAAAACCAGTGAGGACCTTTGTCTCATGTTTGACTTGAGTGTGTGAGGTTTGAACAGCTGTGTATGGGTGTCTGCAATTCTGACCACCTACATATGTGCATGTAATATGTGGCATTCTTATAAACAAAGGGAGGCATCTACACCCTGTCAGTACCAGTGTGAAGTAGAGCACACATAGGGTACATCTTCTGCCACCATCATAACCACAAATGAATATACATACGATGACCCACGCACTCAGCAACCATCTGCTGCCACCTCACCATGAAAATCAGTGAGTGTTTTCTTATGATCTTATACCAAGCTAACAGACAGTATTAAAGGTAGATACTGCTTGTACTTTTTTGTGTTTGTTTGTTTGTTTGTTTGTTTACATTTTGCACAATAGCAAAACTAATTTTCACTACTGTACATCTATAGGAGCTATATGTAGTGTCTGTAACAGACTGATCTTAAGTTTTAAATCATTATCACCAATCTGCTTCATTTTGACTCAAGGGAGAGATGGAGCACCTCTGCTGTTCATCTGTCCCTCTGCAGGAGACTATACAACAAGAATTCTGACGGCATCCAAAGCCAGCTGTTAAGATAACCTCCTATCCTGATCCCACTCACACAAACCCTCAGCCTCACTGTTGTCGCAATCACTACCTCCTTCTCAACCTCCTGAATTATGTAGTCAATGCTGAACTTGGACTAGAATATCTTTAGACTACCAAGTATTTGGCCTAACTGTTAAATATTCATCTCGGAGAAGTAGTTTTGTATGTAGTTAATTTTCTTGCATTCTATGCATTTAACCACAGTGATTTTGTGTTGGGTTCTGAGTGCTGCCAAAGTACTGATGACCTATACTTAGTACTGTGCCTCCATGCACCATGTGAATGGAGGGAGCCCTGAAGCTTTTGCTGCTCTGCTAAAAGGCTGCTTTCACTATGACACCTGTTTAGACATTGTGTTTAACTTCTGCAACCTAAACCTGGGCCTGGACTATAACAGCAACTTGTAGTGGATCTTATCATTATTATTACTAATATTAAGAGTTTTATGTAGAACTGGATGTTAATATCCCTTAATTGCACACTTGAGACATGCTGTCTCTACTCTGTCAAGTAAATTGAATGATAAATGGCCTTTATGATGGCTTTATAAAGGGCTTTATAAATTGCTTTACCATATATTCACACACCTTCATACACTGATGATGGAGGCTACCAAGGTGCAAGGTGCTAACCTATTCAGTAGTTGTAAGGGGTTCACCATCTTGGTCAAGGAGACTTTGACATGATCAGATCAGGAACCTTCTCATTACCAATCTCCTGAGCCCCCCCCCCCCCCCCCCCAACGATACCATCTTTGGGTTATTAAGCAGGCATCCTCTTTCCTCTGTTTTTTGCTGAAAGGTAGTAGTAGTAATATGCAATATGATAAAATATATAATTAAAGTACAGTATATACTGACTAAAGTATCTTATTCAGTTATATAATATACTTGTGCACAAGCATACACAAACATGTATATTGTATATACATGTTTGTGTGTACATTTGAAACAAATAATGGTACTATTGTTCTATTATTATTATCTTATTGTGTGTGTATTGAGTTTATTTACTATTCATACATATACTGGGTATGTGGATACATGTATGTACAGTACATATATACGGTGTATTATTCATAGTGCACTCCATCCCTTGTTTTAACATCATTGGGACTCTAACAAGTCACTCTTTTCTATAAATTCTAATCTTATAATTTTCAGTCATTACTCTATTAAGTCTATAACTACATTATTGAAATCTTGTTATTTTGTATAAAAGTTTAGATAGGTGGTGTGATGCAGCTCTTAGTAAAAAGAAGCAGATCCAGTTGGCGTATAACATGACTGATGTATGTGGCAGAAGGCTTGAATCCCTTTATGCAAACTTCAGCTATGAAAGAGACATAGCCCTGTTGTATGGATGTGAAACTGCTCTGTTGAAGTTTGATTGTCAAAAACGACTGGCGAGTGACCTCTTACAATCTCAAGTTCTCAGAAGCTGCCAAACCACATGGAGATAACTAAGAGCATATTCAGAAATGAGCATACTCAGGATCAGGATTGCATGATCAAGTCTGATTCTGGTTTTACAAATCTGTACAAATCTTCACTCATATACAGCCTAACTAAACATGAGTTATATAGAGGATGCCCACCTGATGACTCTGTTGACTTGCCTGCACTCACACACAAATTCAAATTGAACCTATGTCCTTTTTTTGGTAAGGCTGATCAAGGGACATACTATAAGTCATGAAAGGTTTCTCATACCAGAGGTAATAAGTGGCTACTGGTAAGACTAATGGAATTAGTTATACAGTGATGGAATGTTGGACAACTGAGCAGGCCATGTCACTTAGGTGAGGATACCTATCCAAGCCAGTGGTGTAAGCCATGGTAGTTTAGGCTACACAGATACAATCTGAAACTAGCTCATACAACTGAGTATCTGCTCTTTGCCTAGGCGAAGATAGGAGTGAAAGATGCTTTAAAGGTGCATCAGGTCAGAGAATGGTAAGAAATATTTCTGAAATAACTGGTAAGTGTTTTGCACTCCACAGCTCTAAACTTTCATTCCAAATTCCTCATGTGATGTTTGGAAGACAACTGATAAAAGTCCTTTGATTTTCAAGTCCACCTGACACATGTTGACTTGAATATGTATCCAGTCATGTTTTTGTATGGAATACTGATGTTGTATAATTCATTTATACTCTCCTTAATTTTTAAAAAGAAAGGGGTAAGGAACTAGTTCTCTCTGACTCTCTTAGTGTGTATCCATGTCTTTTTCTCTCTCTTGAAAAGATCCCCCATCGTATCACCATATCAAGTGGTCATCATTTTTGCTTCTCTTCATCTTTTCTTTGTCACAATTACACTCAGTTTGTGAGCAAAAACCCTTGGGGTAGCCTCCTTGTCTTCTGATGGTAAGTAGCTATGACTTTCCCACTAAGCTGAACCACTTTTTGAACCCTGATGGGTTTGATGGGTGGGCATAGAGAGCACTGAGCTAATGCTGCTGTATCTGCTGTATCCCAACCAACTCAGTGATCTGCCATTACCATATGCTTAACTGTTCCTCACAGTTTGTCCTACACTTTCCTTATAGCTGCCAAAAGATTTCACACGTGAATTAAGCAAGAGACTTCTGATGTTAGCCACAAAATGCTTCACACCTCAGCTGTCATGAAGATTTAGTATGTACCTTTGAAAAACTAGGTTTCAGATGGCAAAAAGTGTATGTAAAAATTCTAACATAAGAAATGAGAAAGTATGTGAAAGAAGTCATCAAATAATTTTTTCATTATTTTATTGACTGCGGGCATCTGGGCGATTTGATAAAGTGAAACATTTTGGAAAACCTGCCCACTGCCACAGGAAAGTGGTGTTATCTTCAGTGAATGGAAGGCCTGGGATAAAGTCCAGGGAGATGTCTGGACAGGGGCAATGAGGCACAGGTAGGGGGGCAGGAGACCAGGAGGTGGATGACATGATGGCTTGTTTCTGGAGCACACAGACACACACAAGGTGAATGGATACATTGCCATATATTCATTCACCTCTCTCCATGGTGAGCCACCATCCTGGTGTTGTTCGACAGCTTTGATGAGTAAGCCCAAAGAATGACCTGAGGCCGATGGGGCAGGGGAAGAAAAAGCCAGTTATGAGGACAACTTTATCGAAGGGGATTTATCGAAGATGTCTGCGTCAAACTGATGGGATAGGGCCTCAAGTTAGGTGTTCTTAGAACTAGGGCAGTATGAGAGTGTGAAATGGAATCAATAAAAGATAAGGGCCCAATTAACTCGTGAAATTGAATCTATTGGCTGATCAAATGTACTTCAGGTTTTTGTGATCCGTCCACACCAGAAACAGCTGTTCCAACCCCCTCCAGCCGGTGTCGCCAATCCTCCACTTCGACCACGAACTGAAGGTGTGGGTCAGGCAGGGTGAGGATAAGGGCAGAGGTAAGGCTCTGCTTGAGTCTCTGAAAATTAGTTTCGGCAGTGGTTAGTGCTAATTTCAGAGCCATTGTAACTGTTTCTTATTGGATGGAATTGGTCAATAAGCCACAGCACCAACCTTAGCAGGGTCCATGTTAATACTGTTTTGGCCATTGAATATATCAGTAAAGACATGGAGGGGACATGGAATTTACAATTTTCAACTTTAAAAAAAAGCTGATGGTCCAGGAGCTGTTGAAGAATCTGTTGGATTGATGTTGAATGCGTGTGTCCTCCTCTGGTGAAAAGATAAGGATGTTTTCAAGGTGCAAAAAGACATGCTTGCTGAGTATATCTGACAGAACATCATTACCAAAAGCCTGAAACACAGCTAGAGCATTACTGAGTCCATACAGTATTAGGAGACACTCATAACGACTGCCAGATTTGTTGTAGGCAGTTTTCCATTCAACCTCTGTCTAAATGATAAGCATTTCTAAGCTCGAGCTTAGTGAAAACCTTAGCTCCTTGTAGCGTTTCAAAAGCAAAAGCAATGAGAGGAAGAAGGTACCTGTTCTTATCAGGGATGTCATCCATTCCTCAACAGTCAATGCAAGGGTGGAGAGATTTATCTTATCTGCAAGGAGAAACCATGCACCAGCAGGAAGGGATGAGGGACTGATGATCCCAGCTTTAAAGGAGGATGAGGTGTATTTATTTATGGCCTTGCGCTCATGGCAGAGAGTGAGTACAGATAGTCCTTGGGTGGCAAGGAACCAGGTAGAAGGTTGTTAGTATAGTTGTACTCATGATGAGGAGGTGAGGAGGAGGTGCAGGATGAACATGTTCCTGAGGTCATGGTAGAAGGCATCCATGAAAGGAGGGGTCGAGAAAGGGAAGACTGGAGACAAAATTGCACCATGGAAGGACCAGCAGGAGAATGGGAGTCAGAGCTGAGGTCCTGCATGGGAGCAGGAGTCAGGAGAGTGGCAGGGGTATGAACCATCAAGCCAAGGGAATCTAATTGAGCCACAATAGGTTGTATTTGGTCGTTTATTGAACTTATTTGGCTGCTAACGTGTGATTGGAAGCCTTCTTGGTGTCCGTAGAGCTCTCTATGTTTGTCCTGGCAAACAGAGATAAGTTGCTACTCATGTTGTTTAAGCTGAGCAGCAGAGAGAGAGCAGGTTTGCAGCTTGCAAAGAAACAGTCCAGTTTAGCCAATTTGTACTGTAACGTTGTACCACTAGGCAAGGACTTAAAAGCACGACTAGGACAAAAGGCGGTGTAAAAGTTCCCAGATTCTTTTACTGAAGCAATTGGCAGTACACAGGCAGGCAATTGGATAGGAACAAGCAAACAAAAACCAGAGGGTTGGATCCAAAAAACAGAAGCTTAGTCACATGGAGAGAATAGACACTAGGAAGAATGCTGTAATGCTTGTTACAGAAAAGAAGACTAACTGGTACAGAGGAAAGGGAGTACAGAAGCTAAATACACTAGGAGAGGGGAGACAATGAGACATAGGAAATAGCCATGCAGACTGTGTTGAGGTCCACTGACAATAGCTTTGCATCGATCAAAAAAATGCAAATGGAAACAACAGGAGATAAAACCTGAATGAAAACAGTATTTCTGTTAGAGAAGAGACTGTCTTCTCATCAAAAAGGTGACCATGATGAAACTTGTACTGATGTAGTTTGTGATGTAAAACTGAATATTATTTCACAAAGGAGAGGATGTGGGTTTGGGGAAACAAATTTCTCCTAATGCATGATACAGCCAGAGTTCAAAATTTGTCAAGATTTTAAACCCCCAGCTCTGAGCCTGGTCTCAGTTGGAGACTATCTTAGGTTTCCTACCACAGTTTCAGATAATTTTGATTATGTTAATTACTTTGTTATTTCGAAAACATTTATTATCATGACATAAATATAATTCTTCTTAACCTGTTTTCAGTTGTCCCCTGGAGTGAGGCTTATATTCACACAAGTTTAAAGCAGTTACTTCTTTGACTGTCAGATCACAGTAAGATCTTCTGTAGAGGCAAGAAATCAGTTCTCTGTCAGGTATCCTTAACTCAGTCTAAAGCATATATAGAATGACTTCAGTATTAAAATGGATGAAACAATATGGCTATTTTGTGAGATTTCATTTGTGATAGAACCAGAAAGACTAGGTTAACATTTACTGTAAACTACATCATTTGCAGAGTACTCCAAGTTTAGACACAGGATGAATCCAAGTTTGTCAGGAATTTGTTCTAAAATGTAAAGTGTTGGAAAATCATAGGCACTGTACACATATTGAGCACTTTTGTAGCTTCACCATATTAAAACTGTGTAGTGCCTCCATTTGCTCTCAAAACAGCCCTAGTTTTTAGTGGCATGGATTATGGTTTCTGGGCCATGTTGACATGATTGCATTACACAATTGCTGTAAATCTCTATTGGATTCAGATCTGGCTATTGAAGTACAGTTAGATTCATAAATATTTGGACAGTGAAACAACTTTTGCAATCTTGCCTCTGTACACAACCACAACAGATTTGAAATGAATGAATTTTCAGGGGCTTAGAACTTGACAACTGACACTATCAGTTTCAGGGCCAGGTGTGGCCTGTTCCTATTTTATTTCACAACAAATGAAGCACATAAAGGTTTGGAGTTGATTCCAAGCGCTGACTTTGCATTTGGTAGCTGTTCATGGGAATTTTCAATACATGTTGCAAAAAGGAGGCCATACACATCTATCAGATTAATAGATTTAGGAGTGGCCAAAACAACAATTTGGTACATTCTTTTTGTTTTTATTTCTGGCGCCATTCTGAGTAAATTCTACAGACTGATGTGTGATAAATATCTCAGGGGATCAGTAGTTTCAGATATACTCACAACAAACCATCTTGCACATCCATCATGCCACAGACTAACTGAAGCTCCTGACCTGTATCAGCATTTTATGCACTGCACTGCTGTCACATGATTGACTGTCTGGATAATAATAATGCTCAGCGACTGTATCTGAAGGTGTATGCATATTGATGAAAACTGGAGTAAAATTAATTGTAAACTTTTACCCAGTCCATATATTTATGGCTCTCATCAATGATGGCTGTTCAGTATTCTTACAATTGATCTCCAGAATAATATAATGCTCAGACAAATGGAATAGTATGAGCATAGCTAATATGCAGGGCTAATATTTGAGCTAATACTAATGGAATGTCTAATATAAAGAGTTAAATGTAAAATGGATGATTTTTTAAAGACTTCTATAAATACATTGATCAGGCACAAAAAATATTGGTAACTGGGTTTAATGCTGAGGCTGATGGGTGTAAACTGGGTGTATTCAAGCATTAAAGATTTTTTTTTTAAAAAGAAAAAAGATTGCAATAAGGAAAACTGGGGAAAATGGAAAAATGACATTTGGGGGTTTTAAGAGGGAATATATTTTTTCTCCTTTTTTGTTATTTTTTATGTTATTTTGTTTTCTGTAATTGGACTTTTCCTCAGTACAATGTATGCACACAAATGCAAACATGCACACATACACACGCACACACATGCACACACACACACATGCACGTACACAAAACAGTTCCTTGCCATCATCTGTTGATGTAATTTTGAACAGTGGAAATTTTAAAGTGGAGGCTTTTTTTGTAGCTGCCCCTCTTTCTTAGGTATGAGTTAACTTCATTTTAAAGACAATCTCTAGAAATTTCATCAGCTAAATGTTCCTAATGACAATTCTTTACCTGCTTAAAAAATCTTCATGAGTGAATTAAGGCCTGACAAGTTAATGATGTGCTGAGGTTTTGCACATACCATGTAAAGTTATATACTTTTATAAAGCTGTTATGAGTAAATAAGTGAGTCAGTGTGCATTTATGAACTACTAATTTACAAACCTTTCTATTTACTAGTTTTTTGCACCATGAAGTGCATAGCCCTAATTATATTTTTTACCTCTCTATTATGGCAATACTAGAGAGAAAGAATGATTGGGAAGTGTGTGTGTATACACACACACACACACACACACACACACATACACACACACACATATATATATATATATATAAATGTAGGATGTGATCAGACTGTATCAGCAAGAACAGTCAATCAAGAAATACATAGAGAAGGATATTACAGTGGGGCTGCAGTCAATAAACCCTTCATTACAAGTGGGAGATCAGTGGTGCAAAATTTAAATAATTCAAAAAAAAAATATTTTTCATATTGTTTTATTTATTAATGTGATGAGTGAAAGATGCCAAGTCACGGTGGTTACTTATAAATACAGTTCTTGGAAACTGTTTTTGGGATTGATCATTAACACAATTCAACTAATTTTCCTATGAAGAATGGCCTCAACCCATAGTCCATTTAAACAGCTTGTATTATATCAAAACCAGCTTTTTTTGCATATGAATGACATGGTTCATATTTAAAGCTCTGCTTACCCTCAAACTATACTTTTGCTGGTCGTTATGGCTCTAATGTGATAAACTCAGTGGGTCATGGCTTCTCATAGCTCATAGATATGCATTATAGGTAGTGAAAAAAATATATAGTAACATATAGTAGCCATACTAAACAATACTACAAGTTGTGAATAACAATTCTAATAAGAATTAGTCATACATCTATGAAAATGAAAGTTGAACAAATTTCTGAGTGTGCATCAGCTGACAAGCCATGTCTGAGTTAGTCTGAGTAAAAAGAAACAAAAGTACAAATAAACTTTTGACACTGTGAATGGTGTGTTTCCTTCCACTCTTTGCATGTATCATTGTTTTTTTTTATCTGTATCCCTTGCCACTGAACATTATCATATGTAAACTCTGAGGTGAAATAATCATCTTGGTGTAATTCCTAGAGATACTTGGGGGACGGGAACATTTGTACTTCTCATATTTACCAATTTTGACATATAACCTGAATACAGCATTCGATCTCACAGAATTTTTTTTACAAAATTTCACAGCAATTAACTACTACTGTAGGTTTGAATAGAAAGCAGGACAAACACATGCACTTGCTATAAACTTCACTATTCCCCAGTATACACACTAATAGAATGAGTGACATTCAAACAGTGCAGGGGATTACAAGGAAGTTTCATCATGTTGCCAGAAAACCATTAAGTTGATATTTAACATTTCTAGGTTTGACTGATCTGCCTGGTGTCAAGCCAAGGTTGTCTCTTGGAGATAACTCAGAAACACTGCTTTTATGTTTTTTTAAACACTTTATTTACCTCTTTTGCTTCATCCAGGTTTATGCATATTCTTTTCTGTGTTCCTCTTTGAATGCTTATGGATGTAACAATAACAAACAATGCTCAAAGTCAAAAACTAAAGAAAAAAATTTGACACTTTACAATACATGTACTTTAAGTTTTTTCCAAGAATATTTTGAATCATTTAGAGCTTGAATATTCAGAGAGATAAGGGATATCATTATTTAAGGTTGTAATAAAAATTGGATCAACAATAATTATTTGATTGATTTTGCGCTAAATTCCAAATTCTAATGAATTCAATCGAATTTTTTTTAATTCCTTTGGGATCATGATTGTAAATTCAACTTATTTTAGACCTATGCTGTCTGCATTTTGTACATGTGATGTTTAACATGATAAAGTTATATTTCACATCTAAAATGTCACTTTTCATTTGTCTGACATATTAACTGTATGTTCTATGGTATGAACCATACTGTAAAGTGTGTTTTTTTTTTTTTTTTATCAAGTCCTACACCTCAGAAAAGGTAACCAGTAACTCAAATACATTTCCCTCCTTCACTACTTTAACTACTACAGAGGATGCTGAGATAACAACCTTAGTAATTTATCTTTGGAGTTAAATTCTACAAATTAATTTTATAGGCTGATTCAATTATTTCTAAACTTAATTTTATGTATTTAGCCCTACAAAAAGAGTATGTGTTAATATATCATTTCCCGTGGAGACCATTTTGTATGTGAAAAAGACATTTGAATGTGATTTTCAGATATTTTGCATCTCAAAATCAGCATACAGTATATGCAAACATTAAGTTAATTATCAGTCATATCATATGTGCAGTGCCATTTTATATGTGTTAATATACAGGTAAATGTGGTTTTGTGAAATGTAACAGTTCACATGAGAAAACCTCAATTTCATGTGCTATTTTGAAAGGGTAAATCAGTCTACTTTTGAGCCAACAAAATAAGTAATACATATGTTAATACATTTCTCTGCCATGATTTTATCAAGGCTCAGTGAGGTATGAGGAGGTATGGCTTCACACCATGGAAAACAAATCATTAGCAACAGTAGTTAGCCAGCCCACGGTAGCTGGTGCAAGCCGTCCCAGCATAGCTACTACTCTCTCCCAGCAGCTCCCGAGCAGTTGGGAAGTCAGGGTGGCTGGGTGAAAGTCCGTAATAAGAAGCTTGGCCCTAGACAAAAGCCTGTGCTTCACCCCCAACCAGTCTATGTTTCAAATAGATTCTTCCCCCTCAATGACACACCCATTAAGAAAACAACTCTGTTTATTGGCAGCTCTATTTTAAGAGATGCGAGGTTAGCCACACCAACGACCATAGTTAAATGTATTGCTGGGGCCAGAGCAGGCGACGCTGAATCATATTTAAAACTGCTGGTTAAGAATAAGTGTAAGTGTGGCAAGATTGCTATTCACGTCAGCGGTAACGACACCTGATTATGCAAATCAGAGGTTACAAAAATTAATGTGGAGTCGGTATGTACATACGCAAGGACGATGTTGAACTCCGTAGTTTTCTCTGTGCCCCTGCCGAATTTGACCAGTGACGATGTATACAGCTGCATGTCATAGTTCCATCGCTGGCTGTCAAGGTGGTATCCAGCAAATGATATTGGTGTTATAGACAATTGGTGGACTTTTTGGGGAAGACCTGGTCTGATGAGCAGAGATGGCATACATCCTATTTGGATGGAGATGCTCTCATCTCTAGAAATCTGAACAAGGTTATTAGAAAACAAAACCTATGACAACCCAGAGTTGAGACCAAGGAAGCAGAGTTGTAGTCTTACACACTTCTCTGTGCCTCCATTACTGCTGTCACCCACCCAAAACCCCATAGAGACTGTGTCTGCCCCCTGACCACCTAAATGAATTAACTCAAAAACTTGCAGAAGAGGAGCTTTAATGAAAATTAAGACCACCAATCCTGAATTACAGCAGAATATGAAAATTAAATTTGAACTCTTAAACATTAGATCACTCCCATCCAAAGCTGTATTAGTTAATGATTTGATATCAGATCATCATAGTGATGTATTTTTTTTCTTACTGAGACCTGGCTGTCTCATGATGAATTTCTAGCTTAAATGACCCCCCCCCAAGTCATATTAATACTCATATTCCCAGAGACACTGGCTGAGGAGGTGGAGTTGCAGCTATTTTAAACTCAAGCCTGTTAATTAACCCTAAAACTAAAATCAGCCATGATTCATTCAAAAGCATGATTCTTCAGCTTACACAACCAACCTGGAAAACCTCAAAGCCTGTTCCTTTTGTTATTGTGTACTGTGCTCCTGGATCATACTCTGAATTTATACCTGAATTCTCAGAGTTCTTATCATCCTGAGTCATTAGTACAGGCAAAATAATTATTGTAGGTGATTTCAATATTCATGTTGATGTTAAAAATGATAGCCTCAGCGCTGCATTTATCTCACTTTCAGTCTCAGTTGGCTTTGCCAAAAGGGTAAATAAACCCGCTCATTGTTTTAACCACACCCTCGACCTTGTTCTGACCTATGGCATAGAAATTGAACACTTAATCTTCGTCTTTCCACGGAATCCTCTTCTTTCAGTCCATTGTTTAATAACCTTTGAACTTCTATTACTGGATTACACACCATTAGGCAAAAATGTATTTACTAGCTGTCTATACATTAAAGCAAGCAACACGAAAACTTGAAAGGATATGGCACTCATCTGAACTGTAATTAAACCTCTTCTTAAAAAGCCTTCCCTTGATCCAGATGTTTTAGCCAAATACAGACCCATATCCAACCTTCCCTTTCTCTCTAAGATCCTTGAGAATGCTGTCGCCAACCAGTTGTGCGACTTTTAACATAATAGCTTATTTGAGGATTTTCAGTCAGGATTAAGAGTGCATCATGGCATGGAGACAGCACTGGTGAAAGTTACAAATGATCTACTAACCGCATCAGATAAAGTACTTGTCTCTGTACTTGTTCTTTTAGATCTTAGTGCCGCATTTGACACTATTGACCATCAAATCCTGTTACAGTGACTGGAGCATTTTACTGGCATCAAAGGACTTCCTCTTAGCTGGTTTAAGTCCTACTTATCAGATCAATTTCAATTAATCCACATTAATGATGAATCCTCCACTTACTCAAACGTTAGCCATGGAGTTCCACAAGGTTCTGTGCTTGGACCAGTTCTATTCACCATATATATATGCTTCCCTTTGGCAAAATTATCAGGAAACATTCCTTAAACTTCTACTGTTATGCAGATGACACCCAATTGTACCTATCAATGAAGCCAGACCAAACCAGTCAGTTAGCTAAACTTCAAGTTTGTCGTAGGGATATAAAGATCTGGATGACCAGGATGACCAGGATGACCAGGAACTTCCTACTATTGAACTCAGATAAAACTGAAGTTATTTTGCTTGGCCCGCAACACCTAAGAAACACATTATAATATGACATACTTACTCTAAATGGCATTGCTCTGGCCTCTAGCCCCACCATTAAGAATCTTGGAGTTGTCTTCAATCAGGACATGTCCTTTAACTCCCATATAAAACAAACTTCAAGGACTGCCTTTTTTCACCTTTGTAATATCACAAAAATCAGGCACATCCTTTCTCAAAATGACACAGAAAAACTAGTACATGCTTTCATTATTTCTAGGCTTGATTATTGCAACTCCCTATTAACAGGCTGTCCAAATAAAACATTAAATAGTCTCAAGCTGATTCAAAATGCTGCTGCAAGAGTATTGACAAGAACCAGAATAAGAGATCATATATCCCCTTAGCTAGCTTTTCTGCATTGGCTCCCTGTGAAATCCAGAATACAATTTTAAATCCTCCTCCTCACCTACAAAGCCCTTGATGGCCAGGCACCATCCGATCGTAAAGAGCTCATAGTACCTTACTATCCCATGAGAACACTTTGTTCCCAGAATGAAGACCTACTAGTGGTTCCTAGAGTCTCCACAAGCAGAATGGGTCAGTTATCAGGCTCCTCTGCTGAAGAACCATCTTCCAGTTTGGGTCCAGGAGGCAGACACCCTCTCCTCATTTAAGAGTCGGCTTAAATCCTTCCACTTTGATATAGTTTATGGTTAGAACTGGCTTAGCATTAGCTTGAGTCATCCCCTCCCTGTACTCCTATAGGCCTAGACTACCAGGGGACTTCCCAAGACGCACTGAGCTTCCCTTTCTTTCGCCTCCTCCTCTCTCCCTGTGCGCATTAACACCTCAAAAACGCTTGCTATTAGCTGCCCTCCCTCTCTCCAGCATTTTTGTGCTTTCTTGTCTCTTTCTTGTCCCTCTCTTCTCTCTCCTCCTTTTGCTTTCTACAGGTTTTTTCTGATGCTCCTGAGTCTGGATCCATGGTTGCAGACCATCTACTGCCCCATGAGCCTGATCATTTCATTTAGTTCTATTAGTAATATTATCAGCCCTGTTGGTATAATTATAGTATATATAGCCTTTAGTCGCTGTTGCTGTAGCTCTCTCTCTCTCTCTCTCTCTCTCTCCCTCTCTCTCTCAACCCAGCCGGTTGAGGCAGATGGCCGCCCACCATGAGCTGGGATCTGTTCAACGTTTCTACCTTTTGAAAGGGAGTTTTTCATTGCCACTGTCGCCAAGTGCTTGCTCATGGGGGAAAAGTTGGGTCTCTGTAAATAATAACTATAAAGAGTCTGGTCTAGACCTGCTCTATATGAAAAGTTCCCTGACAGATGATATGGTGCTATATAAATAAAGTTTAATTGAAGTGAATTGAATTTCTCAAACAGTGTTTAGAACATAATGTGGGAAACAAACATTTTCGAAAAAAGTATTCCATATAAATAGAGAAAAATCAATTAATTAACAAAACTTTAGGGAAGCCAAGTGCGTTGGGGGACTTGGACACCTGACCTTGGTATTTCTAAAATTATTGTTAGGACTCATCAAGACTTTTGATCAGCAAGATCCCAATACATGCATTCCAGGTTTGCTGTTTTTAGGATTACATATACAATATATGCCCCTTAAACCACTTTGAAGGCAAGAAGGTGCCACCAAATGGCACCACTGCAGAGTATTGAGACTAAAAGCATGTTCAAAAGAGCCTTGGATGACAAAGACAGAGAATCAGGCAAGCAATAGAGTGGATTAACAAACACAATTGCTGTAGAATATGTATTACTGCCTACAGAATCCCTGTTAAAGTATTAGCTGTATTAGAACAATGAATCATTTGAACAAATTAAAGTTGAAAGGAGAAATACATTACATTGACAAAATATAGAAAAATTATTTTTATAATTTTGAATACTTACATACATCCTAAAACATTATGTCATTAATTTGACTTCTTTAAGAGATGCAAAGTGCTATATTTCAAAGTTTTTTTATTTCATTAATCAATTTATGAAAAAAAGGAAAAAAGAAAACATATATTTTCACATTCTGCCATTTTAAATTCCCGACTTGTTTAAGGAGGGGCTTGAAGAGTAATTAAATTAATTTATTTGCCATAGGCCAAATAAATTAATTTTAGACAATAGGTATTAGATCGCATTGTGAAATCATTAGTTTAAATTGGTAGTTGTGTAATGAGCTGTAAAGGAATGTCACCTGATGGAATCTAGATGCTAGTGATGGTGCTGAAGGGGTGAAGAGCAATGGTTGAGGATTTGGGTGGATATGATGCGGAAGAGGTGAATGTGTTGGAGAATGATTGTATCGGTCGGATGCTGAAATTATGGCTGACAGCAGGAGAGAAAGGAATGCTTGTAAAGAAGCAAGATGATTAGCTCACAGAAGCTCTGGCAAAATCTGACTTGTTAAACTGAAAAAGTGAAGGCCTTGAATCAGCCGATTGAGTTGAAAATCGGGGAAAAAAGAGACAGGAGATGGAGAGAGAGCAGGAGATACAGTTAGGGAGAGAGACAAATAAACAGCAAGCATGAAGATAGTTCTCCTGATTGCACTGTCAATATAATCCACTTGTCTTAATGAAAAAGTCATCATCCAGTATTTGTAATCCAGCGGTCACCACCTCTTTCCAGGATGGCGTTTCTATCCGAATACAAACTAAGATCTCTGTTTTTAGACATATTTTTTGTACATTCAATGTCCAGTCAGTTCTGATTCACCATATGCTGCAACTTTTAAAACCTTCAGATTATATTTACAGATAAACTTCTGTTAAAGTGCCATTAACCTGTTGTTAAATGTTGTTAACCATACCAAGTTAAAAAAAAAAAAAAAAAAAAATCTTTACTTTGCCTATGAGCAGGAGCTCATTTTTTCTCCTTTTTCATCTAGAATAGTAATTAGTATTTTAGAGGTTGGCTTTCATTTTGAGTTGCCAGTTATTAAATCATAGCTTATGGAACACACTATGGCCTGCATATTCAATATCATCATCAAACAATTACGGTGCCTTTGTCAAATTAGTTGGCCAGCTAATCTTGTAAAACCATTTGCCTGAGGCCTAATTCTACAGGTACCTGATACAGTGAGCAATACAGCTATTTAGAGGTGTCATTGTTGCTTTCATTTTAGGACCCTGGTATTGAGTTTTTAATACAAAGGCGATATTATTATGATGTAATGTGGGAGTTGAGGAGATATATAATGACTGTCTATTATTATCACGTAGTTCTGGAGATTCATTGATCATGCATGTTCAGTCACCCTGGCACACCTAAAAAGAAGTTTTCATTGAGGACGAAATCAGAGGATACTATTCATCTTTTTGTCTATCTCTGCATGCATTCCTCCATCCATTCATCCATACGAATATCCAGGCAGCCAGGAAGGCATGCAGGCAGACAGGAGAAGCTTGACAGGAAAACTGAAGAAAATATACAAAAATATAGCAACATATGTTTTTTAGAAGATATCCCTTCAATCAAGTAATTTATAAAGTTTATAGAGTTTCTTATGTATCATGCCAAATATACATTATAGACCGCACAAACTCAATCATGGACCAAATCTGAAACAAGATACGATTTAATCTGGATCCAACTCTTATGCAACCTGAATCCCACTACTCGTAAGTGACACATCATTATCTCAATTTTTTTACATTTTGTTATGTTGCAGCCTTATGTGAAAATCACTTCAATTAATTTTTCCCCTCATTAATTTTTGAGGATTTTCTTCTGATGATATCAGATGATATCAAACATTAACTATGTCTGTAGGTACTAAATCAAAGATACAGGAGGAATTGAAATTTAATACTGAATTGGACAATTTTATTCTTGAAATAACAGGAATTACACATACAAATTATGATAGGCCTAGGGTCTGCAGAGTCCAAATCCTGCTCTCTGACATGTTCTTTTAACCCTCTCATACCATGCCCTTCTAAAGGATGCAAGTTATACAGGATTACCTATTTATTCCAGTTGCAAAATACTTTGCAACAATTATATTAAATAAAAATTATAAATATTAAAAAAATAAATGTACTCATATAATTGAATTGCATACATAGCTTAATATATATATATATATATATATATATATATATATATATATATATATATATATATATATATATATATATATATACATTATCAGACCAAATATTGATTATGTGAACATCACAGTTTCCTACTATACAATCTACACTCAATAACCCAGAATGACAGAGCAAAAACTGAATTTTAGAAATTTTAACAATAAATCACAATCACATCATTTTGGCAATGATGACAGCCTTGAGCTTTCTTCGGTATGACGCAACAAGGTTTATACACCTGGATTTTGGGATTTTCTGCTATTCCCCTCTGCAGATCCTCTCAGGCTCTGTCAGGTTGGATGGGGCCTGTTGGTTGACAGCCATTTTTAGGTCTTTGAGCTCTGTAGACTGTTCCTTCAACCTAATGGCTTGATTGATAAGCATTGACAGCAGTGAGACTGTATCAAATCATGTCCAATCAATAGAATTTACCACACGCAGACTCCAGTCAAGGTTTAGAAACATTTCAGAGATGATCAGGAGAAATGGAATGTACCTGAGTTAAATTTCAAGGGGCATAGAAAAGGATTTTGATACTTACATCAATACAGGATTCCAGTTTTCAAATTTCAATACAATTGCAAAAGTTCTAAAAATTCTATCATCACTGTCATTATGGAATATTGAGTTTAAATTGATATCCAGCATGATGTGGAAGAGGTGAATGGGCTGAATGCAAGAGTTGAACTGGTGGGACAACTCAAGCAATTCACCAGAACAATGGTCCTGCATCCAGCATTTTTTGGCTTAGAGTCTTTCTATCTTGGATTCTTTGTTTACTTATTTTATATATGCAATGGCATTAATTGACAGCTGTTAATTGGAAAACACAGCACTACACATTATCAGGCGGTTTCCCTTTGAATATTCAGTCATGTCCTTCAAATCCACCTGAAACTGTTTATCTATACCATAAACAAAAACTCTCTTTCTTGGAAAATGTTTAGCAGCCTTTGGAGAAAGTGTTTCAACATCTTGTTTAAAAAAATCATTGTTCATTCTTCATTGAAAGACAAATTAAATTAAACTATGAAATGTTTTACATTGTTTTTCTTTACAGTGATTTTTGCCAGAGATACACAATGTTGCTAATGACGGATTCATCTATATTA
Source organism: Istiophorus platypterus (assembly GCA_016859345.1). Taxonomy (NCBI): domain Eukaryota; kingdom Metazoa; phylum Chordata; class Actinopteri; order Istiophoriformes; family Istiophoridae; genus Istiophorus; species Istiophorus platypterus. The sequence goes on from CM029125.1 coordinate 11,182,933, forward strand.
TTCATGAGGGCCTCTCGCAATTCTAGTCACTCTCTGTTCATTGTTGGGTTCTGGGTTCTAAATCAGTTAGTATTGCTTCCACTATAACAAAAATCTTCTCAGGTTCTGTGCAAATATGCAGAGGGGTATCTAAAACTGTCATTAATGTTTTAAGAAATTCTTTGTATATATTGTTTTACATATGTGGGCAAAACAGATCTCTTAGTAAAACAAAATCATCTCATATAGACAACTATGCTGCCTCTGGTTTGGATGATTATTCAGACAATCCTCCTTTATTTTGTTAGAAATTCTATTTCCAATATTCAAACATGTGGTAGTCTTCAAAATGTTGATAGCATGTGGTGGAAGAGTTGGTGGCAAATCCTTTGCAGGTTCAGCAATTGCCCTGTTGGCCCTATTGTTTATCAGTGCTTATTCCTACAGCATCCTCCTTTGCTTCTTGTGATGGAAATGTGAGATATTGTTTTCCTAGACATTCGGCATAGCATGCATAAATCTCTTTGTCTCATCATCTTGTGAGGGGATGACTAGGCCATCATGAAACTAATCTGTTGAAAAAACACGGTATAAAATTACACGTGGAAATCAATACACAAATGATAAAAAATCTACCACAATAGTCACCTTTTTGTTTTTTCACTGCTGATGAGAGAGCATCTTTGCTTCTCAAGTGTTGAAAACTAGCCTCATGCCACTCCATAATGATTGGACTTGCCAGTAGAGCAAGATGCTTTCTCATAGCACCTAAATACATCATACCCTTATATTCTTTGTCACATTAAACCACCTCTTCAGTGGAAGATTGTCTACTTACACCACTAAATGTATAAAATGGCAACGAGTCAAAGACAATTGTACCTGATAATGTAAGACTTGACATCAAATGGCTGGTGGCTTGATGTAGTAGGATCCATGGTTGAGGTGATGGTGAGGTAGTTAGGCAACCACTGTCAACGTTTGATGACCTGACAAGAGTGACCAACAACTTATATACACCACAAGAAAGATGTTAAAATCATGCCCCTTTTTACTTTTTATTGCTGGGTCATTCTCAGTCAAACCACATTAAAGACATAAACAAAGACAAACAAAGACAAAAAATCAGAAAACTCATTTCATCCCCCTTTTTTTTTGGCTGGAATGCAGCCCTATAAACCTGAATGTCCATTACTGAGTGAGTATGTGCTGATGTCATACCAGTGGTTGGTCAGCCAAGTGTTAGAGTTTCCCCACTGGCTTTTGCTTGTTCAAAATGATGGGAGAGACAGTTTCTAAATGTGTCATCAGGACTGCGTTTCTAGCCATTGATTATTCACCTTTTATATTTCACACTCCTTTTGACTTTTATTCACTTTTATTCACAACAGCACCTAAGAACAAATCGAGCAGCTTTTTGGAGAAACCTTAACTACTTTCTGTTAAAGAGTAGTAAAGAGTTTTAAAGAGTAGTAGCTTTTAACTTTCTCAATGAGGTTTCATTCCACTAGTGAATATTGCCAAAATATCAGCACAGCCATTGTCTTTAACTCATGTGTGTGGTGAATTTGTCAAATCACACTGTGGTTAAAAAAATCAAGACTTTAGCAGTGCACAGCAGCGGCTTGGAAACTGCTTGGAAGTGACTGCTGGTTAATATGTAGTCCTAATTGGCCATGTTTCGGTCAGTATTTGATACTCGTTCTGTTGTCTGACAAGAATTAACACAAAAACATGTAAATAGCAACAGCTTTATTGGGAATTTGGCTGTATTAAATTACTAAATGTGAGCAGAGACAGTAAAAGAGAAGCAAACAGATAAGGGCACTCCAGCCATATACTAGGTTTTTATATAGTGTTGTTATAACACCTCTCCTCCATCTATACACACCCCCAACCCCAATGACTCATATAACATGAAACATGGTGTGCTTGTGCACATGATGTGCGCTGTATGTATGCTCAATGTGTATGTTGACCTGGATGGAAAAACATTTGTAATTTTTGCACTCTTCATCTGAGGTTCATCCGCAGATTGCTTGCTTGAATCTAAACAGTCTGTATACATCTGCAGTTTGTTGGGAGGAACCCCTTGTGAAAAATAGAAAAAAAAATCAGTACATCAGTAGAGATCACATTTTTATTTTATTCTTGTATGAAATAAAAACATACCATAAACATACCACAATAAAGTGAAGCCTTCCCAACTTGAGCAGTGACAACAGACTATAACCAACCTAGGTAATTAAACAGATTTCATAATGTTAAATCTTGTGTGTGATGTTTGTTTTTCTCTGGAACTCTTCAGTTGTGAAAGAAATATTTATTCATGATTTCAAGGAAATAGAATTACAAATCTACAAAAATTACTGAAGAGGCAGTCATTTCTAGTAGGTGCAAGCTTTGTATAGTAAAATAAGGCATAAAGTTAGGTTCATAAATGTTTGGTGAATAAGACAATTTTGGGAATTTTGCAACCACAACGGATTTGAAATGAATGAACTTAGGTTTTATTGAAGTGTAAACTTTCAGCTTTCATTAAAGGGGTTTCGCAAAACTGTTACATTAACCGTTTAGGAATTACAGCCATTTTATACATTGTCCCTCATTTTCAGGGGCTCAGAACTTATTGTACAATTGACCTTTTTTCAGTTTCAGGGCCGGGTATGGCCTGGTCTCATTTTATTTAATGACAAATGAAGCAGATAAAAGTCTGGAGTGGATTCCAAGTGTAGACTTTGCATTTGGTGCATGTTGACTTAAATGATGTAGACCATCATTAGAATGAAAAAACAAAAGAAACCTACCAAACAGATGGCAGGAAGTTTAAGAGTGGGCAAATCAACAATCCAGTATATTTATAAAAACCAGGAATGCACTGGGAGTTCAGCAAAACCAAAAGGAAGACAACTATAGTGGTCACAGAAATCTTTCCTTGGTAGAGAAAAACCCTTATGACATCTAGCCAGGAAAAGTAAACTCTAAAGGAAGTAGGTGTATCATTATCAAAATCTACAATCAGGAGATGCCTTCATGAATATAAATACAGAGGGCTTACCACAAGTTGCAAACTGCTGTTACATTCAGGAAAAGGAAACCCAGATTAGTCTTTGCCAGGAAATGCCAAAAAGATAAAAAACCTCCTCAGCTCTGGAACAAAATTCTTTTTTACAAACGAAACCAAGAATAACTTGTACCATAATGATGGTAGGAGAATAGCATAGAAAAGGAAAGAAACAACTCCTAATGCAAAGCCAACACATCATCTGTCAGACATCGTGGGTAGAGTCTTATGGAATGGGCATATATGTCTGCCAATGGAACTGGTTCACTGGGGTTTATTGATGATGTGACTGCTGCTAGTAGTAGCAGGATAAATTCTGAAGTATATAGGTCCATACCAACTGGTCAGATTCAGCCAAATATTGCAAAACTGATAGGAAGGTGCTTCACAGTACAGATGGTTAATCGTGTAAAACATAAATTGAAAGCGACCCAAGAGCTTCTCAAGGCAAAGAAATGTAGTATTCTTCAATGGCTAAGTCATTCACCTGACCTTAACCCAAATGAGCATACTTTCCACTCACTGAAAACACAAATGAGCAGAAAGACCACCAAACAAGCAGCACTGAAGGTGGCTGCATTAAAGGTCTGTTAAAGTATCTCAAGGGAGGAAATTGAGCATTAAGTGATGTCAGTGGGTAAGAGACTTAAGGCAGTCATTGACTGCAAAGAATTTCCATCCAGTTATTAAAGATAGTCCTTATATGCATGACTATGTTGGTTTGTCCAATTACTTCTGAGCCCCTAAAAATGAGGGACTATGTATAAAAATGGCTTTAATTCCTAGTTGGTTTATGTAAATTTTTATGAAACCCCTTGAATTAAAGCTGACAGTCTATGCTTCATTCACATCTTGGGTTGTTGACTTCAAATCCATTGTGGTTGTGTAAAGAGACAAAATTGTTAAAGTTGTAGCACTGTCCAATATTTATGTATGTAACTGTATATCTGATGATTTTTTTCTATGCGCATTATTTGCATGAATGACGATGTCACATTAACATTAAGAGCTTAATACTGTATAGCACCACTAGCAGTATCACTTGAAATTGAATTACCAGAGAATGCAATGGTTACCAGACTAGTTGACTGGTTATACAGCATATATATATATATATATATATATATATATATATATATATATATATATATATATATATATATATATATATATATATATATATAGCCACAGCATTAAAACTGGTAACTGATTTGAACATTTTTGCTGACCAATGTATGTTATTTGTAATTTGGATGAGTTGAGGATTAGAATGATAAAAAATTACCATGGAATATTAACCTGGGATGTCATTTCATACAATGACCTTGAAATTGAATTACACTTCAATGTATGACCCCACCACTACTTCCTGGATTAATGGGGAATTTTTCCTCCACGTATAAATCTCCAGTACAAAGCATCTGCATGTCAACATATTTCAGAGGAATCTCAGCTGTCATATTTCATTGTAATAATTCTAATTTCCTTAATGAGGGAAACCCTTGTTACACCTGAATGATTGTCATCTGTCCATTTAAAACAGGTTTGCCCATCAGCTGGCACAATGTGAAACTGGCCCCATGTACTTGTTTCAGTCAATAGTATTCAATGACTTATCTGCTGGTTATCTACAACAGGAGGCACACAATAAGTTTCCTGTCATTGTCTTCTTTGACACATTTGCTTTTCCACTGCAAATTGTATGAGAGGATCAAACACTACTGTCTACAAGTAGAGTTTAGAATGAATAAGAGTTGGAATTAGGGTTTGTTTAGGTTTAAATCATTAATATAGTCTTAAGAATCTAATTTTGATTTGATGGATCTTTCCCAATATTGAAACTTTGAGTGTATCGAGGAAGTGAACCCCAAGTTTAAAAACTACTGACACGCAGTAGTTTTAGAAGAACAGTTTCTGTGCCCAAACAATGGAGTTGGAACCCATAAGGTGATAAAGTGAGAATAAAGTCTGGAAGTAAAAGTGAAGAGTCAGCTTTTTCATCAATTTCAAAAACATCATCATCTCTATTTTTTTAAGTTAAGCAACGAGGTAGTATGTAGTAATCATTTATGAAATGGTGGTAATAAATGTTTGTTACCTACATACACTAATCAGATTAGTTTTAATGTTTTGTTTAATGCTATTGAGCCATTTTGCCACACCCATATGCAGGCACTATAAAGCATAATTTTTCCCCATATTTGATGGATGTGCAAAGTTTTGTTAGTTTTCAAGCAACTTTAGACCCTCAAGAATGATTCATTTTCCCTAATTACAACAACAACAACAACAACAACAATAATAATAATAATAATAATAATAATAATAATAATGAACAAAAAAGTTTCAATTTGGTCCTTGCACCGTCGCTGAGGGTTCTAATGAGGATCATTTGTGATTTTTAGCTGTTTTCATGTTTTCTTTCACTTCAAAAGCTCTCCACAGACCATCACAAATATTCCTACACATGTTGATGGAAGAAACACTACTCTAAAATAAAGTTTCCGGTAACTTCAACACATTGTATCTTAACTGTTCAATCTGTACACAAACAGGAATGATAAAATGAAAGGTCATAAATGTACATGCTTTAGATACTTTTTGGCCACCAGCAACCCTAGCAGCAACTATCTGGAGTCTTGTTTTCTTAAGCGAAGCTGGTGGGCAATTTTTTTGAGGTTTGAAGTGACCGGGGATATGTGTTTCCCTCATTTTGCAGTGCTATGTTTAGCTATGCTAATCGCCTCTAAGGAGCTAGGGAATCAGCCCATGAAAACACTGTCAACAGTGCTTGCATGGATCTAGCTACTGTTATGCTATGGTTACGCTATGGATATAGGAGCTCAGAAAAGAACATGATGGCAGGTCTGGGTTGGAAAATTAGGTTGATATTTTGTCCCACTTCAAATATGATGCCATCGCATTGTCCAGTGAGAACCCTTACAGTTACAAAAGTGCTGAGGTAAAATAAATTTAAGATTTTAAATTCCATTACTTTAGAAATATGAAGAAATATTAGGTGAACTACGAAAGACAGTGGTGTAATGTTATATATTGGCATCTTACACTAATGGGACAGTGCTACACTGCTTGCAGATGGAGGTTTAGCTGCACTGAAATACACAACTTAATTGTCATAAAGATTTGAGTGGGTCTAATTGCAACAGCTACTGGTTATTAAGGTCCACACAGCGTGGGACCACGTTGGGCACCAGTGACCTGATCAGATGTTTTAGGTAGGTTATACAGATATATTTGTTGTCTGCTGCAATTTGTGTTTTGTATAAGTGGGTAGGACATTTACAAATCCCACAGAAATCAATCTTCGCTGTGTGACCTTGCACAAAGGTTATGCTTACAGCATCCGGGGAGGCAGCATATGGATCATCTTTACCTACTTTTGTCGACATCACCAGCCCTCCTGCTGACAATGCCAGCCCTCCTGTCCTATGACTGTCTACGACACATACCATGAACAATAACACAATTGCAAGGGTGGCAAATTTACCCTCGCCTCTGTGTGGTGGGCGGCTACTCACTGTAAATATTGTCAGGCTCACGGCTACCATTAGTATCCGTTTGCTACAGTTAGAGTCAGTGTCGCTGTCAGGTTGTGGGCGATCAGGTTAATGTTAGTCATGGCAGGAAGTATGAAATACCAAATGATGGAAGTCATTGCTGCTGCAATGAACAATGAGAGCGATGTTGTGTTCAGCCACATTCTACCATTGCACTCGCATGATGAGGGAGTCCTACGTGGGTGTGTTGAGTCTGTTCCATTGCAGATCCCACATCCCACTCATTCGCAGTGGTTTTCTCTGGAATGTGTATATGTGAGTTTTCAATGCAGCAACTCTGAATGGGCTTTTGCTCATACTCAGGTTATGTTGTTAAGCCCAGGCTAATCTTCGTGAGTGTCTTAGTCCATTATGATGGACCTTTATGTGCACTTTTTGCACAAGTGCATGGATGGATGGATTGATGGAAATCATCATATGGTTCAAGAATCTTTTTACAGTGGCTGGCATGTACCCAGGTGGCTCTCTCAGCGATCTTTACTGCCATGTGGGTAGTGAGGAGGGCTTGGAATGGACCTTGCCAGCGTTTGAAGCGCCAGTGCTTCCTCCTTAGTTCTCTGATAAGCACCCAATCTCCTGGATGAATGTCATGCAGGGGTCTGTATGCCGGAGGAGGGAGCATGTCTTTCACCTGTGTGGCAACTTGAGACAAAGCAGAGGACATGGTATTGCAATATTTCAACATTTCATCTTCACAATGGTCAGTGGATGCAAGAGCTCTGTCTGGGGGCCCTACGCCCAAGGTTGGGGGTGAGATTACATCTGCCTCTTTTCCTCATTCTCATATATGTCAATACCAGGGGCAGTGCTTTTGTCTATGGGAGTCCTGTTACTTCACAACATTTTAAAAGTTTGTTTTTGACTGTGCTATTTTCCCTTTGTTTTCTGAGGTCAGTGCCAAAAATATTGTCTAATGTCCTGCACTGCAGCATTTGCGAAATGAGACCCATAATCACTACTGATTTTAGCTGGTATTCCCCATCTTGGAATTATTTCCGTCAGTAGTGCTTTAGCCACTACTGAACTACTTGCATGTTTTGTGGGGAAGACCTCCACCCATTTTGACCACACATCAACCATTACCAAAACAGTATTTTTCCCCTTTGGATGGACTGATCAAATGGCTCATCGGGTGGTCAATGCGTAGCTTGTGGTTGTGTGTTTTACCTGGATTGTTACAGGCACAAATCAAACATGGGTGACAGTATTTTTCTGCACATGATGAAAAACCTTTTGTGAACCAATGTTGTGTTAGCATAGTAGCATCCCCCCTTTTGACACATGGCTTAACCTGTTTTCCAATTTTGGCATTGTGGGGGAAGAAGTATTTAGGAAGGCATGGTTTGTGTCTGGTGCCATCTAAACACCGTCTTTGGCAATGTAGGCATCATTTTGTTTCCACAGCGCCCTCTATGAGGAAGAGGCAAAAAGTATGCATGTCTGTGAGTGAGTGTGATGTGTCAACAAGATGTAAAACTATCTGTGCAGCAGGTGTGCATAGCTGCTGCCTTCGCTGCTGCATCTGCTCTGGTATTTCCCTGGGAAACTAGGTCAGAGGCACAATTGTGAGCAGCACAGTGACAGACAGCAATGGTGGATAGCAACAGAAAGGCATTTAACAGATCAGGGACATATTCAGGGTTTCTAATGGTGGAACCTGAAGATGCTAAAAAGTCCCTCTGCTTCCAGAGAGCACCAAAATGATGGACTACACCAAAAGGATAGTGTGAGTTGGTGTAGATGGTGGCAGATTTTCCTTCGGCGAATTTGCAGGCTTCTGTGAGTGCCACCAATTCAGCTGCTTGGGCTGAAAGGTGAAAGGGGAGCGAACCTGAAATTAAAACTTCAGTGTCAGAGCAAACAGCATATCCTACACAATTTGCGAAATGCTAAGCCATCTACAAAGAGAACAAAATCAGAGTTAATAATTGGTGTTTCTTCTAGATCGGGTCTGGGTGTGCAGAGTTCCTGTGTTGCTGACACACAGTCATGCTCTTCACCATCTCCTGGGGTGGGGAGAAGTGTTTCAGGGTTTAGAACAGTGCAAAGTTTCACAGTGACATTAGGAAAATCTAACGACACAGTAGAATACCGCAGCCGTCGTTCTGTGGAGAGATGTTTTCTGCTTGAGGAGAAGAAGTGAAACAGCATGAGGAACCAAAAGAGTCAGATCAGGGTAGCCAACAATATCACATGAGGCTACAATAGCCTTTTCTGCTGCTGCTTTAAGACATCGGGGGAGGGCTGCAGCTACAGGGTCAAGTTTTGACGAGAAATAGTCTACTGGCCTTAGTTTTCCCCCATGGTTTTGAAACAAGACAGAAGTCATACAGCCATCATTTGTGTCCACAGTCTGTGTGAATGGTCTTGTCAGGTCAGGCAGTCCAAGTGTCGGAGGTGACTGGAGTGCCAGTTTCATGTCAGTGAATGCTCTTTTTCCATCAGGGGTCTGCGTCAGACTGTCATGTGCATGCATGACTGATCTGGCAGTCAATTCATGCAGGGGTTTGTAAAGTACCACATAATTAGGAACAAAACTGCAACAGTATGAACATATCCCCAAAAATGACAAAATTTGTTTCTTCGTGGGTGGTTTGGGAATGCTTTGGATCGCTTCCACACATTTTGGTGAAAAAGTTTTCCCTGTGGACAAGATTAAATGTCCCAGGAAAGTGATCTGTTTTTGGACATATTGCAGTTTAGGAAGAACCTGATGAATGTGTAATTTTTGCCTTTGAAGTTAAAAGCGAACCAGTATTGACTATCTTTATGCACTGGGACACTGAAAAATACATTGGAGAAATCCACAATGGTTAAATATTTTGAGTCTTGTGGCGTCTGAGATAAAGTGGTATAGGGATTTGGTACTCATGGTGCTCGTGGTTGCACAGCAACATTCACAGCTCACAAGTCTAGTACGAAATCCATTCCGTTGATTGGCCAGGATATCTGATTTTCTTGACAGGAGAAATTGTTGTACGCACTGGTGAATCATTGCAAGGGACAATTACGCGTGTTGAAAACTGGTCTGATACCCTCAACCGCTACCTGTTCCAGCAGATATTGTTGCAGATATAGCCTATAATGTGATTTTGGAGTGATAATTATGGGATCACAATTTTTGATCAGGCCTACATCATACTTATGTTGTGCCCACAAGGTTTGAGGAACCTCTTATAGGGGAGGGATTGCAGCTGCAGCTTCAGCTGACAGGCGTGAGTATGTGGTGTGAGGATATGTATGTGAGAGCAGTTCAACAGTATGTGTGACATGGGTTACCACTGTGTATGACTGTCTATAGCAGTTTGCTTTGTGTGAAAAATCAATCCTTCTGTTTCTATAGGTTGCAAATCTTGTGCTTTTCCACACTTGTATGCTAGATGTTCCGCATCTTTCCACTTGCTTTCCTGTGACTTAGCAAGTGAGATGTAGGGAGCAGAGCAAGGAACACTGAACAATTTTTGCTGCTTTTGAGTGAGTGGGACGGAGAGGACACAGCTCTATGTGTTCCAATAAATAGTAGAGACATTTAGATTCTAGTTAGTAACACGGAACCAGTACTGCTCAAATGATTTGTCCTGGCCTTCTAAAATATACACTTTGCAATGTAGATCAGCAGGTTGCATAAAATTTGATGCAGGGGAGGTCACGCGAGAATGGGCTTCCTCCACAAGGGAACTCGACAAGCTGGAGTTACTCAGCTTCCACTCATAAACATACAATGGTATGTTTAGGCTGTATTTACGACAGATGAGAGAAAGATCTTTGGTTTTACAGACCTTCACAACTTCGGGAGTGAGATTAGAGAAATACCCAATTGGCACATCATGTCTCTGCCCAAAAGATTCAAGGGGCAATGTGTTGAGAGCAGAAATTAATGTTTGGCTTTTGCTCCATGGAATCATGACAATGCAGTAGCGTTGTAAAATGTTCCTTGATTGCTGCACCTGAAGCACCGATAGAGTATGAAAATCAACCACTCAATGAGGTTGCATTTTCAAACTCTGACCTTTTCAAACAGGAATGTGTAGCACCAGAATCTACCAGAAAGTCAATGAGTTTGTTGTGAACTGTCAATGTATATATGGGAAATTTTTGAAATACCTCACCTTCATATTAAACATATGTTCCTACTGGGGGCCGTTCTAAATGTGCAATTGCTTCGTTCAAAATTGTATGTGTGTTTGCAGTTACATCAGGATATGTGTGTTTTTGTATCTGTGCATGACCTGTCTGTGAGGCAGCTGCAGATGGTGTTTCCTCAAATGGAACACCTCCCCCTTCACTGGCCCCTTGAAAGAATCAGTGTGACATTGGATTGTTCATTCCTCCCCTGGCCCCTTGTCATGAAACTGTTCTCCATGTCCCCTTTGTCTGCATCCTCTGCCTCTTCTGCCTCTGCTGCATGTATAGAATCCTCTTTGCTGAAGTGAGGTAGACATCTGCAGAAAAGTAAGGGTGGCTTTGTGCAGATCATCTGATCTGGCGTCGCCAAACATTACGCATAATAATCTTACTGTGGCAGCGATTTCAGGGAGCAGCTTACCAAGGAAACAGTTTCCAAAGTGTGTTTCCCAAACCCCAGGTGTGCCGCCAAAATTGTTAGGATGAGGAATGCCACTGTTGGTGTCGAAGGTGACTGTAATGCAAGTCAGAGACTGTGTCAACTTCTTTCTGATGGCAGGAGTTGATGACTCTCATGTCCACTTTCTTCAGAAAGCATTTCTTTATTTTTTTGAGGAGCATTGTCAGCGCTCCCTTGTAGGCATCATTGGCATTATCGTCCCAGTCAGGATGATCCACATCGTTGGTTGCCTGCAGTTTTGGTTGCAATTTCTTGGAAGTCTGTAGCAGAAATGGTGGTTGACAGTATACGTCAAATCTCAGGCATGGTGGGTTTGAACTCTTTGCAGAAGTTCAGGAAGTCAGATGCAAATGGTTCTCCACCTTTGGAGATGTCAGGCAGATGCTTGTGTGCTTTGTCAGTGTCTTCTTTGGTCAAGGGACGGTGAACCAGGATGCTCCCCTCTGCACCAGCAACTTCTACCATGGGCATGATGTAACTGGAGTCAGGAGAAGTCACCGGGAGTGGATCAGGAGCAGGATCAAAGGGTTGGTAAATGATTTCGTCAGGCTGGAGAGAGCACCAAGCAGGCTTCTCTGAGGGGTACATGTAGTTGGAGTTGTGCTTTGTGGACATTCTGCTCGCCTTAGGCAGTCCCATAACGGGTGTGAGGTGGGGATAAGACAGTAATTCAGCGGTGGAGGAAGCATGTTGATCAGGATGTGTGGCGACATGAGATGTCTAGGGTCAGGAGGGCCCTTGGTCATCTGATCTGGCAGACCTACAATGTCATCCAGCGGCTTCATATGGCGGTGGGTCGGTTGAGGAATCTGGAGAAGGGGCTGTTGGTCATCTGACAGGGCAGGCGTTGAAGTCGGAATCCAGTTTCAGAGCGGCTAACTGTGCTTGTGCTTGTGGATAGAGAGAAGAGACAGGCTGCGAGTGTGTCTGTTCCTGAGTGTGTCTGTTCATAAAGATACAAAATGCATGAGCATACAAAGGTATAAATGTTCCATTACATTTACACAAAGTTGAAAAAAATATCCAAAAAATACTTTTTCAAACTCATCTCAGGTTGAAGTCAAATCTGCATAAATTGTTGCACATGGCATCTATGGACCTTCATGATTGTCAGATCACATGCCTCAAAACTTTGGGTAAGCTGCAACAATATTACTCAACCCCAAATCCAGGGTTTAAGCAAGGCTAAGTTCAGGACACTTTATGGAATAACCCACTGAAATACCCCTCAGAAAAATTCCAAATCTCTGTGTTGCTCTCAACCTGAGAGTTGCATTATGCCCTGGTGCCTGGAGGTCCAACTTGCATCCCCTTGACAAACCGCTGGTTGCAAATTGCATAGGGGCATTGGACCCCTTCAATACTTGCTTGCAGGTCTACTTTTTTAGGGGTTATAGCCCAAGGGGCCTGGGGGCTATGCATGCAATGCATTGTAGCTCCAAGGACTGGTGGTAGGAACCCTATTGTAATTGCTCAGTTGTCCATCTTTCGGAGTCTATTTATTTTTTTATTTGTATTTGTTTTTTATTCCTATGTCATGTTAAAATTTTTTAGTCAGTAACTCCCACATAGTACATTGCACATTTAAAATCCTTACATTCACATCCTCTCTGAAATTAGCTGAATCTTGTGATATAGGCCATGCCATATTCATGCTTGTGATTTCTTTTTTCACAGCATTGCAAAATATTTGAAACCTACTTTTTCAAACTTCTCCTAGGCTGTTATTCTGATCTGCACAATACATAGCATCTAAGGAATCTTACTATTGTTCGATCACTTAGGCCAAAAATTGGGGTAAGAAGGCCTAAGAGTTGCTCCATCCCTACCGGAGGCTCATGCAGGCCAGCCTACCTATTTGGACCCTCATCAACTTCTAAGGAGGTCACCACTGAAATTTGTCTGATTTACTTTATCACTGCCTGATCTGAAATCTGTACAACCTCCAAACAGAAAACAGCTGAGAGAACAGTGGGGAAGATCATTGGTACCCCTGTCCCACCCCTGCTGGAGATGTTCAACTGGTGCTGCTTCTGCAGAGCCACCAGTGCCATCATGGACCCCCTCCACAGCCAGTTTTCCCTCCCTCCATCTGGGAAGAAGTATATAAGGATCCATACTATGACAACTAAATTTCTAAACAGCTTCATACCCCAGGCTATGAGGATCATGAACACACTTGTTAATTTTAATTTATATGCAAACTGTTGCTCTAGGTGGAATGGTATTTCATTCTTGAATGTATGCAAGTGCATGATAGAAAGACAATAAAGAAATCTTAATTGTAATTCTAGATTGATCCTTTTGATTGGTAATATCAGCCTCTTCATTAATCAAGTGCTTAGCTCAAAGCACAGTTAATAAAGATGAAATAGAAATATAATTTGCCATCAAAAGGGGGAATATTTATAGAGCTACCAGGCCATAGTATGAACCTTTCATTAGTGTCTTCATTTGAGGACCATTGACAACAGTGGCACAACCTTTGCTGAACATTGGGCACTTAAGACCGGGGGATGGTGGGTGATGGGCGGGCTTTGGATGACTCCCAGCTGCTGCTGTTTGAAATTGCTTTTGCAATTTCATAATAATAGCCATCTTTGGTGCAATTAAATCATCCATTTTTCCACTTACAGCTTTCACCTCCTGTCACCTACATGCCTTGGTTTTAATATTCATTTGACAGATTGGGAAGGGAAGGGTGAAAAGAAGCAAAAAAAAAGAAGGATTCTCAAAAACTGGAGATGGAGAATACATGGAGGTAGAAGGGGAGATGAAGAGAGAGGTCAACAGAGAAAGATAGGGAAGAGAGTGAGAGACAGAGAGGATGAGACAGGCCTTTTGTGTGAAGGCAGATTAATTAAAATCCTTCTGGACTGCCTTTAGAGCTCATTAAAAGGAACCACAGCCATACAGGCATCAAACAAAGAGCTGGGACTGAACCACAATCCTACCCCCACCACTGTCTGCTCTACTCACAAAGCCACAACATTAAAACAGGTTTAGATTTTGTAGCTGCTCAGTGTATAAAATCAAAAACCTGCACCTTATGTTTGTCTACAACTGTGTATGTGTTCATGTGTGTACAATTATATCTATTTATATGCAAGTTTACAGTATGTATAAAGCAATGAATGCATAACTGTATGTTTGTGTGGTAAGACTAAATTCTGCCTCTCTCACACATCCACATAATATGTGTATGTGTATCTATAGATGTGTGTATGCACATCTATACAGTATACTGCATGTGAGTGTGTCACTGTGTGGGTTCTGGGATTTCATATGTGAATGAAGCATTATATCAATGATATTTCCCTCTTTTTTGGCTGAGTCTCCACAGGCCATGTTAGCATAAATTACATTCCGCCAGCTAGCTGATGGAGGCTCACCACTGAAAGGATGGACTGGGCCTCCAAATCCCTGCCCATGTACTTGTTCATTTTCAATAAGGATTGGAGAGGGGTTCAAAATTAATTATGATGAGAATATTTATTGGTGCTTATTAGAGGGTGCCCATGGTGGCATCAAATGATAATATAATGGATTTATCACAACAATTTACAGAATAATCTAATAAGTTTGGTTTAAGGAAATTATTGGTTATATATTTTCAATTTTATGCTAAATGTGTGTGTATAGATGGGACCAGAAGTCTTTGACCACTTTCCCCTTCATTTGAATGTTTGGTGCTAATAAGAAAATATTGGTGTACTAACATGCTAAACTGAGGTCCATGGTAAACATTATACCTCCTATATAGCAGAATGTTAGCATTTTTCTTGTAAGTTGGCTTGCTGATGTTAGTAATTACTTGTACAGCCTCACAAAGTTGTTAGAATAGCTATAGACTCTTTTTATTCTGTGCATTTGTTCTTTAGCGGCACACCTTTTTGGTAACGAATGCACTTCTTGAGGACTTGGTCAGTCGCTCAGTCCACAACTCTGGTCAAGACTAAAATATCTCAAGTATTGGATGAATTGCCATAAACTTATTCATGTTACCTAGTGGATGAATTCCACTGATGCAAATCTAGAATCCTCTCTAGCACCATCATGAGGTTGAGATTCAAAATCTTATAGTCTATATCCAAATAACTATTGGATTTATTTCCATAAAATAATTTTTAGAAATTATTAATTATTATGAATTCATGAATTGTGAGAAATAACCATGTTGTAGATCCACTCACATTTATTTAGTATATTCAAGATCCCCAGATATTGAATTCCAGTGACTTTGGTGATGCTCTGAAATTATGCTACCATCAGGTCTAAGTTTTCCCTTATTCTGGGAAATAATATAATTGACAAAAAAATTGGTACAGATATGTACAGATATGATATCTAGCACCATCATGGAGTTTACCTTTTTTTTTTAGTATTTTATTCATTTTTAATCTTATTAAAAATGAATTAGTTTTATTATTTGATTTATATATATAAATATTATTGATTTATTCGATTAAATTATTGAAATGAATGAAATGCCATAATATTTAGATATATTATTTATATAATATTTATGTACATTCATGGTCCTCAGAAAAGTCAAACACCACCAACGTCATCAACCTGTATCAGTCTCAATCATTCTGTAGAACCTTTCATGTCCCTGATGTTTTGACAGTCTAGAATCTGATAACACAGGCTGTAGTTGAAGATATAGCCAGCTTCAGAAGTGGAACCGTAGGAGAAACAGTTGGACTGGATAGGACATTAAGAAATTAAGAAGAAAATAACTGCAGACATTTCTGCAGGATAATCAATAAGTAAGAGAGGAGCATCTGCAATATATATAGACAGGAGACATTAGAGGCAAGTGAGCACCTGCTGTAAAACTGGACAGGAGTCAAAAAAAGGAATGTTGATATCACTTGAGAGGTTGCAACTCTTATGAGGTGTAATCACACAGGTTGAAAACTTAAGGCAAAGTAAAAATAAACAAATCATCATTTTTATTTTATGTTGATCATGTATGTGAGTTATTTTAATGGTTGGCGTGGACATGAAGCCTTAAGGTTTTTGTTTAAGGATAAGTTCACATTTTTTAAAGTATATCAAAAGTAAAAAAAAAAAAAAAAGATAAAATATATTAAAAAAAATGACTGAATGTTTCACATTCAATATGATATGCTGAAGCATTTTTATTTGCCATAAAATTCCCCTGTTTTGTGTAAAACTGACCTCTAAAATTCAGAAGAAGCTATTAGATTTCAGTAGTCTCAGTTAGTAAGAAAAACTAAAAATCTTTCAAATATTTTTAGCACAAAATTCTCTCCTTGTGATGCCACACTTACTGAAATATTTCTTTGCTGAGCTGTAGATGCAGGATGTCAAAAAATTGGGAAATTCTGCTCTAAAGGTCTGCAGAATTTTAATAATATTATTTGTGCAAACATTAGAATCTGAATTTTGTGCCCTATCATTTATATTGAAATTGTTTTAAGAATGGACCTCTTGAGGGCCAGTGGGGACAGCAGGAAAAATCAGAGGGGCCACAAATGAATTAAATCTGCATATGGGAGTGTGAATGTTGTTTAAACCACACTTGAATAGAATTTGAATCAGATAGAACTTTAGTTGAGACGCTAGTGTTTGACTACAGTTTAAATCTTAAAATCTTTATATTTTATGCATTGGGTAAATGAACTGAATTTATGTATCACTTTTCTAGTCTTATCAACTGCTAAAAGAATTTACACTACTGCTTAATTCACCATTCATTTACCCACGTTCACCCCTTTGCATACATATTCATACAGGGCTTTTTTCTGTACATACAGTGCTTTCTACATACATACACACACACACACACACACACACACACACACACACACACACACACACACACACACACACACACACACACACACACTAACACACACACATACACACACTGATGATACATCAGAGGCAATTTGGGGTTCAGTATCTTGCCTGATTTTGGACTGGAGGAGCCAGGGATCCATCTGGTTGGTTCACAACCTACTCTACCTCCTGAGCTGCAGCTGCATTTGTTTGAGGTTGGTGTTGAAAGTTTATGTTTCTCTGTGATCCCTTAGACACACATTCAATTTGTATTAAACAACTCACCACTGAGTAGAAAATGCGCAGAGGGACATGTAAAGTGCCATTACCTTCCTGCATGGAGCTATTTTTCTATCCTTGGAGTCTAGGATAAATTTAGGTAAATTAGAAATTGTGGATTCATTACAGATATCTGTTACTGTAGTATAACTAAGGTGTTCGATGAAGGAAATAAAGTACTTTCTTTATGCAACAAACAGTATCTGATGGCAGTATTGGTAACCATTGGCCTTTAATTTAGCTCAGCACAGATTACAGTTTTATTTGAAGGAACCTTTGGTGGACAACATTCAGAAAGAAAGAAAAATGAAAAAGAGAAGGAGAAGAAAACATTAGAAACCAAGCTTAACAAAATATATTTATATTCTTTTTAAGTCTGGATTAAGATAATCATGTTAACCTAAACTTACGGTTTTTTCAGCAACATTTGAAGCTTTATTGAGAAAAAAAATTCATAGTCAACACTATACTTCCTTTGGCCTCAGCAATTCACCTGTGAAGTTTGAAGTTGATCTGATGAGCAGTTGTTGGGCAAAGAGACAGACAGACACACAGATTGGCACACAGAAATTCCTCCATTTATAGTTAGATTAAATTGCAATGATGTCTCATGTTTTAGCATGAATTTTCTCTATTTTGACTAATGATTCATAAAGTATCTAGTTGTCACCTCTCTTTACATGGGACCCTGCACTGGTGTGGTGGAAAAACAAAGCTAAGACACACAAAGGCCAAACCATGCATCAGTCAGAACTTGAGCCACCAGGCCACCAACAGTCGTTGGTCAGTGAGCTGATGGTCTCGGCTGCTGCCCCTGACAGCTGAGACCCCAACGTCCTTCCAGCCACAAGAGCTTTCCATGCCTCCTCTGTGGGATGGCAACCATTGCTTTAGTTTATGATTTTGCCTCTGTAAACTTCATTTTCTCTTAAATTTTTAATTGGTTGGCTCTTTGTGTGATTTCAACTAGATTAATGACGTATAGGGGTTGAAGTGGGATTAAGCAGCTAGGGGAGCACTAAGTAGGGGAAAGGGCCACAGAGCACACTCTCATGTGACCGCTGAATGACTGGTACACAGAGAGAGCCAGTAGAGACTGACAGTGCTGGTAAAAACTTTATGGATTTTTTTCACTGTCACCAATGCGGAGGCCCACCAGGATTTGTCCCGTTATGCCTTATGGTTGGTCTATATGTGAGAATGAAATAAAGGACATGTGTTGAGTATGGGGGTGGGGCCATGGGGTGACATTACTTTCTGATTTGTTGAGTGGGTATTTAAATGGCATGCTGGAAGGAACCCAAGGCTGCACCACACAAAAAATGAACTCATTTGACATTATAATGTATTAAACTGTCAATCAGATGTACTTAGGCTTGCTGTGTTATTCTGTTTTCAGTACGCTTTAGTACTTTTGTAGCTACCGTATTAATCTCTGATTGGAACTGGTGCTTTTATTGTAAATGGACTTATACAGTGCTTTTCTAGTCTTATCGACCACTCAAAGTACTTTTACGCTACTGCCAGATTCACCCATTCACACACATGGAAAAACACTTGCACTTGCTCCTAAATGCAAGTGGCCATTCATGGCATGGCTAGACTGACAACACCATACACACTGGAAATCAGTATAAGTCGGGAAGGTAGGATATTGAAGGGCAGTGCCTCATTGGTTTTAAAAGTGGGCATAATTATTTACAAAGTTTGCTTTATGATACCGAAAATCATACTTACAGATCTTTGTCCATCCTAGTCTAGTAAGTCAAATTCTTTTACTGTCCTAATCTAATATGCAGACTTCATTACCCAGTACATTCACCTCCAGATCAACATCAATATGTCACAATCATGAAGGGTCTTTCTATACGGTCTTTTAAAGTTTTTGCATATTAGGGTTACATACTTGATTGGAAACTTCTGATTGCACAAGTGTTATCACCCTCTTACTTTAAAAGTTGCATCATAGTTGGAAAATACATCATGACATTATGATTTAAGAATGTCACTCAGCTCACCAGGCTAGTATACTGACTTAAAAAAAAAAAATAGTGTGCAAGTTTTGAAACTCTTGCTACCTAACCTAATGGTGACTCCCAAAACCAATAAATTTCCCCCCAAAATCAAAATGAAAGTGATGCATTAGTATTGAGGGTTTACACACCGATCAGTTACAAAATTAAAACAACTTGTTGGTTTTGATATTCTAATATTCCGGCTGAATGGTGTATATCCATTACAATATATAAAGAGTGTTTATACAGTGGGCAAAACAAGTATTGAACACATCACCATTTTTCTCAGTAAATATATTTTCAAAGGTGCTGTTGACATGAAATTTTCACCAGATGCTCGTAAAAATCCAAGTAATCCATACATACAAAGAAACCAAAACAAATAAGTTCATAAATTATGTGTATTAAAATGGAATGACAGGGAAAAAGTTTTGAACACGCTTACTGAAATTTATTTAATACTTCATAAAATGGCTTTAAAAAAAAAAAGGTCTAAGATGCCTCCTGTATGGAGAAACTAGTCACATGCATTGCTCAGGTGTGATTTTGGCCCATTCTTCCACACAAACAGTCTTCAAATCTTTAAGGTTCTGTGGGCATCTTTTATGAACTCTGATCTTTAGTTCTTTCCATAGATTCAAGTCAGGTGATTGGCTGGGCCATTCTAGAAGATTTATTTTAATTCTCTGAAACCAATTGAGAGTTTCCTTGGCTGTGTGTTTGGCGTCATTGTCTTGCTGAAATGTCCACATTCCTTGCATCTTCAGCATCCTGGTAGGTTGTCTCGGTACATTTTTCCATTCATCCTTCCTTCAATTATATGAAGTATGCCAGTACCATATGCTGAAGAACAGCCCCACACCATGATGTTCCCACCTCCAAACTTCAGTGTTGGTTTGGTGTTTTTGGGGTAATGTGCAGTGCCATTTATCCTCCAAACATGGTGTGTATTATGGCATCCAAAGAGTTCAATTTTGGTCTCATCTGACCAGACTATATTCTCCCAGTATTTCACAGGCTTGTCCAAATGTTGTGCAACAAACTTTAAATGAGCTTCAACATTCTCTTCAGCAATGGAGTCTTGCATGGTGAGCCTGCATACAAGCCATGGCAGTTGAGTGCATCACTTATTGTTTTCTTTGAAACAACTGTACCTGCTATTTCCAGGTCTTTCTGAAGCTCTCCACAAGTGGTCCTTGGCTCTTGGACAACTCTTCTGATAATTCTTTTCACTCTTCTGTCAGAGATCTTGCGAGGATCACCTGGTCATGGCCGGTTTATGGTGAAATGATGTTCTTTCCCCTTCCAGATTATGGCCCCAACAATGTTCACTGGGACATTCAAAAGTTTAGAAATCCTTCTGTAACAAATGCTATCGGTATGTTTTGCAACAATAAAGTTGCAAAGGTCTTGAGAGAGCTCTTTGCTTTTACCCATCATGAGATGTTTCTTGTGTGACACCTTGGTAATGAGACACCTTTTCATAGGCCACCATTTGGGACTGAACCAGCTGATATTAATTTGCACTGACAAGGGGCAGGATTGCTTTCTAATTACTGATAGACTTCAGCTGGTGTCTTGGCTTTCCATGCATTTTTGCCCATGTTTGGAGCTAGGAAGGGCCCTCAGTTAGCAGTTTGTCATTTGGTGCTGATTGACCCTAGAGTACTTAAGGAGTGGACCTTGCCTGTCTCTCTCTCTCTCTCCCTATATGATTGAAACCCAGGTCACTTGAAATTGGGCATTCATACCTAATCTCCCAGCATACTTCACTCCACTGATTTACTGATTCAAAATTTAGTTGAATCATGGTAGATTCGTGTGTATTCTCTTTTTGTTGCAAGCCAAATGGTAGATAGATTCTACTTAGATAGTGCTGTTCTAGTCTTATCTGCTCAAAGTGCATTACACTTCATGTAGCATTTATCCATTCATTCACTCACATATTGATGGGACAGCCATAAGTGGAAATTTGGGGTTCAGCATCAGTGGATATCTTGCCCCAACTTGCAGACTGAACCTCCAACCTTCGGGTTAGTGAACAACCTGCTCTACTTCCTGTGCCAAAGCTGTGCAGCCCAAATATCCCGTCAGCAGACACAGTTACGTGCTGCTTCAACACTGCTCTCAGCATGTGGACCTTAGATATTTTCAGATAATGACAACAACTTTCTCTCCACACAAAATCTGTCAAAGACACACTTTGGTCTCCATCATACACTCACTTGGACCAGCACTGTGTTTCTAAGTTCTGTCTCCATCATTCTATTTTGAAAATTACTGATTATAAGTAAGATATGCTTAAAAAGACACTTATATGTTTAAAGTGGCAGTTTCATTCTAGTTGTGGAATTAGCAGATTAGTCGCGGATTTGCTGGCTCCTCTAGTCCATAACTGCCATTTTGCACAACAAGGAGAACAATCACATGTATTTTTTACAGTCGTTAATATAGTTTATTACACAATAAAAGGATTACACATACAGCCTAAACTACCTGAGTATAACAAATTATAACAGGAAACAACTAATAAACCCTTGTTTGGTCAGACACAGATGAAAGTGTGTCTGGGGGTGCGCATGTATATAAATATGGCTGTAAGAGTGAGCAGACATAGGATTTGGGCCAGAGCAGGAAGCTTAGATTTCAACCAAATCTTCAAACTAAACTTGTCAATAAACAGCTACTAAACATTGAGCAGTAATATGCAATAATTTAGCATCTATTAACACACAATCTTGTAATTTACTTTACCTAGATGTCAGCCATACTTGGCAGTCACGCTTGTAATTGACTAGATGTGCTGTCCTGATTTTTCATAGCTCACTTGTTGAGTGGGGCCTTAAGTCTCTTCAGCATGTGTTCAAGCTTTAGTTCCATGAAATCTAAAGACTTGATGCTGAGAACCACAGCCTCTTCCTTAGGATCATCAGTCAGAAACATGACCATTTCCCACTTCACTTGAGTAATCTTTATAATCTACCGAATTGTGGGTCTACCCTGTTTACAGATAAGTGTGATATAAGTATGCACACAAGGATGGAGGATGTGGAAGAAGAGAGACTTCAAACCATGATCCTCTTTAAAGCCTGCTGCACTACTTCCATTAAAGTAACCAAGTAAAGGCTTTGATTTTCTTTGCCTGATTTCAATGGAACTGATGTTTGTAGATGTATCAAAAGTATACGGTGAGTACTCACACAGAACATAGCAAAGCTTTTAATAATTTTCTCACACACGGAGAACCTGTATTTAAATAAAAGCATTAATGCATATAATAGTTGTGTTCCGATAAACTAAATTTTCCCATATGGTAGCCATGAGGAGAGACTGGTTTCAGTCCCCCTAATGTACTCAAAAATGTTGGAGTCTAAGCTCTCTGAGTCAAAATGCTCAATGTCCTTCTCCAAAGAGTCAAGTTGACAAATGTTTTTCACTCTTTCTGTGAGTGGCTTGGCCTGACCTCCAAGTGGCATGTGTACCTTGAGGGCTGATTTGCAAGAATTGCAGACCCAGACTGTGGTGGTTTGGCATTATGCAAATGGTAGCCATTTGAGAGGCTGGATAGTCCTCTGTATTTCCTTAGGACTTTGCTCTATACTGCTTGGCGGCTGAGTTACTGATCACTTCTTGGGCTCTAGCTTGTACTGTATGGCTTTCCTCTTGGACTTGAGCCCAGGCCACACTTCTTACTTCATTTGTAAAGGTAGTGGAACCCCTTCATTTCATTTCGGCCCCCATCCTAACTGGTTAGAACAGCCATTATGCTGAGGTGTGGCCCAGGTCTCACTGCAGTGGCACATCCTCTAGAGTTTCAGTGTCATCAAAATGTCTATGCTATATCTGGACTGCTTGACCGTCTTATTTTGAAGCAGCTAATGTTGTTGCAATATACACTCCTATCTCCTCCTGACATGCTGAGGTAAGCGTATTGTGTCACTTCCTGCTGCTGGCTTTTGTGTGACCAGAAGTTTGTTTGGAGGCTTTGCTTCTACCCAGTTAATTTAGTTACACTCTCACTACAAAAGCTAACTTACCACCATACATTTAAACCTGCTCTAAGCACTCCTAGCTTGTCCTTCCTGTAGCGATTCTCTTGCTACTTCACAGTTGCTCATAAGCTTCTCAATCCTGTTAGTTACTTTAGCCTGGCAGTCAGCAATGGCTTCTCCCTCTCCTTCTCCCTCTCCAGCTCTCTCCTGCTAGGTTTGTTCAATGTTCAGTTATGACCCTGCCTCCTTTAGCGATAAGGGTATGTGTATTAGAAGTAGTTATTATGATACTGATTAAGAGAGATGGTGTACATCCCACTACTCTCATATCTAGAAATATGAACAAATTTATTAGAAAACCAAAACCATGACAACCCAGGAGGCAGAGTTGTAGTCTTACACACTTCTCTGTGCCTCCAGTACGGCTGTCATCCACATAATACCCCAGAGAGACTGTGTCTGCCCCCAACCACCTAAATGAATTAACTCAAAAACATGCAGAAGAGGAGTTGTACTGAAAAACCTAATCAAAATTAAGACCACCAATACTGACATACAACAAAATATGAGAACTGAATTTGGACTCTTAAACATTAGATCACTCCTATCCGAAGCTGCATTAGTTAATGATCTAATATTCGATCACTGGATTGATGTATTTTTTCTTACTGAGACCTGGCTGTCTCATGATGAATTTGTTAGCCCCCCCCATCATATTAGTACTCATATTCCCAGAGGCACAGGCTGAGGAGGTGGAGTTACAGTCATTTTCGGTAGTGATGATTTCATGAGCTTCTTTAATGATAGAATTCTAACTATTAGAGACAAAATTCACCTCCTCCTGCCCTCAACTGGCTCTAATTTTTCCTCAAACAGAGAAAAATATACTTGGGCATTTTCTCCCCTATCGACCTTCCCCAACTAACGTCAATGATCCCTTCATCTAAACCATCAAAATGTCTCTTAGACCCCATCCCAACCAGGCTGCTTAAGGAAGTAGTACTCATTGTTAGCACTTCTCTATTAGATATAATCTATCTGTCCTCATTATCAGGTTATGTACCGTAGTCTTTTAAAACAGTTGTAATTAAACCTCTTCTTAAAAAGCCTTCCCTCTATCTAGATGTTTTAGCCAAATATAGACACATATCCAACCTTCCCTTTCTCTGTAAGATCCTTGAGAAAGTTGCGCCAACCACTTGTGTGACTTTTTACATAATGATAGCCTATTTGAGGATTTTCAGTCAGGATTCAGGAATGCATCATAGCATGGAGACAGCATGGTGAAAGTTATGAATGATCGACTAACTGCATCGGATAAAGGACTTGTCTCTGTGCTTGTTTTGTTAGATCTTAGTTCCGCATTTGACACTATTGACCATCAAATCCTATTACAGAGGTGAGCATTTCATTGGCATCAAAGGACTTGCTCTTAACTGGTTTAAGGCCTACTTAACAAGTCGATTTCAATTTGTGCATGTTAACAATAAATCCTCCATCTACTCAAAAGTTAGTCACAGAGATCCACAAGGTTCAGTGTTTGGACCAAATATGCTTCGCTTAGTCAATATTATCAGGAAACACTCCATAAAATTCCTTTGTTAAGCAGATGACACCAAATTGTACCTATTAATGATGAAACCAATCAGTCAGCTAAACTTCAAGCATGTCTTAGAGATATAAAGATCTGGATGACCAGGAACCTCCTACTATTGAACTCAGATAAAACTGAAGTTATTGTGCTTGGCCCGCTACACCTCAGAAACACATTATATTATGACACACTCTAGATGGCATTTATCTGGCCTCTGGCACCATTGTTAGGAATCTTGGGGTTGTCTTCGATCAGGACCTGTCCTTTTACTCCCACATAACACAAACTTCATGGACTGCCTTTTCACTTATGTAATATCCCAAAAATCGGACACATTCTTTCTCAAAATGACACCGAAAAACTAGTATATGCTTTCATTACTTCTAGGCTATTATCAGGCCTGTCCAAATAAAACATTAAATAGTCTCAAGCTGATTCAAAATGCTGCTGCAAGAGTATTGACAAGATCCAGAAATAGAGATCATATATCCCCTGTGTTAGCTTCTCTGCATTGGCTCCCTGTGAAATCCAGAATACAATTTATCTTCCTCCTCCCTACAAAGCCCTTAAAGGCCAGGCACCATCCTATCTATCTAAAGACTTCATAGTACCTCACTATCTCATAAGAACACTTTGTTCCCAGAATGCAGACCTACTAGTGGTTTCTAGAGTCTCCACAAGCAGAAAGGGGGGCAGAGCTTTCAGTTATCAGGCTCCTCTGCTGTGGAACCATCTTCAAATTTGAGTCTGGGAGGCAGACACCCTCTCAGCTCCCTTTTTCACTGCCTCTTCCTCTCTCCCTGTGCACATTAACACCTCAAAAATGATCATTACTAACTGTCCTTCCTCTTTCTCCCACAGTTTTGTGCTTTCTCATCTCTCTCATCTCTCCTCCTGTCTCTTTCTGCAGGTTTTATGCCTCTGATGCTCCTGAGTCTGAATCCATTGTTGCACAACCAACTACT
Source organism: Istiophorus platypterus (assembly GCA_016859345.1). NCBI lineage: Eukaryota > Metazoa > Chordata > Actinopteri > Istiophoriformes > Istiophoridae > Istiophorus > Istiophorus platypterus. Next base: position 11,208,795 of record CM029125.1, read on the forward strand.
GCCCCATGAGCCTGATCAACACCCACTGTTTTAATTATTAGGATTACTACTGTTACCATTTCATTTTGTCCTATTAGTAATATCATTAGCTCTTTTAGTATAACTATAGTATATATAGATATTAGTCCCATTATTGTCCTATGCACTCTCAATGAGTAGTGTTCTGGTGCACACTAATTATCTTGCTCTTAACGCTGGTAAACAAAGCGCATATTACAGCTTTCTGGTTACAACTCATCACTTTTGAGGCTACTCATGAATGATGGATGATTTTTATTACCGATTACCATTATTAAAGGCAACATCATTGTAGAAAGATAGGGCTGGCAGTAGTAACACCACAGCAGGAATGCTGATGATGTGAAAACGTGTGAGCTGCAGCAGGTTATTGAAGTAGCTATCCCTATAACAACAGTCCCTATAACCACTTCAACAGGTGAGTTGAATGCATGCCTTAATATAATTTAAGAAAAAAGATCAAGAGGAGAATTGACGCGTCAACCAGCCATGCCAAACTGTTGACCTCACCACCAACATGAACACCAGGATCCAGGCAGAGGCTGGACATGAATCACAGAGTAAAAGTCATCCTATATCCATAGATGTAGTGCTGAATGGTGCTGCCTAGTAATTAGGACGCAGGTTAATCCAGTCCAGCACGGTGATAATGTAGTAGGCAAGGAGGAAGGAGAAAACCTTTTCCACTAGAGATGTGGTCAGAAACACGGTCTTCTTGTTTCGAAAGTTCTCATAGTAGTCTGCAAGAGTTCACATAGTGAATTTGGAAGTCACACTTACATTTCTGTCCCCTTCCAATCTTGTATGGTGACTTTGAAATGGTTCAGGAATATGGAAGCTTGGGGAGGGTGCACAACCCGGCTGTAGTTGCAGATAAAGTAACAATGAAATTTGGCAAAACCCAGGAAGCGTTGGAGCTGTTTACAGGAGTTTGGAGTGGCTGCCTGCACCTTACCAGGGTCGGTCTATATCTGTCCCTTCTCTAACCACAAACTCGAGGAAACTGACTAAAGAGATGTGGAACTCCTATTTTCCGCCTAATGTAGACGTTCTTCAGGAGACATTGCAACATTAGCTGGATATGCTAAATATGTTTGTCTGGGTCCCAGGAGAAGATGAGGAGGTAGTTCGGGTACATGAAGATGAGCCTATTCAGCATGTCATGGATTATGTTGTTGATAAGGGGCTGGAAAACAGAGGGCATTTGTGAGTCCAAAAGGCATGACCAGGTATTCAAAGTGACTGAGAAGGGAGTTGAAGGGTGTCTTCCACTCATCTCCTTCCTTATAATACACCAGGTGGTAGATATTGCACAGGTCCACTTTGGTGAAGATGGTGGCCTTATTAAGAGAACAAAAGAGAGTCGATGAGGGGCAGAGGGCATTTGTTTTCGACTGTTATGTCACTGAGCCCTCGTTAGTCAATACCAGGGCGGAGAGAGTGGTCCTTCTTCTCCACAAAGAAGAATCTGGCTCTGGTCAGAGAGGAGGAAGGCCAGATTAGTCAAAATGCATTTCTCCATGTCCTACCGCTCAGGCTTGGAGAGGTTGTAGTGTCAAATAGGCGGAAGAGGGGCACTAGTGAGTAGGACTATTGCCATAGTCACAGTCATATGGTTACAGAGAGTGTAGTGAGAGTACGTGGTCCTTATTGTAAACGTCCTGTAGGTCATGATATATAGGGGGAACTAAGGTGAGGTTGATGGGCTCGGGTTGAACAGGTGAGGGGATGCTGCAAGGAGGGATGGCTTAGTGAAGACAAAAAACTGGAGGGTCTCCTGGTGATTACTGGACAAAAGCAAGGTGAGGAGGAAAATGTGGTGACCAATGCGTGAGATTATTATACTGTCAAGGGTGAGGATATCTTTTGGTGTGGGTAGTTTTTCTGTAGGTAGGTCGGCTTGTAAAACTAGGGTTGAGTTGAAAAAGTTGTTGTCAGCAACAGATTTGATAAGGGCAAGGAGAGATAGAGATGCTGTTGCCATGAGAGGGCGCCCTGGAGCTGCATGCGAGAGAGGTTAGTAGTAGTTCAGCTCATCAGCCCCTCTGATGATCAGGGAGACCACAGTAAACACACAGTCCCTCTCTTACCCTCTTTTAGCGCTCAAAGGAGGACAGGTTCAAGTCAGGGAACTGGTCAAGTGGAGAGTGGGCGACCAATTTTTTTCTCTACAGCATGTATATAGGTGTTTCTCCAGACAGATGGATATGTATATTAACTCCTTGAGGGAGGATGTCTAGTCCAGGTTTGTTAGCTCATCTTTGATATTATCCACTAGGACTTAGAGGAGTTCCCCCTGTAGCGCTTTAGCCACTTTCTGCTGCAAGATTTCGGAAGTCGATGGTGTAGGAAACCACCAAAGAGGTGATTCTAGTGGAGTGAGACTGCTGTTTAGAGACCTCTGACCCCTTCCCTGAACTGGGTGATTGAGCCTTACCTAACTTGTTTGAGAGTGACTGGTATAAGTAGCGTATAGGGGAAATAGATTTAGCGAGTGCAATTGACCACCAGTGGGCGCAGGTATCAGATCCCCTGAAAACCTAGCATGCGTGGGTATGATGGGCTCCAGTCAGTACAGCTGGAGTCAGGGGAGAAAGTGTAGCTGGACTTGTTGCCATGGCTACCTGGTCTATGCATCCTCTGAGCTGTGTGATGGTAGAGTTAGTTCCCCAGATAACGTCCATTATCTACTGTAGGGTTGGTCATGTTGACCTACGAGGGCTCCTTGAGAGGAGAGGGCTTTGTGTAGCTGCCTGTGCTCCAGTAGGTCTATAGTGTCCAGATTGCTTTGTCACATTTTGCACTCATGGACCCAAAAGTGCAGGCCAAGACAGGTATCAGGTATTAGATTGGTTATTGAGAATATGGGAAAAAGGGCAGTGTTGGTGAAGAGTGTGGAGCGGGTCTTGAGGAGGGACAGTTACAACAGGAAGCTTGAAGTTGAGCTCTGTGAGTGGTGAGAGGAACAAACTAGAGAAAGTAACCGTTGCAGAGGAGCACAAGAGATCTATACATAGGAGGCAGAATATTAACAGCATGAAAATGAGAAACTAATGCGCCAAGAGAGTATGTGCTACTATGGAACAGATGAGCCATGACCTTCACACACACACAGACTGGGGAGAAAGCGAAACAGGGAAGGGGAAATGATAAAAAACAAAAACCTGGAGAACCATGCCTGATTCAACTCAAGAGTGTCCTTGAAACTCTAGATGTTTTGAAGGGGTTTTTCTTAACCAAGAAAAGGAATTCAGACCTTTTTCAGCTCAACAATGAGCAGTTCCTTTCCATACAGTTCCATGAGCAGTTCCTTTTCTTTTCCATACTCTTCTCTTCCTATCATTCTCTTTTTCTTTTTCTTTTTCTTTCGGCTTTTCCCTTTAGGGGTCGCCACAGCGAATCAGTGTCCTCCATCTAACCCTGTCTTCTGCGTCCTCTTCTCTCACACCAACTACCTTCATGTCCACTTTCACTACATCCATAAACCTCCTCTTTGGTCTTCCTCTAGGCCTCCTGCCTGGCAGTTCAAAACTCAGTATCCTTCTACCAATATATTCACTATCTCTTCTCAGGACATGTCCAAACTATCTCAGTCTGGCCTCTCTGACTTTATCTCCAAAACCTCTAACATGTGCTGTCCCTCTGATGTACTCATTCCTGATCCTATCCATCCTGGTCACTCCCAGAGAGAACCTCAACATCTTCATCTCTGCTACCTCCAGCTCTGCCTCCTGTCTTTTCCTCAGTGGCACTGTCTCTAGACCAAACAGCATCGCTGGTCTCACCACAGTTTTGTACACCTTTCCTTTCATTTTAGCTGAAACTCTTCTATCACACATCACACCTGACACTTTTCTCCACCCGTTCCAGCCTGCCTGCACACGCTTCTTCACCTCTTTTCCACACTCTCTATTGCCCTGGACTGTTGACCCTAAGTACTTAAAATCCTCCACCTTCTTTATCTCTTCTCCCTGTAACCTCACTCTTCCACTTGGGTCCCTCTCGTTCACACACATGTACTCTGTCTTGCTGCGGCTAACCTTCATTCCTCTCCTTTCCAGGGCAAATCTCCACCTCTCAAGCTTCTCCTCCAACTGTTCCCTGCTCTCACTACATATCACAATGTCATCTGCAAACATCATAGTCCATGGAGATTCCTGTCTAACCTCGTCTGTCAGTCTGTCCATCACCATAGCAAACAAGAAGGGGCTTAGAGCTGATCCCTGATGCAGTCCCACCTCCACCTTGAACTCCTCTGTCACACCTACAGCACACCTAACCACTGTCTTACAGTCCACATACATGTCCTGCACCACTCTAACATACTTCTCTGTCAATCCAGACTTCCTCATACAGTACCACAGTTCCTCTCTGGGCACCCTGTCATACGCTTTCTCCGGATCTACAAAGACACAATGCAGCTCCCTCTGACCTTCCCTGTACTTCTCTATCAACATCCTCAAAGCAAATACTGCATCTGTGGTACTCTTTTTTGGCATGAAGCCATACTGCTGCTCACAAATGCTTACTTTTGCCCTTAGTCTAGCTTCAACTACTCTTTCCCATAGCTTCATTGTATGGCTCATCAGCTTTATTCCTCTGTAGTTGCCACAGTTCTGCACATCTCCCTTGTTCTTAAAAATGGGCACCAGCACACTTCTCCTCCATTCCTCAGGCATCTTCTCACTATCTAAGATCCTGTTAAACAACCCAGTCAGAAACTCTACTGCCGCCTCTCCTAGACACTTCCATACCTCCACCGGTATATCATCAGGACCAAGTGCCTTTCCGCTCTTCATCCTCTTCAGTGCCTTCCTCACTTCATCTTTACTAATCTTTGCTATTACCTGATCCACAACAGCCACATCTTCTACTCTTCGTTCTCTCTCATTTTCCTCATTTATCAACTTTTCAAAGTACTCTTTCCATCTTCCCATCACACTGCTGGCACCTGTCAATACATTTCCATCTCTATCCTTAATCACCCTAACCTGCTGCACGTCCTTCCCATCTCTGTCTCTCTGCCTTGCCAATCTGTATAGATCAGTCTCTCCCTCCTTACTGTCCAACCTAACATACAAGTCATCATAAGCCCCTTGCTTGGCCTTTGCCACCTCTACTTTCACCTTACGCTGCATCTCCCTGTACTCCTGTCTACTCTCTTCAGTCCTCTCAGTGTCCCACTTCTTCTTAGCTAATCTCTTTTTCTGTATACACTCCTGCACCTCCTCATTCCACCACCAAGTCTCCTTATCTACTTTCCTTCCAGATGACACACCAAGTACTCTCCTTCCTGTCTCCCTGATCACATTAGCTGTAGTTCTCCAGTCATCTGGAAGCACCTCCTGACCTCCCAGAGCCTGCCTCAACTCCTTCCTAAAAGTCATGCAACACTCTTCCTTTTTTAGCTTCCACCATTTCGTCCTCTGCTCTGCCATTGTCCTCTTCGTCTTCCTCACCACCAAGGTCATCCTATACACCAGCATTCTATGCTGTCTGGCTACACTCTCACCAACCACTACTTTGCAGTCACTGATCTCCTTCAGATTACACCGTCTACACAAGATGTAGTCTATCTGTGTGCTCCTACCTCCACTCTTATACGTCACCCTGTGTTCCTGCCTCTTCTGGAAGAAAGTATTCACTACAGCCATTTCCATCCTTTTTGCAAAATCAACCACCATCTGTCCTTCTGCGTTCCTCTCCTGGATACCGAATCTGCCCATCGCTTCCTCATCGCCTCTTTTTCCTGCACCAACATGTCCATTGAAGTCTGCACCAATGACAACTCTCTCATCTCTAGGGATGCTCTGTATGGCTTCATCAAGGTCCGACCAGAATTTCTCCTTCTCCTCCAGCTCACAGCCTACCTGTGGAGCATACCCAATAACCACATTGAACATTACACCTTCGATTTCTAGCTTCAGACTCATCACTCTATCCGACACTCTTTTTACCTCCAGGACATTCCTAACAAGCTCCTCCTTCAAGATAACTCCTACTCCGTTTCTCTTCCTATCTACACCATGGTAGAACAACTTGAACCCTGCTCCCAAACTTCTAGCCTTGCTACCTTTCCACCTGGTCTCCTGGACACACAGTATGTCTACCTTCCTCCTCTGCATCATGTCAACTAACTCTCTACCCTTTCCTGTCATGGTTCCAACATCAAAATCCCTACTCTCAGTCCTAGCCTCTTGGCATTCCTCTTCTCTCTCTTCCTACAAACACATCTTCCTCCTCTCCTTCTACCAACAGTAGTCCAATTTCCACCGGCACCCTGTAGGTGAACAGCACCGATGGCGGTTGTTGTTAACCCGGGCCTCGACCAATCCGGTATGGGATTCATAGATTTGACTCGCATGTTTGATTTGGCAAAAGTTTTACGTCGGATGCCCTTCCTGACACAACCCTCTGTATTTATCCGGGCTTGGGACCGGCACAATAAGACACTGGCTTGTGTCCCCTTGCGGCTACATTTCTTCTCTTCCTATCATTCTGCTGCAATTTATATTGGTTTCATCTGTTCAGAGAATCTTGTTCCAGATCTGGGCAGGCTGACCCTTCTCTTCTTGAGTGTTACAAGTGGTTTATACCTCTGGTAAACCCTCTTTATTTACATTCATGAAAGCGTCTCTTCATTGTTGGTTTTGACAATAATATGCTTGTATCCTTGAGAGTTGCCCTGGACTGGCCTGATGTTGTGAGGTTTTTTCGACCAAAGAAATAATTCTGTGATTTTCCACTTTAATTGTCTTCCATGGTCTTTTGGTGTTTGCCAGTTCAGTCTTTGTTTTTAAGACTGTACCAAATTGTTGATTTAACCATCCTTAAAGCTTCTCCTATATCACTGATTGGTTTTTTTCAGTCTAAAGATGGCCATCACGGGACTCAGGATATTGAAATTTGCCATGAACACTTGAAAGTTGCCATGAACACTTAGAATCTACTCCAGATCTTGTATCTGTTTAGTTTATCATGAAGTAACAAGAGAAAAGGCTCCACCTAGCTATAAAAACTGATCAACTGTCAATTGTCCTATTACTGTTTTAGCTTCTGAAAATGAGGAACTGTATAAAAATGTCTCTAATTTGTAAATGGTTAATGCAATAGTTTTGTTTAGCTCCTTGAATTAAAACTGAAAGTCTTGACTTAAATCAGATCCTGATTCAATGTTTCGTTTCAAATCCGCTCTGGTGCACAGAGGTAAAATTACAAAATATTAAAATTATTAACTGGTTTTAATGTTTTGATTGGTTTATGATTGCTTTCACATAATTTTTTTTAACCACAATACAGAATCATTATTATTGCAATAGGGTTGCACAGTGGAAACAGTTAAATTAGGTTCTGGATTGGATTAGATTCTGTTCATTCTCTTATTGTCAATGCTCGGCAAGTGACAGTTGGTCTACTTTCAAGTTTTAGATAGACATGAAACTCTCCTGGTTAAATCACCATAACAAAAGATAGGTGGATGGATGGACCTCACTTAAATATTGCTTTACAATTTAGTCCACATACGCAAAGTACTGACCTGTCCCTCGTGAACAGCTTAGGATTAAGTGTCATGCTTAAGGACACTTAGACAAGTGAACATGAATAGCTGGGGGTCGAATGACCGGCCTTATGATCAATGGACAACACGGTCCACGTCTAGCCACAGCAGACATAAGGTAGCAGAGGCACAATGATCCCTGATTCACTTCTGCTCAGGGACCCTCATTGCATGTTCTACCTCTATAAGTCAACTGTTTCTATGTATTTGAATTTTAGAAAAATGTTAAAAAAGGAAAAAAAAAAAAACTTTAATGATAATTGAAAACATTTAGGGTAAAGTCAAAGGTACAGAGAGAATTTAAATAATTATTCTAAGAGCATATTGTGGGAAACATTCAATCACTGAGCTTAAAATTTGTAAATTATCCATTATCAGATATCATATAAGCATGTGTCTCAATAATTGCTTATCATATTCACTACTCTCATCTCCTTTAAACACAGAACAGTTTTGGAATCCTATGGAAAGTTTTTTTCCCAAAAGAAAACTATTGGCTTGTGCATACCAAGTTTGAAATATGAATTTAGCAAATATACTACTAGGAATAGAGGATGTCTCTTTTATCATTAATTTACTTCTTATGATCTTATCGTATGAGATTCATGTTTTCTGTACATAATATTGCAGCATTTTATTGGTCATAACATGACCCAGAGAATAACCATCTGTCATTAAATATTTACCTAGTACCAATGCATTGAAAGTAGAATTTAAAATGCACTCTATTTTTTGTAATAATATGTAAATTGTTTTCGATGTTCAACTCAGTCCAGATTGAAGGAATTGTCTGTTTAATCTTCATATCAGTACTTAATATTTTCTTTATCCAGAATAAAGAAAATGATTTTTTTTGAATAATGCCTGTGTTTTAAAACAACATCATGAAATGTACCTCAAAATCTCTATCACTTCATGCTGCTCATCACAGCCACCTGTATTCCAATTAAACATGCAAAACTGCAGGTGTTAATTTGGCTACAATCATTATTAAGAAGGTGGCACAGATAAAGAGTGCTGATGGAAAAGGTATCTGCTGATAAATACAATAGTAAAGGCCCATCAGTAGACTACCTACTAACTTTCATGGATATCAGAGCTGGCAAAATGCTCTCATTCTTCCAGTGGGTCAAATGGCAGATCAAATAATCTCTGTGCACAACAGGAAAATACCAGTTTAGTCTTGAACCACTGCATTTCATGTTTTTTTGCTGACAAAAATATAGACTCTTATATCATGTTGGCCTAAAAATTTTGAAAGTGGACAGTGCATGAACTTTGAATCCAAATTACGGTGAAGTATTTCATTCTCATTTGCAATGATGGAGTATTTTGAGTTTGCTAAATCTCTAATTCAAACCTGTGACTGGTAATGCAGTATTTAGCCATTTGCAGTACTGTATTTATAGAAAATTTATGTTTCTAATTGAATGATTAAAGCAGGAGTCCCCTGAATAATTAAAAATTCCAAGAGGACTCCTGTGTTTCAGTATTGAGAATCAGTCAGGAGAACATTGAAGCAAAATTTTCAAATACGAATATGAAAAATAATTATGTAACCCAACACGTCTATGCCTGAAGTAAAGGAATGGCACGTACTACTCTCTTGTAGGTTACTGTTCACAAACTGCCTGTGGAGACCATGCTGTGTTCACAACTTTTACACCCCCTGACATGCCACCATTTCCTCCACTGCACTGGTGTTTAAAGTGAGTCTCAGTGACGGATGACTCAAAGACTGATGAATGAAACCAGAAAACCTGTATGGCTAAATATCTGTCTGGCTAGATACTAAAGCATAATGAGTCGAAAGTCAGTTCATCTATTTATTTATTTTTCTAATTTCGGGGAACTGACTTGAGGTTGATATTAGCTACGTTATATGATAATATGCATATTGAACATTTACTGGTAATAATGTAAAAAGTTTATGGAATTTACAGGCAAAAATAAAGGTCCATAAGACTGGACAGCTGAACAAAACATCATGGTTACATGCAGTGTTCTTCTGTTAAACATTTTTCAACCTAAAGCACTTTGGACAGTTTCCAAAAGTGTAAAGTGCATGGTGGCTAGAATGCAACAAAAGCACAAAAAAACCTGAAATAAATTACAGCAAGTTGTATCCTTTTCCAAAAATTCATCCCTCACATTGTCTAAGATAATCATCAGTTATCTAGCCTCTGTCAGGCACAAAATTTGGATTGGCCTTTATTTGATGAATAAACATTAATTCATTTATACACCTAGATTGTTTTGTTTCATAATTCACATCTTTTCTTTTTTTGTGGCTGATAAACTTTTGTAGAAAAGTCAATAGTTCAAACTGACTAAATCTAAAAAAGGCTTGTGGAATGTATTCCTTTGTGGGTGGAAAAGCCTTAAGGTGAGCATGTATTACTCACTGTATGTGATTTATGTGATTATTTACAGATAAAATCCTTCCTAATAATGTTTTATTTGCATCTTTACTAAAAAGAGAACTCTGATTTACCATCTTACTTTCATTTCAAGTGACTATATCAAATGTAAATTAAAATATGCACTATTTTTTTACAACTTAAAAACACATTTTTCAGTCCTGAATAGTATCTGTAGGTATTTCTTTCAGAATGCTTATAGGCCGAGGGCGCTGGAAACATAATTCATCCATGTCTGCAAGATGTGAAATACTTTGCACACATATTTACTACTACATTTTCAAGTGTGGACTTGGAAAGAATCTTATGTGTTGGTCTTATGTATTTATGTAATATTCTGATTTTTTTTCTATTTATGTCTTTACTGTCTTTATCCTTGATGCTTGCTACACAAACCCACTCAATAGAAGCCAGACTCTTCTTTTCTTAGAGTTTCTGCTTATGTTGGTAAACAAACTACTCTCAGTTTTGGTATATATAATAGTGCTGAGCCTCATGGTTGTTCATGTTTTCAGCCTGCATTAGATCAGTATGAGGAAATACCACCATCGATCCTGGAACTGAGACTGAACACGGAGAGGCAAAGCAATATGTCCTCATATCTAACTGCACACCACCTTGAGTTTATCATATGAGAACAAGGTGATGATTCTTAGCTTGCCTTGCATGCTCAGCTCTGCAGATCCTGTTGTTTCAACACTGGTCTATTTAGGATAATGCTATGGTATGAGGACAGAACAAATTAAGTAATTTATTGCACAATATGTCTTTATTATTGATCCATTATGGAAAGACAGGCTGCAACTGCAAGGATACTGCAAATTCCTGTCACACATTTTGAGCTAGTTTGGCTTAAAAATTAGAAAAAAATTAAAATGACTACAAAAAGCAAAGGATCCCAAATGTATTTTTCCCCTTTCCATGGTACTGTCAGCCTCTCTGAGGCTAAGGCAAATATACAAAATAAGAAAGACTATGAGCCATAGTAACATGCTATTTTTAAGCAATGAAAATACAAATTTCTTAATTCACAGTGGCTTATGGGCTGTGTTGGGGACCCAGTTACGATTTTTAATGATCTTTTGCTTGTTAACTGCTCTGTGGGATTGAACAATCAATTCCAGTACTTTGTACACTTATATATAGACTCCCTGAATTCATCAAGTTTTTTTATTATCCTCTGACTTTTTCCCCTGTCAGAATGAATTGTAAGAACTTTGGTAATTACTTCACTTTTTATCTGGTACCATCATCAGATGAAGTTGCCCATTTTTTTCGACCGCCACCCAATCCCCCACCTCTGAATTCTGCCCCGTACTGCTAAGTCTGTGCCAGACACACACACAAACACACATAGTATCAGAAGGATACATTCTTAATGTGACAAAAAACATCCCCATAATTCTAAACACATTTTGGAGACACCCTCTCAGCCTGTCAAGACATGTATGGCATTTTAATTTATTAACTGTCAAAACCCTAAAACCAACTTGGACTGTTGTGTTGGACCACTGAGCTGTTAATACTGGTTGTATAACTGAACTAAATCTGATTACTGGCTTTGCAGCCTATTTAAAAAAAAAAAAAAGCAATGCCTTTCAAGACACTGCATCTCAGCTAAACAAGTTTGATTTTCTATACAAATTATATATTTGTTTTAATGAATGTCAAAGCCCCAATCTAAAGAAAAAAAAATCTGAAGCTTAAAGGTGTAGAAACACAAGACTGCTGCTCTGTCTCTTAATGAGCACTATCGATCTGGACATGTGGATAAATGCACTGATGAAGACTTTTGAATAAAATTGACCCAGTGTAGCTCATTTGTATTTGATTTTATTTATGAAAAATCTATAATTCTTTTTCAAAATAGTTCAGTTTCACTGACATCACAGATGTTTGATCATCATTAGCAGTCACAGATGTTGGTGTTATTGAGTCTAAAACGCTAGTCTGAAACAGGATATTTTAATGACTGTGGGAGCAAAAATTAGGATTCAACTTCTGTCAAACTCCACAGGATGGATGAAGTAACAGATCTCGTGCAGCCCCAGTATTATTCTTCACAGTTTGCTTGCTTATGGATCAGTAGTTTTGGAACACATGGTTTTTGGACTCTATAATCAGATGAAAAAATTAAAGAGTTTTTTTTTTCTTTTTTTTTTTTTTTTAAGATTTCAAGATAAAATTTTATTGATCCCTGATAGAAAATTCAATTGAAACAGCAAATCAGAGACAGGTCAATAAATAAACAAATAAATAATTAAATAGTAGATGAAGGATAGGGATTTTATGGAGGAGAACTACGGTGGATACATAAATGAATAAGTGAATGAACAGAAGATGGTTTCAGTAGCATTTCAGGGAATGTATTTCTGCATTTGACAGGTTTTACAGGATCTTCTGGACATGTTTCTTGGAAAAGCAATACTTATGTATCTAGGTGGTCTAACAGTTAAGGTGCATACCACATAGCCTGTCTATTGTTTGACTCCAGCTGGTGGCCTTTGTCATCCTAACCTTCTCTCATTTGCCATCTTTCATTTCTTTCAACACTGTCGTATGTCAAATGAAAGCAAAATGCCAAAGAATAATCTTAAGAAAAGACTATGTTGACGGTGACCTCTGTTCAACACATCCACCAACCTTAATGACCATACAGGCCATTTGTCCCTCCCCTCTGATACAAGCCATAGGACTGTTTCTTGAGTGATCAACAGTGCATTCAGAGAATAGTGTTTCATGTGGTAGCCTAATGCAGAATTTAAACATGTATTTTGCAAATTTGTTAAAAAGGAACTGCACCTTTGGAATGAAACAAAAACTTTGGTTGCAATTATAACCTCAAGTCTTCTTGCGTATGACATTACAAGCTTTGCACACCTGGATATGGGGATTTTTTGCCATTCTTCTCGACAGAGTTTCTCAGAGTCTCTCAGGTTAGATTGGGACTGTTAGTGTACAGCCATATTCAAGTCAGAGCTCTGGCTGGGCCACTCAAGGGTATTCACAGAGTTGTCCCTAAGCTACTCCTGATTTGTTTTCACTGTGTAGCTAAGTTCATTGTCCTGTTGGAAGGTGAACCCTTGGCCCAGTCTGAGGTCCTGAGTGCTCTGTACCAGGTTTCATTAAAATTGATCAACTATCTTACACATTAAGACTCATTAAATCTCTGTACTTTGTATTTTTGTACTGGGAGAGGCTTATGTCTGCCTGTTTGGCCAGGCAACCATTTCAAAGAAGAGTCATGTTTGTTCCAGGCTTCTTTCATTTAGGAAATTATGGATACCACTGGGCTCTTGGGCAATTCAGCAGAAATTTTTGTAATCTTCTCCACATCTGTGCCTCGACATAATTGAGCTGTTCAGGCTGTTCCTTTGACCTAATGGCTTAGTTTTTGCTCTGATATGCATTGTGAGCAGTGAATCCTAATATGCATGGTTGCATGGCTTTCCAAATTATATCTAATCAAATGAATTTGCCACAGGTAAATTCCATTCAAGTTGTAGAAACATCTCAAATATAATATAAAGAGAAATGGAAGGCATCTGAGCTAAATTTCAAGTGTCATAGCACAGGTTCTGAATACTTATATCAGTTTTATATTTCAGTTTTTCCTTTTTGTTAAATTAGCAAAAATCTCCAGAATTCTGTTTTTGCTTTGTCATTATGAGGTATTGAATGTAGACTGATGTGGGACATAATTTATTAAGACAATTTTATTATAAGACTGCATAACTGAATGTGAAAAAATGAAGGGTACTTTCTGAATGCACAATAAGTGCTTTGATAAGGTCAGAGGACCTGCAGAGGACCTGCTCTTTCATTCTTCATATGGTTATGGTTATAAAATGACTGTGGTCATGGTTAAAAGAAACAACACTGACTAGGAGTTTAAATTAGAAAATGAAAAGCACTCTCATTTGTCCAAGTCCAATGTTTTATTGACAAATCTATCCACCCGAACCTCCTCTGTATGAGGACTTTCTTGCTCTGTAATGTCATGACTTCCTCCTTTGTTCATCATAATTGCTTAGGCCACTAGAGGGCTTTGTCACTTGATCATAAACTTTTGTCATTTTGGTGCCTTTCCTGAAACAACTGATGCCATCTCCCATCACCACTAGAGGTTGTTTAACATTAGAATATAACTATTGGCTGTAATAAGCTGCTTGCACAAACAACCTATGGAGTCATTTTTTACAGGAGGGCAGTCTCCTTTTAGTAGTATGTTAGTCCCCTCTCTCCCTCCCCATGTTTCTCATATGTCTTAAAGCCAAATATAGAAAAATGAATTTAAACAAAAACAACCCAACAAAAGAGCCATTAAGTGTGAAATCCTTTACATACGATACAATGCTATTATACAGACATCACTGCAGTCATGACAGCTTTTAACCCTGCCAGAGCTTGGCTTGGCTCAGGCAGTAGAGTGGTTGCCCACCAACCAGTGGATTCAATCCCTGGCTCCTCCAGTCCACATGTCGAAGTGTCCTTGGGCAATATACTGAGCCCCAAATTGCCCCCGATGTGTGTGTCATCAGTGTGTGAATGTGTAGGTGTGTAGTGTGCATCAATATGTAGAAAAATGCGCTTTGTGAATGTGTTTGTGAATAGGTGAAAGTGACAGTAGTGTATAAGCGCTTTGAGTGGTCAAAAAGACTAGAAAAGTGCTATATAAGTACAGTCCATTTACCATTTACTATAGCTATGCAACTTTACACAGTAGGCTTAAAACGGCATTGATCAGGTTTATTAAATAAGGGAAATTGATGACAATAAATAAAAAAGCTGGTTCTTTAAAAGCCACAATTTGAGTATATTAGCTAAACTCTATATCATTTTCTCCTACTTCATGACCTATATGTCTGCTTCTCTAAACTGACTTCTCAAGCTTAGAGTGTAACAAACTTATATTAGACAGATCTGTTAAATCATCAATTTATAGACTAGCTTTGTTTGTTGTTTTTTTTAAGTGTTAGGGTAGTCACTTTAACTTAATGAGTTCAACTACAGTCTCAAAAGATAGTTGAAGTAAATAAGTAGAGATGTTCATTTCTGTTATGGCCTCTGATGAACAACAAAGCAACTATTATATGATGATTTAAGTGATTCGTTACAGAGCATGTCCATACTGTCAGTTGGGGAACTTGTCATTGGCTTTTACTGTCAAAAAATAAACAAACAAAAACACCAAGGATGACAGCATCAAAAGGTAATCTGTGGTTCAGTCTTTGTAAAACTATCAGACTCATCCGTGCATTTGGCCACATGCACAACAGTTCTTTTTGGTGATAGACCCTCCTTTTGTCATTTTCTAAACCCCATTGCTGAACTCTTTTCCTTAATTTCTTATACACTTCAATATATGTAGATACACTCTTTAGACGATATTGAATCAACAGTGTTTCTAAGTAAAGTTAGAATGCCGTGCATTGTAGTCTGTTTACTAAAACAGCACACATACTGGTATAATAACTTAAGTGAATATAGATAGATAAAATTAGATCTATTTTATCGACAAGAGTCAGTTTTGGTTAAAAAACTTAATTACATAATTATATTTAGTAAGCCCTCTAAAACTAAAGTAATCCAAATATATATAATTACTTATGAAAACAAACCAACAAACAGGACACATTAAAAGTCATTTTTTCTCCTGCTAACTCTCCAAAATAAAGCAGACTTAAAGGTCCTGGTATGAATAAAACTGCAATGCACTCCAGGATTTTTTTTTTTTTAATTTTCTGACATTCTTCATCAGAGTGGTAGCAAAGGACAGTTTTTAACCAAGATATCACAGCTCAAGGCAGGCTCTAATGAACAGATGGGGGGGGGATTAAATGGTCAAAAAGCACATTTTCAGTAATGGTATATCCTATGTAGAAAATAATGATGAACCCATTCTACAGTTTTACATAACTTCACATATCTGCTGGGATTCTGCAGTCTCCCTCCTCACATCCTAGTGTGTCATATGTTTTTCTCCTGTCCTCTGTGTGACATGTCTGTCTCTCCCTGTCTGTGAATCTGTATCTTCCTCAAGGTGCAGCTGGTTGGCCCTCCACTGGTTTTGTAACTGCCTCACCTAAACAGGTGTCACCTATCTTCTCATCAACCACGCCAATTAAACCTCACCTTACTGCAGCTTAAAAGACCCGGCAGTATTTGTCAAACTGTCCGTTGTTTCATGTGAATCATCCACCTGCAGTTAGCCACCAGCCTTGCCCTGAACCAGTGTTTGAACCAGTGTTGGAACCAGTGTTGGAACCAGTGTTTGAACCAGTGTTTGTATAGTTTTCACCTGTTGGATTCCCTTCCCTCTTCTTCATTGGTGGACTGAAGACGAGACCAGTATCCTGTCTGTCAATTACCACTCTATTGCCAGTCCTGGCCGAGTGCTGGCCCATCCATTAATGTGCCTGCAGCCTTGCTATTTCCTACTCAATCGAGGAATGAATGACCTTCTCCAAAGCTTTATATTAACTCTTTATTTCTCCATCCATATAATAAAACTACAGAGTGAATCCAATGACTTTGAATGTTTGCTTTAAACTTTGTTTTAATATAGTTTTTCCTCTGATGCATTGGTGGTCTGCTGCAGCCATGGCAGATAATCTGGCTCTGACTATTCTGTGCAGCCTTGTTGTTTTAGACACTTTTAGACACTGCTAATTAATAATTCCCTATTTACATTTTCCAGGCCACTGCCTTTTGTTTTAGATTACAGGTGCTATTACATATTAGGAAAGTGTGTGTGTGTGTGTATGTGAGAGTGTGTGCATGTGTGTGTGTGTGTGTGTGTGTGTGTGTGTGCACGCATGTCTGTGGATCAACTCATCAGTTATTCATTCAATAAGTCAATAATCTATCAGTTTTTATTTGTAGTTAAGAGGCTTTAATTAAACATATCCTATAATTAAACACATACTGTACAGAGGCAAATTGCAAAAGTTGTGTGACTTTCGTAATATTTGTTAACCGTATATATATATATATATATATATATATATATATATATATATATATATATATATCCCATTCAACCACATCTAACCAATATTAAACCTGGCAGCTGGTTTTAATGTTGTGGCTGATCGGCAATGTTATTGAATATGGAATGGAAGGAAGGTATAACAAATTAACCATGATTTAGTTAAAATAATTTTGATAATGACTTCAATTATAATGATCGGTTTGGAAATTCTTCTACTCCATTTCCTGACTGTCTGGCAGTGTTTTGTTTTTGCCAGAATCCACAAAGCCTCACTACTCTTCTTCCATGTAAATGGTCTCTCGACATTTGAAACACAAAGCTGAAGAAGCACACTAGTGCCCTGTCTCTTATCAGGAAATCAAACAAAATCCTGCAAAGAAAGTGTGATTTTTTTGTTGCAGTTGGGACATTTATAATTTACATTTATAAAGCCACATAGCCTGTGGGATACAAATTGAGGTTAGCCACTGATTTTACTGGTAAAATGGAGGAAAACCAGTTTAAAATCCTTCACCATGGATTGGAAAAAAACACTGCACACAACACAAGATTTTTTTTTTCTGTGTTTACCAAAGTATTAAAGAAACTTTACCAATTGTTTTTAGGGGCAGTGCAAACAGGATGACTGCAGGTGGCAGGAGGAGCACCACATGGATAAGTTGTTGCTTTTTTACCTAGCATTAGAATTAAGAGCGAAGAAAGTGGAGAAAGTATTTCTTGAAACAAAGTCAAAGTGAGTGTGTGTGTGCATTTCTGGAGACCATTGGCAGGGTATGCAGCAAATCCACAGTTAAGTAAGCTTGCGCATTAAATTGGATGCAGCATACCAACATCAGCAGTGCTGCAGCAGGAATCCCCCCCCCCACACACACACACACACTGCAATGCTGTGACAGGGTTGACAGGACAGTCTCACTGCTGCCATTGTTTTCCTCTTGTGAGTCCATTTGTGTGTGTGTGTGTGTGGGGGGGGGGCTTGTTTCACTATATTTGTGGGGTCCAAACACCCATTATATTCAAGTGTTCTGAAAGCTTAATACAGGGGGTATGGGTTCGGGTTTAAATAAGGTTGAAGTTAGAGTCAGCATTTGGCATTCAGTTATGATAACTAAGGTTAGGGTAAGGGGCTGGGGACTGCATTGTTTCATAACGGTTCCCTGATTAATATCCATAACATCTAGTTAATACTGTACAGCAAGATTAGATATTTTAGCAAAAAGCAAATGTGTGGGCCTTTGCCTCAGCTACTGTGTGGCCATTCCCCTTGAGCCATGACATGAGCCATGAGGGCAATATATTAACTAATGAAACTGATATGTGTGGGCCTAGGGCTACCTGCTGCATGGCCATTCCCCATGAGCACAGCCATAAGGAGAATATTCTATTGAGTAAACAAGAGTCTTCCTGCAAGCACATTGACAACAGATACTGTATGCTTAGATGGGTGAATGGTCTAAACCCTGCAAAGCGAATAAGGATGTTTATTAATGCAATAAAGGTGTGGGAGCTCATAAGCTTTCACGTGGTCAAGATTTCTGAATTGTGGAGCCTGACATACCATTGTTAGGCAGATGATGACCATTGGCTTAGGGATTTTAGCAAGAGCTGCAATTGTAGCTTTGCCAATTCCTAGGGAATAAATTGGCATTCAGGGGGTAGGCTGCAGCTGCAGCTCTATCAGAGATTATGCTACTTTGAGAAGAACCAGTATCTTGTCATGGATTTGCAACCCTCACTGATGAATACTGGTGCAAAGCAATGGGTCAGGGAGCGATCATGCAGGAAATTAATCATGGAAGAAAAAATAAGGAACAATAGCATTGCTTTTAGCAATGAATTCTTTGACATGACATATCAGACTGAGTGTTTCAGGAATATTGCTAATATGTGATCTTCTAAGGATATATTACAAAAGTCAAAATCACAGATTTGCAGGATGTAGCTTCTTGGGACAAACAGAGCCTGGGAGGATGTCTGCACACCAGCTACACACATGCATAAATTTACAATTAGGAAATGTATGAACATTCTTCTTTAATTTAATTCAAATGAGAGACATATCCTGAAGGAAAGTCTACTTTTTGCTTTGAGGATTGCTCACAGAACCACTACTTTTTTTTTTTTTTTCAGCTGGGGCTGAAATTTCAAGGTTGACAGTTTTTGCAGCGCTGTTCTTGGAGGGTTATTGTTTGAGAGAAGGAATTAAATCTGGAGCAGGCTAGGCTCATATGGCCAAAAAAATGTTTGCTGATTATGAGCAGGTCAGCTACAGACCAGATTTTCTAGTGAAAATTTATCTCTGATTGAAATTCTGGATATAAATGGCACCTTTGGCATAGAGAGATTTATGATAGATTCTTGCCTATCTGCAAGACGTGCTTACGTACTGAGGTAAAAGTATTGTGCCATTTCATGCTGCTGGCATGCTTGTTTTGATCCTTTGTTTCTACCAAGTTAATTTAGCTACTTGCTCCATTGCAGCAGATAAATTACCGGAGTACATATAAACCTACACTAAGCACTCCTTGCTTTGTCCTTCTTGCAGTGATCCCCTCGCTACTTCAGTTATTCACAAGCTTCTCAAATCTGCTAGTTACTATAGCTTAGCAGTCAGCAATGGCTTCTCCCTCTCCAGCTCTCTCCTGCTCAATGTGCTTAATTTTCAGTTATAACTCTGCCTCCCTCAGCGATAAGGGTACATGTATTAAATGTTTTATTTTTAGCGATGGAGGTGAGGCGCAGTGAATAGGAAGCACGACCTCTCCATGTAAAACAATTTGTTAGCAAGAGTACTTAGCCAGCCCCCAGTAGACGGTGTGAGCCAACCCAGCACAGTTCCTTCTACAACTCCCCTGGGCTGCTCAGGAGCTGCTGGGGGGAAAGCCAGAGCAGCTAGGTGAACATCTGTAAAAGAAGCATAGCCCAAGACAAAAGCCTGTAGGTCACACCCAAACAGTCCATGTTTGAGATTCTCCCCACTCAACAACACACCCTCTGACAAACCAACTCTGGTTAATGGCAGCTCTATTTCAAGAAACGTGAAGTTAGCAAAATCAGCAACCATAGTTAAATATATTCTTTGGGCCATAGGCAGGCAACGTTTTATTTAAAACTGCTGGCTTAGGATAAGGGAGCAAGACTATTATTCACATCGGCGATAACGACATACAGTTATGCCATTTGGAGGTCACAAAACTTAATGTTGAATCGGTGTGTACATATGCAAAGACAATGTTGGATTCCATAGTTTTCTTTGGGCCCCTACCAAACTTACCAGCGATGATATGTACAGCCGCATGTCATCGTTCCATCGCTGGCTGTCGAGGTGGTGTCCAGCAAACGATCTTGGCTTTGTAGACAATTGGCAGACTTTTTCAGGAAGACCTGTTCTGAGAAATAGCATACATCCCACATTGGATGGAGCAGCTCTCATATCTAGAAATCTGACCAAGTTTATAAGAAAGCCATAACCATGACAATCCTGAGCTGAGAACAGGAAGCAGAGTTGTAGTCTTACATACTTTTCTGTGCCTCCAGTACAGCTGTCACCCACCCAATACCCCATAGAGACTGTGTCTGACCCCGACCATCAAAATTAATTAACTATAAAATATGCTGAAAAGGAGTTGTACTGAAAAACCTCATAAAAATTAAAACCACCAATACTGAAATACAACAAAATATGAGAATTAAATGTGGACTCTTAAACATTAGATCACTCCCATCCAAACCTTTATTAGTTAATTATCTGATATCAGATCATCATACTTAATTATTTTTTTTTATTACTGAGACCTGGCTGTCTCATGATGAATTTGTTAACTTAAATGAATCCACCCCCCTCCCCAATTATATTAATACTCATATTCCCAGAGGCACAGGCTGAGGAGGTGGAGTTACAGCCATTTTCAACTCAAGCCTGTTAATTTCCCTCAAACCTAAAATCAGTTATGACTCAAAAGCCTGATTCTTAGTCTTACACACCCGACTTGAAAAAAACTTTAAAGCCTGTTCTATTTGTTATAGTGTACTGTGCTCCTGGACCATGCTCTGAATTTTTATCTGAATTCTCAGAGTTCTTATCAACCTTAGTCATTAGTGTAGACAAAATAATTCCCCCAACCGGCAGTGATTTGTCAGGAACCTTAGAAATAGCTGTAAAACCTGATATATACTTACACAATTTCTCTCCTATCGACCAACTAACTTCAATGATCTCTTCATCTGAACCATCAACCTGTCTCTTATATATCTCAAAAAATGGTCATTACTACCCATTCTTCTTCTTTCCCTTGTAATTTTGTGCTTGTCTCTTTCCTCTCTCCTCCTGTCTCTTTCTTCAGGTTTTTCTGCCTCTGATGCTGCAGAGTTTGGATCCATGGCTGCAGACCACCTACTGCCCCATGAGCTGGATCAACACCCACTGGTTTAATTATTATCATCACTCATGTTACCAGTTCATTTAGTCCTATTGGTAATATCATTAGGCCCATTAGTATAACTATTAGCTTTGCTATTAGTCCCATTATTGTGATATCCCCCCCGCCCTGTGTCTCGCTCTCTTCCTCTCTCTCTTGCCTTCTCTCACTCTCAGCCCGGCCGGTCGAGGCATCACCATGAGCTGGGATCTGTTCAACTTTTCTACCTGTTAAAAGGGAGGTTTTCGTTGCCATTGTCGTTCAATGCTTGCACACGGGGGATAATTGGTACTAATGTTGGGTAAAAAATAACTATAAAGAGTCTGATCTTGACCTGCTCGATATGAAAAGTGCCCAGAGATAATGACTGTTAGGATATGGCACTATATAGATAAATCTGAATTGAATTAAATTGAAATATTCATAAAAGAGACAACCATGGTAGAAGAAAGCAAGGTCTGATATTATAGCCAAATAGGGGTCAAGCTCCTCCCTTTGTTATGAATAAACTTCCCATATGGTGTCTCTAAAAATACTTAAAGCGGCATTGAATTCTGCCAAAGTTAGAGGTTTGCAAATCTGGGACCATTATGTTTGAGATCTACAGAGAAATCCCTATAATCTACAAATCTTTTGTCAGCAGATTTGGAACTGCATGGCAGAGTCTTCACAGGAATTACATCACAGCATTTCAAAATAAGCGCAAAGTCTATTTATATATATTTGCACAAAGATGAGTGACAAACTAAGGAAATAAAAAAAACAACATAAAATGTTTTAGTAAGGAGTTTGATCATCACCAGCTGTCAGACCAGCCTCAAAGCACCTTGGCATTGATATATATATATATATATGTGTATATGTATGATACAATAGCAGTAATATTTTATTTTAACACCAACTGCTGACTTTAGCAGCTTTTTTTATTTAGAGGTTTATAGAGTTTGAGCATATATGTGTGTGTGTGTGCGTGTGTGTGTGTGTGTGTGTGTGTGTGTGTGTGTGTGTGTGTGTGTGTGTGTGTGTGTATATGACTATATGTATGTGCATCTTTGTGTGTGTGTGTGTCTCTCAGCTGCCGTGGAGTGAAGAAGTTGCTGATTGCAGATTATTGTTAAGCTAATGCTAGCCTACAGCTTCACTCTGTCTTTAAAGCTGAGTGGAGCAACTGCTGATTGTAATGGTGGAGTCCAGTTCTCAGCACTCTGTTGGCACAAGTTGATCAGAACTGATGCTTAACACAAGAGTCCAACTGTACTGAAGACAGAAGAAGAGGCCAAGCATGTCTAAATACAGGGTAACAGAGATTGCTTAAATACTGTGTCACAATATTTCACCCTCTGAATGAAAATTTACTTAAAGGCACAGGTAACTTGATTTAGTATCTACTGTATATGTAGAAATGCATGCTGTATATGTAAGAATACATGTGATATAGCTGGTAAATAATTAAAAGTTACAGAAAAATAAAATACAAACTATAAATCACCAGTTTATTGTGACTTCTTATTAGAGTCCAGATATTGGGATTGAGGAAAAATTCCAATTAGATGCAATCAAAATCAGGGACACCAAAGCCACATATCATAGCTTGCTATGGCAATATTCACATATGGAAGATAATGTAGAGGTTATAGACATACAACTAAAAGCGTATTTTTCACTCAGATGAGCTTTTATTGAGCTGAACTGAAAATACTACAGAACACAAGTAAGAGGTTTGTCTGTAACTTATAAATAATATGCTAAACCTGAGGTCTAAGAGTAGTTTTTCAACTAAATTTAGCACAACCTTTAGCTGAATTTGGCCAGAACCATCAAAAGAAAATACAAATTAATATCCATATTCCACTACTATTATGCGGAGATTGGGAGTTCATATCAAGGTAAACTCTTGCCTCATTACACCTCATTCTGGATCTCTAGCTGTATTGAATATTTCAAATTTTAGATTATTGGACGTTGCACACCTTTCAGGCCTCAAGAGGGCAGCCCACTGTAATATGATATGCAGGTTCTGAGTAGAAGTAAAGCAATAAATTCTTAATTCTGTAATTGTATGCTGTATGTTACATAATTTTGTTACCTTTTTTTTTAACTTCACTTACTTTTATAATTGTGTTGATGCTATGTTTATTTTTTGACATTGAATAAATAACATTCTATGAACTGATATGTATTTTTGTCATGACAGTGGGAGATGATAAAAGTGTTTAAATCAAAATTTAAAACACAAATAGGCACTAAATGTTGTGTAACTATCAACCAAACTGCAGCAGCAAGTATAGCCAAAGTCCACAAGCAGCAGGAATAATATCTACAGGCCTACAGGCTAATAGATTAACAAGCACTGAGTCTACAATGACTCTGGCACATGAACAAATCTGGCAAGCCCCTAAGCCCTGAAGTGTTCTGTATTCTTCAGCATACAGACTTAGGTTCGGCATGTATTAGATGTCTGGAGGGCAGCAAGTGTGTATGAGAGTTAAACGGGTTCATAGTACTAGATGGTATGAAAAATGTAAATAGCTATGGTAACCATATAAGTAATTCACCACACATTATAACTCGTAATTCTATTTCAGTTTGTGATGCTTCAATCAGAAACTATGAGGGTAACATGAATGAGGAAGGCTCATAAAGGTTTTTTCCATGGTAACAGTCATAGAATCAAGTACTGTATATAGGCATGAAAAGTTAAGTGAAAAACTATATATTCTCCTTAATTAACCTCCTTTGTTTGTCTTTAAATAGCAACACATTTTTATTAAACAAACTATGTGACAATGTTGATGCCCAAAAAATTAGGCTATACAAAATGAAGCTATACATATTAAGTCCTGTTTTCTGACATAACCTCAGCAACCCAAGGTAGGAACCACTTACACAAATGATTATGGTTAACTGCTGTACCCTCTTGATCAAGTCAAGAAGTCAAAGTAAAGAATGCTGTATAAAAATCCATCAGAAAATGATTAAACCCAATCATGAGTAGAGAAACTAAGATAACACATATGAAAATAAAAAGAATGAAGAAAATGCAAAGAGGATGATTTAAATAAGAATCTGGTAAGATATGAAAGAATAAAAGAAGCAATAAAGCAGGATTGACAAACAAGAAATTGGCCATAACAATAAAAGGCAAGTATAGACCTAATAGAGAGGTGAGAGACTGGAAAAAAATAGTGAAAAATGGAAAATAGACTTTATGTGGAAGCAAGTGAGACAGGAATTGTTTATTAAGTATTATGTGTATCTAAAGACAGGGTAGGGAATTCAGAAAAATTCAGAAATTCAGAAAACATTGAGAAATGTTGGTTTGGATCTATACATGAGAATTATGGTTGATATCCGAAACATAATCCCCAACACAAATGAGTCCATTATTAACATATGCACGGATATACTGTGGTCTTTCTCACTCCCCACCCCTAGGTGGGTGCTAATTGACATTGACAGTATAAGAGTATAAATCATGTAGGTTTTAGTCATCATATTATGTTTATGTATTAACCAATTAGAACACCTCAGATACTAAGGACCGTCCTGCCAAGAAAAATAACGGCATCAATCATTTTGTTCAGATGTCAAATATTTCCTTTTAACAATTAACATAACATTTCTCTGATCTTCACTGAGTAAAGTAGTTTCTGTACATAAATATAACTGAACCTCACTGAGAGTTAAGAAGACAATCATATAAAACATTTTTGTAACAGTTTTGGAACCTATTGATAGACATTATTTTTTTGTTTCTTAGCTTCGAGGACTTGTTGGGATGTTCTGATTTGATTAAATATGTAGAGTGATTACAAGACAAAAGATCTTTCTTTTCAATGCCACACAGCCAGATATTTATCTATTTTTTTAACTTCCCATCTCCTCCTCTCAGAAGCTCTTGCTGCACAGTGTTTTGGCCTTGAACCTGTAGGCTAAAAATTACAAAAAGCTCTTGGTGCCAGGAGAGAAGAGAGAAAAAGAGCCACTGGAAGAGGAATGAGGAGAAAGGCTATGATGTGAGCAGAGTCAGTTTTCAGTAAATGAGTTTCCATTGAAATGTATTGCAAATTGTAATCAAATATCGAGAAAAATGGCAAAACAAAAAGCAAAAATGTACATTGATGCAGGGTTCTATCAACTACCTTCATGAGAGTATTAGGATTTTATTTGTCAACAACTTGTGATGCCAATACTCTAGTCATGTACCATTAAATAAATGCAGAAGATAAGGCCACAAGATGGGATAATTACAACGTTGACAGTCAAATTCCAAGAAGTGAAAAAAATGTGGAAAACATGATGAAATTTGGCATTGATATGTAGGTGCATAAATATTTTTACAGTGATACAATTCGTAATTTTGATTATAAACACCACCACAACCGATCTGAAATTAGATGTGATTGAAGTGTAGACTTTTGCTTTAATTAAAGAGGTTTAAAAAAGTACAAAAATAACTTTAAGAACTATGGATATTCTTTTATGCATATTCCTTAATTTATGTGGCTCGAAAGTAACCAATAGACCTACACAAATATAAAGCTTATTTTAAACACTTGGATGTAAATCCTTGCAGTCAGTGACTTTCCTGAAGTCTGGAACCCATGGACATCACCAAATGCTCAATTTCATCCCCTGAGAGGCTTTGCCAGGCCTTTACTGCAGCTTTCTTTAGTTTGTGCTTGTTTGTGGGTTAGGGTTTGCCTGTAGCAGTAGCCTGTTTAATTGGGTTTAGATCATGTGACTGACCATTGAGGAATATTCTATTTCATTGCTTTGAAAAGCACTTGGGTTGCTCTCGAGGAATGATTTAGGTCATTATCCTAGCCCCTGCAGAACACTTCTTCCATCAGTCTTACTCGCCAATGTCTGCTCCTTAGAAAACATGTCAGAACTGGACAATTATATGTCACCCAAACTTCCTGCCTAGGGAATTCTCGGTCATTATCATCACTGCTGAGTACATTCCCCCCAGTGCTGACAGAAAGGACGCCTTGAATGTACTGTACCACTCCATCAGTGATTTACAATCCATCCATCTTGACAGAGCATTCATTGGTGGTGACTCTAACCAAGTCAACAACTATTACCAACTTGTGGACTTTGCTACCAGAGGAACTAACACAGTGGACCTAGCCATTACAAACATGAAGAACTCATTCAAGGCAGTTCCCCGCCCCCACCTCTAAGATCCAGCGTACCTCGGTACTGCTAATTCCTGCTTACAGGCCCTTACTCAACAGAGCAAAACCCTCTATGAAGAAAGCCAGCACCCGGCTAGAGGGGGCCATATCAGCACTACAGGACTGTTTTGATTGTAATGACTAGACTGTTTTCAAAGAGGCTGGCACTGTACACCTATTCATCAATGTGTCTGTGTGTGTGTGTGTGTGTGGGGGGGGGGGGGTATACTGAGTCCGTTAGTGGATTCATGCAAAAGTGCATAGATGACATCTGTGTCACCAAGAACATCAATGTCTGTGCCCACCAGAAACCCTGGGTAACTAGTGAATTGTGTGTGATGCCATCAGGGTTGCTAAGCATGCTCATGGTCAAAAAATCCAGAGATTCTTCTCTGAATCCAGGAACACCATGTGGCTATGGAAGGGATTTCAATTTTAATCCATCACAGCCTACAGGCCTACAACCCTCCCACCTCTTTGGACTGCATATTGAGAGTTCCAATGACCAGTTACCAAATGCTATTTCAACACTTGAAATCAACTCCAGACCTTTCGTCAACTTAATTTTTCATGAAATAATGAGGGAACAGACCACACCTAATCAAGAAACTGATTTTCAGTTTAGTAGCCAATTAATTTTGAGCCTCTTAAAATCTGGGATTATGTTTAAATGGGTTTAATTCCTAAACCATTAATTCGATTGATGTACGGAGGAAAAATTAAAATCATGCCACTTTTTTATGCTGCTATTTTACATGTCTTCAGTGGACATTTAAGTCAGATGATGTGAGGAAGGTGAGGAAGGATTTTACAACTCTGAACTGAAAAAACTAATTGAATTTGGACTTGAATTTTATGTTTTGTCAAATCAATCACAAGTTAAAGAGTAGAAATACTGGATTCCTGTTATCAGTAAACCACCTGGTAGATGTTATTGCAGAAATTTAATTGCCAAATGCAGCCTTTTGCCATGTGATGTTGCAATACCTCAATTTTTTTTCTCTGCATTGGCATCTCTGCTGCCTCAACAGAATAATACATTTACCAAAATAATGTGCCACATGAAGGTGAGGGACTGTGTTCTTTTCACACAAGGATGTTGTCTGTCAGAACACAGCGACATCAGTGCTGAAATCTGTATGTGCCAGCACAAAGACTGTAATTCTACTAAGAAATGCTCCTTTGTCCGTGCCGTTGTGATGGTTAGATGAAATACCAGTGATTTAGCGATTTCATGCTTTTCTGATTGTAGTGTCTGACATCATTTGAACAGTAATGCTGGTGTGAAATGGTAGGGATGTGAGTTATGTATTTTATGAACTGTTTTATCTAAAAACACTAGTGAACATTCTAAATGAAGAAAACTAATAGTTATAACTAATAGTTATAACCTAAAGTATATATATAACCTTAATAACCTAAAGTAACCCTTAGCCCCCCTCCAAGAATCATGTGCTAGAGCGGGTTTTTGTGCCTGGGGGATCCAGGAAGCTGTGTTGTTAGGGAAAACAGACCCTGGTAGGGTCTCCCAAGGAAAATTGTTCCCAGGAGAGGGACCAAACTAATAGTAATTTATACAACAATAAAGAATGGTACTTTTTGAGAATGCGTCACCCGGCATGGACGAGGGAAACCAAGGCCCCATCCTGAAGCTAGGAGGGAAATTTGCCTGTGAGTGTCTGTTGAACTGCCCTTTACATATGGAGCTCAGGCAGGCACAGCCCAAAAAAAATTACAACAGGCCACCAACCTGTGAGAGCAGCACCTGTAGGAAAAGGACCATGATTGGGTGCGAGTCAAACCATGTGGCAGGCAAGGGTGTGGTCAAGGGTGTGCCATTCGCTGGTATCATCAGTCCTAGGGATGTGAGAGGGGCTGGACTCTCTCCTTTTCTGGAGTTGCCCAGGATGTAAGGCACTGGGTTGACATGGGGATACCGGTGACCCCCCGGCTAAATGCTGTAGTGTTGGGGCTCTCTGTGTCATGACATAAAGGCACTTACTCTCCTGTGGAAAGTTTTCCTAAGAGGAAATGTATTGCTGTCTGGGACCTTCAGAGAACATACTATCTCCAATTAAATACCACCATAGCAACATGTATTAAATTATAGTAAAAATGGGTTCTAATTTTTTGCATGTTGTACTATGTTATTTCACATAGGCAAAAAGGACGACAATCTGTGAACAAAATTTTCATACAACATAAACATTACCCTGGTAATCATCAACATAGAAACTTACACTAACCAGTAGACTAATTGTTTAAAATGATGAGGTCGATGTGCATATAAGTACATCCTTCTGCAGTTACTTTGCAAAAGTCTAGTTCTTGTTGCTGAAAATTTAGCCACTGGATCTGCTGTGGATAATTGTGGTTTGACAATGCACAGCATTACTACAATTATAAAACTGTGTAGGGGTCCCCATGTAGGGGTGGCTGTGGCTCAGGTGGTAGAGCAGTCACCCACCAACCGGAAGGGTGGTTCAATCCCCAGCTCCTCCAAGGACTCTCCTGTTGAAGTGCCCTTGGGCAAGATAATGCCCCCTATGTGTGTCATCGGTACGTAAATGTTTACAGAATGTTTAGAAAAAATGCACCAAATGGGTGAATGTGACAGTAGTGTAAAAGCTCTTTGAGTGGTCAGAAAGACTAGAAAAACACTATATAAGTATGGTCCATGTGCTGAAATACTTTTGTCAACTTTCAATCTCAAATAAATACACATATTTTATAATACTACTGTGACTGAACCAGTCATCATATATGAGAATAACTAATTTTTTTCTAAATTTATTGGGATCTAAATTTAATGCATCTTATCCTGTTCATTGTGGTCATACTGAACTTACAATGCATTATAATGTCTTCTGAGCTCTTTGCCAAATGAAGTGCAAACTGGATTGAATCTCATCTCAGATATTTTTTAAGATGCCAAGGATATTTCAAACACAGTTTTTAACTACTGCAGGAGTTTTATCCACACAGTGCACAATCCCTGGTCTCAAAGTACCACTACCCTGCACATCTCCTCCACACACATACACACACATGCACACACAAATCGTGTACTTTAGTGTTACTTAAACAGCATAGCCCCCAGCCCTTTTTCTCTTATAAGTGCTGACTAGAAGCTCCAGAAATGATAGGTACAATCAATAGACTGAAACTCAACTAACAGATTTATCCACATGCAGAGAGCTTAAAAAAGAGCAATCATAGGCATGCACACACTCTTACACACGCACACACACACACACACACACACACACACACACACATATACAGATACACACACACACACACCAACTTCCCAGAAATAGCATAGTATACATAGCAGTGAAGCTCAGAATGTTTTGTGCTGTAACCCTTGGAGAATTGGCCTAATTGTTTTCAAGGTCAGGATGGATCCCACCCAGGTCAAGAGCATCATTTAGAGGAAGCTTTCTGCTGGATGAAATGCCGTACAGTTTTTAGCTAATACACAACTTTCACCATAAAATACCGAGAAATATATATTGGGCGCAGTGTCACAGACAGTGAGTATTAATCCCTGTAATTACAGGATTAGAATGGCCTTGACACATAGCCTTGCTACAGCATACACAGTCCAGTACATAATCACTTTTGTTATGCACATAAAAAAAACAGACTTGAAGCCATAACAGACACTCCACTTTACAGCAGCTATGCTACCAAAATAAAGTTGTATTGATTAAAATTGAAGCACATATCTTCTATCTTGTGTACACCAGGCCAAAAACACGTAATAAAACCTCTTTTTTAAACCCCTACCTTTGATTCAGATGTTTTAGCCAACTATAGACCCATATCTAACCCTCACTTCCTATCTAAGATCCTTGATGTTGCCAACCAATTGTGTGACTTTTTACAGCTAACTGGATTAATGTTGTTAAATAAAATGACAATAAAGTTTTCATTTCATTCAAGTTTTTTTTGTTTTTATTTTAAGCATTAATCATTCTACAATTTGCTGTTGCATTTTAGTTGTATGTAAATGTAATTTTTAGGACAGGGCTGCACTGTAGCACTAGCACACTCACACAGAGACATTCTTAAACAAAGAAATGTGTAATACGGAGAAACACAGATAACTGCACAGGAGCAAACACATTGTGAAGCAGCATGATTATAAAGTCTAGAGCAATAAAGGAGCAAAAGATGTCTATCACACCTAGATCCGCCTTCTCTCCTTTCCTAAATTTGACTCAGGAGATCTTCTCATTTTTGTGCTGTCTTGGATCTGGCTCTTGTTTAATGTTGGTTTCAGAGGGTTTGCTTAAATTTTCACTTGAAGATGGGATAAACTAAATATTTTTAAGATGACAAATGATCTGATTAGAAAAAAAAAACTCTATCTCACTCTCTCTCTCATATATATATATATATATATATATATATATATATATATATTCCTGTTAGACTGACTCTCAGGCTGATGATAGAAACACTATCATACATTCATATTTCTACTAGAGCGATCTACATCTGGAAGCCCTTCTCATCCTTCTAATTTATTGGACCCCAGGGAGTCAACTTGGACAGAAGGGGCTCTTGCTACAGATCATATTTTTAATCTCATCACTTGAAATGAATTTCCTTCTCATTCAGCATAATGGATGATATTCCATGAAAGAGCGTGCCAGGTTTATGTTTCACCAATGAAGCAATATGAAAGGTACAATGCAAGGAACAAGTGTGCCACTCCATCAGTGCCAGATAAAAGTAAATGAATCATGTCCTTAATAATTGCCCTACTTTGAGACAGATTGCTTTTTAAATTATTTGCAGACTTTTGAGAGAGGAAGAAAGGGGTAAAGACATTTAATGATTTTCTTTATATATGATGATATGACAAAAAAAACGTGTGACAGAAATGACTTGTCTTGTGGTCTTCTCTCTCTCCCTCTTTGGGCTAACTTGTGATGACAACCTTGTGGTTATCTTGTCAGTAAAGCTAAAACACAGTGATATGTTTGGGCTTTGTGGACAGTTTTAATTGATAATTTACAATCCTTTTGGCAGGATACAATATGCTCTCTGTAGGATTTCAGCAGTAATGGGTAATGATAGCCAGGCTAGCTGCTTTCATTCTCCCAAAACAGCTATTTTTGTACTCATCTGTCTATTTTGTTTGATTTTCTAATGGACAAACTGGAAGTGAAAATAGATTTCTGTTAATGTATTGAAACAGACACAAATACAGAAGAAACTGAAAGTATGGGTGACTTTGACAAAGCCTAATCATGGGCTTGAAGTTATATAGGACAACCAATTTCTTTTTTGGAAAGAAATACAACAGAGATACTCTGAAAAGCTTCAAAGTAAAAAAAAAGAAAAAAAAGAAAACTGCGTGTATGTAGTACTGCTGGATAATGCTCTGTAGATAATGAGGTGTGAAAACATTTCTCATCTGGAAACAGTCCTAGGTGCTCATACTGTCAACCTAGCTCACATCTGGGTTTTCTAAGTCTGCAATTAAGGTGACATCTTTTTCATTAGTTATCCTGTTAAAATATATCTCTTTTATGTTTTTTTAAACAGATGAAAGTCTTAAGAGGCTGTCACTGCTTCCCTTGTAAAAATATCCCCCAGGTTGCTAAAAACATTAACAATGAATAAATACAAAGGTCATGATCATGATAAGTGGCAGCTAGCACCACAGATTTACTGACTACTTGGCTCTCTTCTAATGTTGAAAAAAAATTGGGAGTCTGAGAGGAAACATCAGTGGCATGGAATTAAGTCAAATACCTTGGGGCTTGTTGTTTCTGAAAATGTTGATATTGACTTCACCTTGACTTGGGACTTGTTGGTCCTTACTTTGGACTTGTTGGCCTTGATTTTGAACTTGTTTTTGGCCTAGGACTTAACTTTAAATTTGTTTTTGTTTTTTTTTAAGTGAGACTTGATGTTGACTTAAGACATGTTTTGAGACTTGCTGGTCTTGACTCAAGACTTCATTCCAGAAACCTGAGAATCACTTGTTACTTGGAAATGATTTGTCAAGTAACAATGACTTGTAATTGACTTGTCGATGACTTTGTGTAGTTGAGGAATTCAGAATTTTTTTTGTTTCCATAATGTTCTTCTAGTGCATAATACCATGTATTAGTTAGATCCTGATTTTTCTAATTTCCTAAACTTTAATATCATAGCCAATGATATGGATTGAATTCATAGGCCATTTTTGCATTTGCATCTTTAAATAAGATGGTCATTTAAAACTTTCAGCTCCTCAATCATCCTTGTAAATACATATTACATATATTCTGGTTTCTCAACAATAAAATGCTACATATGTGTGACTATTTAAAAAAAAATCACTTTGCCACAGCATTTAAGTGCAAGGACCAGTTTTGAACACACCATT
Source organism: Istiophorus platypterus (assembly GCA_016859345.1). Taxonomy (NCBI): domain Eukaryota; kingdom Metazoa; phylum Chordata; class Actinopteri; order Istiophoriformes; family Istiophoridae; genus Istiophorus; species Istiophorus platypterus. Next base: position 11,241,777 of record CM029125.1, read on the forward strand.
ATATATGCGAATGGTGATAATCAGGCTATGGAAAACCAGTCATTAATTGCTAGCTTCTTCTTCACCATCTGCTCAATTCTAAACATGATTTGTATTTGTAAGCTTGTTTTTTGAAATAACACTGTCTCCTAGAAATCACTTTTCTGTTAAACTGTGCATAAGAACAAGAAACAGTCACCTCCAAACAACTTGCATCAAATGGAGGGGACTCTCTTGTTCTCTGGGGGGAACTCCAACACAGCAGCGCTGAGGCGGGGCTCATCAGTATCCCCACAGTAGCTAATGCCTGCTAGAAAGTCACTAAATGTGACTATATGATGTAATATGTTAATTCTGCCTTGTGACATGGTGTTAGATCCCTATCTGTTATCTTCTTTCCTACTAATTTACTAACTATGCTTACATATACAGTATTTTAATGGTGCAAAATTCTCAATCAAAATTGTCTCATTTACATAATTTTTGTTTCTGTTGTCAGAAAACTGAACAAGTATAATTGAACAAGTGACTGAAGCACAGCCAATTAAGACCAAATTTTAACCAGTAGTTACTTCCAAGTCATTTCAAATGCTTTGCACTGTTACATCCTGTTTTATAACTGCAACATTGTCTGACAAAATCACCATACAGACAATGGCTATGCTGTGATTTTGCTATATTTACTTGTAAAATAAAAGAAAGAGAAGTTCAATCATGTTTATGTTAGCTAGCTCACACTTGTGGATCAATCCTGGTGACTCTCTTGGAAAGTAGCTAAAGTTTGTCCAGAAAGTCACCAGGTGCTTTTTTTTAAGAAAAGCCACTAGAGGGGTCTGAACAGTCACCAAGTCTAGTAACAATACAGGATCCCTTTAATAACTAGTGTTTCTGTATTTTACAGTTCAAAATGTCCCTTCATGAATGCACTATTAAAGAGGGCCTGCAAAAAGAAGAGGAAGATGGTAGGTTAGAGGGTTTGGAGCTCACTGGCTTCAGAAAGTGAGTGAATAAGGTACACCGTTGATTGCAGTTGATGATCAATGGCCTTAGCAGCAGGGCACACATTCCCTCTGTATTGCTGCCCCCTCATTCAGTGCAGGATAAGGCAGTGGATACATGGCTTATTGCACACATACAAACACAAACACAGCGAAGCAAATATATACACACATACAGACGCACTTCTCAGTGTGGATACACACATACACACCTCCCTTTCTCTTTCTTAATCCGCTTGACCCTCTCAGAAGTGAGAGTGTATGTGTTTGTGTCTATTCGTGTGTGTGTGTGTGTGTGTGTGTGTGTGTGTGTGTGTGTGTGTGTGTGTGTGTGTGTGTGTGTGTGTGGACTGTTGGAGGGAGGTGTGAGCGTGTGTTCAGGGGGATTATGTGAATATAGTTAAGATTTGATGTTAATGGAAATTCTTCATAATTCTCCCTCTTGCCCTCTGAGCACATTTTCATGCTGACTAACATTGAATAGAAAACACAAAGAGGCTTCTCTTAATACCTGCAGAGCATATAGATTACTGTACATGCTTGTAATCTACATGTTACGGTACTGTATGTTGCTAAAGGGCTCTTAAATGGTTTTTGCTACATAAATTAGGCTTTGTATGCATGTGTCTCTGTCTCTCTTTGTCAATTTCATGCATTTGGCTGTCAGGGTAGGTGTGTTGTCTGCTGTGTTTGTGTTTGTACATGTTATTCCTGGTGTGGAGCAAATGAGCAGGCATAAATCAGAAAGCATAGACCCTATAATAAGTTAGTTTAAAGTTACAGTATCTGCTTTTAACTATGTGTTTGTGTCCACATAATGAACCCACATATCCTGGAATGTTTCCTTGCTGATGATCCTAAACACAGTGGTGTAGCAAGATGAAATTAAGCTCAATGTTGAAAGGTGGAGCACAGGTTTGAGCGCAACCAGCGGCTCAACATTTTCATTTTCATTACTGTGAGATTTTCATGTAATCCTAATGACTTAAGTAACTTAAGTAAATGCCCTTATAGGAAATTTTGGCATGCTAATATGTTAGACTAGGATAGTGAACTTGCTAAACATTATACCTGTTTACCATCACCATATTAGTATGGTGACTGTGAATATGATGACATTGTCATCATTTTCTTCTGTTTCAGATGTGAATCTTGAATGGAGTTGATCAATTAGTCAGGTTGCCTGACTGTTATCTCCGCAAAATATGCTTCTGAGATTTGAGAGGTTTGTGCAATTGCTCCTCTGTGATCCTTTCCGAACCCATGATTAGCCATAACATCCTTCTTTGTAGGTTTTCATTAACATGTATCTGTATCTCTGCAGAGGCATATTTCCAGCATCTTGTCTCTTCAACAAGACATTAAATCCAGCACAATATTTTATATGCACAATGCAGAAAATATATGTACAGGATGCACATTAAAAAGGGTTACATGACTTTCACAAACTATCTTTTCAAAATGTAATACTAGACTGTTTACAGAAAGTGAAAATTGCTGCTTTGTGTTAATATAAAGAGATCCTATATTCATTCCTTCTGAATTCTCTGACAAGCAAATATAAAACTACAAGTTTGAACATATTATTTGTCTATTTATGAGTGCATATAAACCTGCAAATTGAACTCATATTATTCATTTTGTTTTGTTTTGTTTTTTCAGCATAGCAGGAGGGTTAATTCTCCAGGTGCATACAAAGTAAAAAGGAAAGTACAGTCCTCGTTTAAATGATTGGCATCCCTGAAATTAAAGTACAACATTTAGAATATCTTCAGAAGTGCAAATTAACTAGTTTTGTATAAATAGAATATTTAATAAACTGTACAAAGTTAAATCAAAATATGCATAATTTTTGAACAAGCATACCCACAGAAATTACACATTGGGCTTGATGGTTTGTTCTTACCCCAGCATCATCCTCCTGAAATCTCCTTATGATCGCTGCAGAGGCCGGGGTTCCTGGGATATGTTGTCTTCTCTGGATTTGAGTTCTCACCAATGCCTTGCCCAGCTCCTTGTGAAAGAGCTCGCTCCTCTGGAAGTTCCCTCTGCTCCAGCATGAGTTCAACACCATCCCGATGTCAAAAGGATTGTATGCTGATGTTGAAAAATATCACAAGTGGCCAGTATAGGGTTCTCCTTTTGAAGCTGTAGCCAATCACCAGCTTATCCATACTGTCAACCCCTCCTTTTTGGCATTATATTCCATGATGAGTTCTTGTTTTTGATGCTCCTGGGCAGAGATTCTCCCATCCATATGCAGTGCACTCATGACTACCACATTTTTGCCTCTCTTTTGCAGTTCAAAAAATGACTTGATGTCCTGCACATGAGTAAGCACCATCCATGTTGGCCCTGGTTGTGTCCTTATCACATTTACAGCCATGCAGTAAGGCTCATTCCTTGGGCAAGAAGACCATTCAATTTCACCATTTCTTCACATCAATATTTCTTCATTTGCTGGCTGCTGATGGGATGTTCCTGGGGCTGGTTAACAACATGCTTTTTTGGAGCTGGCTGATGGTCAATCTCATCCTCTAAAAACTCACTGTCAGACTCTGAATTGAAAGATATGTGATCATCATATTCTGAAAACTCTTCCTCTTCATCATCTTCCAAAGCTTCTATCCCTTCAAAAATCATTTCTAAGGCCCCTTTGAAAAGACAATCTTCACCATCTTGATTGATTGTGATAAGGAGCCACACAGGCAATGCTTTCAATTTATTGTATTTTTCTCCAAATACCTATGCACATACCTATATATATATATATATGTGTGTGTGTGTGTGTGTGTGTGTGTGTGTGTGTGTGTGTGTGTGTGTGTGTATGTGTGTGTGTCTGTGTGTGTGTATATAAATGTTCCACTATGTTCACTAGCTAGTCTCTACTGTGTGTATGCAGTTTAGTGCATTGCACAGGGTAAAGTGGGATTTTTATTCTCTGAAAACTGCAGCCTGCCACTGGAAATGAGGTAAAACTAAAACAAAGAACTCTGCAGAACTTTAGAGTTGGTACTCTGGTTTCATATTATTGTGCTATTGCTTTTTACTGATTGGGGATCTGATTTTTTTTTTTTCCACAGGCTTAACAAAAAGATAGGGCTCACCAAAGTGAAATTGTCAAGCTTAACATGTTTGGATCGATGGACCAACCGTCAAGCTTACTTGCTACTATTGGGTAAAAAATATGTTGATTCATTAAACATACCCATGGTTGAACCTCTCCTAACCAACAATCCAAGAAAGAAAGTGCATTAAAAAAAAGAAGAAAATTTCATATCTGCATGAAAGAATTCCAAGAGCACATTGAACTTTACAAATTATTTCCAAAAGCTACTGAATGTGATGGTTGAATCTCTACTTCAATGCTTTGATGTAATATACCCCATTAATTTCAAGAATTTTTTTAGAATGTATTTTCCTGAATATGCTGCTCATCTTCCATGAGACAGGGTTGCTTGATGCTCTGCAGTAATGTAAAAAATATTTTAGGTCATCTCACACTGTCATAAATCATCATCCAACCAACTTTAATTTCGTATATTAAGTATTCTGGTTTACAAACCTTTCCTGCAACATTTAAATTTCATATCACTTCACACCCCAAAAAAACTATCTGAGGGGAGAAAAAACAATATTAGGCAGATTTTTTTGTGAAGGATATCAACAATCTTGTCAGCTATTCAATAAAATAAAGCCTCCTAGAAGCTATGTGTATGAAAGAATAATCATCAATTTCCATATCATTAGGATATTAGGGTTGGAAAAACTATAACAGAAAAAATTTTTAATGCTTGATGATTAGACCAAATCTGCAGCATGTAGCATTAGAAGAATTGAATTTCACATTCAACAGCTTGTGTATTGACTGGAGTCATGAAAATATGATGATGTTCATGAGAATTGGTAGGTATCCGCAAATTACTATATTAGATGAGGAAGTCAGTAATGCTGCAAAACTGTGAACATAAGCAAATCGAGAGCAGCACTGCAGAGGAAAATATTGGAATCAATGACAGTGAAGGCCCTGGAGTGATGAACATAAGCATTCAAAAAGACTGTTCTTGTAAATGTATAATTTACAAATGGCTTGTGGATGCCTTCCCCAGTACATATTGATGTTGTCATAGAAGTGTTTTTAGAACGATTAGACATTATAGCATGTGACCTTTGCCTAATGCTTCATTTAAGTGCTTTCCAGGATCATCATTGTGTGTAATCCATGTTAAAACAAACTCAAAACTCGAATTACTTTGACACTATAAGCTGTTACATTTTACTTCCTTCCTCAGGATGATCAATAGTTGACAGGAAATGTGTATAATCTTTATAGAATTGTAGTTTGCATGTTAATATTCTGTAGTTATTTATTTGCAGTTTTAAAGAAAGACAGGGCCCGAAACTGTGCGCACTAGTCAACTGTTTTGCGGTCCAGACAGTTTTAGCATCTCAAGTAGTTTTTTGGAGTTTTTCCCGAAACATAACAAGCTACAGTGAGAATTCTCAATCAAATTAAAACCAAAATCTGACAAATAGAATTTATTGTGAACAGTTTTACAAATCAAAAAAAATATTTGTGTGGTTTTTTTTTTTTTTTTTTTAGTGTTAATATGTCCTACATGTTTATATTGACTGATCAGCCACAACATTAGAACCAGTTGGTATTAATGTTTTATCTGATTGGTATGAGTACTAGGTTGCTAATGATCCAGAGTCTTTAGTATGTAGTGTCTGAAAAAAAACCCATGCACTTGAGTGTATTTCATCCACCTCATCACTGTCATCCTAGGAATTCTATGTTTATTATTTACTGTGTGACGAATCTGCCAGTGTCTTGCATGCATTGTGGTGAGGTTAGGATAACGGGCTAGGGAATGCATTATGCTAATGAGTGTCCTCACAAGATAAAAGTACAAACCTGTGTGTGTGTGTGTGTGTGTGTGTTTGCTACTAAAGGTAAACAGGAAGGGTTTTGTGCTCTTATCGAGAGCCCATAGTCACACATGCAGACACACAAATCTTGGTAGCAGAGTGGCTCCCTCCATCCCTCCATTCTTCCGTTTTTCATTTTCTTAGCATTCCTTCTGACTTTCTGTTGAACATTGCGTTTTCCTACATGCTTCATTCTCACCTCTTCTATGCGGTCCCTTGTATTTACACTGCTTACCAGTAACTGATTTTTAATGTTTCTGCTTTTTCCAATCATATTGGATGATTATATACTTAACTATTTCAAAAGTATTAGTATGTAGTATGTTGGAAATACAACAAACTACTTTAGTTTTCTAAGTAGTGTGTTTATGCAGCCAACTGGATTTGCTTTCAAAGTAATGTGGTAGTTGGGGTGGTGGATAGGCCTTTAAACTACACGTAATCACAAGTAAATTGTAACTTTGATATTTAACCATACAGTAGTTAGAATGCAGTGTTATAGAAAGCAAGACTTTTATCGATCAAAAGTCAGGTATCTGGCTCTTCAAGTTTGTAATCCTCATTGTGAAGGAAACAAAACTGTAAGACGGTTAAAAAAAAAAAAAAAAAAAAAAAAAAAATTGGTTTCTGATCTTAAGAATGTGTGGTGAAGGATGTGTAATAAATTTCAAAAAAAATGGTCTTAGAGTTAATTAAGGTTTTGAATATCTAGCCATAACATAAAAATTCATGTACTCCAGGTTTGGCCCAGAGCCTCCACAAATTTAAGCCCAGAACTGTAAAAAAATAGCTTTATGGATGGATCTGGTGTCTTCCAACAAAATGGCCAATACTAGTATACATTTGGTTTTTTGCATGTCGACAAAAATGGATGTAGAGATATTTGAGTCTGGCTCAAAGTGGTGGGAGGACTTGGAGACTAGGAGACTAGGAGAACTAGGAGTTTGTTTTTTTTTATTGATTGAGAAACTTAATTAAATTCATCAAAAGAGGACCAGTAATTGTCTCAAGCATGCATTTATATTGTTATTTTTCATTTCACAATATGAAAACACACCCAACACCTTACAATATTAGAGAGAGCAATGCAACAGTTCCCATCATGTGTAAGCACTTGGTGATAGTGGAGCAGAAACTTCTAACAGAACTAGAGTCAGATTGGGTGGCTGCTTGCCTCGGGTTGAGAGGAGCAAAATGGGGGAAAAAAGGAAGAGATGGTACAATGAAAGATGATAATAATGAAAGTAACAGTGGATCAGCATTTTGTCACTAAAAAGTGGGAATTGTATAAGACTGTTTTGGTTAAGAGAGACCTGAGCCGGAAGGCAAAGCATTCAATTCACCAGTCGGCCTACCTTCTTACCCTCAACTATACTCATGAGCTATGGATAGCGACCCAAAGAATGAGATTGAAGATACATGTACCTGGAATGAATTTTCTTTGGAGTCTTAGATAGGTTAAGGAACTCTTCTTCCTTTAAAAAGGAGCCAGTTGGAATGGTTCAGTTATCTGATCAGGATGCCTTTGGAGGTCTTTCAGGAACATCCACAAGTAGAAGATCCAGTACACAATGGAGATACCATAGATCTCATCTGGCCTTGGAATATCTAGGGAACCCCCTAGAAGAGCTGTAAAATATAGCCGGGGAGAGGGACATCTAGGCTGCCTCTCTCAACTTGATGCCATTCCTACCCAAACCCTGATGAGGAGCAGAAAATGGATTGCATAGGTGTATAAGTGTTATTATTAATAATGACAGCATTGATATAGTAGCAATGAACAACAACAACAACAACAACAAAAACAACAATAATATAATAATAATAATAATAATAATTGAACAATAATAATGATAATAATAACTAAGTATTTTTAGAGCAGAGTGTTCTAATGTGATAATAGGGTACTACAAGCCCTTTAAAATATGATGGAGCTTGGTCATTTAAAGCTTTTTACATATGTAGAAAGATATTAAATTCTATACTGGATTTTACAAGGAGCCAATGCTAAGAACCTTATACAGGAGAAATACAATCTATTCTGCTAGTCTCTGTCAGTGCTCACACTGCACTGTTTTGGATAATCTGGAGTCTTTCGACAGAACTATTGGGACATCTTAAACATAAGGAATTACAGTAGTCCAGCCTAGAGGTAAACATTGCATGGATACATATTTGGCATCCTTTTAAGAATTTTCACAATTTTGCACCAGTGGAAGAAGGTTGTCACTAGAAATTAGTTTTAGGTTTGTGCAACGGATGTGTCCTGTTCAAAAACGACCCCATTGTTCCTTACAGTAGAACTGGAGACCAAGGTAATGCCATTCAAAATAATTATTTAATTAGGTAATGTCTTCTAATAGATGGCCAGTGTATTATTAATCCATTATACAATTAACAACAAATACAATCAGCAATCAATGATATTCTTCATTTCAGACGTGGAATTTACAAGCTGCTTTCTCTGATTCATTTCGACACCCAATATTGGCTTAGTATAGCATTCTAACCCCAGTACTCCCAGTATTTACTATATATGCATGTGTATGTGGGTGAAAGAGAGAGAGATTCTGTTAATCTCCTTAGCTTCATTAAAACAGATAGAGGAAGATTAGAAGGAGGGACATGTAAATGAACAGAATTCTGGGAGAAATTGAAACAGTGGCACAGATAAATATGTCATGAGGGAGAGACAAATATAATCAAAATAGCAATTAATTGAATTCCCATTATAAAGCACTGTCAGTTATTTGGTGGAATTACAAGCAGCTACAGTGAGCTAATTGGTGAGGCCGACAGACGGGCTTAGCATTGTGTGTCTACTTCCTCTTCTGTTCTCTAATATCATTTTAATTCTGTCTCTCATATCTAATTTCCATCCTGTAATTTTCCTTTATATCCGTGTTCCATGTCTCAATTTCTTCAGTAATTCTCTGAGTTTCATTGTCTCCTGTTTCATTAAGCTTTTTTGAATTGTCTCTCTTCTTCTTTTGACCTGCAATATTTATGGGGCAAAATTTGAAATAAAGATTCAGTTTCTTTACACAGGAATCTGTTCAAGCTTGTATATTTTTTATTAATACGGGTTGTGTGAACAACAAAAATAATGCAGTGGATTGGATGTACTGAACCAAAGTTAGCTGATTTTCATCTGTAGTCCCTGACAGGCCAAAATTAAAAAAAAAACAAAACACTGCATTAATATTATGCAGTGTACAACAGTAAATTGGAAAACAGAAAGTATGTGACACAGCAAGTCACATAAACCATTATATGACATGCAGTTTGACCAGTCGTCTGGTGGATAATTCATTTTGTAATAAGTAATAGCTTTTGAGGAAAAAAGCTGATCAAAATTATGGTTCAGATTCAGTTCAGGTTCAAGTATAGGTTCCCTTCAATGTTATAGTCTTTTCAGTTCAAAATCCCTTTTTTTTCAGCACTTAGTGTTTCCCTTTTTCAATTCTATAGCCACCTTGTAGTCACACGTACTTTAGGTTTGATGCCAGGACAATATACTTACACATGACTGCTTAGTTTCTCTATTTCAGACTGCTAAATCCTCATAATATTACGATAAGGATTTTCCAACTCCACTTTAGTTCAGTAATTGGTTGTTATATGTACTGTATGTTGAGAGAGGTACTGGTTGCTGTAATCTTTCTTCCTGTTCATACTGGCCATGACGTTATACCCTTGTGGAGTGACTACACTGTAGTTGATAGTCAAAATCCACATTCCTGGTTCTGTGAAAAAATGCATTGAAAAGGTTCAGCTAAAACTAATATGAACCTGAAAAAAGTATTCTAACAATGGTTCATAGCACTCCTGTAAGATGGTCGCATTCATGATGGGCAGTTAACAAATAATCAAAATCGATGCAGCACAACCGCATTCTTTTTCCTTGTCAAAACCTGCCACCTACTGTACAGTTAACACAATGTTACTTGACCACCAACATTGTGGTCAGATTCAAGTGTGTCATGTTAGTAGTGCCTAATGTAGTGTGAAGCCTCTATTCTCCAGTGGTGTTGAGGGATGGGCTACATAGGTCTTATAAGCTCACTTTTTTCTAACTCAACTCCCCCAGATATTTCAAACTTGTAGTTTTCTGCCCCAAGAAATGTTGACTCAAGTGAAATCACTTAAGGTTATTTATCACACTTCACAAAGCTCCCTGCGGAGACATAAAAGTCTTTATAAGGCTTTGTAGCAATTTTTCACATATTCAGTAGTACTCCGCAACACCTAGAAACACACTTTGATGTTTAAAATGGACTGGATTTCTTTAAAACTCTTTTAAGCAGTCTCAGTGAACCAAATTGAATGGGTATCTTTGTCCTCACGATCATATAAGTGTTTGGCTGTTTATTGTCCTAGAAAAGCAACTACATGTATGCATCCACTTCTGCTCAAAATGCAAACACTCAGTAGACACAAAAATAGAGGATTTTTAACAATGTATTATTTCAGAGAAGAACTGAGGACTTTGTCCTCCATTTCTTACAACCTAGTTGTGTGTTACTTCATGGCCAGTATTGATATGAGGCCAGTATGGATATGAGGCATGATTTCAGTGACCAGTAAATCATAATGTAAATGTGGACATGAGAATATTATATTAGGACAGACAAATATCTGAAGCTAACATTTACTGTAGTTTTTTAAAAATACAGGTTTTCTACTTCTAATAGGATCCATAGAAGATTTCAGTAATGATTTCAGTATTGATATTTTTAGTGCGCAATAGGTCATATTCTTAAACAGTAAAGTATTGCTGAATTGATAATTACTAACTGGTCCATTTTGGACTCAATCTTATTGATAAAAAAACTATTTGATTTGATATCGTACTACATAGATTTGTAATTAGAACCTGACGTACAAAAATATCAATAAAAATATTCACTTGTACATGAAATCACTATCTTTAGAGTCAACTGGACTGTAATTAAAGTGATGTAATTGAGAAAAACAAAAAAACCCTATTATATCAAGTGTAGATGACACTGACTTGATATGAGCTGAATGTGACAAATATTACATTTAATATACAGTAGACATCTAATCCAGCTGTCACATTCTTTTTTTCCCTTTTCATTCCTTTTTCCTTCTTCATACTCTCATTTTCCCTCAGCTTTGGAGACAAACAAAGCAAGAAGTCATTTGGTTGCTTCAGATCCCCTTTCCCTCCCGTCTGTGCTCTGCACTGACTATGATGTCTTCCTAAAAGGCCCCCCACCAAGGGCACCAACACACTTATGAAAGATCCAGCATTTCCTTAAAAGCTAATCATGTTAGACATCAAAGAGCAAGGCTGCTTCCTTGATCAAGACACATCTGAAGACACTGCCTGGCGTACTGCTGCTACTCTTCAGGAATAGGCCTAGCATCTATCTGTGTGTGTGTGAGTGTGTGTTTGTGTGTGTGTGTGTGTGTGTGTGTGTGTGTGTGTGTGTGTGTGTGTGTGTGTGTGTGTGTGTGTGCCCTCCATGCAAGAAAAAGTGCAAAGAAATGGAGTGGAAATATTTAAAGGGTTATGTATACATCATTTTAGAGAAGTGAGGGCTCAAATCACCACAAGGGGCTACTTTTCTACTTATTTAGAGCTAAAAGGAAGAACAGATAGCGGACTGATTTAGCCTTCAATATTTTTGACAACTTACCCATGCTTGAGTAACTATTACATTGTTTGTTCATTTTATTAAATGACAGACAGCCACATAACATCTTTTATATGTACGTTTGGATTCACAAGAGAAATAAACATTAATTTCTCCTAAACTTTATCCCTAAACAACATGAAAACAAACATGCGCATATAACTTGATTTGTTAAATAGTATATGGAGTTACAGTACAAGCAATAACACTACTATGTAAAAGTTTCTAGACTTGTCAGAACCATTAAATTTCTCTCTCATATATATATATATATATATATATACATACATACACACACAAATACACACCTTATATGTGACAAAAACACAGCAAAAACCAAATAAAAAGTAACCTTTGAAAATGGTAAATATGATTAAAATATTTATTAAAATAAACAAAGAATAAGTTAAATTAAAAAAAAAACTGAACAATAATGTGAGAGACTGTTGAATGGACAAAATTATTTTTAATGCATTCATCTGTGTTATCCCATGATATGCATGCATTCACTTTTAAAATCCTCTTCCTCATATAAAAACATTATCATATCTTAATATGGGAGGCATAGCTTTCAGTTATCAGGCTTCTCTACTAAGGAACCATCTTTCAGTCGATCCACCTTCTATTTATGCTGCCATAGGCCTAGACTGCCAGGGTATTTCCCATGATGCACCAAGCTCTTCTCCTCCTCTCCCTCCCTGTCTATACAGAGAGGGGATATGCCATCAATACTCATTACTAACTTGGGATCTTCTCTCTCTCTCAGTTAAATACTTTCATGTCTCTCTCCTCATGTCACATTCTATAGGTATTTCTGCCCCCTGGTGTTCCAAAGTCTGAATGTGGCAATCCACCTATTGCCCCCATAATTTTTCCTCAGTCAAAAAAACATCAGAAACAGTTGCAACACCTGATATATACCTAGACATTTTCTCTCTTATTGACCTTCACCAACAAACTTCAATGATCTCTTCATCTTAACTATCAACCTGTCTGTTAGACCCCATATCAACCAGGCTGCTTAAGGAAGTTCTAATCTATCTAGTTAGCACTTCTCTATTAGACATTATCAATCTGTCACTATTATCAGGCTATGTACAGTCTTTTAAAATAGCTGTAATTAAACCTCTTCTTAAGAAGCCTACCCTCAATCCAGATGTTTTAGCCAACTATAGACCCACATCCAACCTTCCCTTTCTCTCTAAGATCCTTGAGAAAGCTCTCACCAGTTTATTTGAGGGTTACATAATTTACATAATATTAGCTTATTTGAGGATTTTCGGTCAGGATTCAGAGTGCATCATAGCACTGAGATAGCACTGGTGAAGGTTATGAAAGATCTACTAACCGCATCAGATAAAGGACTTGTCTCTGTACTTGTTCTGTTAGATCTTAGTGCCACATTTGACACTATTGACCATCAAATCCTATTACACAGACTGGAGCATTTTACTGGCATCAAATGTCTTGCCCTTAGCTCGTTTACGTCCTACTTATCAGATCAATTTCAATTCGTGCACATTAATGATGAATCCTCCATCTATTCAAAAGTTAGTCACGGAGTTCCACAAGGTTCAGTGCTTGGACCAGTTCTATTCACACACACACACACACACACACACATATATATATATATATATATATATATGTTTCCCTTAGGGAATATTATCAGGAAACACTCCATTAACTCTGTAAACTTCCATTGTAATGCAGGTGACACCCAATTGTACCTATCAATGAAGCCTGAAAAAAACATTTAGCTAAACTTCAAGCAAGTCTTAAGGATATAGAGATCTGGATGACCAGGAACTTCCTACTATTGAACTCAGATAAAACTGGTTATTTTGCTTGGCCCTCAACACCTCAGAAAACACATTATAATATGACATACTTACTCTAGATGGCATTGCTCTGGTCTCTTGCCCACCATTAGGAATCTTGGAGAAAGATGAAAGAAAAGATGGAAAGAGAAAGATGGAAAGAAAAGAGTGTGGAGGAGGAAAGGCTCATGATTCAAAGCATACCACATCATCTACCAAACATGGCAGAGGCAGTGTTATGGCATGGTTATGCATAGCTGCCAATGGAACTCGGTCACAGGTGTTTACTGATGATCTGACTGCTGATAGAAGTACTAGGATGAAGTCTGAAGTGTAAATCGCTATACTATCTGCTCAGATTCAGCTAAATACTGCAAATAGGTAGGTGATAGGACAATGCTTGACAGTATAAATGGATAATTCAAAACAAACTGCAAAAGCAACCCGAGGCAAAGAATTGAAAAAAAATGCATTCTTACATGCCCATGTCATGTTTATTGTGTTTGCCATCTAAATGTTGTTAACATCTGAAAATCAAAACTAAACATAAAGTCCAATGGGAATGCCATTAGTTTTTACAGGTGTTTAATCATAAACTAATGTATTGGACAAATACTGAGTTTTAGAGGATATCTTTACCAAATTTCATGGCCATACATTCAAAAACTGTCAAGCTATTTCACTCAAAACCATAAATCTTAACCTCATTGTGGTTCTAGAGGAAAAGTCAGGAGGCCACCAAAGTAAATAGGATTCGCTGTCTTGGAACATCTGTACAAAATTATATTGCGAACCATCCAGTAGATGTTGAGATATTTCACAAGATTAATTGCCCTGTCGTGGTAAATTACAGTAATTTCTGGTGTGTGAACAACCCATTCTTTATATTTTATCCTACTTACTCGCCAATCGTAGACCAGCATTGGCAAGCTCTGACTAGAGTCCAACAACTATATAGCTATTCTCAGTAGACTCATGCAATCATTTCAGATACTCATAATTTTCAAGCTGTGTTGTGGATTTCGAGCTAGTCGTGGTTAAACATTATGCCTATGGCATTTGTGTCAGTGATATTGATTCACGTAAGTCCAGTCAGATGGGCACACAAACCTTAGGTTCTACCATTAGCAGAGTACAGCGCATCAGTCATTAACTAGGAAATCTATAGTATTCTAGCTAGTGAAAGTACACTCAATGTATTCACACGCTGCTTTTGCTTTTATATGATTTTAACTTCAGTCTCCCAGGTAATATGGTGGTTCACTTATACATTGTGATCTTTAGGCTTTCAGTTTTATCTTTATCTTTTAAATTTGTTTTTTCTACTGAGTCAGTTTGACGTCCTCTATATATTCCTCAACGGCATACAGTAGACCCTTCTGTCTGCTTTTTCTAAAATTGCTTTTTTATCTTTCCAAAAAATTGGATATTTCTTCAGGGAGTGCAGTTAGTGACATACTTGGCACCCTCAGAGCTTGATGGACTAGCAGCAGATAAAAACAAAGGGGCGGGGCTTAGACAAGGGTCAACTTCCTGCACTTGACCACCGGAAGTGTACTGGTGTGCAGCTGTTGCCCACATATGTCTCTAGATAATATTATGCCAATCTATCCAATAGTTGTGGAGCTATTTCAATTTGGATAAAGTAGTGGGCTGACTGGCTGACATACCAAAAAATTAACTTACAGTTTAAATGCATTAACCTCTTAACCGAAAGCTTTCAAGCTGCAGAGCCTCTCTCAACCCTAAAAGACTGGCTGTAAACAAATGGCACCTTCACTTTCTCAAGAAAGTAGTTGAAGATCGTTAACCTGGCAAAATTCAGATGTCAATAAAATGCTTGATACTGCTCTAAATGAGTAAAGTTTTTAACGAACTTGACAATTATTTGACAAGACAAAACCTACTAAGCACTTGATTAGAATTCCCTCCTAGGAATGTACCAAGGAGTAAATTTACACAAAGATGCTGTGGATGTTATATTTCGGTGAAGGGGATCATGATGCAGCACTACTATTCCTCCTCAAAGTAAGATGAATGCAATGTAAACCCATAACTGTTATTAAGAGTAAATTACATTTATGCTAAATTCCATAAATATATCATTTTTTGTCTATTCTTTTTCTTTTTACCCTGAAACCACTTATCTAATATTACAATTGGTCCATAGAATATCTTATCAATCACGTCTTAGTTAACACAAGTACTATAGTAAATACAAAGCTAGATTTTTTTTCTTGCTCATTTATATCTCCTCCAAAATTTCCATAATACCCTGGATATGTGAGTAGGACATGGACTTTAACTGCATTACTTAACAATTTGAGTTCCACTCGGCCACCTTTGTGCAGCGCATATCATAGCAGGGATATTCAAATCCAATCTCCAGTAAACCTTTTACCTACATCTGAAGTATGATAGCATAAATCCAGGCAAGAAAAGCAATATGTACTGGGATATAAAGTGGTGAATCCTTAAGTTATGTTCAAACGCTTCGTGAGTGACTTCATTTGGGTGAAGTGACCCCTCTCTTAAGAGTCAGAGGAAGAAAGAGGCAAAGGGATAGAGGAAGAAAATGAGTGAGAGAAGAAGTAGGATTTAAAACCATAATTGTCATAAAACGAGGAACAAATAGAATTGAAATGGAAGAGGAGAAATACTTAACAAGGGCATTTTGGAGGCCTTTATTGTATCTATTGATGTCCTATAAAGGAATTCAAGGGCATTTTACACCTAAAATTGTGTAAAATGGAGCTTTCTTTTTCACTTTGTTGTATAGACATGTTTTTTTTAGCAAATTGTCTTGCTAAGTGGTGTGCAGTGACTTTTAGAGATGGGCAAGCAGAGCAGAAAATCCAACTATACCCCCGCTTCCTCCCAAACCACCATCTAAATGTACAATTCAGCTGTTGCACCCTGCTGCTACATCCATGGGAAAAATATAGGCCAAACTAAAACGTGCCTTTTCATGACTGATGTTGTAGCAAACTTTTCTTTCCTTTGCTGGAAATCTCTCTGTTGCATCTCGTTTGATCTCCTGACAACTTTGAGTTAAATCACAATGCAGTTTGCTCGTTTACTTACCCCTGCAACCTCTTAACACTCAGGAAGAAAAGATTGTTGAAGTAAATTTCTAATGCACATGTGCAGTTTCCACATGCATCTACACATATCTATAATAATACATGCAGTATTATAACTGATCTTAGAATGATGGAACCTGAGTCAAGGAAGCTGGTCATCCATCAGGTATCCCAGGATTATTGCTCATGTACATTGTAGTGCATATCCAAACATCCAAAAAATGCTGCTCCAACTCTGTTTAACAAGGTTCAGGTTCAGGTTCAGCTTTCCTAGACCACTGCCACAAGTCCTACTAGACAGTAATGATTTCTTATTGGCTCATTAGCAAGCTTGCCCATCCAGCTCTAACCGTTACTGTGTAGCCAAGTTTAAGTGTAAACAAAGACGCAGCAGTTCTTAATTTCATCCTGGTTAGTTCATTATACTCTCTCTCTATTGTTATCTAACGATATTCAGAAGATCTACTGATCCTGGCAGCTGTAATTAAGTTTTGCTATGTGAAAGTTACTCTTTCTTTGAGGGTAGAAGACAAAATACTATCAAAACTTGAAAAAACTTGCCTTTAACCCAGACATTAGAGTGATCAGAGAGAGAGAAAGAGAGAGACAGAGAGAGAAATAATTATTTTCTGCAGGGCTGTTTGGTTACCATAGTACCAAAATAATGAATGCATGTGCAGGGGGAACATAGGTCCATGAATTTCTTCTGGCAGATCCATTTTAAGTTTAGTAAAGTGTGTGAAAAATAAATTAAGAAATAAATAAAAATGTATGTTTTACCTGCGTCTAACGCTTGTCAACCATACAAAAAATTATCATTTCAAAATTAAATCCTTCAATCCTTTTGTCCTGCTCATAGTTAGAGTGGTAGCAATTTTCACTTCATCATGAATATAAAAAGCAAATTTCATGAAAATTGGGATAGATGAGGACAGACAGAGCCCAAGGATTAAAGTTGTTAATTCTCTCATAAAAGCTGGTATTGCAATTATGGCTATGGCCAGCATGTACAAATAAAAATGGTCACTAATATAAACCCACTGAAAATATTAAAGATTGACTGTACTACACTAGTTCATGTTAAAAACACAAATTCCATAAATATAACAACAGTCATACTATGTCATACTTACCCCTCTGCTTATCTCAATTTCTTTTTAAACAAGAATATTGTTAATGTTGTTTAATTTCTGATACTTCTAGTTTAAAGTTTTTTTTTTCCATTGCTATTAAGTTGCCATACATAAAGCTCAAGCCTCCTGCAGATTTTTTTCAATTTAAATCTCTACACAAAATGCCTGGGATTATTCCCTTCAAGCCATTGCCAGGCTTTTAATATGAAAAATATATGCAGGAAGTGTTGAGTTTCGGTGAAAGCTGTCAACCTCAGAGATACGATGAAGTGGATGTGACAGGAAATATTTAGCAAATGAAAGCCGAATTTCCCATTTTTAAAAATAGTTGGGGCAGCATGACATGACTGTTGTACAGTTCAAATTCATGCCAAAATGGACTTGACATTGGTAATGGGAATGGACAAATGGGAAACAACAGGGAGGTGGTGAACTTGCATTATGAACAAATTAAAATAGACATAGATTAGAAAACTTGGAGGATCCTAATAAAATATATTCAGATATACTAATGAAACATTACAATTAAAGATAAAGGCCTTGTTCATAGTTGAGGCAAATAAAGGTCACTATTAAGATTTGACTGACTTGACCATAAAGTGAATATAATTTGGAAGTTTAGGTCTGAAGTCAGGGCCTTAGTTACTATGAACCTAATGGATCCATACATACCTCTACCCTGAACTGGAACGGACTTTTCACCATGACCAACCCTCAGTCTGTGAAAAACTATCTAAAATACCAGTGACTGGATTAACAATATATTTACTGTGGATATTGGCTTGATTTAATATGAATTTTTCATTAATAAAAAAAAAAACATCACAGTCATAAACAACCCATGGTTCTTGCTCTGATGTCATCTTTTACAACTGTATTATTTTAAGGCTCTAAGAGTGGTGCTCTAATTGCATTCACCCTGTACAACACGTTATACTGTCACTTAATATTGTCTTCATGTCCGATATGGACAAACATGTCAAGAAGGCATAACAGCAGAACAACAAAGAACATTTCATTATATTGGTTCTGAAATGGAGGCTTATTCATCGTATTTGTTTCTCTAAAGTGAAAAAAACCCTTTTAAAAACATTTTCAAGGTTCTTTTTTCAACAATGTTACAATTCTGTGTAATGACAAACACAAAAATGTTGTAATCACTTCATTAGAAAGTGACTTGGGGTCTTAAATCTATGGAAGAGTGGGATTAATAGTATGTTTTCCCCTCAGTTAAGCCCTACTTGCACATCTATGTACCAATCATTCCTATCTATCAAAGAGTGGCACATGCTCAACATAACTCCAAACAAGATTCTATGTTAAATCTTACTGCTAAGGTTCTCCCCTCTTCACTTGGTTTTGGAGAGGGGATGTAACTGACTTCTCATTCCGGACATATTTTTTGTTTATTTTCTTGTTTTTTAATTGCATGCCGAAATATTGAGAGAAATTCCCTTTCTCTCTAAGATCCTTGAGAAAGCTGTCGCTAACCAATTGTGCGACTTTTTACATAATATTAGCTTATTTGAGGAATTTCGGTCAGGATTCAGAGTGCATCATAGCACTGAGACAGCACTGGTGAAGGTTATGAAAGATCTACTAACCGCATCAGATAAAGGACTTGTCTCTGTACTTGTTCTGTTAGATCTTAGTGCCACATTTGACACTATTGACCAGCAAATCCTATTCCACAGACTGGAGCATTTTATTAGCATCAAAAGACTTGCTCTTAACCGGTTTACGTCCTACTTATCAGATCAATTTCAATTCGTGCACATTAATGATGAACCCTCCACCTACTCGCACGTTAGTCACGGAGTTCCACAGGACCAGTTCTCTTCACCATATATATATATGCTTCCCTTAGGCAATATTATCAGGAAACATTCCTTAAACTTCCATTGTTATGCAGATGACAACCAATTGTACCTATCAATGAAGGCTGACCAAACCAGTCAGTTAGCTAAACTTCAAGCATGTCTTAGAGAATTAAAGATCTGGATGACCAGGAACTTCCTACTATTGAACTCAGATAAAACTGGTTATTTTGCTTGGCCCTCAACACCTTAGAAAACACATTATCTAATGGCATTCTTACTCTAGATGGCATTGCTCTGGCCTCTAGCACCACTGTTAGGAATCTTGGAGTTGTCTTCAATCAGGACATGTCATTCAACTCCCACATAAAACAAATTTCAAGGAATGCCTTTTTTCACCTTCATAATATCTCAAAAATCAGGCATAACCTTTCTCAAAATGATGCAGAAAAAGTAGTACATGCTTTTGTTACTTCTAGGCTTGATTATTGAAACTCCCTATTATCAGGCTGACCAAATAAAACATTAAATAGTCTCCAGCTGATTCAGAATGCTGCTGCAAGAGTATTGACAAGAACCAGAATAAGAGATCATATATGCCCTGTGCTAGCTTCTCTGCATTGGCTCCCTTTGAAATCCAGAATACGATTTTAAATCCCTCTCCTCATCTACAAAGCCCTTAAAGGCCAGGCACCATCCTACCTTAAAGACTTCATAGTACCTTACTATCCCATGAGAACACTTTGTTCCCAGAATGCAGGCCTAGTAGTGGTTCCTAGAGTCTCCACAAGCAGAAAGGGGGGCAGAGCTTTCAGTTATCAGGTTCCTCTGCTGTGGAACCATCTTCCAGTGTGGGTCCAGGAGGTAGACACCCTCTCCTCATTTAAGAGTCAGTTAAATCCCTCCTATTTGATATAGCTTATGGTTAGAACTGGCTCAGCATTAGCTCGAGCCATCCCCTCACTGTACTGCTGTAGGCCTAGACTACCAGGGGACTTCCCATGATGCACTGGGCTTCCCTTTCAACTGCCTCCTCCTCTATCCCTGTGCGCATTAACATCTCAAAAATGCTTGTTAATAACTGTCCTCCCTCTCTCTAGCAGTTTCTAACATCCAGACAGATTCTAACATCTGGAGAGATTCTAACATCCACAGTATTGTAATTCAAATTGGTTTTATCCTGCTATATCACACAGGCATTAGTCCCAATTGCAGATAAGGCTGTGTAATTTTAGATATTAAGTCAAAATGGTCTATCAAACTTTGCTATTCATGTACTGTATATGTGTCTGTTTAGTTCTAAAACATTTGACTGCATTAAATCTTTTTCTGGTTGTGCTGTGCAACTAAATCTGAACCCAGAGTAGAAACTGCTTTGAGGATATTGTATTGGGTTCTTGAGTGTCAAAGAATATCTGAAATGTGAATCCTCGACATAAAAGTTGGCATAATGGTTGCTGCACCTTGTGCTTTTAACAGACTTTAAATATTTAAAAATTAATATTTGGAAACCTGAGTAGATTTTACCCTCCTTTGTTTCACTTTTAAAGGAGAAACCATTTTTCCCCTCACACACAAATTCTAACTCCACTAATTGACAAATCTGATCAGGTATTTCACTCGAGATAGCTGCTATTTCTGGTAATTAATGTCATTGTCACCATGTTTGATTTTAAAATGTTTGAATGGATGATTTGAATATTAAATGCTTCTCCCAACTGTCTCCTTACAGGCCTAGCTGATAAAGAGGCATGTCTAATTGGTCAGTAACTTTGACAGTTAAAGCAATTAAGATGACAGGTAAGAGTGTTTAAAGGTTTAAAGTGTTTAAATCTGCACTGAGAGTTCAATCTCTGGCCTCTGCCCAACCTCCTTCCACCTCAGCTCCACTTTTCCTCTTCTTTCCTGCAGACCTCTGCACTGGTCTGGCAATTTAGTAGAAAATATGAGGTCATGATTGCCATTCTGTGTCACTAGGCATCAAAAAATTTGGTAATCTCCAGAGTTCTTTGTAATCCCTCTGACTAGGTTTCTTGTAGAGGGACTAATAAGCTCACAGTAAAAAAAAAATACCCACAGTAATTTACTGTGTTAGGGAACAGTAAATTACCCTATACTGTTTCACAGTAGAATACTCTGTATTCATTTGAAAATGGAAGTAATCAAAGAGATAATATGAAAATCAGAAATCAAGTTGCTCCTGCGGAAAATAACAGTAACCAATTATGTACTGTAGAATATCACAGCGGCCAATAATCTTTGTAGAAATCACAATAATCAACCAGAAAATGTGTTCAGTTGAAGGCAGACCTTCACTAAAGCTGGTGTCAAACTACATACATCAGCCCTCAGAAGAATACATTCACATTCAGTGTAAATGATACAGATGCACACCTGAATTTAATAGGTTGTTCCCTCGCCCATGCCCCTTCTCTCCTCTAAATACGATGCAAATTAGTTCAGTAGTTTTTGCATAATCCTGCTGACAAACAAACAAATAAACAAACAGAAAATGGTGATCACATAACCTCTTTGGCAGAGGTAATTTTTTACTGTATCTGTTAGTGTAACAATTACCATTAATGTCCAGTTGAAAAAACATACTCCCCATTGTGCATTGGCAGCAGGTATGCCTAGCCTTACAGTAATTTAGTTATTTATTTGATTTGATTAGAAAATAAAGGAAATAATGTATTTTTCTAATAAGGAAATAGTAGAAGCAAGAATGATAAGTTTTAAGTCCTTTAGTGAAGCAACAAGCTTGAAAGACCTCCTTCCTATTCACTTGTTTGGAAGAGTAACCTAAGATTTTTGGGATACATAGTAGACACTGTACAATGCGTGTGTGCATGCCTTTGTATGGTTGAGTTGACAAATATTGAAGTGAAACCACCGTTTCGAGGACATTTTTGCTGGTACTCACAACAAAGGGTTGTTTGAAGGTTAACACTTGGTTTTAGGGTTAAGGTTAGAATTATGTGAAGGATAGGGTTCTGGTTAGGCTTGTGATGTTAAAGGTTAGAGTAATGGGCTAGTGGGATGCATTACAGCAATGACTGTCCTCACTACTAACATAAGACCGGTGTGTGTGTGTGTGTGTCCTCGTGTGTGTGTCTGCGTGTTTGCACTAATAGGTTTCAATTAAACTTTACCATACATTAATCAAATTGTTCTTGTTCTTGCAGTGCTATGAAAACACCATTTGACAAATTAATAAATTAACCAGTCAAAAAATACAACTAATTGCACACATTTGTTTCTTATCCTATAGTTGCTTTGTTAACACTCTGAAATAATTCCTATTTGCTATCTCATCATGTTGTTTTGAGCACATAGGTTAATCTGACTGTATCACAGGGAAGCCAGGAACTCAGAGGAAATGACCCAAATGCAAATACACAAGACAGGCTGAAGGTAAAGGTTTTTAAATGACACAATCTGGTTTACAGGTAGAAGGATGGATGAACAGGTAGATAAACTGAAACTCAAACCAGCAGGGACAAACAACAGAGGGCTGTTCCACAAAAACAGAATTAAGAAATCCTGGATGATGGAAAAAACAAGGCTTGACATAGTTTGCTCAGTGCATCCTGGCTTTTTACATTTCACGAAGGCCAAGCCAGGATGAGTAGGTTCAACTATGTCAATCCAGGTGTAAGTAATTCCAAAACATGCATGTCCAAGGCTTTCTTCAGAAGATGTTGTGGATTGATCACAGATTTACTAATGATGAAATAGAGAAGATGCCTGCACCACACTTCTCACAATGTATATCACTTTAAAATATCACCAAGTCCTCAACTATGACAGATTCAAATGGATCTGTGGTTATTAAATTCATATTTTTAGGCTAAATATGTATTCAGTTGGTCCGCTATTGTCTGCCATGCCTTTTCTTGCTCTTTTATAATAGTGGCCATATTTCCTTTCACACAAATAATGTGCTTCACTCCCTTGTAATCAAAAGATGTTGCTGCCGTCAAAACGGTGAAAGCAAGATGTTTTTTTGAGATAGTTTAAAGCATATCAATGACAGAAACTAGTCTCATGTTTCCTTAAAAGAAAATAATGGGGAATATTGAAAAAATTGGAAAGGCCGACTAATTCACCACCATTCAGGGTTATGAAACATGTATCACCATGGGTACTCATGGGTTAATTGACAATATCAGTTATATTGTATTATCAAATGTGACCAATAAGTGTCAGCCTTCGCACATAAAGACTAACCAAGCCTGGCTGGTAGTCAGAATAAATCTCCACGGTAAGTTATACGCCACTGCTATCTTGAAACCGAGTCAGGATAAATTCTGTCAAGATACCTGAAAAATCCCGACACACAAGAGACAAGGGTATTTGGGAACATGTGTCAATAATCAGTGTGGGGTAGGTGGTAAAATAGATGGGAAACACACAAGGGAAGGAACTACAACAACCATAACTATAAAAAAGGTAATTCCAAAATACAACAGGGAATAATAACACAGAGTCCAGTGCAAAGAGTCACTCAAAGGGCAAATGGTGACAGTCATCTAGGAAACTGGCCAATGACAACTTTGTGTGCCTCTCACAAGTCAAGTCTGAAAATCCATCTGGGTGAGTTGGTGGTCCCACTGTGCATCTGTACTGCTACTCTGTCGGTCCACTAGTAATGGCTGTTACCTGGATTATTTTACATGTACCTGTCAAATTCTTTTTTTCAACAGATTTGAGTTGTGGAATGACAATGCATAGCTAAAACTTGAATATGTACACAGAGGTAGGTCCAAAAAGGATGTTTGGTCACCTAAGTAAAATTGAGCAAACAGCAAAATTATTGAAGACATCAAAACATTTTCCCTGTGATGATCTGTAAAAACATAATGTAATGCTGTGTTTTGTACTCATGTCCTTCATTTATGTTGGCCAATCCAAAGATATTTAATTTTATACAAATAACTATGTAAACAAATAGAGATGAATAAATATATATTTTTTAATTATTAAAAGGCATTAAAATCAGTTAATAAGAGTTCTTAATATAGTTCATGGTGGATCAAATAATTCTATTAGCAGATAAACCAATCATTGCTATTGTGTTAATAAAGTACACTGAAATTCAAATAGTTTGTTTGCTGTACACATAAGAGTATCATTGTCCATAATGACATTTTGTTCATTTAATCTTTTGTGACCAATTTATCAGTCTGATCTCAAAGAACAAATCTGTAAAGTAGACCATGGGCTAGTAAGACAAGAAACAAGCAAGCCCTGTGAAAGTTGCAAAAGTTGCTGGAGATTAAACAAAGTTATTAAGAGTTTAATCTAATATTAATAGAAATATTGCAACCTGCAGAAGGTAAATATGTCAATGTGTGTATGTTTTACTGCTTCGTCAAGATATAGTCTGTTAAATTGAGATGCTTATCATGATTAGTGCATAAGTGCGCAGGCAATAATAGCACATATTTCAGTGGAGTAGCAACTAATGTTACTATGTCTGTGTTAATATTGTCAGGTTTAAAGCCCAAACAAACTCAGCATGGCACTTGAAGGGGCATTGGAATGAATGAAGTCACTGGGAAATCTGTGAAGTTCACTTTTAGACAGAGAGCACCAGGAGACACTCCTTGGAGTTGAAGAGTACGATGTTTCCTGCTTAGCTAATACATTGTCTGCCATTAATTAATTCATTATTAAATTAAAGTAAAAATTAAACTTAAAGAGAAGTAAAGGTCTTTGTGTGCTCAGTTAGGAACTGTCACTTTACAACTGGCAACTGAGGTAAGCAGATATAATGACATCAGCGAAGAATAATGTGTGTTTTTGTGATCTTAGGGTTGCTGAGGCTGAATTTCATTTTGTAATTTAGGACCCTTTATATAGTGACTTAAGAACATATTTGTTTGACAAAATTAAATTGAGGAACCCTGATTTTTCTGGTTGTTGGATGCCAGTATGTTGAGTTAGCTTTTTAATGTGGAGACCTTTGCTTTTGCGAGATAGGAAGTGCTTGGCAGCTGAGACAAATGACACTATCATATTAACAGAATTTCTTGAAGTGTACATTATGATTGGGCATGAAGTGTCTTGAATGAAAGAGTGAATTAATGAATTAATGAATGAATCAGTCAATCAATCGACGATCAATCAATCAATCACAGTAATCTTAAAGCCTATATTTTATGATAATTTGAAGACTCTTTTCTACCGTTAATCAGTACATTACTTCAAATATCAAAAGTTTTATTTCATAAAAGGTTTGTACTCTAATTCCACAAAAACTGAATCTGAGCAGTGACATATCTCTTGTACAGGTTTTTAATGCTACGTATTTGAACCTTAAATCTAAACACAAACACTGTAAGTTAAAGATGGAGATGATTTAAATCTGTTTTATACAGTATTTTAAGAAATTTTATTTTAATATCCAAAATAAAACTTATTTTACAATCTTGAACTTGTGTTTACACTTTATTGAAGGTGTTTAATCATAATAATTTAATTTTTGAAAATTTGTAAAAATTACAAAAAGTCTTTCTCTGCAGAATCTTCAGAGCAATCTCTTTACTGAAGGTGTTTGATCGTAATAAATCTTAAAAATTTGTAAAACTATCTCTAAAAAATTTTAATGAAAATTTCTGTAAATTTATTTTGTTTACCTATTACCGTGTCTTATTTTAAAGTTAAAACCAAACAAACCCTAGGTGGAAATTACAGCAAGAGGCTACACAGAGTTTAGGAAGGTGACAAGGTAATATTTCCATATGATGTTGAACCATTAATATTCCATTTGCCTGTATCCTGGGAGCAGATCAGCCCTTTCTTAAAAGTGCATCTAGGGAATATTACTTTTTTCTGTACAGAATGACTATAGTATATCATTGGGGAACTTCAAATGTTCCTTATCAATGATATTTACAGCTCCAGTGTACTTCTTGTTGTTTGACTTGTGGTCAAAAACTTCAGGAATGTTCTCCCCTAGACCTTTCCATTTCCAGTATTGGAGCAGAAATCTGAAGATTTAAGTATCTTTACCAAACCAAGAAATTAGCATTCATACTGATTTATTCAGTGATTGGCCCATTGCCTGTGCAGGCTTTGAACTTCCCTTCATAGCAAAGCTGCAGACATTTCTCATCCAAAATCCATTACTGATATTGTAACTGAGTGATATATAACATCTATCCTTCCATCCATTTTTCTCATCTTGATTGTGGGGACAGAGGGCTACCCATGATATCTTCTTCGTCAGCCATCTTCCAGCTTCTCCAGGAGGATCCTGATGTGTTCTCAGGCTAGATGATATGTATAATCCCCCTTGTGTCTTCTGGGTCTGCTCTGAGGTCTTGTCCCTGCTGTAGGATCTCCTCAAGGAACAGACATTTTGATTCAATTCAATTCAATTTAATTCAATTGTATTTATATAGCACCATATCATAATGGATGTTATCTCAGGGCACTTTTCATATTGAGCAGGTCTAGACCAGACTCTTTATAGTTATTATTTACAGAGACCCAACATTTCCTCCATGAGCAAGCACTTGGCGACAACAGCAACGAAAAACTCCCTTGAAACAGTTAGAAAGGTTGAATAGATCCTAGCTCATGCTAGGCAGCCGTCTGCCCTGAACAGCTGGGTTGAGAGTGATGAAGAGAGAGAGAGAAAGAGAGAGAGAGAGTGAGAGATGGGGGGCAGGAGGGAGGAGAGAGAGCATAGCATAATGATGGGTGGGCTATATATACTATAATATATAAAAGGGCTAATAATATTACTAATAGAACTAAATGAAATGGTAACAGTAGCAATCATAATATTTAGAGCAGTTGGTGTTGATCAGGCTCATGGGGCAGTAGTTGGTCTGCAACCATGGATCCAGACTCTACAGCATCAGAGGCAGAAAAACCTGAAGAAATTGACAGGGGGAGAGATTAAAGAGAAGAGAAAGCACAAAACTGCTAGAGAGAGGAACGACAGTTAGTAACAAGCATTTTTGAGATGTTAATGTGCACAGGGATAGAGGAGGAGACGGAAAAAAGGGGAGCTCGGTGATTCATAGGAAGTCCCCTGGCAGTCTAGGCCTATAGCAGCATAGTGAGCTGATGGCTTGAGCTAATGCTGAGCCAGTTCTAACAATAAGCTATATCAAAAAGGAATGATTTAAGCCTCATCTTAAACATGGAGATGGTGTCTGCCTCCTGGACCCAAACTGGAAGATGGTTCCACAGCAGAGGAACCTGATAACTGAAAGCTCTGCCCCCAATTCTGCTTGTGGAGACTCTAGGAACCACAAGTAGGCCTGTATTTGTGGAGTGAAGTGCTCTACTGGGATAGTAAGGTACTATGAGCTCTTTAAGATAGGATGGTGCCTGACCATTAAGGGCTTTGTAGGTGAGGAGGAGGATTTTAAATAATATTCTGGAATTCGGAGGGAGCCAATGCAGATAAGTGAGTACAGGAGATATATGATCTCTCTTTCTTGTTTTCGTCAATACTCTTGCAGCAGCATTCTGAATCAGCTGGAGAAAATGTTTTATTGGGATAGTCTGATAATAAGAGTTGCAATAGTTGAGCATGGAAGTAACGAAAGCATGCACTAGTTTTTCTGCATCATTTTGAGAAAGGACGTGCCTGATTTTTGTGATATTACATAGGTGAAAAAAGGCAGTCCTTGACGTGTAATTTCATGTGGGAGTTGAAGGACTCGTCCTGATTGAAGACAACTCCAAGATTCCTAACAGAGGTGCTAGAGGCCAGAGAGACGACATCTGGAGTAAGTATATCATTGGATAATGCGTTTCTGAGGTGTTGTGGGTTCTACTAAGAGTAGAACTGCCTTGGGCAGCTTGGTTTGTTCCAGTTGTTCCAGTTTAGTAGAGAGCCATGTCCTTTCAAGTTTTAATGTTGTTGGCTTTAATATATGGTTAAAAGGTTTAAACATGGAGCTTACCTCATTTGTTTAGTAACTTCTTTTTTAGAGGGGCAATAGAGTCGAGTGTTTTTCTCATTGAGCCTGAAGCGCTATCAACAAGCTGATCAGTGTTAGCATATGAGTTCTCTGTTATATTGTGATATGGCAGTGAATTTAGGACTGATGGAATCACTATTTTAAATTTAGCCACAGCACTATCAGATAGACACCAAGTAAAGACATTTTTGCCTAATGGTGTGTAGTCCAGTAACAGAAGTTCAAAAGTTATTAAACAATGGTCCAAGAGAGAAAGATTCTGTGGAAAGATGGTTAAGTGTTCAGTTTCTATGCCATAGGTCAGAACAAGGTTGAGAGTATGGCTAAAACAGTGAGTTGATTTATTTACCTTTTGGGCAAAGCCAACTGACTCTAAAAGTGAGAAAAACGCAGTGCTGAGGCTATCACTATCAACGTCCACATGAATATTGAAATCACCTACAGTCATTATTTTGTCTGTACTAATGACTAAGGTTGATAAGAACTCTGAGAATTCAGATAGAAATTCAGTGTATGGTTCGGGAGCACGGTACACTATAACTAATAGAACGGGCTTAAAGGTTTTCCAGGTTGGGTGTGTAGGACTAAGAATCAGGCATTCAAATGAGTCACTGCTGATTTTAAGTTTAGTTTTGATTAACAGGCTTGAGTTGAAAATGGCTGCAACTCCACCACCTCAGCCAATTCCTCTGGGAATATGAGAATTGATATGACTTGGGGGGGGGGGGGTCATTTAAATTCATCATGAGACAGCCAGGTCTCAATAATAAAAAAATACATCAATATGATGATCGGATATCAGATCATTAACTAATAAAGGTTTAGATGGGAATGATATAATGTTTAAGAGTCCACATTTAATCCTCATATTTTATTGTATTTCAGTATTGGTGGTCTTAATTTTTGTGAGGTATTTCAGTACAGCTCTTCTTCTGCATGTTTTTTGGACAATTAATGTAGATGGTTTGGGAGCAGACACAGTTTTCTATGGGGTATTTGAGTGGGTGTCAGCCATAATGGAGGCACAGAGAAGTGTGTAAGACTACAACTCTGCTTCCTGGTCTCAACTGGGGATTGTCATGTTTATGTCTTTCTAACAAACTTGGTCAGATTTCTAGATATGAGAGCTGCTCCATCCAAAGTGGGATGTGTGCCATCTCTCCTAAGCAGACCAGGTCTTCCCCAAAAAGTCCGGACATTTGAGGACACTGAGCTGCATGGGATGCTTCAAAAAGACTGCAACAATATTTACTAGGATTGTATCATTTGTCATCAGAATAATTTTACAGCTCTTATGGCAAAACAAATCTATTGTTCAATCAGCTGGTTGCAAGGAAAAATAATCTCTAAATAAACTGAATAGGCCACAGTGCAATGACCACACTGCAAATGGTTAGCCCTATTAGCCTGAAGTAATTATAAATACATATAAAATCTAGTATTTGCATGATATCAAATCCTTTTTTCATAAATATTTTAAACTGAAATGATAAAAACAGACTTAAAGCTGGCCAGTGTGCACCTGCCAACATTCAAATGATTTCTAAAAACAGAACTGTATCAATTGGTGATCAACATACAACAACTATTGATGAATTTACAGTCAAAGCTTCAAGTTTTAAATGTGAATGTTGATTGGGCACCCTAATTAGAATAAGTTAGCCTACCATTGTTAGCTCTTTTGTGATGTTGGTTGTTGAGTTGTAAGAGGCAAAATCCTGTTTACAAAGTTTACACTTGACTTTTTGGTCATCTCTTGTAATAAAACTTAGCCACCTTTATAACTTATTTGAAATGTCATTAATTAGTCTGGAGCTGGCTTAACGGTTAATGGATTAATCCTGGAAGGCTACTGATATTGCGCTTTGCTACTTATAAGTCATATCAACCAATCAAATGACTAGTTGAGCGGGAGATTACAGACTTAGGTTTTTCTCATATTGTGCCATTGGTATAGTGTTTTTAAAGTACACACTATAGCACTGCATCAGTTTTACAGTCAGACCAGGGATATTTTATCATGCGCCAACTGTTTTTTTAATTACAAAGCATATAGAATAAGGACTTTAAAAGGACTATATTAGATAAATGTTTTTTTTGTTTGTTTTTAACTGTGTGATTATTACATGAAGATGCAAAACAAAAACACAAAGATAACACTGAGAGGTGCTGTGGCTGTTCAGATGATGAAAAATGAACACAATGACATGAGTAAGGCACAGAAGCAATCATTCAAATGAAAGCCCTTCAGAGGTGTGCGCTTTATTGAATTCATCATTTTTGCTAATGCTCGCTCATCTGATTTTGCATAATAGAGAAAATATTTTAGTTGATTAGCTACCTGCTGAGCAATGGTAATACATAATGCAGAGGGATACACTCTATACTTCAAAACATTCAAATGGAACTGATTATCAGAGGAGAAATAGGGACATTTTCTTTTTCACAGCAGCTGGGATAAACAGAAACAGAGAGAGAAAAAGAAATGAAGTAGGAATTACCTGGAATAGAAAACAGTTGGAAAAAAAGGGGGAGTATGGTTGATCTTTCTAGTGTTGTATTGGTGGCTCTTCTCCCTCCGCATTGCTTGGCTGATTTGCAGTGACCTAGAGCAATTCTTGAACAAATAAGATTGCCTTTGTGTGTGCATTATATTCTGTTGACATTTGCTAAGTGCTAGAGCTCCTGGCCATGGGAGATAGATGAGATCCCTAAAATGTCTCAGTATCTGCCAGGGCCTTTCATGTTACCTTGAGAACCATGTTTATGTGTGTGTGTGTGTGTGTGTGTGTGTGTGTGTGTGTGTGTGTATGCATGTGAAGAAGAGAAAGAGAGCAGAATGAGGAGAGGGAGGAAAAGCAGTGTGATTGCCTTTCAGTAGAAATCCACTGGAGCTTTGTTTAAAAAAAAGGAACAGAGAGGCAGTAGTGAAGACAGCAGTAGAGAATGCTCATCTTAGCTTAAATGATCACCTCCTTAGCTTTTGCTTGTTTTAACTTGCTTTAGCAGATTATCATATCTCTGTACCACACAGAGGTAATTTCAGTAGACCCCTTCCTCCTCCTCCCTGCTTTCAGGTAAGGCCGCATCCCTGTGTCAGCTACAAGTTAACACTATAAGGCCCGAACTTGGCACTAAGAGACTAAAGCATTCCTTCAGGTCCATTAGGAAGTAGGTGACTAACTAGCAGGTTGCCCCTGACAGCAAGACCACCCACTGGCATATCTAGAAAAGGGTACAAGGGGAAGTCTCAACCACTCAGTTAGTGCCTACTTATGGTTTAGGATAAGGGAAGGAGGGTTTAGCTCTGGCGCTGCTTATACTTAGAAGGGATCATTACCTTTTGGATCAGTCAGGCTGCAATGTTGAGGCCCAACTCTCCCGGCATGGAAAGACACCCTGAGAACCCAGCCACTTAAAGTGTCTCCATTAGGACATTTAAAGCCATCTTCTCTCTCTCTGTGACATCTTCAAATTTTTTGTTAAATCAAGCAGTTAAACTCCATTTTTTTCTGATGTATTTAGATGCCACGTATACCTGGGGTGCAAAATGGCAGTGAAATGCAATTTGTGGCAGGCAATTATAAGTCAGGCAACATATAGTACAGTATGTACAAACACATAAAGATAATACACTAAAGAAAATAAACTGTCGTAGTGAGATTACCCAATAAAATACAGTTTCCCCTTATTTTGATTAAAAGAAGGTTGACCAATTTCATAGTACTAAATTAATCGTGCACACTAAATCTGCGGTTCATAACCTATTGGTATTGCCTCCACAGTGGGTCCTAATATGAATCCAGGAGGTGGCTACATAATTAATGGGGTAGAACATAATGTTGTAAACATTTATGATTATATCTGGGCCTTTCTATTATCTTTGAGTATAGCTTTATCTCAAATGAAACAATGTCAGAATTTCCCCTCTTTGTTTAATCTGCTCACAACTATTGAACAAGCTCTGACAAATGATAACAGGTTGACATTTGTACAATTTTTTTATGCAATCAAAGGCAAAATAAAGTTTAGAATATCTGCACTGGATGAAGCTTAAATAGCAGGCCTAGGGACATAATGGATTTCTCTTAATATCAAATATATTCCATAAAAATATGTGTAGGTCTCAGTTCTGTGCCCAAAGCCCATTGGTTTCTAATAAAGACGTGAAAAAAAACTCACAAATGTATATTCATTTGAAAAAAAAAAGGCTCTGTAATTTCCTGACCCAACCGACCACTGTAACTTCTACAAATATTACACAAACAACGGGAAATGTTACTTTCATTTGCAGAATATTTTTTCTTTTCTAGATGTATGAGAGTAGGACACGATAAAGCGGCATTAGTTATATGATATTTACATATTTGTTCAAAGTTTTTAATTTCTTACCCATGTAGTTAAGGCATACACAAACTTGGGGATATTTATACATCCAGCAGACACGATGTAATATCATCAGTCAAATTAATTTGTGTTAATGTCCACCTGATAAATGTAACTATAATATTCACTCTCTTTTTAGCTCTGGTTTGATCCCTACTGTGTCTACAAACACTGTGTCTACAAAGAACATGTATCTGGTGAGTTTATTGGCTTTTTTGCTGAAAACAGCTGCTTGCCGCTGCTGGGAATAAGAATTAAAAGAATTTCCAATAGTTATGGAATAAATTGGCCATCATCATTGCTGTCGACTGCTATTCAACCAACTCTCTTAATAAAATATGGTGCATGTCTGCATGTAGTCTTGAAAGACACATGTGCTATAACTCCATCAGAGGACTGCAGAATAATATTTTTGATTGTATTAACACTCAATTTGCATGCTATGCTAATAGCACATATCTTTCCCCAATCCTGCCCGTTAGCAGGAAACATTACATTTACTAATGAACACTAAACAGGAAGTACAGCTGGGGGAGATGGGGAAATCATCAGTGTGGCAAGTATTCAGAAAACAAAGTTTTTAAGTATTAATAAACCAAAGTAGAGATGACTGCACTACATAAAGACAAAGGATCACCAAAAATGTTACAATTCTTCCTGTGGGGAACATGAAGGTCTGTAAAACATTTCATGCCAATCCCTATAGCTCTTGAGACATTTCATTTTGTCAAAAATAATTGTTATCCTGCTGTTGCTGCTTGAGGAGAAGTCAGGAGATCATCAAAGTCACTGGAAATCATCCTCTTGGGACCGTCTCTACCTAGAATTTTATGGTAATCCATCCAACAGTTGTTGAGATATTTCAGTCTATTACAAAGTAGTGGAACTGACATTGCCATCACTACAGTCACACTGTTAAAGTACACACATGGCACATGTAAAACAGCTGAAATGCTTCTATTGTGTTTCTTTAAACAGACTAATGAAGACCAAGCAATTAGGCCTATTTAGCATAGCAATAGCACTGGTTTTATGTAGACTCACAATGGAGACCAGGTTATGCTCATGTAGCGTTATCTGCCATTGCTGCGCACCTATGGGTTGTAACCAAGAGTAGGTTGAAAAAGACCTATATGATTGTTTAGGTTGGAGGACTTGTTGCAGATTTCAAGCATATACATTTACATATGTATTTTCTAAGAATGCAATTTCTGGTTGTAATTTTAATTACATGAAAATGATCAATGAAAGTCATCCATTGTCAAGGTTCAGGTAACAGTGGCAAAGGGCTAAAAAACATTTCCCACTCATCCATCTCCATAGCCATGTCCTATAGCTCCTACCTGGTGTTCCTTGGTTGGATCACATAATCACTACAATGAGGTTTTGGCCTGCCTCATAGAGGTAAATATATATGGTGGTATATAATAATATACCACCACCAGGAATACCACCAGGACGTGTCCAGGAGGCATCTGATCAGGTGACTGAAGTTCAACTCCATGGTCGCAATTTTTACATCAGAGACCAGTTGATTGCTGCAAAGCTGGCTGGCATGGCAACTAGAACAACGGATATCCCTGCAGGAATCAAGAGGGGGCAGCTGAGTCCAGACAACTGACTGATGGAGAGGAGTGTGTATCCCTTCTGTAATCATGCGCAAAATGAGATCAGTAATGAGATGGATGACCTAGCAGCCCCAGTAGGGAATGGGAGGGACTTTCCATGAGTGTGTCTACAAACTCATGACTACTAGATACTCTGGATCCCATTCTTAACATTGATGGCTTTCAGATGGTTTTTGGTGGGCAGGAAAAGGTAGTTCCTGCAACCCAGATATTGAACTGAAATATCTCCATGCTACATGTCCAGAGTCCCACACGCTATCTTGGTTGTTGTTTACTTCCAACCCTCAATTAACCTGGCTAGCATGTTTCACATCATCCTCTCTGTTATTCCAGGACTCCAGACTCTGCACCCAAGTGCCTAATTGTGATTTTGCATTTTTTATTCACTCACTCTGTATTTATTCTTATTACCATAGTAATCTTATTTGTTACTTCCTTTTGCAATTGTAACATAGCAATTTCCTTTCCCCTTGGGGGGAAGCTCACTTTTCACTGGGACATCTACAAAGAAACACTGACTGCCTTTAATAAAGCAGTACGCATGGTGAGAAAGGAGCACTTCTCTAAAATAATTACAGGGAATGCTAGAAACTCTCGAGTGCTATTCTCCACTGTTAACCAGCTGCTAAGCACTGCCCTCACCCCTCCACAGTCTTCAACAGCAAAGGTCCTGTTGTTTGTAATGTTACCATGGGAAGATTTATATGCATCACTTTTATTAAGCTTTGTGATACTGCCATCAAGTGTAACTCCTCCACCTCATTTATTGATCCTGTACCACCTGCATTTTTGAGAGGGTGTTTAATAATGTCTCACGTCATGTCCTGAAAATTTTAAGTACATCTTTTAGAACAGGCATCTTCCCAGATACCTTTAAAAACAGCTGCTGCAAAACCTTTATTAAAGAAACCAAGCCTACAATGTACTGACTATTTATGGACTGATATCCAACCTTCAATTCATTAGCAGGATACTTAAAAAAATAGTTTCTGTGCAAATAGATTCCTTTATTAAAGAAAATTATACTCTGGAGGAGTTCTGGAGGAGCTTTATAGCATATCATAGCACTGAATCTACTCTCACCAGGATAGTCAGCAACCTCAGAATGAATCATGAT
Source organism: Istiophorus platypterus (assembly GCA_016859345.1). Classification (NCBI taxonomy): domain Eukaryota; kingdom Metazoa; phylum Chordata; class Actinopteri; order Istiophoriformes; family Istiophoridae; genus Istiophorus; species Istiophorus platypterus. The sequence goes on from CM029125.1 coordinate 11,277,281, forward strand.
GACAATATGCTTTCAGTTTGTATACTTTTAGACTTAAGTTTAATAATATGGGGAAATGAATCTCCTGGATTAAGTCTGAGGTCACAAATCTTGGCATTATTTTAGATTCAGATCTAACCTTCAGGTCCACTTGAAGGTGACAAAAACATAATTTTCCACCTTAGAAACTTTGCAAAAGAGTGACCAATTATAAATCAAAAAGACACTGAGAAAGTAACCCATGCATTCATGTCAAGCAAGCTAGAATACGATAATGCACTTTTTACTGGCCTCCTGAAAAAGGTCAATGACAGACCCCAGTTCATCCAAACTTTGCAGCTCGGCTATTAACCAGAACCAAAAGGAGAGAACACATTACTCAGTTTTAGCTGCTCTGCACTGGCTTCCTATAACATTCAGAATTAATTTTAAGGTTCTGGTCTTTAACAGACAAGGACCAAACTATATCTCCAATTCACTTGTTAGCTATTTTCCATCAAGAGCAATATGATTATCTACAGCTGGTTTATTAGAAGTTCCGAGCAAGAGGTAAAATCTCTTCTGGTGACACAGCCTTTGTCAATTACATTCCCAAACTATGGAAAACACTCTTTATAGATATAAGGAAGGCCAGCTCGCTTGATATTTTTAAAAGAAAGATTAACATTGATCCCTTTACTCAAGCATTTAAATAGTTTTGCGCTAGCCATGCACTTGCTCTCTGCTACACTGTTTAATGCATTGTGTTTCTAAATTTATGCTATTTTTTCATAATTTTATTCTTACCTTATTTTATCTGCTACATTCTAATTGTTTTATTTTTTCTATTATTATTGTTTTTATTATGTTCTTTTCACCTAACCATGGCATTTTATCCTTGTCTTTTCCTGTTTTAATGTTGACTTTATGTCTGTTCTTATTAATGTAATCTCTTGATTTTATTATTATTATTATTATTATTATTATTATTATTATTATTATTATTATTATTATTATTAAGCAAGATTACTTTTGTATTCCCATCTTTACAGTTTAAAAAAAAAACGGTAAAGGGCCCTAAATAATAAGTAAACAATACTTAGTAAAACCCTGGCATATCTGCCATAAGAAGCTTTAGTTCTTGTTTGAGGGATTTTCACCTTTATTTATAGTTTCTTATTCTGTAAGATTCTCGGGCAATCTAGCATGAACTGTTCTTTTGAGGTTTATCCACAGATTTTCAATATTTAAGTCAGAGGACTGTGAGAGCTGTGATTAAACCTTCATCTTGAGCCTCTTGAGGTTAAAAATAAAACATAAAATAGGCCTCTTTCTGGTTATACGATAAAGGCTTTCTTCCTGCATTTTACTAATGCAATATACCCATCCAATATTGTTTGTGAAAGCCAAAATTTAAATGGTGCATGTATGCAATAAACCCAGCAGTGTGTGGAGTAATATTAATAACGGCACTTCATTTCTACTGTGTCACTCTTTTGGTCCACACGTTTGCCACTTCCATGTATTATTTTTTTCTGGGGAGAAAGGGAAATCATGGAATTTAAAAATAAACAAAAATGTCTCTTTTCTGTACCTCAGCCTCATGCATGGCTGTTAATTTGCTATACAGGAAACGTTATGGGGCCATTAGAGGCTCTTAAATTGGATTTAAGCAGGAAAGTCATTATCGTCCAGATATGGAAGATTTCAATTGCTTCATCTAAAATTTGTTATAACTACCATATTATAGGGAAATATTGGATCAGATTAGATAATTCTCTGAATCATTGCTGGATTAACTTTATTTCACTTTGGTAATGGTTGTGGATTCATTTAAATTTTATTTCCCTGCTGTGCATATGCCGATATTTGTCTTCTTTAAGCTAAGAAATCAGTGCAGCTCAATAATGTCTTAGGATTTATCATTCAATTTCTCTGCAGTACTGTGGTAAGAAATCCCTTGACCCAGAATCCAGTCTTTGCATTCTTCAGCTTCTAACACATGTATTCCTTAAATAGGCTTGGGATACTGCAAAGACTGCAAAGATCTCTTGTACATTCAGTTGAATAAGACCAGTACCTAGCCAGATTTTTTTAATTAGTTCTTTACCAGCAGTATAATTGAAATATTTTCCTGTCACAAATGGCTTATTATGTTCTTCTCCTGGTATACATTTTAACAGTTGTTTGGTTATATTTTAGAAAGTATTGCAAATATAGTACCATGATACAATAATGTCATTGCATTTCCCAGCGACACAGTAAAGTAACACAATATATGATCACTATGCACTTTATTAGGACGACATACAACACTGGAACAACACATACTGGATAGTTCCTCCCTTTACTCTCAAAACAGAGTCAGTTCTTTGTGGTGTGGATTCCATAGGATACTGTAAACACTCCTTTGAGATGCTGGTCCATGTTGACATGATTGAATCACTTCATTTCTGCAGATTTGTCAACTTCACGTTAATGTTTTGAACATCCTAAGGGTGTTGAATTAGATTCAGATCTGGTTACTAATGAAGCCACTGAAGTGCATTGCACTCATTGTCATGCTCATGAAACCTGTGCCCACTGTAGCCTCAGATTTCTGTTTGTGGCTGACAGGTGTAGAAACTGTAGTCCTCAGCTATTATAGCCCATCCACCTTGGTTATCAAAATGCTGTGCATTCTAGTGTTTATTGCATACATGCACCTTTTCTACCCACCATAGTTGTAAAAATTACTTATTTCAGTCACTATAGCCTTTCTGCCAGCACCAACCAGTCTGGCCTTTTTTCTCTGACCTCTCTCTTAAACAAGACGTTTCTGTCTGGAAAAGTGATGCTTATTGGATGCTATTTTGTTTTTCACACTATTCTGAGTAAAAACTGTAGAGAGTTGAGTGTGAAAATACTAATAGATCAGCAGTTTAAGAAATACTCAAACAAGCCTGTCTAAGACCAGTACTAATACAGTGCTACAATACCTTTGCTACCAACAGACTATAGTAATTGTTCACACAGCCACTGCAGTTGTCACCACTGTGCTTCGGTTTTGAACACATTGATCATTTGATGCTGTAATTTTTTTATGGGTAGACAATCATGAACAAATTTTACTGACTGAGCTATGTATAACCAATAAGGCAATTCACTTACTGGTCGGTTTTAAAAATTCTTGTGACTTCCCCATCTGCATGTTCCTATCAGTTATACAATGATAATGTACACCATCTGAAAATGTACACCATCTAGTATGACATTACCTGTTTGTGTACAGGTATCTGTGTGAAGAGAAAGGGGAATTTAAGGATTTTTTTCAAAGATCGATACCGACGTTTATCTTTACTAGGAAAAACCTATTGTAAAACATCATCTTTAAAACAACCTCTCTAGACAACCCAGTGGGTTTGCATTTCAAAGTTAAATTCCTCTGTTCCTGGAGTGTATCAGGCCATGTATTTTGTCCCCTCTCTGGAACAGTGTGAGCATTACATCCATCTCTTATCTTTCTTCCAAAACAAGTGATGGAGTGGTGGTGGCTGGCTCTGCATTGATGTTGCAGAACCTGTGTTATGGTATAGGTTGAGGTCAGGGTAAGGTATGTGTCACCCACACCCATTAAAGACATCCTTCTCTTCTTGTTAATCATGAAATGTTCCTCTGCTGCCCAGAAAAATAGCACAGAGATAGTAACTTACTCCAGATGTCACCGATAATGAATAGTTTCAAAACATGATTTACTTCCTGATGACAGTGTTGAGGAAATGGAGGGAGGGACTCTTTGATCCAGCCAACATGAGTTAATGGTACAACCAGTATTTGTTCTTCTTGTAGGAAGGGGAGATGGAATGGGAAAGTCTGGAGGGAGTGGGTGGGTGAGGGGGTGGTACAGGACCACAAACACACTTGAAAGAGATATTGCTCTGCATTTTCCTTTGCTACATCACTATTGGAAGTATCCGTACACTGCCAAGGGACCAGCCTTCATGCTAAGAAGTTGCCATTAGGTATCCCTAAGGGCAAGCTCTTAGCATTAAGATTTTGAACTGCTGTATATGTTTGAACGTCTTTCTTTTTTTAATCATCATGATGAATGATAATGATGTGTATTCAGTTGTGTGTATTTGTGCTTCACAATGCAGCTTACAGAGATAATCAGGGTACTGCTTTGAGCGCTTTGGAGAGCTTTTTACTTAGTCGTATAGTAACTGCAATTAATGACTATTGACAATGGCAGACATGGTGCATGTCTTATATGTCACTGTGCACATTTGGGCAATTGTGTTTTACTCACTGCCTTTGACCCACACAAGCAATTGTCCTCTCACTAACAGGATAAAAGATTCTACAGATATTACAAGGCTACTACATGGGTTCAGGCTGGGCTTCAAGGAATCCCAGAATACCAAGAGGAATTTTGAGAAGGATTTCAAAAAAAAACCTGCACAAGAGTGACAGCACATATAGCATTTATAAAAGGCTGAACTCTTAAAAAGGTATGGTAAAGCAAGTACTGTTTTCACATCACTGGCTTCAAATAGGTGTCACTGCAAAAATAAAAGCTGTAGCACAGCACTATTTAAATCGACTGAAAGTGGAATTCCATAATATCTTTTTTTTTTTTTGAGTCTGAAGATTCTTTGATAACTTTTAAGGAAAAAAAAATGTGAATATTAGCTTTATTGACTTTGCCCTATCACTACATATTTTGGCAGAACTAAGGCTCTGCATGTTCCATCAGCATAACTCTTACATCGCTGAAACACTGATACTCTCTGTATAAGAAAAAAAACCCAATTCAATATTGTACAAAACCTTTTTTTCATAAGCTCATGCCATTTAATGGCTTTCCTTAAGATGCTACATAGCGTATGCTGAATTTGACAACACTATCCATACCATAAGTAAGGCTTTCTGCCTCATCAATTTCCATTTGAAATAGCATAATGGATACTACATAAAAGTGCCAAGTCTCAGCTATAATTTAAGTTGGTTAAAATCAAAACAGCATGAACTGCGTTGGAGTTATAGCCCTTTCAAAACTAAATGACCAAAGTCCTTCAAAATGAATAACCATATAGGCCTTTTTTCCCTACCCTTAGATACAACCGATAGGAGTCTCCTTAAATAGTGGAAGAAATACTGGACATTCACATCAGTGTTAGAATAGCAAAAGCAGTCTAAAACTGGAACATTCTAATTTTGTCCACTCATCCATCCATCCCCAACCTCCTCCTATTGTGGAAATCTGTCACCACTACACATCACCTAACATCCTTCTTTGCTCCCATCATAATTACCATGGCTGGGTTGCCTATCAATAAAACGTAATTATGAGTCATAATAAGGTGAAGGCACAGATGACTGATGGGCTGATATTTTTACAGGACAACAGTCTCATTCAAAATTTATTTGATAGATACACAAGGAGTCAGACAAAATTATCTTTAATTATGTTTTTAATATCATATTTAATTATTGAAAAATACTTTGTAGCCAATAACTGCCTGAAGTCTTTAATGAATAGACATCACCAGATGCTTTGTGTCTTGTCCGATGATGCTCTGGTTTTCAGCAAGTGGAATACATACTCCACAACTGAGATGAGGCAACTTGGATAGTTATGAATATTCCATCTCTTCATCCTGAAAAGCTCTTTTTTGGCTTTGGTCACAACCTGGAGAGCAGCATTATTGCTCACATCTTTAGCTCACCTCAGCTCATGTGCCCATGTATACTTGTTGTATTGCAATATAATATCAACTCAAAGTTCTACATGCTATACCTGTTATCTTCACAGTAAGGTACATAGTCCTAATTGAAATTATTGGTATCCCTAATTTTAAGTTGAGTATTTAGAAAATCTTCAGAAATAAATACAAATTAACCAATTGTGTATAATCAGAATATTTAATAAAATGTCAAAATTTACTGAAGAACAATTTTAGTATAAAAAAATGCTTTCATATACTGAAATAAAAAAAAAAAATACAGACATAAAATGTACACTTGACACAATTGAAGTGAATTGGCTATAACAGAAGGAGACAACAAGATCCACTCCTGTCAGCCAAGAACAGAAATCTGAGGCTGCAGTTGGAACAGGCTTAACAAAACGGGTCATTTAAGGATGGGAAAAACATGACCTGGTCTGATTAATCTTGATTTCTGCTGAGGCACACAGATGGTAAGGTCAGAATTTGGCACCTTCTTAGTGTAGAGGTGCTGTGATTGTCTGGGGAATGTTTTCTTGGCATACTTACCCACAAATCATTATTTGAATGCCACCGCCTATTTGAGTATTGTGGCTGACCATGTTCATCCTCTATGGTAACAATTTATTTATCTCCTAATGGTTACCCCCCCCCACACACACACACACACACACACACACATAGACACACACAAAGGCTTCTCAAACTGCTTTCATGAACATGATCAGTTCAGTCTTGGAAGGATGCATATATATTTAAATCATTATATTTAAATTATTTGTTAAGGGGATTTGACTTCTCCACCAGGAAGCTACACGGATTCAAGCAACAATGGCTAATGACTATTAGCTGGCTAATGGCTAATTATTTCTCAAAAATTGTTTCCAAATAAAAAAAAAATAGTGTTAATAAAATAGTGTTATAGAAGACCACATTAAGGATGGAAACAATAACACTGCAGCTGTTGAAGCAACTCAAACTAGCATTAGCAGTGATAACACAGCACAGCCAGTCACACTAGGAGAGAGAAGCAGTGGGGGTTCAAGAAAACAACTCGCACTGGGACGACCAGGGCAAGATCAAAAGAACCCTTTCAACCTAACAAAATTTCCTGGAGGGAGTTTAAGCCTGGAGAATTTTCTTGGGTGCAAAATACTGCCTGGACTGTGTTGGAACTTTTATTTAGATATATTAAATTCCTTGGCGGTTAGGGGATGCCCCTCAGAGGGCAAATCCATTGTAATGGTGTTCTATGGCAGCTATAGAAGGGCTTCTACACGGAGACAAATACATACTCATTCAAAAATGAAATCCTTGAAACGTTTGCTCATGGCATACAGCGAGAAATCATCTCTGACACTCACTACTGTTCCTTCTTTGGATGGATACATGGACAATAGCACATGTGATCAATTGTCATGTTGTTTGCAGATTGTGGATTCAAATTTAACAGCACAGGAAACATTTCTTGGGTTTTTCCAACGCATGTGACTCATCGTCAGAAACACTGTTTTCATGCATTAAGGACATATTTCTCTGTTTAAACATACCTCTGGACTGTCTGCAAGGTTATTGTTACAACAGTGCATCCAATATTTCTGGGTATTTAACTTTTGCTCAGGTGAGCAGTAACCACGTATTGGACCTCATTCTGCAGGTACTGAGGGACATTAGAGTTGTTGCAGACACAGTGAACTTTATTCAGGATGTTTCTCTTGTCATCAGAGAATCATCGAAACACAAACAGTTGTTCAAGTCTCCTTTTGGCTCTAAAAAGGGCCTAGCGATAGAAAGGAAAGACAAAGAAAGAGAGATCAGAAAACAAGGCAGGACAGAGAAAAAATAAAAAGATGGGAAATATCGGAAATATTTAACTGAAAGGATAAAAGAGAAAAAGAGAAGGTGAAAGAAGGAAAGTGCAAGACAACAACAGAAAGCGAAATAGAAGGAAAGATCAGAGGAATGTGAGTATTTTATTATTTCCTGAAAGGGTAAAGAGAGACAGTTACCAAAAGGCCTTGCAGTCCTTCCCATTTTCACTCTTTTTTTTCTCTCTATAAGTACATCACCCTACCCCCATCCTCTTCTTATTATCCAGCTCTATCAAGGTGGTAGTGCTTTTTGCTGTCCAGCCTGAATGTGAAAGGACAGGCCGCTGATCAAGCCGGTAATTAGACAGACCTGGAAAGAGGAACTAGATCACTGCATGTCACCCTCTTCAAATGAACAGCCAGGGAACCTGTGTCCACTTCCTACTGAGCCACAGATAAAGCCTGTGCCTCTTTTCATTTTAGAAGAAAACGAGAACAGCGAGGTGGCTCGCCTTTCTTCCTGCCTTTAATCCACTGCTAGTGGCTTCTAAGCCTATTAGTGTCTGGAAACTTCAAGACAGAGGCTAAAAGAATTGGGACCTCTGAGAGAGTGGAGATGAGGGTAGGCTTTTCATGTTTTTTGGTGTGTGGTGGCATGTGCGCTTTTATCTTTTTCTTCATCTTTTATACAAAGGGAGTGGGTGCAATAATGTAAACACCTGGGCAGTACAATATAATAGAATACAGTAGGCCAAGTTTGTGAGGTTTCTAAAGTTCAGTTTGTGTCACAAAGGCAATACTATGGTAAATCTGTGTTTGAAGAGGATATCAGATCTACATACACATCTGTTTGATACAATGTAATCTAGTATAATGAAATGTAAGAATATCACCAAATAAAAACTTGAATTTAAGATTTGAATCTTACTCTGTCCATAGAAACTGAACAAACCTAACTCCACAAGGCTAGTGATTTTTGCAGGGCTTTTGTGTTGGATTGGATTAGATTCATGATGCTGAAAACAGTTTCTATTCCATGGCAACACACCCACACTTTGGGAAAGCAGTGTCAGACCTTTTCATTTATCAGTCTCTTCAGTAAGCCTTCTGAAACAACACTAACTCTAAGAAGAAAGAAGATGAAAGAAAAAATATCAATTCCTACATAGCCATAAACAGGACACATCAGATTTTTCAGCTGCTAACCACACGTAAATGAAAACCCCACTGCATTCTTGGAATTTATGGGGACTTATAGGTTGCGTTTAGACGGACATACATCAATCACTGAACGGTGAATATATACAGTATATACAGGATTCCATGTCTGTAAAGAATTCAGGGGGCTGCATTGCTGTGTATGTGCTGTCTCATGTACTGGTGAGACAGTGATATATGATCTGGGAAGTCCTGTTGCAGGGACAGGATGGCATTCACTTGCAAATACGTGACTGGCCAATTCAACACCTTGGCAGATGATGTCACACTGTGTTGCAGCAAAAGTTCAACTTTTTTGCCACACAACAAGATATCACAACTAAAAATGCAGTCTACCAAACAGTAGAAGAAAAATATTAAAGAGATCAGTAATTACACTTTGCAGGTACTTTTCTATTGTATTGTATTGTTTCGTATTGACTCTGTAGCTCTATATGCTGGATCACCTTACTACCTAATTTGCTCCTGTCATGGTTTGGGTTAATTTCAGTACTTCCTTGAGGTTAGAAGACCTTTTCTGTCATGGTAAAAATAATAAACACATGGTTGAGGTTGTGGAATGGTCATGGTTAAAGGAAACTATGTTGACTATTGGTTTCACATGTGAAACTAACAGTGGTCTCCTATGAGCCATTCCTGTGTTTTGTCGACCCTACACCCACCCCACAATCCTCTTAATGTATACTTTGCACCTGTCATAATTACTAGAGCCACTGGAGGTCACGTAACAAAAAACTTAACTATGGGCTATTATAATCTGCCTGCACAGATGATGTGGTCATTTTTCACAGGAGGACTGTGCATAATTGAGTGAACTGTTGTTGCTATAGCTGCAATCTTGTCTAGTTACTAAATGACAGTGAGGTATATTAATGCAATTGAATTCAATTGCATGAACTCCTGTTTTACCAAACAACATGACAACAAATACATATACATAAGCTGTGGAATGATACAGTAAGTGTGCTGTCAGATCTCTGACTAATAATATTTATAAGAGAAAGAGAGATTAACCTCCTTTATAGGTTCCTCTAGATCAAATATTATTCTAAGCTCTCACATTGCAAGTAAATTATTGTGCCTGAGTAATGTTATAGGTAATAATGATTAGTCATTCATGTGATTCAACAACTGAGAAGCTTAAATGCATGACATTGCATTTTAGGGTCATCATCCATATCAGAGAACAGACTCCCCCGGGTTTAAAAAATTCAAAGTATCTTCAAATTCCTTTATCATATATGTTTGACTTCATTGAAGGAAAAAGACAGAATCCAAGTGAAGGACCCTCAAATACTGTATGCACATGCAAAAAGGTGGAGAAAATAATTCAGTGCTAGTAATAATGAATAAGCAGGCGTTTTTGTCAGAGGTGTGTTTGGAGGGATCTAGATAGAGAACACATGGGATAGCAGAGAGGATTGTCCGGATTTGGTGCCATCCTTCAACAAAAGTGGGCATGGTGACTTGAAGACTCTATGCTAAGGGTCACTGAAACTGAAGCTATCTGGGAGGCAGACTATCCAATACACACAATTGAGTAATCACTGTAATCCAATAAAATTAAATGTATAATCAAACATTTAAAGCTGTCACACATCTTCCTAACTCTTCCTGTCCAACAGAGTTCAACAACACCATCATCAACATTCTCAACAATTATCTTAAAGTTGAAATGACACATCTCCAAAACAGTTTAAACAAACCTGAAAAATACAACCTCCATGAAAGTAGAAAGGATTTTATTACAGGGCTGTTGGATTAGACTACATTAGCTAAGTGCGTTTTAACATCATGTACCGAATAATCTGGTGACTCAGTGTATATAGCTGTCAATAATCTGCACTTTTTTAGGTTTGGATTTAAAGATTTGTTTCTCCAACAACAGCTAAGGAAAAACTTTAAATTAGTTTTGAATAACTACAAAATCCGAACTGTCAAATCATCAACAGTTAAAATCCACAATCCAGGTTCTTATAAGCTATTAATGCCAATATTCATAAAATATTGATACCAATACACAAGATCAACTACTAGCTCAATAATAATGGTCTCAGATATTTTACTTAAATCTGAATCATTATCTCCCTAGATCCAGGAGATATTTTATACTGACTGAGAAAGGCAGTGTGGTTATGCCTGGTAAACATGTCATTTCTTTACAGTCCCTCTTCAAGTGTGCATTAAAATGTGTATGCCTCCGGTGAGGAAAATTCTTAAGCATTTCTCCCTCCCGACCTGATACCCAGCCCTTCCAGAGACATATCTGAGCATGAGCTTGGCCTGACTGACTAGGCAATTGACGATGTTACGTATGATAGAGAGGTGAACTGGCAAGCTTACATTAGCTACAATCCCCACATACCAAAAGCAGATGGCTTGAGTAAACATATTGGACTGGCTTAAATTTCTGTCAAATCAAAACAACAAAATAAATCACATAAAGCAGGTGGACCTTTTAAATGACAGCTTTTGAATTACTATTTACTATCAACTACCTTCCAGTCCCACTCTAAAATTTCAGCATTTTGCAGACTGTGTCATCTGCATTCATTTAATCAAATAGAAGTTGCACAGTGTTACAATTTTGAAAAGAATGATTGATCCACGTCCCTCCAGTTAAACCCAGATCAGAGACTTTGGACTTAACATGTTTAAATTGGTTCTTTTCTTTTTTATTCTGAACTTTGATGCTGACTTGGATAATGTTTGGCCATATAATCCAATTTGGAATTTCCTGTCTTATCAGTCTTCAGGATGCAACTGTTCCCTTCAAAGCCTGTCTCCTCATTCCTACTGATCATCACCTGTTCCCTCACCACTGTTAGAAGGTCAGATTATTGCCCTGGCCCAACTCTTTTGCTGATTATAGTCCAACTGAATGGCTGTGTTATTGTTGTTATGCTGTTGTGCTGCTGGTGAGCAATCTCCATGGAAAGGCCAGTGTTTGGACAATCAATGCGCAGGGAGCTCACTTGAAGGTCAGATGACCTAATGAGCATGCTATAATTGTGAATATTTATCTTTTGAATGTTTGCCTCTAGGATCAGGTTATCAATTACACTTGCACCTAGACATGAAGCATCCACACACTTGAATCACACATGCAAGGAAACTGACCATCAGAACTCAACTCACACTTACTCTACTACATATGAAATGCACAGTTATGTCAGGAAATAACAGGATTCAGGGCAGGAAATTAACGTCTTAGCATGAGGCTAAAAACAGTTAGGTACATACATAAGGATAGTGACACAGTTTTTGTAATTTTGCCTCGGTACACCACCGAAATGGATATTAATCAAAGTCATCAAGAGGTAATTGAAGTGTAGATTTTCAGCTTTAATTCAAGCAGGGTTTAACAAAAATACCTTGCAATTTAGCAATTACAGCCATTTTAAAAGCTCAAAAGTAATCAGAAAAATCTACATAATTACAAATATAAGGATTATTTTTAATACTTGCATGAAAATCCTTTGACTGAAGACTGGAACCCATGGACCACCAAATGCTGAGTTTCTTCCCTTGAGGTGCTTTGCCAGGCCTTTAATGCACCGACCTTTAATTACTGCTTGTTTGTGGGTCTCTGCTGTCATTCTTGTCTTCAGTAAATGAAAAGCAGGTTCAGTTGGAGAATGTAAGATATTCTCTTTCTATACCTTTATAAACTTTTGGGTTGCTTTAACAATATGTTTTTGGCTCATTATGAAGCACTATCCTTTCATTTTTGCAGCACTGCTGAATCTGAGCAGAAATTGTAGCCCTATACACTCCAAAATTGCCTTTGGTAATTCTATAGGTAGTCATATCATAAATATATGCCATATTTTTGACAGACAATGTGGTATGCTTTGGATCAGCAGCCGTTCCTTTCCCTCTCTCTACTCTTCTCCCATCATTCTGGTCCAAGTTAATCTTGGTTTCATCTGTCCAAAGAATCTTGTTCCAGAACTGGGTAGACCTCTTTAGGTGTTTTCTGTCTAATATGGCCTCTCTGTTCTTGAGTTTTACTAGTGGTTTGTACCTTGTGGTTAATCATTTGGATTTACTTTAATGAAGATGTCTCTTTATTGCAGAAATTGGAATGAAAGTCCTCCCTCCTTAAGAATGTTCCTGACCTTGCTAGTTTTTTTTGTGTAGGGGTTTTCTTTGCCAAGGAAATAATTCTGTGATCATCCATTTTGGTTGTCTTCCTTGGTCTTACATGCCACATCAGTGCATTTCTTCCTTTTAAGAATGTAAAAAATTGTTGATATGACAACTCCTAAAGTTTAAGCATTCTGTCTGATAGGTTTTTTTTTGTATTTCCAGTCTAATAATGACCTCCTTCACCTGCATCAACATCTCTTTAGATCACATATTTAGTGTTCCCATAAAGAGCTAAATAATAACGGAAAAGGCCACAGCTGGCCATGACACTGAGTGTTAGTCAATTTTCAAATTATCTTTGAGCGACTCAAGATGAGGAACCATGTTTTGATGGCTTCATTTCAAGTCCACTGTGGTGGCATATAGAGCCAAAATTACCAAAAACTATGTCACTGTCCAAATACTTATGTACTAACTGTACTTTAATAGACTTTTACATCCCAGCTAAAAATATGGGGAACGCTGCATTTTATGTAAAGAGCTTATAATCTTCTGAAGTAAATGCAAATTGACCAATTTTGTATCATCCAAATATTTAATAAACTGCCAAAGGTTACTGAACAGAAGAAAATAATAAAAAAAAAAAAAACCTGCATAATAATTAAATAATATAACCACAAGTACCCCAGACACAATTCTTGGCATCCTTCACTAATAATCAGTTGCAGAACCTTTGGCAACAATGGCAGGCTTGAAATATCTCTTCTAGCGGTCTGGAAGCTTCTTGCCCTCTATCAGCTGGTAGTTTCTGCCACTCTTCCATTGCTCTGCATTCAGGCTCTGCATCCAGGCTCTTTAGAATTAGCAGGAGTCTTTCTTGGAATGGCAGATTTCAGCTCCCTCCAGAGGCTTTCAAAGGGATGTCGGTCAGGACTCATTGATGGCCAGTTAAAACTGGTCCATCTTTTCCTTTTCAACCATTCTTTTGTGCAGCTGAATGTGTGCCTTTGGTGGTTGTCCTGCTGAAACATTAGTCATTTTTTTGGTTTTTGGTTTGGGGTGTGGCAAATATGGGCTGAAATCACCACCCCAGATTGACACATGTCCGAATGAAGCTCTTTACAAGTCTTCTGTGGTATTTTTTTTCACAATCTGTCACAACCTTTGCAGACTTCTCTCAGTGACCCACCACTTCCTTGAGGCCACTTCTTATGCAAGAAAACCATTATTCATTGGTTTATTTAGGTCGTGTAATCACTCAAAATAAATACAGGTATGTCTAATTTGTTCTTTTTTGTCAGCAACTATTTTAAATTCATCAATTTTGTAAAGTGCACATTTTTATGTTGGTATTTTTTTTTTTATAACACTGAAAATATTTCAGTTGTTGCTGCTCAATAACTTTTGGACATTTTATTATTCTGATCATACAAATTTTTTTGATTTACATTTATTTCTGAAGACATTCTAAATTTTGTACATAAAATGTTTTAACCAGGAATATATATACAGATTATAATTAAAGGAGGAGGGCATTGAGTTTCTGAGATTAACAATAACAATAATCATGAATCATTTAGAGACAGGACCCCCCCCCAGGTTTATTCTACTTTTATTGTCTGCTTAAAGATGATAGCAATTACCCATAAGGGTGAGGGGAGAGGAAGGTAAAATCCTTTCATATGAAATATGGAAACAAACAGTATGGTAGTGGTTCCTAAACCCCGATATGTCAAGGACCCCTGATCAGCCTACTTTGGACATTCTGGAATAGTATGGGCTACTAAGCTCACCACTAAGCCTGACGGATCAAAAGGCCCATACACCAGCTATACCAGCCTATGTTGGTAATGGGGGGCAGAACTGCAGATCGCCTGTGGAGGAACTAGTGCGAGGCTAAAGGCTAACCCCTGCAGAACACTGCTTCCATTAATCCTGTTTGAAAATGTCTGCTCCTTAGAAAACAATTTGGACTAACTAAGGCTGGACTTAACAACCAAGTGGGAGGTGAGAGACAGCTGTGCCCTAATTTTAACTGAGATGTGGCTAACACGGCCACACCTGTTGACACCATTTGTATGGAAGGGCTAACGACCTTCCATGCGGATAGGAGCTGCAGGTGGTTCATCAGGGGGCTGTGTATTTACATCGATAACAACTAGTGTGGTAATGCTACAATATTCTCGAAGCACTGTGGCCTGGATAGAGAGGTCCTGACAGTCAAATGTTGCTCCTACTATCTTCTTTGGGAATTCTTGGTCAGTATCATCACTGCTGTGTACATTCCCCCCAGGGCTAACCAAATGAGGCCTTGAATGTACTGTATTGCTCAATAAATGATTCAGAGTCCATGGATCCTGACAGTACATTCATTGTTGCTTGTGACCTTAATGAAGCCAACCTGAAGACAGTCCTCCAATAATATTGCCAACATGTTTACTTTGCAACCAGAGGAGCTAACATATTAGGCCTTGCATGTACAAACATCAAGAATGCATTTAAGGCAGTCCCCCGGCCCCACCCCAGCTCCTCTGACCATACCTGGCTGCTTCTATTTCTTACTTACAGACCCTTGAAATGCAGATCAAAACCCACTGTGAAGAAAGTCGGGATCTGGCTAGAGAGAGCCATGTCAGCACTGCAGGACTGTTTTGAGTATTCTGACTGAACTGTCTTCAAAGAGGCTACCACTATGCACTACTTCATCAGTGCAGGAGAGAATGTTGACTGTGTGTCTGGATACATGCAAAAGTGCTTAGATGATATCTGTGTCACCAAGAACATCACTGTCTATGCCAATCAGAAATCCTGGATGACTAGTGAAGTGCGTGCGATGTAGAAAGCACAAAATGCTGCTTTCAAACTTAGGGACCCAGGACCCTCAGGTTAGCAAGAACTAACCTCGATAGAGGTTCCAGAGTCACTTCCATGACTCCAGGGACACCAGGGGGCTTTGGCTTGGAATTCAATCCATCACAGACTACATGCACGTGAGATACCTCCAAAACCATCAGACTGAGCACCAGCTCCCCCCAAGGCTGCACGCTGAGTCCTCTCCTCCTAAGGAGAAAATGGTCCAACTCCACATCGATGGACACAAAGCTGATTAGATGTTCACTGAGTAAAGCAAATAAAGTAAATAAACTTGAAATGTGAAAACATGCTTCAGCTTGTAGTTATGGGCATTTTTCCTGATTCCTTGATTTAGAAGGGGACTATTTGTTCTATTAGATGCATGTGAGCGAGTGACCGAAAAACGTGGCTGGATAGGTCTTAGTCACTAAGACCTAGCCTTGTTGAGCTAGTTGTGTCAGCAGATCTCTCAGCAGGATCCTTTCGAGTAAATTCAGAGTAGTTGCCTTCTCTTTTCCCTATTTCTACATTTTCATACAATGTTGAAATGAGACTTACTAATGGGAATAAGATGTTCAGAGAACATGGAACACTGCTTACAGTTCCCTGGGAGAAAATGAACATCTTGAATGCCATAGTTCATGCAGGTTTTTCTTTCGAGACATACTTAAACAAGAAAAGGCTGAAATTATTGGCCGCTGCATTCAGAATCCATCTTCTCAAGGATCCAAGGTTGGGAACATTTTATGATAGCTGGACCAAGAGCATCAAATTTAAACTTTGGAATTACTGACATAAATTACAAGCAGCAAGTTGAAGTGAAGTCATTGTAAACCAAAAAAGACTTGGAGAAGATTCCAGGCATTGTTTGAAGAAAGCAACAAGATGTGAATCTAACTTTCTCCCTTACATCCAGTTGGGCAGATGGCTGCATCTCCATAAAATTAAATAGATGCCCTATAGGCAGAAATGAAGAAGAAACGACCTGGCATTCATCAACTCCAAGATGGAACTGATACTTGCTTTACAAAGGAAGGAGATGGTGGATGAAGAGCCCCTAGTGACTAATATTATGACACGATGGCGTGTATTGTTCATGGAAGTGCATAGATTTGAAAGTTCATTCTAAAGTACTATAACTTTGTATATTTAAATCTGCCTGATTGCCATATGTGTCTGATAACAGGTCTGCACAGAGTTTTACAGAATCACAGGAATTCCTATCAAGGGAACATTTTATTTCTCTTTACTGCTTTTCTGTGTTTTCTAGACAACCAACGTAATTGCACATAAGAAGATGACAGCTCTGCAAGGCTTACCTTTGTTTTTGAGGGAGAAAACTGATTCCTTCCTAAAGTTTGATCGGTAAGAAGATAGCAAACCCAGTCATAACTGAATTGTAATCATCAAGTTAAAATAATGGTATCATTATGGTTTCAACAAACAGAATCCTTTGCAAATGATTAGAACAGAACATTAGATTATTAGATTAGTCCTATGCATATACATGTTTTTGTATTTGTAAGAGAGGTTAGGTTAGGCCTAGGACATTTTTATACAATAAGGAATTCAACATGGTACTATAAATGGAACATTGGGATTGCTCTAGCTAAGTAGATGAGACATTGACTTAAACACTAATGAAAATAAATATATATGAAATATAGGCAAACATCCCCTATAAAACAAAAAGGCACAGACACTGACAAAACATACTTCAGTTATTTTGTTAATCCCTTTGCCTTCAACAGTTGTACTGGGGGCTAAAAAAAATTAATCTTTCAAATAATTTAAGTGCATAAACTCTATGGTGTCATGTCACTATGCCCAACTATTAGATACATAGATACTCAAAGATACAAAATTACTTTAAACCAGTTAGTCTAGAAGAGTCTTCAACTCCTTTCCAAAGGCTCCACCTTGTGATCTGTACAGTTTGATATTTTATCTGATCTTTGCTGAATGTTTGTCCAGTGAAGACATGTGGCATTTAGGAAAATTCACTTCACATCTTCACAGATCTCGAAATCATCACTGTAGACACCAATTAAAACACAATTATTCTGACACTCTAAAAGTTACTTTTCTTTGAAATACTGGCCACTGCTTGTAGACTTGTTCTGACCAGAGAACTCCTCATCTAAAAAAAAAAAAAAAACAACCTCTTTCAGACATCTACTCTTTAACAAAACCTCAATACCTCTTCAAACTGAGACATAAAAAAGTGGTTTGGTGCATTCTATCACAAAGATGCTCAACTGGGTCCGTTGAAAGCAGTGCTCAAAGGTAATGGATTTGCTTTGTGTACCATTTCTGATATCAGTTCTGTTATCTCCTCTGATAGTTCCTGTTAAGTCCCATGCCTCAAAGGCATGTTACTTGTTTTTCTGAGATATGTGGCTACTAAAAAAGTCAAAAGAACATTTGCCATAACCTGACAATTCCTAAAATGACACTTGACATGCTGACCTGACTTGCTGAGCTTAAATGACCTTTGATGTTTTCGGATGGCAAATAATGCTAAAATCACAGAATCTGTAGTGTATCAGCAGTAATTCTAGACTGGATATGCAAGACGGCACTGTTTTTATTGCATTCCTGAAAAAAACAACATTTAACATAAGGATTTTTAAAGATAAAATTTTAATAAATGAGTTGGCACTGCTTCAATAAGTAGTAAACTACCTATGTGCTTCTAGCTAGTTAACAGCTTAACAACTTAATACTGAATGAATGTTACATTTTAGCCGTTAATTTTTTTTAATGTGGCGATAACTTATACTACCTAGATGTTTTAAAGCAAACCAACTTGTTGGTTCTGCATATTGAGCCTGTTTTACCCCCTCCTTTATCCTCTGACCAGACAGGCTTCATTAAAGATCATGTGGAATGGGATTTTTTGTTTGATATTCTCCAGCACTTTGGTTTTATTTCCTGGGTCAGATTTCTGTATACTTCTCCTTTAGCCTCAGTTATAATTTATGAAACTCATGCACAATACTTTCCTCC
The DNA here is from genome assembly GCA_016859345.1 of Istiophorus platypterus. Classification (NCBI taxonomy): domain Eukaryota; kingdom Metazoa; phylum Chordata; class Actinopteri; order Istiophoriformes; family Istiophoridae; genus Istiophorus; species Istiophorus platypterus. The sequence goes on from CM029125.1 coordinate 11,295,930, forward strand.
TCAAATTGAAACTAGACAGGGGTGCCCTCTATCTTCATTGCTTTTTGCATTGGTATTGGATCCTCTAACAGACTTCATTAGGCATTGCAAAGACATTAAGGGAGTCTTTAGAGCAAACCAGGAGAGCAAAATGTCGTCATATGCTGATGATGTTCCTTTTTATATATCTGATCTTCTCTAATCAATCATTCTCAGTGCTCTTAAGGAGTTCAGTAGATTCTCAGGCTATAGGCTCAACCTTGAAAAAAAGTGACTTTGTGTCCATTAAAACAACTATTAGCCAAATTTCTTTTCATTCGTTACCATTCAAAATAACAAAAACTAAGTTTAGTTATCTCTGTGTCTGTTACAAAGTCTCATCCTCAACTATTAAAGACAAGTTTACTTCACTTCTGGAATGTACCCAACAGAGTCTTACCCACTGGTTTACATTGCCCTTATCACTAGCTGAGCAAGTTAATACAATTAAAATCAACATTCTTCGGAAATTTTTAATGTCATTTCAGTGCCTCACTTCCTCACAAAAGTGCTCTTTAAAAAGGTCGATAGTCTTATTTCATCATTTATTTGGATTGGTAAAACACCTAGGATCCCCAAGTTATTTTTACAAAGCCTGAAGATGAGAGGTGGGATGACTCTATTAAACTTTCAAATAAATTACTGGGCTGCAAACATAAAAAGCCTATTATATTAGCTATGGGATACATTCTCCCTGGGCATCCTCACCTGATTACAATTTCAATCTGCTTCTTGCAGTCGGCTTAAACTCTCTGCTCCTTTATGTTGATCGATTCCTTTGCACATACCCCAGACCTTTTGGAACCCTGTGGTGCTACATGCCTTATAAAATTTGGTCTTAATTTAGGAAACACTTGATTAGTTTCAATGTCTATTTATGCCCCAATTGCAGCCTACCTCCTGTTTCTCTCCATATCTCCCTCATAGATAATGCATTTGATCATAGGGTCAAAAACAGTTTTGAGTGTTAAGATGTATAAAGATAGCATTTTCATGTCATTTAAACAGGTCAAGCATGAATTTGCTTGACCAACGTGATTTTTTTTTTTCAATTTTTTGAATACAGACATTTTATATGGATTCAAATTTACTGTGTTCCTTTCATGTCACCAAAAACTTGTCTTGATTAAATCCAAAAAAACAAACCCTATGTTAAGGGGATAGGAGCTAGGCTCTATAGGATTATATTTGATATAGAAGGCCCCTCATTTTCACTTATAAAGGAGGACTGTGAAGGGAATTTGAAACAGACAAAACCAAGATCAATGGACTAAATACTTAAAGTAATCAACTCTTTCTCTATTTGTGCAAGACACAGTCTTGTTCAATTTAAGACTGTACATCACCTTCATATATCTAAGGCCAAACAATCCTAACCACACATTTTTGTCATGCACAAATCTAACAGCATCACTGGTCTATATTTGAAGTTTATTCAGAAATCACAGGTCTAACAATTGAACTCAGACTTTTTGGTGTGCCATCAGAGGACCCTGCCCTACAAAAGCACAATTAAACAGCATTGCCTACTTTTCTTGGCAAGGTTTCTCCTTGACAGGAGGATATGTGACACTGTGTTTTTTATCAAGATTGAAAGATGACATAAACACTAAATAAATTCATGGAGCAATGCCTTTTGCCTCTAAATAACAGTTGTTGAGTGGTAAATACTTAGTTAACTACTCTGTTGACTGTTTTCTTCCTTATTTTGTGTATAAATTCATCAACACACTGCATTATTTTTCTTTTCTTTTTTTTAATCTTGTGCATTATTATGTCAATGTCCTGTGTCTTTTTCCAGTGAAGACAGGAGACGGCTTTCTGTGTAGACTGTAATTGTGCCATCAATACCTTGTTAGCATGAATGATTTAAACTGTATTGACAATAATGACAGCTGATAACCTGTCTATGATACATTAAAGGTTTTGGCCAAATTACTTTTTGCTTACTTTTTAGCTGTTTGGAAGCAAATTTACAGATTTGATTTAGGCAGCTGTTTTTGGTGAAAAAGATATAAACCCACTGTAAACTACCTGCCTAGCACCAAGCAGCAGATAGAATATTAGAGATTAAATGGTGAACATGGTGATCAGCTAGCACTGAAACTGCCAAATACTTTTTTGCTCAGGAGTGAGTAGAGACCAAAAAGAGCTACAAGAACATCAACATTGGACTTACATTCACCAGGTGGACACAAATTAAGGATAACATATATGTACATTTTTAAATGCCAGTTTTTTGTTCACAGCTCTGCTCTGCTTACCTCAGGAGGATCACACAAAAAACAGTTATTGAAGGTTTAAGAGAGCAGAATTTTAATCAACACATACATACAAAATCTGAGCATTCCTTCTCAAATGTAATTTTTCCACTATTCAGAGGAAAATATCATTGTTTTTTTTTTCTATTGGTCTTCAAGAGAGAAGTGGTATCTGCTGGTTATTATATCCAGCTGAACTAGAAGAGACAGTCGATATCAGAAAGAAAGACGAGGGAAGACTTGCAGAGATCACTGTTTCCAAAGAGTTGTAAGACTTTTGATTACTACAATGGTAATTGTATCAAAAAAAGTTGACAGATATGCTTAGTCCAGTCATTTTTGTAATTAGCTCCCTCTAAAGAGGCATGTAAAGTAATTACAATTCCTGGTGAACAGCATGTGTGGGAAGATAGGGGGAGATAATGTGTGTGGTTAAGTGTTCACGTGTGCATTTCAAATGAATTTGCACACACACTTCGCAATTAATTTCTGTTATTTCCTACCAGACCTTTTACAGGCTTTTTAAATGTCATCCACTGCTATGATTGACATGCAAATTTGTGGCTGGCAGAGAGGCTAAATGGGAAGACAGGTTGAGCAAACCTGATAAGGGCATTGTTTCCCAGCTTTAGGCTTAGGGAGGTGGAACACTGGGTTTAAAGAGGAGGTTAACCCCTGCCATGCCACCCACAGTGCACTGGGATTAGACACATCACACTGACTGTTGGCTTTTAATTGTTGTGCCCAGCGGTTATGATGAGGGTTATGATGATAGACAATAGCTTCAGGTGTGGCAGTTGTAAACATGCAATTAAATCTTACACTTTGTGAGAGAAATTTTCCACTGGTTTTTAACCTTACTGCCATGAGATGGCCAACAAATCCACTGGCTGCCATCTTCCCTTCAGCCATCCACACACCTCAGAAGAACTACAGAATGTGACTGACCACGGGAGTTGTTCTTGATCTTTCAAACAGTAGTTTGACAATGGTTTTTAAAAGTAAATTGAAAAACAAACAATGAAAATGGTGAAATGTGAAATTGGTGATGCAATAAAAGTTGATCAGTTGTGAGGAGCCTCCTACTCAAGCAGAACATTTTATTAGTGAAGACAATAGAGAGAGAGGGAGATTCATCCACAATGGGCCACATGAGGGGAATGATGAGAATCACACTACAACTTTACCCTGTGAAGCCTGACACATTTAATTTATTTAGTCATTTAATCATATAATTGAAATGTTTTGAATCTTTTGACAGTTTACATCTATATTATATGTAATACATGCATATTCTATATATGCATTTACTATGCTTATAGATAGTTATATTACATTTGTATTTTATGCATATAGAGTAACACATACATGTATATTATATAACTTGATATAATTTGGTAAAAAAAAAGCACTCAAGTGGTAATAAGAGGTGGAAATCCATTTGGATCCCTTTTTCCTGTTAAATTCAATGATTTGTAGTCACTCATTATGAAGTCTTTTTTTCACTTTTTTACCTAAGATAAGTGATTGCAACACTGTTCTCAATCACTTCAGTATATAAAAAGGTAAATGGATCCCCAATGTTCAGCACTGATTTTTACTATCTTCAGTTCACTTAAATTCAGTTCACTGCGCAAACGTAAATAGCTTAGAAGCTTATTATTCACAACAGAATTATCAGATTGTTTCTGTGGCTTTAATGTTTTTTTTAATGAGCTTTTAACAAAGATGTAAGAAATCACAGCAGAGCTGAAAACGGGTTTTACCAGTGACGGGATCTGTCTTGCTAAAAGCTATAAGTTCGGTCTCTTTTGTTGTCAAACACAAAATTAAGTTTATAGCTTGATTGCAAGAGTTGGATTTCATTGGATTGGCTAAGGTTGTTGCATCTTCCCAGATGTCATTGTTTTATTCTCTTTCATGTCAACATGCTAAGTGTTTTCATTGATTAAAACTAGATTAGAATGCTTATGTTATCTTTGACTAAGATGAAACTAAATGTCCAGACTTCCATTTATTTAAAAATTGACTAAAATGAAAAAGATGGGGTTTATGAAACACGACTAGAACTAACATGGACTTTTGATCTCAGGGCTAAGAATAAATCGAAAAGCAGGTGCAAAATTAACACTAAAATACATATATGCAATAATTAAATGCAGTAGCTAATGAGAATCAAACTTGACACTGTTTTTGTTGTTGTTGTTTTTGTTGTTGCAAGCTTCTGAGGGGAGAGCAGAAAAGGCAGAACAAGAATCCCGAAGTTGAAAAGAAGAGCTGACAGCAAGAGTAAAAGGATATGTTTCTCTGTCTGTTGGCCTAAGCAAAATGAAAAGTCTTTAATTAATGCAAGAAAATTATCCAATAGTCACCTGCCCAGAGTCTTCGATTCTAGTCATGTTATCGTGTTAGATTTTAATTTAAGACTACACTAATCAGCTGAAAATCAGACTGATATTCAAACTATATTTGACTAAACCTCCCAAAACATGAAGAACTAATTAAACCGAAATATGATTCTTTAACTGCATTGCCTGTTTCACACATTAAATGTATTGAGAAACTAATTTCTATAGATAATATGGGCAAAATGTGTCAAAAGCCTCCATGTTTTTCTCTGCAAGGCCAAATGACCTGATGTGGCATGCTAGTTCAATTGTGGTCCATCTGACATATTGAAAATAGATGCAATGCAATTCACATTTTTTTCTCAAATTGGACCAGTTTTTATCCTCTGACCATCTGTTTTACACAAAGTGGTGAAATAAAGGAGCATTTACATGATACCATTATGTACCACATTAGCTGTTCACATTTTTTAAAATTTGTGTACCCTAAAAAAGACATGCAATTGATCTATTCTGAAAGAGGAAAAAGTATAATTCTTAAGTGTGAAACTATTTCCTTAACTCCATTGCTTTTTTTGTTTGTTTTGTCTTGTTTTTACACATTACTAGCATAGTGAATGTGAAATTAACAAAGACAGGAATCAGTATCAATGAATTAATATGCTAGTAGGATGTGTAATAGAACAATTTTCTACTCACCAATACAGCTGCTGTCAGAATGACATGTCTATTTCTAAGCTAAAGCAGGCCCCTTGTCCGTCATCTACAAGCTTCTAAATGAAGCGTATGAGAGGTAGATAATTCAGTTATCTTTTAAGTCATTTTTGTCTCCACCCATTGACTCTTCGTTCCACCTCAACTGGAGTTATGTGAAGAAATATGTAAAGCTGGATAAGAACTGTCAACATAGAGAAAATCAATATGACCAAAAGCCAGTGTGATTGAAGCCTTTTTAGGTAGAGAATATATTTTTGCTTAAACTAGGATCTGGAGACTCACTTAAACTAACATCAAGGCTGTGGCCAATCATTAACAAATTGAAAGGGCACAGTATATGAGTATATGAGCTTGAAATAAACGCAGAATGCAACCAGAGAGTGTATTTTCTTTTCCATCTTTCTGAGTGTATTGCTACTGTATATAGTTTAATGATAACATGGTTAGGATGCATGCTTTTTGAAAAAAAACATTGTGATGCTCTGAGGCAGAGCTCGGAGTTAGTCTCTTTTCTGTAAAAGACATTTAAAAGTCAATGTCATCTCATCTACTCAAAATCAAATCAAAATCCTACATTATAATCCCTGCGTTAGAAACTTTTGAGATGACTTAATCTCAAAATCTTTTCTCTGAGTCACATGTACTCCACCTTAGGTGGGCATCTGTTTTTCCTTGGATATCTCCCTGTGGAGTTGTCCATCTCTCCCTCTCAAACAGGGTTAATGAGATGGCAGAACAGAAGCCAGCTACCATGCTACTGTTCTTTATTTATGCTGAATCTTAATGCACTCAGTATGCCTGAGCATTATTTAAAACTTGGCTGCTGCTTTGTCTTTATTCAATCCCCCAAGGTGGCAGGAGGTCAGGGGCTGTGATGAGCCTCTGAGTCACACTGCACCTAGAGTGAAACATCCCTCCATTACCTCCTCTGTGTTGTCTGTTATCATCTTCTATCCTCCTAGTTCAACTCTCCCTCCTTTTCAGCCTTCGTTCAGATACGGGCTGATAAGGTGTGATTAATGAGGGCAGGCTCCTCACCAAGAATGAAAGAATCTATGAATTGTTATGAATTATTCTTTTTTTTCTTTCATCCAGCTTTGCGTGTTTGCATGTGTTTGTGTGTGTGTGTGTGTGTATGTGTGTGTGTGTGTGTGTGTATGAGTGTGTGAGTGTGTGTGTGTGTGTGTGTGTGTGGTGTCCATGTGTATGCGTGTTTGTATGAGTGTGTGTGGTGTCCATGTGGGAAGGAGACCACCTGTGCACTTTCCCAGTAGACGTTGATGGGGATATCTCATATAATGACTTGCAACATGTGACAAATAGTGCCCACAGAGGAGTTATCAGAGGAAGTCTCTATTGTTTTCAATGTAAACACAGCTTCTGTGCCACTGCAATCAGATTTCATAATGGTTTAACTTTTTCAGCTTGCTTCTATGGCTTGCTCTGTGACCATGACAACCACAGTAACTACAGTGAGGGTAATAATCAGGAGCTGATTTTACAGTTATCTGAGTTATCTGAATGACACATCTCTTCACCAGTTGAGCAACATGAGTTTAGACATGTTTATGATGCTAATTAGCAAAATATATAGTAATGAGGCTACAGCTATTGCTATATTTGTGTAAAGTTACCAGGGTTACAGGTGTCTGTTGTAAGGTATCCATGTCACCCTGCTCTGCAGTAATACAGACTGACTCAACTCTGTAAATCAAGTTTGTATTTGCAAATTATGTCTGTTTGATTCACTGTCTCTAATCGAATCTATTAATCTAGTCTAGTTGTTCCTGCTAACCTACTGCAGCTACTTGTGCTGTTCACTGCAGAACAGTGAATCATTCAGAAGCTAGATTCACCCACTTGTTTATTAAAATACTGTTCATTTTCTGTGTTTAGTTTGAGAGGAGACACATTATGGTTGGATAAAATCAAAACTGTGATCTTTGTTTAGCAAACGTCTAGAGGATGATTTGGATAGCCCGCTTACATTATTCGTGCCTTTTTTAAGTGCTGCCTGTATGTTTTCATAGTTTGTGTGAGCTGTTTTGTTGCCACTCATTGTTTAATTCTCAATGGATTGTGGATGGATTTAATCCATAAATCTGTTTCTTCCAAGAACATGTCATGTCAGGTAACATTACAGCCAGATACATACATTGCAAGGTGTTTCTTATCAATAGCAGTGCAACAGGTGAAGTCGCTAAATCATCTTATGAACAGTGGAGGGAACTGTTTTACTAATAAAGAGATACATTTTGTTATTTCACAGATGCATGCAGGTTGTTGAATAAGACTTTGTGTTAAAACATATGCATTTGTCTGTTTTCACATTACTGTTTGATTTTTATCCGCTTATGAAAAAGGCAACAAACTTTGTCAAAGTTCTTGTTTTCAAATTTAATTTTTCATTACTTTTAGTTTTGTTTTAATTGTGCATAATAGGTCATCAATGAACATTTTTAATCATTACCACTGGTTCTCAAATACAAATAGAAAACTGATGTGCCTAATATCATAAATCTATTTTCATGATGGTCTTTTTCAATAAGCTAAATTCACATATTTCAGTATATGCGACCAATGAGCTAGTTTTGTAGTCTGAATCCAAATGTCCGGACTTTACTGAACTCACAGACCACCAATTTAACATGTTCATTCCTGGGAAGTCTGTGAGTACTGCGGGTTGTACAATTTGTAAAATCACCAAGGGGTCTAGGTGGACTTCCCACTGCCCTCTAGAGAGTTCAGTTACATCAGTTACATCAGTGACTCCGCTGTACTTCACTTGGGAAACTGCCATAATCCATGGCAATATAGATGTGATGATGTAAGGAATAATTACAACAACAACACCAATAATAATAATAATAATAATAATAATGATAATGATAATGATAGTCATATTCATTTAGCTTTTTCACTTTATTGATGTAGTAAGGTTTCATATTACACAATATGAATAGGCAAATTAAGTTGTTATCATAATTTGTTATCTTAAGCAGGTTTGTTTTTTCTGTCCGTATATGGTGTGAGGATGCTCACAATGATTTTGATATATTGTGTTTGGCATTTTGTCAGCAAATTTTTACTTCACTTTCTGACCAGATTTCTGAGGGTTGCTATGTAATCTAGGAGACCCGCACATATCCTGCATAAATTGCAACTGTAAATATTCTTAAGAACCATTCAGAAAAATACTTTTATATGATTTACGAGATCAACAATTTCAGTTCATAGTCATAGAAACCCATAAAGTCTTTCAGTCCCATCTAATCCCTTCGCAGACCAGTGTCCTCACATGCTAGATGATGGTGATTATGTTACTGTATAAAAGTCTGCTAGGGCTCAGTCCATAAGTCCAGAGGCTGGACATTTGGATTCAGCCCCAGGAGTGAACGGGGATCAATTTTTGAACACAGTTCTCCTTAATAAATGTATGCATACCAGAGGTCAGATTGGTGACTATAGGTGTTAGCAGTTTTGTTCTTTTCTTTCTGAGCTGATGCCATGATGTGTTATTGGAGGTAACTGGAAATCATTTCTTATATTCCTTGTAAAACACTAACTACTGCAAGTTCCTGTCAGCTTACTGTGCTTTATTGCTGTGTATATTAAACCACAGTCTATGATACTTTTTCCTCTGCAGTGTCATGCTGTAAAATTGGCAAATTCCCTGTGCTTTCACTTAAAATGTCCCCTACTCAAAATGAGAGGCATAATTCACCGTGTATGTCAGGCCCCAATGGGCCTGCTGTGTCACATCTGCTTGAAATTTTTACAACATGGTAGGAGAGTGGCGGGCCCATTGACACATTCCAGCCTGGGAGCTACTGTTAGTCAACCACTCATATTCATTTTTAATGAGCTCTCAGCCATGATATAGTGTAATTTCACCTCTAGGACCCAGTTCTGCTATTTACTGTTAACGAGAAACAGCACAGTACCAGCCGAGTTTTCCCATTTGGTGAGTGTATGAAATTAACAGTTTTATAACTTGGACAGGGTGCTGTACTTGTGTATATTTAAGTGTGCCACATATTTGTTTGTTATTATTGCCATGTGATCCTGGTATGCCTCTGAAGCTGATCTGGTATGCCTCTGAAGCTAGGTTTTGTGTTTTATGCTGTGACCTATCCTAATGAATTTAGCTTTTTATGAGGAGGTCTGTAAAAGTAAACACATATCTATCTTTATTACTATAAAGTTTTTTTAATACTAAAAGTTTGAAAGTACACTCTTGAATGTTTAAAAAAAATCCTGTCATCCTCACTATCCTTACTGTTTTTAATGTTGGAAGTAAAATCATATATGTTCTTCAGAGACCTCTTCAGTCACCAGATACGATATGATATGATATGATATGATATGATATGATATATATATATATATATATATATATATATATATATATATATATGTGTGTGCGTGCGTGCGTGTGTGTGTCTGTGTGCGGATATGAATATTGTACTACATTCCAGTGTTATTATATTGAATTCATATCTAGTGACTGGGGAAGATTCAGAAGAACACAGAACTCATTGTCATGCTAATGTAACCAATTTCAGATGACTTTTTCCTGTGACATCGTGCATTATCATGCTGGAGGTAGCCATCTGAAGATGGCTTAACAGTGGCCATAAAGGGATGCACATAGTCCTCAAGTCCTGCAAGAGAGGGCAGGCTAGTAACTGCATGGAGAAAAGGGAGGGATTATGACAGCATGTGAATATTGCAATAAGTCCTCCATCCTATGGCTTGTTTGTCACTGTCCTTGGATAAAATCCATAAGAGCATAGCAGCATCTGGCATAACAGACCTACTACAATAATACAACCTGTTTGAGTCTACCAGTGGCAGGTATTCTGGACCCTCTGAGGCCCGGTAACAACCATGATAACATATTATCATGGTAACAATAATAAACACACGGTTAAGGTTTTCTGATGGTCTTGGATTGGTTAGGTTTAGGCACAAATCTAATTGATAAGGTTCATGAAAAGATCATGTTTTGGGTTAAAATAAGTAATTAAGAAACCTTAAGTTTTGAGGACCTTTATCACCATAGGAAATAAACAGCAGTCTCCTGTGTTAAAGTTCTATCTTTATTCATCCCATCATCCTCCTGCCACTGCAAGAAGTCACTTGACAAAAAAAGGGCTGTATTGTAATATAATTGAAAAACTATTGGGTGTTGAATATTGTAACGCAGTGCAATAAGATGGTTCCTATTGACTCTTTAGTTTTGCACAAGTTATGTGATTGTTTACAAACCTTATATGCTCATGCAGGGGTGAGAGTAGGCTGGTATGTCTCAGTACTGCGTACCAATAAAAGATTCAGCTGTGGTACAAAGTGCTGAACAGAGGGGAGAACAGGTGCCTGCCAAAACTCACATTCAGACATTCAGTCGGACTTTCAGAAAGAAAACACATCCGCTAACATTTTGTCATTTCAAACAACACTTTGTCTCCTTATTACTTGCTTCTGAGCTGTTCAGAATTGTGTCTGAACCCATCCGTGCTGTGTTTTTGATCCGTGCTGTGTTTTGATCTGTACAGCTGTGTACTGTACTGGCAAGAATTTAGAATTGCCATGCAGTACCAGCAAGAATTTAAAACTACTTTCCCTCCTGCTCTCATGTAATGGCATCAAAGTTGTGTATCTAAATCTCAGAGCAAAGGGAAAACACATCATTTCATTCTTATTGTTCACTGTTGCTGTCATGCATCTGACAGCTGGCATTTTGTCAGTGATGCTAATAGCTCTACCTGAGGCAAACACTAATCACATCTCTGTAGAGACAACAAAGGAGCAGGGCTTTCATAGCTCTAAGGACTTCCTCTATCTAGTAGGTAAGGACCAACATCTAAACACTCGTGTCAGAGAAATGAGATGAACTATGTGGCACAGAGGGTGGATGATGGAGGGGATCCTCAGAAAGCTTAGCTATGCATTCAACCTCTAAAAAGGAGTAAAACATTACACAAAGTATTCCCAAGCAACAACTTTTTGCCATTTACTGAGTAATTCTTTCTCTGGCTTTGTATCAGCTGCTTAATAACCTTATGCAATGGAAAGTTCAGCCAAAGCAAACACATTTAATGAGTTGGTTGGGGTGTGGGGTGAGCACTATAAACTCAAAGAAATGGAGATATTTAAATAAAATTTAATTCTTCTTTTTTTTTTTTTGCTGTGGTCCGGTTGGGGAAAACAAAGTTTTCCTTTGCCTTTTAGGTAAGGATAGGTTGATCTTTTTTATTAGAGAGAGAGTGGACAAAGGTGGACAATGTTTATGAGTTAAGCACATCACTGAATGTGAATAAATTGTCACTCTTTTTAATACTGGGTGGACTGAGACAGCAAAGAGAAGCCTTAGCTTATCAGCATGCTGACATGCTTACTGAAATACTGAAACCATATGTAAACATGACACAAAATGGCAATTTCTTATTTTTGGCTGGTAAGAAAAATATTCTTAGCCAGTGGATTTTCTCATCTTCCAGTCACTTTGGTCAGAGAATCAAAAAGTTAATTTCATAACCTGCATACAAAATTCAGGTGTAAGACAAAGAATTTCTTCTAAATCTGACTTTCAGTCAAATACTGCAAAAGCTACAAGTAAACTGACTGCCATTAGCACTTCAACAAGTAATAAAAGAGAAAGAGATATTATTTTCTCTAACATTCGCTGCAAAAGACCACTAAATTGCTTTCAGCAAAGGGATGTGGCCATGGTCATAAAAGTTGTGACACATTCAAAAATAATTTCTCAGTTCCTCTTACATTTGATCATAAAATTCTGAATTTCCGCCTACAATCCTTTGTGAATCAGGATTGTTGTTAAATTGGATATGTCTCCCAGGCAATCTGTTATTAGCAGCAGGAAATGCTCCCATCATTTATATCAAGGGGGAGTTGGTGCCATTTGGAACCTATTCAAAGCGCCCTAAGAATTGCCGGAGTGGCAATTGCCTGAGTAGCAAGGAGATTGGAGAAACTGTCAGTAAATGTTGATCTGCATGATGCTGTCTCCATTCTCAAATTAAGTCCCCTGTGGTTATTTTTTTAATCCCTATAGTATTTGGAATTAGACTATTGGTGGCTTTTGGTACAAAAACAATACACTCTGGCCTGGAGTCACTGTTACCTGGCTATGTCTATGGATTTTCTGCTTTCCCCAAATAATTTGAGACAGCTGCCCAGTGTCTCAAGGGGAGAAGAGAGTGTGCCTTTCAGACGAACTGCTGTTTTATTTGAGTCCTATAAGATCTAAGCTCAACCTGTGCAACCAAAAAGAAAATTCTCTAACAATACTGTCTTACTAATCATGAGATCAATACTAGTTATCCATACTATAATTTATATTAACTTAAGTGACCACCAGGGAGTACCTCAGAGAAGAAAGGATATAGGCTTTAAAGATTCAATTGTAATCCCACAATAAATTAAATTATGAATCATAATTTATAAGAAAATAAAAATATATCAATATCAAATTCATAAAGAGATAAGATCAACTCATACAATCAGTAAGGTAGATAAAAACCCCTCTTTTGTATGACTCAACACCACTCGTCCACATGACATAAGGTAAATGCTGGTATGAATTTTATCATTGTAGAAAAATCAGTATAACTTTAACCATTTATCAATTACAAATATTTTAATGTAATTATGATACAACATTTCCATGAAAACTATGAGCTTAATAGATTGTACACACATTAATAGAAGTACTAACAGTAATCGTTCAATGGTATCATTCTACTATTTTTATAACAACATACAATGCAATGCTGGAATCAAAAAAGATAAAAGTGAACTTAAAAAAAAAATAGAGAGGAGAATGTTGGAATGTCCCCTGCAGAATAGGTGTTTTTCTCAGTTCATTTAGTCCTTTAATCTATCTAGCTGACTGGTTCATCTACTTAGAAACCTTTTTGTTTACAGATCTGGTGTCTCCCTCTCACTGTCCTCCTTAAGAGAAACATCATCCTTCCCTAGACACCCGACCCACTCCTCAAAACCTTGATAATCTTATTACCTCATTCTCACATCATCGTCACCTGTAAAGAATGCCCTCTCTAATGGGGCATGGGATCAATAACACTGACTGTATCGTGAGCAGGAAAGCCTCCCTGCTGTCCATCCTCTGGAACAAGAGGACCACCTGGCTCTCTGTCATCTGGAAGGCTTTGATTTGCTCCCTGCAAATCCTGAGGTACTGGCCAGACTCTGCATTCCCTCGCCAGCAGTTGGGGGAGCCAATCCATGACATGGATCCATTCTGCTCTGCCTTCGACTTTCAGGGCCATCTTAGTTGTCAGCAACATCTGGTATGGACCTTTCTACCTGAGAGACCTACGGGACACCTACAGGACACTTTTTCCAGAGATTTGATTAGGACATAATCACCTCCCTTGCAAGGATATATTAGTTCCTCCGATGCTTTGGGGAGCCTGTCAAACACCTGGAAATGATACTTTCTCAAAATCTCTATTAGTTTTTTCACATATCCTGTCATTACCTCACCCATCCAAAGTAGGATAGTTTTGTGTGGTGTCATAGGATGGCTTATCCCTGTGGACACCTCATGAGGATTTAGTCCTGTAGTTGCACTTGGTGCACTTCAAATGGACAACAATCCAATAGGCAGTGTGTCAGGCCATTTTAGACGCACTGTCATTACAGATTTGGTCAACCTCTCTTTGATAGTTGTGTTCATTTTTCAACTTGACCTGAACTATGGGTGATAAGGAACATGCAACTACCGCTTGAACCCTAATATAGCTGACAGACCCTGAGTGATTTTTGATGCAAGCGCTTGGGCTCTGTCAATACCTATACCCTGTGATACTCAAACCTTGGGATCACCTCTTTTAGCAGACATTTAACAACTTCTTTCATCACAAAACCCTCCTGCTTCCAGAATCGATCAGTTATGACTAAGAAATATTTATAGCCTTGGCATATGTACATAAATCATATAAGTAAGGATATATGTACATTTACAAAGGACCTTAGTGAGGGTTCCAAATGGTCATGTTTCACTGTTCTGTCCTTCTTTCTGGTCTTTTTGCATGTTAAAGAAATATCTATGAGTGTTTCAGAGATTTGTGTAATACCTCGAGCAAACCATCATGACATCATTTATTACACCTCCTCCAACATGCACTGGACCATGTGCAACACATTCCAGCACATGTAGGAGAGCTCAAGGGCAAACTGGTCAACTATCAGGGTGGAGCCACAAGCCAGACTCCATCTATCTACAACCTTGTCACAACCAAAGGCTTTGCTCTTGGCAGCAGCGTGATTTTCTATGTTTACAACACCATTAGCCGAAAGTACTAATGCAGGATCTGCAAGTTGCGTAGAGGAAAATTGGTGTACCATTGGGGAGGAGAAAGATGCAGCTTGTTAGGCTGCAGCATCAGCCATAGCATTTCTTAATCTATATCTATATCAATCAATGGAAGGGGAGTAGCTGGATTAAATGGGGGTGACAATCTTATAGTTATAAGAGGACTGGAGAAAATTATAACCTTAGAACCTGTCGAGCAGTTGTCTTGTATTAGATAGCGGATGTATTCAAAATGTGTAATACTGCATGTGGAATATGTACAAAACAGTTAATGGTCAGTAAAATGGGGAAAGATTTGTCAGTCATGATGGCAACAGTCCACTGACCACAGGAAGAGCTAACTGTGGTGTGGCAGGTCATAAGATAGGGTTAATAGCAGTGTACTCCAAAATCCTGCAATAGTCATTCATGCCCAGAAATGAGAGCATGTTTTCTGGGTTGTGAGGGGGGGCATGTAAACCAGCAACCTCACCCTCTCTGGTGTGTTAGATAGGTGGGCTGGTATAGCACACCCCTGTGGACTAAAAAACAAACATTTCTCACACTCCAACCACTCTTGTGTATTCAAGAGCACATAAGCCAATTGTTTGTACTGCTCTAAAGGGTTAAATGTCACTGTACAATGACAAATCAGAAGAGGCCTCATTGCAGAGATCAATGTCGCACATGTAACGAAGTTTTAGCTATTTTCTGAATGTTGGACACTGAAACTGGAAGACGTGTTAAAATCTGTAAATGTCCAAAAATCCAAACAATCAGCAGTGGATTGCAAAAATTGAAATGCTAGAGCGGCTTTATAATCAGGGAAGGTTAATGGGTGGTAGCAAGTAGTTTACAAAGTAAAACTCTTAAGAGGTTGATTTGACTCTTATCAGATATCGGAAAATAATGCTTCACATCTGAGCCTTCAACAGTTATTTTAGTTACATGTGAAAGCGGCTCTGCATTAGGAACGCCTGAAAACAAAGTTAAACGTTAGTATACATACATGCTATGCCTCAATGCTATGCCCTGTTTTAAACTCATCCTCCTTCAATGTGGCTCCCTGTTCCTGTATTTCCTTGTCAAAGGCCCCACTGCCCCCCTTGGGTATACCTGGGTCTGTCTCTGTCTGAATAGACAGAGGGGATGTTGTAAATACTTTTCTATTTCTTTGTTGTTCTGTCAGTGCCAACCCTGCGTCTGCCGAGATGCTTAACAAAGTAAAGCCCAGCCAAACACCAAAGCTTTAGTACAGGCCACAAATTATCAGCTTGTCGTTGTTATATTTTCATCAGTTCTATAGCTCTTGTCTGCAACCCTGTTTCCAACCCAGAAATACATCTACACGTTTAGCAATGCACTCAATCACAACTTTAAATTGATCAGAGCTCCACTCACCACCTTTTTCTTACACACTAACTCCACAGTGCTGGCAAGCCACTGTTAGCCAAACCTGCATAAACTCTTTGATGTATCCAAAATTCCAAGACAGATTACCAATATTAGGGTTAACATTCATCTAGGTCATTTGCAGTTTCTCTTTTTCAAATGTGCCCTCATACAGCCACACACCATTCACACATAAGGGAAGAAAAATGGAAAAACAAATCTTCATCCTTTCTGCCTTCGAACAATTCCAGCCAGCATTTGTCGATTTATGGGCAAGTCGAGTGTGGAGAAAGTGTCCAAGAGCCCAAGATGTCTTGTGCTGAAAAGATTTATCGAAGCTTGGCCAAGGAGAATGGAGAAGCTGTCAATACATGTGCATTTGCATGATGCTGTCTTCATTCTGAGGTTTAGTCCCCTGTGGTTAATTTTTTAAACCCCTACAATACAGAGTACAGTTAGACTTATGGTGGCCTTCGGTATAATGTCCATGCACTCTCTGGATTCACTGTTATCTGACTGTTTTTGAATCCTCTGCTTTCCCCAAATAATCTGGGACAGCTGCCCAGTGTCTCAAGGAGAGAAGAGAGTGTGCCTTTCAGAAGAATTTATTGCCATTTCATCTGAGGCCTTGAAGGCCCATGCTTGAAATGTGTAACCCAATAGAAAATTCCTTAACAAATTGTATTATTCATTATATAATCCCCTACACTATCTATATGAGAGTTTGGATATACCTTGTGTAGTCATGCTATTGTTACTACCCATTAAACACTGCACACTGCTTGGCTCTAAAATCTGAACTGGGAAAGAGTGACTGACGGTAATATGCATCTTATCAATGGAATAATCTGCAACTAAGGAACTCATGGCTTTAAAATTCTACTTAGTGATATTTGTGTTATGATATTGGGAATTAATTAGTTTGAAGTTGTTTATTTGGGGATTGTTCTTGGTCCGTTTTCTAAAAGTGATCATAAATAAACAAAGCTTAACTAACAATAACAAATGTTACTCACTTTTCTATTTCAATATCACTTGAGCTAAAGATTATCACAAATTTGTAAAGGTTCCCTGTAGAGTTTCAGATTTTGTGTCTGAGGACACAAATAGATACAAGTGATGTAGCGTGCATTTCTGCCAGCGGTGTGACTCTGTTCCATGGATCTGAAGGTCAGGGTAACACACAAAAACGTGCTGCAATGTATCGACAAAGGCAGGGAAGGAGAAGCTTCAAAGAAAGTAAAAAGATGTAAACAATATTGGATTCAAAATACTTACAAAGTACAAAGTACATATTTGATACATCTGTTTGACCTTAAGTGGAATTAATGCTTCAACGTCAAGTCGATGCAGAGCCTACCCAAGTGGCCTATGCCGTCATGAGCGTTTATACTTCTGCGTTGATGTCTATGTCACTCTACAATTACACAACTGCTAGCAGTGGTGGGGTCTATATGCCACTTGTTGACTTTTTTGCCACTGTTGTGTACAAGTTTGTTGGTGCAGTTTGAAACAATGGTGACTGAAACTGAATGGATCTTGATGGATTTGGAGCTGATAGATGCTGATAGATGATATGTAAACAGCAGTTAGTTTTCCTGAAATTACTGCGACACAGAAATGACAGGAAAATGTCAGAGGAGGTCTATTCAATGGCAGCAAAGAAGGAGTAGCTGGCGTTGCGATGATACCTAGCTGACCAATATCAGTTCTTGCAGTCTGTATTGCCACGACACATTGCTACATTTTTTTAGGTGTGCATAAGGCTTTGGCATAGGGTATGATGTAGGATATAAGGCAAAGTCATAGTTACAGCATAGGTTTGAAGCAGAAGCATAAATGTCCTTTAGGGATACAGACACACAGCACCATAGGCTACCTTTAATTCATATCTTCAAATTATTTACTTATTACAAGTGAACATACTATGTAATTTGGTGATTGTAAAGGAATGTTTAGAACCAGGATTTGAACAACTGACCACCCCTTCTTTTTAGTGAATGGTGTTCGTGTGGGAGGGTAAGAGAGAGAGAGAGAGAGAGAGAAAGAGTGAGAGAGAGAGGGAGAGAGAGAGAGAGAGAGAGAGAGCAAGCTTTCACCCTGTGCCGTTGGTGTACAGAGAATGATAGAAGTGAGGCTGATGTGGACTTTTTCCATTCCATGAGAGGAGGTTTTCACAAAGCAAACCTGTTCCTGCTGATGCGCATCACATCTGATGCTGCTGGATGGACTACGGGGTTTCTCATTAGCCCTAGCATGCTTCAAACAACAGAAATCGAGCCAGGTTTTGTTATTGAAGAAAATAATTAATTTTATCTGCATGTCCATCCCCTTGTAGAATGTACCATATGTTTTTATAATGCAAATCTGTGCTTCAGTAAGATGAGTATGAGTATGAGTGTCTACAATCTTTTGACAGTCTTTATGGATCATTTGCAATATTGCAGTTTCTTTCTCATACACATGCAAGTCTCCCAAAAAAAAAAAAAACCCTGAAAAAATCTTTCGTCTAAAAATTCATGAGCCTGAGACACAACTGGAAAAATAGTTCCAGAATGCACTAGCAATAGTGAGCACCCATGGGGTAATTTTATACTTCATACTGGGAGAATCTCCAGATAAGTAGAAAAGTATTTTTTTCTGATACAAATTTGAATCCTTGCCTAATAGTGTTGGTATTAGTTTCTATAATCACATTACTTACATTAACATGGAGGATGAAGGGATGAATTTTTTTTTTTTATTCAATTGTCCTATACCTGCAGACGCCCAGCCCAAATTGACCTAAAACTAATTACCTAACTTACCTTCAGAGGAAAGAGAAGACAAGAAGAAATGAAGCACTGTACATGCTACATGGTTCATACATGTGTCAAACAAATTATATCACATGTAAACTAGTCAAATAAAAAACACAACCCTCTCATATGTTGTTGGTGGGTGATTAACATAAACTGAGCTATGTTAAATGTCTTATATGTTATGTACAGTTGCTTACATTTATCTGTCATATTAAACCAATTGGCATGTCAAACACTGTCAGGAAAAGCTTATCTTGAAAACAATGAAAAAAGGGACAGCAAATTGTAAAATGCATTTCATTCTCAGCCTAATCCAAATCATCCTGGTGACACTTTCACACTCTCTGTCCTTTTTCTGAAACTGAATGGAAACATCCAATTTCTACAGCCGAAAGCAAGATGTCAGTTCTTAGTTGAGTATAAACAGACTTCTGAGCTCTGGGACCTGTGCAATGAAACAAGTTTGAGATAACCGGAGCAGAGTTGTTAATTACAAGCAATATCATCAGAATCATGAATAAAGTACTTTATAGTACTTGAGAAAACAGTGATACCATTAGGTAAAGGTGATATTCAAGAAGGTTAAATTTGTAAACAAAATGATCACGTAACTATATATGAAAGAAACACTGAAAACTATTTCCAGTTTTCAAGTCAAGCTAAGAATATACTCTAAAAAAGTACAGGAATTATTAGTGAGTTTCTTACCAAGGGCGTACTTTTGCTCTTTTGTCAAATGATGAACAAACTATTATAAATATGTGATGCAGATAAACTTAAAATAATTACACTACAATACACAAAACACTTCAAGTTGATTTGATTCTAAATATATACTGTAAATCAAATTTGTTATTTGAACAATCCCAATAAAATATCTAATTAGTAAGTTTATTCTTAGCATGTTAATTAACCTATTCCCCATTCACAGCATATCACCCTTTTTTCTAACTTTGTATGGCTCCAATCTCATATCACCACTCACTGACAGTGTGGGGGCCAACATACAACACAGTTTTGTTTGTCTAAAGGTCAAGATCTCTGTTTACTTTAAAGAAAATTAAAGTAATGCAAAATTCAAATATGGTAAAGAAACATTAATGAAAAAAAACCTTTGACTTTCAGTAATTACATTATACAGCGAAAAATGCAGCATTGTAAAAATAAGAGCTGGTGCAACTTCGAAGACGCCCCCTCGCTGCCTTAAAAATGTGATTTAACTGAATTCAGGCAGAAAAATTACTTCAAATTCGTCTTGTGAATTTTTAAAAAGTAAAACTAACTAACTTAAGGTATTAATTAACAACTGTTCAGCCATGCTGCTTTCCATTTATAATTTTTTCATATTGAAAAGGTTAGTTTGACAAATAATTTGAAGTTGTGCCATTTTGCAGAGATGAGGACTCCTGTCACGGCAAATGACTCAACTCAGGTACATGTTGCAAATTTGAGGACTTGAATCTTGCTCGACTAACCCTGATTAAATATCCAACTCTTTTTACTTAGTATTCATGATTTGAGACTTGAGACAGAGGACTCAAAAGGACTTTTTTGATATTTTCATTTTTCTAGATATTGAGAAGTTACATTTGTTTTTGAAACAGGGTTGGGTGGTTTCTTGTGAAATACACTCGAAGGATGCTGCAGTTCAGCAGAGGCCAGCATATGAGGTAGTTAGCATTGAACAAGCCAGTCCAAAAACAATGAAATTCGTAATGGAGGATTCTCTTGTCAATGATGGTAGTAAGAAGAACGCAGCAGAATGTAGGGTCCACAGCTAAAAATTAGAGACATAACCACCACAAAATGCAACCTCATCTGTCACTACAAAACCCACAGAGAAGGGTATCTTGGTCCTTTTAGCTAACTTATTGGCTGGTCAAACATTAGCTGGAAAGTGTAGTCTTTTAGTCAGGATGATTAAATAAAAAATTGTAGGGCAATACCTGCTTTTTAAGAAAATTAAGTAATCAAATTGATTTATTAAATCAATCAAATCAATCAGTCTAACAGCACAAGTGTTTACTTTCTGATCTCTGCTTCAAAGGAACACACGGCAACAACTTGGCTTAAAATTAGAAACATTTATTTACTTTAATTATTTTTAATCGATTATTAACAGAAAGGAACAATACAAATTTGAACTTCCAATCAGTACATTAACCAAAACTTCAGCATACTGTAAGTGTTTGACCAAAATTGACCAAATAATATAATAAATTGTTACACTAATACCAAAAGAATGGAGATTACACAAATCCTCTGATTACTAATAATAAAGACACCGTTGTGAAGGATAATGCCTGTCAACTTGTATGGAGGATGCTGGCAGTATAGTCAAATGGAAGATATAACCTTAAACTTTATGTTTCACATTTTAGCCATGATATAAGATGACATTCAAGGGGACTGAAAAGAGGGAGATAGAAGATGGAGAAGGTTTGCAGTGACTGTGTGTGTGAGAGTTCAGTGGTCCCATAATGTGAAGGGGGACTCTCACCTTAACGATAATTATAAATTTTTACTTCATGTTGTCTTTTTAAAGCAAAGTAAAATTTAAATACTAATCAAAGATGAGTCCTGTTTTTTTGGGAGATGAGCCCTGTTCCACTCTTTGGAGGTTTTGTTTGTTAATCCTTTCTGTCTTTAGTCCTTGTGACCAATGAGCTCGTTATAGATCTCTCTGAGTTGTTAAAAGCTTATCTGCTTTTTTGTCTCTGTTACCGTCTAACTGATGGTTTAATTTTGGTAAGGCAGGAA
This sequence comes from Istiophorus platypterus, assembly GCA_016859345.1. Lineage (NCBI taxonomy): Eukaryota > Metazoa > Chordata > Actinopteri > Istiophoriformes > Istiophoridae > Istiophorus > Istiophorus platypterus. Next base: position 11,317,570 of record CM029125.1, read on the forward strand.
GGGAGACCTTTTGGTTCATAACTATGAATGTCCATACCTTTAATTGCTTAGGGACTGTGGCCAGCCCATGATCAACACAAAAGCTAACATCAAATTAAAGCTATGTAATGCCAATCAGTTTCTGCAACTTCCTTCTGACATTTTGTCAGACTCATTTTGTTTGTTTGGTTGTTTGTCTCCATTTAAATCATATACTGCATAGAAGAGCACCCAAGAAAAGTGCTACAATGAAGTATGAAAATTCTAAAGATATTAACTTCAATTTAAAAAAAAAAAACACTTAAGCGAATTTGCTCATTTTCTATACATTTTGATTATCCTCATTACTGCTTATGATCCCTTTAAGATACGCTTATATGTTGTCTGTTGTCATGTGGTTTCTAATTCATTAAAAAGTCTTGAATATTTTTTCCTAAACCATAAAAAAATAAAAAAAGTTATTGTTTTAGGAACTGTTTCGGATACCATTTATGTAGATCACAAACCATAAGAAGAAAGAGCAATCTACCCTTCCATTGCCACCAGACTGTGGGGAGTTTTGAGTGGGATTGTAGCAGGAGAGATGTCAGTGTAGCTGTTTGGAGCTTGACAAAATACTAGAAAAGCACTATACAAGACTATTTGTGTTTTAAATGCTGTGTTTATGTGCATGTTGTTTGTTTCATGACATACAGGTTTGATTAAAGAGTATCCCCTTCGATGCCATAGAAGTTGCTCTGGATTCCACCATTATGTTGTTGCCTCAGCAGTGCGCATCCATTAATTTGGAGGGTAGAACTTGTGAAGGAGCATGGAAGGGAAGATTGTATTTGTTTTGCAGATTAAACATCAACAGACCGTCTTCAGAATTGCCTACTCCACCTGTGATAACAACAAAGCACATACACTATACAAGTCTTAACAAGTTTCTCCGCTACTTTTATTGACAGTTTTATACCAGAGTATAAATAGAATTAATTACCCAAACATAGTTAAGGGGTTGACATGCCCCTGACACACATCGGCATACCATCCATCAGTAATTTTTGTCACGCACTGTGTGATTTGCTTGCAACCGTACACCATGACAACACTGAAAATAGCCCCCGTTAACCAGTCTGAAAATGTAAGGTGATTATCAGCAGCTGTTTGCCTGCCAACCACCCCACCTTCTCCCTTCAGCACAGCTTGCAGTTAAACCCCTGCGAACATCACTTTCCTCTAATTAAGTTTGTTTATGAGGGATATTAAGTTTAGGAGGTGTGTAGGTGTAAGTAACCTTCACAAAGTACAGAAGAGAGAAGAAGACAGAGGCATCCTGCTCACTATTGTGTGAAGCATTAACACCGATGTGGAATGAGACGGTCTGTGTAAACAGTGGGGGAACTAATAGCTATTTAAGCTGTTGTCTATTTCACATAAACAAATCTGCATGATGAAAGTGGCAAACATTTAATTAAGTTGCAGTGCAACTTTGTTCAATGTTCTTTCTGATCTCTTGTTCTTTTTTTATTCAGGAAAGAGATGTCTCTTTAAAAGGTATTGATTAGTAAAATAAAGTCCTTTAAATAGTAGTAGAGACAATTGTGTTTACAGGAAATTTAAATTTAGTCTTTCAGATCTGTGAATGAAAGTACCTGACAGTTACCATGAAAGCTAGCAGGAATGCTGTATTAACTGAGATTTCAGAGTTTCTTTGATGAATCTAAGTCCAATGTGCACTCTACTTTTAGCTCTTTGCTGCTAAATTCTGAACTATGTTCAGAATTTAGTCACTAACTTTGTCAACTAGCTTTTTGGTGTTGGGCAGGCAGTGTTGCACAGCAGGTTGTATTGGGTTTACCAGGTTGAAGAGAGATGTGAATTGACCTAAATAGTAAAACCATGTGCCATAAAACCAAAACAGTGACCTAAAGGGGCTCAAATGCTCAGCAGAACTGAAGGTTCTGTCCAATGTCACCAAATGCTTGCTAATGTTAGAAAAGTTGGGTCTCCGTAAATAATAACTATAAAGAGTCTGGTCTAGACCTGCTCTATATGAAAAGTGCCCTGAGATAACATCTGTTATGATATGCTGCTATATAAATAAAGTTGAATTGAATTGTATTGTAGGGAACAAAATAGTAGATGATAATTCTTTGTTGGTTTGCCACTATGAGTGACACCTATCACAGTGTACAAAGTCTCTTGAACATTGTTTATATAAAATTACTAATTAATGTAGCTTTAAACGACTAAATGTTTTATCGAGTTTCTACAAAAGTGATATCTTTAACATTAGCTCACCATAATAAAACAAAATTTTAAGCTCAGTGATTAGGTATTTCATACTTAAATGCACTTTTGGTGTCGTATTTGATTTCTTTCTTCACTTTTTGTGGTCACATAGGTTGGAACCCCTTGGGCTTTTTTCTAATATAAATTTTCCCACATTGCAACTACAGTTTGGTTGACATTCATTATTTTGACCCCCCCCCCCAATAATCTAACTTACTCATGTTAAACTAGCAGTCTGTTGTCAAAAGTTTTTGGTATTGACTCCTTTGTTTGTTAGTAGACTTTGCTGAAGGAAGCAGAGAGCTGGAGTCACAGCACTAAACAATAAAACCTGCATCTTAAATGTTTCCAGAGGTTTCCAAAGAGTTCAGGACTAACGGAAGTCAAGTTTCCCGGCCGGACTGTGTCTCTGATGAGAAGTTGATATACTGGTCCTGAGATCTCTGCCGCAATTTTTTGTGTGTGTGTGCGTGTGTGTGTGTGTGTGCTGCATGTGTTCATTCTACATACATGTAGTTTTTTCTGCATTTTTTTCCCAGTGAAGCTAATCTTAGGGTCCTCAGAATGAAAAGGGAAAGTCATGTAAGATAGTAATAATAATATATAATATTAACTGCTCCTTTCAACAGAGGGTAATTTTAGACCGGGATATTGGTTTACAGATAAAATTAGAATTAGAATGACATTTGCTAACAGAAATATAATTGATGGAAATGAGTCTGAGTTTTCAGGGGAGGAAGGGGGAAAACAAAGGAAAAAACTAGTATGTAATGTGGCCTACACATGATTTGACTGCACATGTTGTGTGTTTGTGGGAAAGAAATCATTATAAACTTGCAATACTTAGCACTACCTTACATCCAATGGATAAGACCTCTCTCTGTTGTCGTTTTTTTTTTTTTGCTAAAGTTATTTTAAAAAGGGCTTAACATATTTGAAAACAGAGAAAGAAAAAAATAATGTTTTATTAGACTCTGCCAAACAGATTGCATTCTTCAAAAGCTAGTTGAAATTACCATTCTGATTAGAAAAAAAAAAAAAACATTTTGGAAAGCAAAATACAAAATGTTAATTTTAAGAGATGTTTTGCAAAAGCATCCCAATCTAAGCTAATCTCAGAAAGTCAAAAATATCTTTAAAAGGTTTAGAACATGCGGGAGGGACCACAAACTAATGTGCATGTATCAGTTGCAGGTTTTTTTTAATTGTTTTTGTGTAATAGATCTGTACTTTCATCAAGACCACTACTGTAAAATGTGTCAGATGTTTAATTTTAGAAAATACACAAAATAAAATAAAAAAATGAATAAGTGATCAGTTATTGATCAATTATTAATTTGAAATGCAACCATGGACTGATCTGCCAGTTTCAGTCACCTCTGCCTTCCTCTACTCCCTTTTCTTGATTTACTCTTTTCAGTTTACATATCTTTGCTGGCTTTATTAGTTACTATGGAGGCAAGAATGAACCTTCAAATTCAAAATTTTACTACCACATTTTCACTGTACATCTATGAATTAGTGTTGTCAGGGAGCAAATAATAAGTTCGACATTGTTTTGTGTGTATTTAAGTGGGTAAGTGTAAATTAATGACTTAATATACCGTACTGAATACCTGCCTCCACGGTTGGACACGTGCTTATGCCATGTGCACACCTATGTGTTACCATCTGTCCCAGTGTATGTACAGTACATGGCCTGTTCGCTGTCTTTATGTAAAACATGCTGGTGGGAGCGGTAATTAGATGACCTGGAGAAAGGACACAACGATTGTAATTCTCATTTTGACTATGTGTCAGGTCCAAGGTCAGCAGGAGCCCACTATGATTCACTAACAATCCAATCAACTCCAGTGAGATACTGTAAATTAGGCAGAGGGAAGGATTTCTGTCTCCACCATACAGGTATTACAGAGTCCTGGAGGAACCATTTACCAGTCACTCTGGTAGAGGTAGACTTAGGCTCAACATTAACTGTTATCACTGTGATCCTTTTTAGTCATCAAAAATTTTGATGATGCTGAATACTTGCTCATATACAGGTATAATTAGTGTTGAAAGTGAAGCATGAAAATAACTTGAATTTGGTTTTCTGAGGTACTGCATGCAGTGATCAAAGCTAAGTTAAGCTAAGTTGGTGGTACATAAATATCAGTAAAACTGTAGGATCAAGACTACACTCTGTAATCCAAGTAAAATTATAGCAAATCAAATAATAAGAAGAAAAACACCATGAAAAAAACGCCAAAAAAACAGTTCCTCCCAATCCTGTATGGGTATATTGGTACCAATGGGCAAAAAGACTTCCTGGACATATTGAAAAAATCAATTTATAGTACCTTTACTTGATTCCTGATAATTGTTCTGGATTTATCTTACCAAGGAGCTGCAATTACATATTATAAAAACATCATATTCAAATATTTACTAATATATATATTCCATAAAAAGTATTGGATGATGACAAAGGGGTCAAAACTTTACACTGTCAAGTGCTATCATACACTATACTGAGGTTTTTCTAACTCTAAAACTAATGAGTTCTTTCCTAACTATACATGAAAGGCTTGTCAAATCATAATATCTCCTTTTCTTTTTCTACGTGTTAATTACATAAAATGTGACTCATGGGCATAGACTGATTAGGCAATTAGTAACTCACCCAATATTATTTCCAAATGCTATATGAAAGAGCTATATGCAAGCCTGTGCTTACTGTATTTGAGTGTACTACAGATTCATAACCAGGGGTAGGAATGAAGAGGAAAGCGAGTTTCATTTTTATTGAATTCACTCAGGCTTGAAGAAGAAGAAAAACTAAATCCATCACCTGAGCACACTGCAGCAGGAGAGCAAACACAACATGCACCAGTGCTCATGTCCAAACATTTTCTGTTTGACACACATACACATTATTATACAGAATTCATTCACAAAAAATCCCACATCCACACACCTGGACACCTCCAATCATGCAGTCAAATCAGTTTAAGTAAAGTATCAGCCTATTGAGCATATTTTGATGTCAATTATTTTCCTTATTTCATTTACCCCTTATCAGGAACTTCATCATGTTTTTATTAACCTTGTGCTCAAACTGCTAATCATAACCATATGGTCCTTCACTTTGACAACACCGCTGGGATGTAGTGCATATGTTGAAGTCTGAAGCACAGGCCAACCTCTGGTGAAGACACAGACCAAATTTTGAAATATATCTATAATTAGGATTGATTGTTTGCTTGTTTATTCTCATAAAGTGGTTGGTTAAGAAAGCTTAATCACATAAAAGGAAGGGATCTGGATGTTGAGTGAATGTTGAAAAAAGACAAAGGACTTTAAGGGGATGTGAGGGGCAGGGATGGAATGCAGCAAACAAAGACTATCTTGGAAAATCCCATTTTGGTGGAACCGGGCCTCAGTGAGAGCAACTACAGTGAATCAGTGGAGCAGATGAGGATAACAATCAATCAATCAACCCGTGAGCATGCTCTATAAAATCAATGAGTCACAGGCAGATAGGTAGGCATGAGGAAACAGGCCCACCGAGCACTGAGCTCTCATACTACGTTCTCATTACGTGGATGAGTAAGTGTGCGTTTCCCGTGTGATGCCTATCAACAGGCAAAGGGAAGCAGAAAGAATGATTTTGCTCAATTCACATCTGCCTATAAACACATCTGGGTTTCTATACTTTTGTATATTTGCATGCGTTTTAACTAAAGAGCAGTGTCTTAAGAGGGTCAGTTTACCCAAATGACAAAACATATATAAAACTATATTTTCTTACTCCCTCTGGTGGTATCTATCCATGAAACAGTTTTTAAGTTTTGTCTCAGAGATTTCTGCCTCTATGCTGATACAATGGCAGTGAATATAATATAATTTGCAGGGTTCACAGTAACCAAATTTTACTCCTACTACTATTTCTAACAATAATGATGATAATAATGATAATAAGAACTTTAGTTATATAGCACCTTAAAGCTAAAAAAATATTTCACAGTGCTTGTCAGTGCTCCTGGCTACTACATTACCACAGTGCAGTCGGCTATTACCATAACTAGGAGCACTTATGACCCAAGTGATATCAATGGCCATGATAACAACTCCACAGAGGTAATATACCTTGGATTCCCAACCAGTCAGCCAGAACTGAGGAAGCGTGTTGGATGAGAGGTGAAACGTCTTCAAAAAAAAGAAAAACTTGCAACCAAGTCCAGTTGCCCTTGATTTAACTCTCCTAAGATAACTATGACCTGGAATGACTGAGAATCCCCATGGACAACTTGGTTTTAAGTTAAAGTTAGTTTAGGTCAGGGTTCGGGTTGGGGCTAGGTATTTATTTGTGAGGGTTAAAGATGGGCTTAGGGGCTGGAGAATGGACTACTCAAACAAACAAACAAAAAGAAAAAAACGAACCTTGTTTCCTCCTAATACTCATTGCACTGTATGTATTTTAATGCACCTATTAATGCAAAAAAGCTAAAGGAAAGGTTGTGATTTTGGTTAAATATAAATAAACATGTTGTCGCTGAAGTCACTGTGATCTTTTTCTGTATTAAACCAGACCACATCTTTACCTGACTTTAACCAAGTGCTTTGTGGGCCCAAACATAACCATAAAAAAAAAAAATGATAATGCTACAATCACTAAGTCGCTGGTAAGTATCCAAATCTTGGTGATGAATATTGCCTATGATGTACACAGTTAAAGATCAACTTTTTGTTTATATTAATGTTCAGACAATTGACAGTTAGATGTTTGTATGTGATAGTGCATTTATACCAATGTTGCTCTTGTTTGTTTGGGAATTTGACCTACATTTCATGCACATAACACATAAGCAGGCATACATCATAGCACAGTATAGGTACAGGTGTTGTATTGGCATATTATGAAGCCTTTTCACACATCTCTATTAAGTGAACCCTTAGCCTATTTTTTTATAACATGATATGGACCTTGGATATTCACAACAGCATGGGCTTAGCCAATCCAATGCTGACAAAATAACGTTAGCTAATTAATGTTAAAATGATCAGCCAAAGTTGGTGGGGTTCCCAATCAGTCAAGCAGAACTGAGGAAGCCTTTTGGATGATAGGTGAAAAGTCTTCAAAAAAAACCCGAAAACTTGCAACCAAGTCCAGTTGCTCTTGATTATAACCAAGTCTTAACCTACAAAGAGACTTTGATTTCATATCTATTCTTTAATTAACTGAGAGGAATGACACATCACATGCTGGTTTCCATTCAGAAACTAAATAATTGTATAATCACCTTTGTCAGGACACCAGAAAATAAAAATACAGTGAAACTGTCACAGTGAGACACAGTTGAAAGCTGGGAAAAACTTAATTCAATGGACCTTGATTCAATATTATTTTGTCAAATAATTGAATGTTGCTCTTAGAGGCTATTATACAGCTATTTCTGTTGTGCATACATTGGTAAAATGCCACTGAGGACCCCTTAGAATGCCATACCTCAGTCTTAAGTAGTTTGTGTTTCTTTGATCAGGTATTATGTGCATACCAGAACCCTGCTTTCTGATTATTACCCAGGGAGCAGGACAACTACAACATAATTTTATTTTTCAATTGAGGCATTTTTAATGAAAATCATCAGCTGCAGGTTCACTCACAAATGCAAATAACTCAATATCACATTGATATTGCATTTTCTGCTGAATCAATGTGAGACCCTGTGTAAGAGACTGTATTGATTTGGAGCTACTGTAATGATGTTAGTAAATGTGAATAGATCAATTTTTATCCTGTGTAATGAGGACAATGATGAGACATTCAGTATTCAAGTATTCAGTCATAATATGCTGATCAGAATCTTCAGTTAGCTGCTAAATGCCAGAAAAAAATGAATAAATAAGTTCAGTGAATAAGGAGTTTCAGACATTGATACACAGCAGTTTTCTAAAATGACACCAATGGAGTAGTGCAGTTGGAATTTGCCTATTTGTAATGAAACTGGGCATCTTACTTTGATGAGAAAGTTTGTGTGATACAATCAGTAGCTCCAAATCAGCTGCTGCTTTCAACGTCAAGAATTAACTTAGTAGGTTAACATATTTTGTTTATAAGTAACACACTAGCAGTGAGATCTTGTCAGCTACCGTATAAAAAAAATGTAATTGCATGAATTGCATGATGTAATTGCATGAGATATGGATCTCATGTCTATACGATAGTACCGAATTGGAGTCAGGTCACAGTTGGCCTACCTCAGTGATGAGAGTTGAAGCAGGGGTGAAATTTTAAATTGGTCCAGTAATTTGGTTCATGACCAAATACCTGCAAAAACTAATTTCAACAAGGCCTCCAAGTCCTGAATTACTGTATGGGTAATTTGTCCATACTCTCTAACAACCAATGGGAGCATTCTCTGAAATACCCTGCTGTGGCAGGCATACCGGACCTTTTTTGTCATGGTTACAATAATAACACAAAGTTAAGATTAGGGAATGGTTATGATTTGGTTTAGGCACAAAAACTACTTGGTTATGTTTAGGAAAAGATCATGGTATGGGTTTAAATAAGTACTCCCCCTCCCTTTGTTCTTGTCATAATTACCGTGACAGGAGATACCATGTTGCTCTGTAATATGCTAATCTACTGTATGTCTGCATACATACTGATATCTCTTTTAAAGCTTGAATAATTTATTTTTTTATTGATTAATTTAATTGAAACATGTTTCACATTACGGACCCATATATAACAATAAACAAGTACACTGTAGATAAATCCATACATGAACTTGCAGTTCATACAGAATTATTTTACATTTTGAAAGTCAATTGCAGAGATGAAGTGGTGTGTATATGCAATGTTTAGCCCACCTCTTGGCAGGGAATTTATCATACACATATGTTAAAGTACCTACGTAAAAAAGGCCACAGACATATGTCAGTGTCAATCTTGCAGCCCAACCCATTAGTATGTCACATTATAATATTTTAAGTAATCTTTCCCATTATATTCGTCTCATGGAGTTTTCTTGTAAATGAGTAATTATTCTGTTCACATTCAGTTTTTCTCTCCAAAACATTTGTATACTTTAGTTCTAACCAAAATATCAAAATAAATTCCTTCGTCTTAAAAGATTTACAAAGGTAATTTATCTGAGAAGTTTGTATCCTACATCGTTTACATACATGTTTAGTTGTAAGCAGTTTCCTTCTATCCTGCCTTTGCTGGTACATTACTGTTTCTCAGACTGTAACTCCAACAAATATTAGATCAGTGGATTATTGTAGAATCATTGGCAGGGATGTGATTCACCTCTCCCGCATGCTCTTGGTACACACACAAATAAACAAAAGAGGGAAACTCTCATGGGACAACTAGCTGTGTAATACTCTGCAGGGGCTCTTTAACCAGGAATGGGATTGTTTTTCACTTTAGGCCAGTGCTTCCTTCAGTCAGTGAGCCAAATTTAGTGCTGTGCAGTCAATGCTTTCCTTAAAAGCATTCAATTGTCAGACGAAATACGTTTTTGAAATTATTGTCAGGGTTGGTCACCATCTGCATTTATCTCTTGCATTGTTTGGTCAGTAGTGGTAAAACACATTCTACTGTACAGTTGATGTAGCTTTTAACCATATTCTTCAAACTCTCCTTTTGAGTTAAACTGAGAAAAAATGGGCATGTATTCCTAAGGTTCCTAAACTATCTCTTATGTTATATACATTCTACCTTACTATGTCTTTTTTCTTTCGGCTTTACCCTTTAGGGGTCGCCACAGCGAATCAGTGTCCTCCGATTCGCATGTTTGATTTGGCAAAAGTTTTACGTCGGATGCCCTTCCTGACACAACCCTCTGTATTTATCCGGGCTTGGGACCGGCACAATAAGACACTGGCTTGTGTCCCCTTGCGGCTACATTATTTTTACCTTACTATGTAGTAATAGTAAATAGCATGTCAAGTAAATTTTACATGCAGTATATTCTACCAAACTGTACTAGAAATTATCTCATCACTTTCATAAAGAGAACATCTAGGTTGTACCCATTATAATATTATTAAAAGAGAGGCAACATTCCCCAATGGAACAGAAGGATATAACTTTCTTCAATACTTGAAAATTTGCAGACACACTTAGTAATATCACACAGTGTCAGTAAAGCATATATTGATAGTGGCTCCCTGACAGCCACAAAGTAACTTTCAAAATTTTTGGGGGATATTTTATATAATTTGTGGTCATAAGAGAGCTGTTATCAATATGCAACAGACTCCAAACAAGAACTGGGATATCTATAATTTGTTGTTCCTTTTTCAAAATGAATTGGTGTAAACGGTTTCCCATAGCTTCATCACTGGGGTGGCTACAGGCAGTGTCCCCAACTTAGCTCTAGATTTATTGACTTTTCTTCACAAGAGCACCTACCACCAATTTGAAACTTTTTGGACAAAGATTAACTACTTTCCATAGAAGGGATTTGTCAGTACAGCCCCTTAAGCCCAAGGTCTAATTTCCCTTAGCAGGCACATCTCTTTATGCATCTCATTCAACTGACCACACTGCAGCTGATACAGATTTGAATGCGCAACTGCCTTACTCTCTGATTGATCATTATGTAAGTATACATAGCTTTAATCACAGCACAGCTGTTTAACTCGTGTGTGGTGATTATGTCAGACAATGTCGAGGCTATAAAGTCAAGATCTCCATAAATCAGAGCAGCATCTTGGAAAGTGCTTGGAAATGGATGCTGGTTAATATTCAGTCTTAATGGGTTAGGGGTTTAGGGTTAGGGTTTCAGTCCTTATCCCGTAACTATTCTGTTGTCTGAAATCAGATACAGAAAAACATGAAAATGAGAACAGCATTATTGGAAATTCGGCTGTATCAAATTACCGTATATATAAGCAGATAGAATAGGAGAGAAGCGAACAGATAAAAGTTGGTCATGTTTCATATTTATTATGTTGCATCCTTATGTTGCATTTCAAAAAGTTGAAATGTCACATTGACTTATTATTCAGACCCTCAGTACTCAGATAAGACACCTTCTGCAGTGATTACAGACTCAAGTCTTCTTGGCAATGCACACCAAGATTTGGGGATTTTCTGCCATTATTCTCTGCAGATCCTCTCAAGCTCTGTCAGGTTAGTTGGAGATCGTCAGAAGACAGCCATTTTCAAATCTTTCCAGAGAAGTTAAATTGGGTTCAGCTGAGGGCAAATCATGTCCAACCAATTGAATTTACATCAGGTGGAGTCCTATCAATGTGTTGAAACATCTCAAAGATGATCAAGAGAAATGGAAGGCACTTGAACTAAATTTCACGTCTCTACAATGGTCTAAATACTAACCAAAATGTGATATTTCAGTTTTTCTTTTTTAATATATTTGCAAAAATTTTAAAATTTTATTTTCGCTTTGTCATCGTGGGGTATTGAATGTAGCTTGATGAGCGAATGTTTTTTTGTAATTGTTTTTTTTTTTTTTTATCTGAAAACTTTCTGAATTCACTACATCTTTTCTCAAGAGTGCCTTGATCTGTTCGATTCAGGGATACTTTGAAGTTTGACTCCAACATACACCTTTTGTTGCACATTCTTTTGAAGAAATATAAAGCCAAAATGTCTCTGGTATCCACTTTGAAAATATAAATATGAGCTTTCCAAATAGACAGACAACTGAGGAGGTTCTATGTTTTTCCTTTTACGGTGGGTAAAATCCAAATATTTTAATGACATGTCTAAGGCTACTGAAAAAAGAAACTAGAGAAAACAAACTTGCATACTAGTGAAAAAAATACAAACACAAAACCTTAGGCAGAATTATTGGCACCATTCACAAATATTTGGTTGCAGAACCTTTGGCAATAATGACAGAATCTAAAAATTTCTTGTAACCACCTAGAAGCTACTTGCACTTGTCTGCTGGTAGCTTCTGCCACTTATCCATTGCGATGCATGATCATCACATCCTTCATGCTGCAGACTAACTGTAGTTTTCAAAAACTTTTCTCTTAATTGACTAAAGTCAGTTCTAAGTAGGATGTCATAAATCTCCTCTTCTCCTTGAGATATGTACATAAATGTCTTTGCTGATAGATGTAGGCCTTCATACATGCCCAGATACATTCCGTTAGGTGGATAAATAGTTGTGAGTGGTTGGAAAAGAGTTGGAGAGGTGTGTGTGTGTGGGGGGGGGTGTCAGGAGAAAAGGCAAGTAAAGGCCATTTTTTTTAATGTAGATGTGTTTGACAGAGTATTATAATGGCTGGAGCAGCTAATGATGACTGAAAGGCATCAAGAGATGTTACATTAACCTGAGACTGGATGAGTGAGGGTTAAGAGAGAGGGAGGAAAAAAACAATAAAGAGAGAAATCCATTTCAATATCCATTTATTGTCTTGTCTTCATACACCTACAGGCACCTTGGCCTGGTTTCTCTTATTATGTCAGCTGGGCTCACTCTCACCCTTTCCCGCCTTTTTTTGACCTTTCTCCATCTCTCAATCTCTCGATTCTTTCCCTCTATTTTACATCTATTCTTACTTCTCTGAGTGCTACCCACTCAAACATCTGCCCTTTTTTTTTTTAATTTTCACCTTATTTCTATAACATTTTCTCCTACCTTTTCTCTTTTCTCATCTCCTCTCATTCTTTCTCCAATTTTCTTATATCTCAAAATTGCATTGCTTCTTTCCCTTTGTTTTATTAACTTCTGTTTTTTTCACATTCTTCTTTTTATCATCACTAGCAGGAATATTACCATTAACATCAACACCTACTGATTTCCACATTCAACCACAAAACCATTTTCTCAGGTAGTAATAATAATTTAAGGACTCTGAATCTGACTTTTTTCTATGATAATCTATAATATGTTAAAAAGCTAAATTTTATATAGACTGCACTTCCACTGCACATTTTTGTTTTTACTTTCTTTGTAATGTATTTATGTATTTTTGTTGAAATGTGGTGATATATCTATACGTATAAGAATCCCAAAGTCCACAGGCAGCCCTGCTATTGAACTGTCCATTTATTTATCTTACGTCCAGCTTTACTTTCAGACAGCAAATGTTAAATTTCAACTCATTATTACCACTTTATTCTAACAAAGATTTAACTTTGAAAAAGGTATGATAACATTCAGTATATTCAAACACTATGAATAACAGAGCCTGCAATACATCAAAGAGGACTTGGTGCTGAAGTATTGATGGGGTTGGCCTCAAAAATAAAATATCTGTCAGGCTTTCAGTTTAGGTGACTCCTTTTTTTTTTACCAATATTGTAAAGTTGAGAATTTGTCTAATGCCTAATCTTATCATCATGAACTCAGTGGCATAGCACTTTTTTTCTTCTCTGTTTCTTATCAATATAATTAAAGATTATTAATATGTGTCAAGCCAGGTTAAAATTCTACATATTTTATAATGCACACTTAATTTTCCAGAGTGTAGAGGAGTTTTGGACAACAAAAAAAAAGACCTAAGAATACAAATACAGATTTAAAAAAAAAATGAAGCAGAAACCAGCACCTACTCAAACGCACGTCCAGGCCCCGACAAAAACACATATACAGAGCATGCTTCTTGTTGTATTGTTGCTTCAGAGACTGCAGCAGCTGTCAGTGTGTTAGTGTGTGAGATCAAACCAGGAGGCTCAGTGATACAGCAGGGATTTGAAGTGCCAATTAATTAGGGTGAAGGAAAATAGTGTGTGAGCATGCCGCAAAACAACAGCATCAACACAGATGTGGAGAGCAATGTTTTTTAAACGTGTAGGCTGGGACCAGCAAGGGTTTTTTTTTGTTCAGAAATACAAGCATTTCTATATTGATCCTCTAGGGTGAAACACTCCATTTGCCATCAGGGTCTGTAGCTACAATATACATAAAAAACCAAAGAAAAAATAAAATTCCTCATCTTTACAAATCATTTGCTTAAAGTGTATATTCTGATAGCATCTGATCATTTAACAAACCTTAATGAGAACAGTTTTACCTGCAGCAGCCACATGAGTAACTAATCAATTACACTGATACTTATCATCATAAACTCAGTGGCAAAGTAACGTATGAATGTACTATTATACATTTTCTGTCATTCAGAACAATTCATCAGAATTCCATTTTTAAAGTCTTCTGCATTTTAATACAAAATAAATATGCAGCATTAAACTTAGCTATCCAGTACAGCCTTCTTCCAAGGCATTGGCTATATATTTGCCAAGCTTAATTTAAATATACCTATGAGGAAAGGAGTAAGAACTGAGTGGAAATGCAGGTATTTGTATTTCACCGTGCAGCGCTCATTTATGCAGAACAGTCCAGTGAGGGGAGTTTTAGATTGAGCCCCTCCATAATATATAGGTGGATGTTTTCAGAGATATTACCATTGTTTTGTTCCCAAAGTCTACCTTTTTTATTTTGCTTTTGCTCGAATTTTCTCTTCTCTCTTGTTTTTTCTTAAAAGTCTGCATGGAATAATTCGCCCTTATTTTTTTCTGATAATAATAGTAATAATAATAACAACAACAACAACAACAGCAACATTATTATTATTATTATTATTATTACTGTTGTTGTTGTTGTTGATACAAATCATCCAGAGTGCCTTATTTTACTGTATGTGTAAAATTGTTTTTACTGTTATTTATATGCACCATATAAGTGTGAGTTTAGCTGATCACAAAATGTAAAATTTAACACAATATTTGAAGCAGTAAAATAGATAAATTCAAACAAAAAGAGTTTTCATATTTGGGTGCATATATGTGTATGTGTTTACTGTCTACAGTAAAAATAAAATATTTTTTGCATAACAGTACAAACATAATACACAGATGACTTTGATCAATAAAATGCAGTTTTAAATGAAAACAATTTCTTTTTCTTTCATTCTATTCAACTGCAGCACAGGAAATTATGATATCCACCAGAAATCATTGCATAAAACAATAAAGAAAAAAATGAGATCATTTTGCATGCAATTTTAAGTTAGTACCAAACTTTCTCTCAAGTTTCTTTTCTACTGCTACTGTAAGATGCAAGAAGATAAAAATGTTAGGCTTTTATGTCAGATCATTATTACTTTTTGAACATAATTTAGCTTTTTGTAGATACTATTCAATGCTGGAAACAGCACAGCACACTCCTCTGCAATTTCTTGGGTTGAAAAACATCTGTTATTTTGATTTACAGGTGATATTTCTATTCCTAACCTTCTCTTAAAAAGACGGTAAAACTGAGCAGCTTTGAATTTTTTGAACTTTCTAAAGCTTATTTTTAACACTTAATTCTTAGACTATTAATATTACAGACTATCATTATTATAGAAACCATGATGATGATTAACAGTTTCATTATAACGTGTTATTTGCTAGCTTATTGTTTTTTTCATTTTTTTCACATGCTGTCAGTATAAGTTTGTCTGGTCTTGCACTGGAGCTCTGCATAAGCTTGATCCCAAATAAGACAAGATATCTTCCTGTTTTTGTCCTCTGTGTAATCAGCCTCAGGGGGTCCAGACGTAACCAATATCTCCTCATCTCCAAGACACATACACACATATATACAGACAAACACAAACACACATAAACACTGCTCTGTTGAGAACAGAATAACTTGGAATGTTGTTGCAGCTTCCCTGGAGCAGCATCCCGGTTCACAGTCAGGTTGATTGTGGGTGGTGACGGGCTGGGTGGCACAATGCTAAGAGAGGGGTTTATTTGCAGATGATATTACCAGATAGAAAGAGGAATAGGATGGAGCCACACTCATGGTCCTCTTTTTTTGATGGTATAATTGCACGAGAAGGCTTCAAGAACAGGTTGGATATTTATGACTATTATTAGAGAAATACAATAAGGTGCAATTGATGTTTTTCTTAAAGGAGCACACTAGAGATTTTACACATTAAGATCAGTTCATCCATCACAGGGAGTACTACTCAGTATGTGAAAACAGTTGTCCTCTGTTCTATGGCTCCAGAGGAGCTTTGTCTGAGAATATAACCCTATAACCCTGAAGATGTAACTGAGTTATCTCATCTTGTGTTTAGAGACACATTATAATAGAAAAGTCTCTATTACGAATTGGGTTTACAGATTGGAAAAAAAAAAAACATGCCGGGCAGGAGTGGTCAAACAGCAGGATTCCACTTTTTGCATTATTGCAAATGTAGGACCCAATTTTTTTAGGAGCCAAACAAATACTAGAAAAAGGAAAGATATTGCTGCCTTCCTTTTTACAGGAATAGTTTAATTGTTATTGGTCAGTTGTTTTTTTGAATTTGTACTTAAACTCAAATGTAAACTAAACAGTCTATGGATTTAAGTTCCTGCTGAAGTTACACGTTTGTACTGATCTTTTATGAGCAACAGTTTACCCATCAAACCATTACGTCTGTGTAGAGCTTAAGCTACAGGTTTTGTTTTAGTCTCTGTGCATGTACCACATATATCAATGTCACAGTGTCAATAAGACCGTAGGAAGCTATGCAGTCACTGCATTGACTACTATTCACCAAGAAAGATTTTTCAGCATCTAGCACCCTTATGTGAAAATTAGTACGCTATAGAGGTTTTGGTGGGCTATGTTCTCACTTTACTTAGAATGTGAGTTCAGATTATTTCAAGTCTGACATAAAACAACAATCAAATGTCCATATGTGCAGTGAAACAGGTTTGGTTGCCGTAATTGGTCCTCCTGTCCACGGCCGAGAGGAGTTCCCTCCCTAAATTAACTCAAGGGTAATTGATGGAGAAATAAATTCCACCTGAGTAAAAACACATTAGCTGGTACTGATAGAAGCTTCAGCAATCAGTATTAGACAAGTTAATTGGTTATTATTCAAGTTGTCAGTCTTTTTAGCACATACCCTCTTTGTGTTATTGCCCCTCCCCCATATTTCAGTAGGGAAACAATGTCTGGGGAGACAAAAATAACATACTACAAAGAATGTAATTACAGCAACAAAAAAATATTGGTTTTCTAATGAGTATTTGAAGCAGTAGAACTGTGTATTCTAGTGAAAATAAATTTCAATGTGTGTGTTCATGGTAATGAAGGAAAATGTCACCCAGTGTGGCTCAATGAGGCGTTTTTAATAGTTTACAGACAACAGTGGAGCTCTGTGGCAAAAGGGAATAAGATACAACTGACTTTGGTTACACACATAATACTTATACTGTAATACTGTAAGATACATTCATTGTTGGTTTGGGTCTGCATGTGCAATTTGTTGATAAGAAATAAAATTTTGAATATTGCCAGCCTCATCCTTTACAGCAAATTTCTAAAATATCATAGCAAGATAGCTAACCATTCAAGTAGGATCAAACTTTCTCAATTTCTCTTTTCTCCCATTCTCTCTCTTCCTGTCTGTTTCTTCTTCATTTTACTGCTCTAGAAGCTTGACCTTTTCAAAATGACAGGCAGCCAGTCTATAACACAAGCAGTGGAAGCAGTGACTTCTGTCTAAAAAGGCCCAGTCCTGCGCCACACACTTTCTCTCTCCATTAGGTGTTTCAGTTAAATTTACACCAACATGAACACACACATAAAGCTCCACACTATTGCTGTCAGCAGGTCAAGGTGGGTGAGATGCTTGGTCCAATCATAAGTGAATAAGTGTATTTTCTGTCCCTTGACTGCCTGTGACAGATTGAACCCTTATGTAACACTTTCTGCTTTTCCTTTCTCTCTCTTTGCCTCTCCAATATTTCATCTATCCTGCTCTGCTTTGTCTTTATTTCTATTATTTCATAGTCAGTATTCAGTATGAATTCATATCAGCCTTACTGATGTAGGGCTGAATTCTGTTCACTTCTGAAGTACAGTATTCACAGTATCTGTTCGCATGGGACCTAAAGAACCAGAAGACATCCACTCATTTGTAATAGTTGATTATTTCAATCGAGCAGTCTGAATCTGTGAAGTTTGTTATGATTGTGTACGATAAAAACTCTAGTGTGAATGACCTTAACCATTTTGGCATGGCTTGTTTTCCTCATACTATGAGAAATCAAATCAGTGTAAGAATCTACACAGGACAGGGAAGAAACGTTAGAATTGCTACCTGTTTAAATTAGTTAACAAGACAGGGCCTTTAAAAACTTTACCCTTTTATCATTTATATCATAATCATTTACCAGGTATGTAGTTTAGTATAAAGATCTTTCAGATCTTCGCATGTCTTGCTTTTAAAATGATTAACTCCAACTCCACAGGAAAGTTTTCTTATGTTTAGTGTCTTATATCTTCACTGTCTTAAATCTTCTTTCTCATTTGGTTAAAACTACATTTGACGTCCAAGATAAGGAGATTTTGCCACAAGCCCAGACAATAAGAGCAGTGAAATAGATAGTAGCATATGCTCTGCTTAAAAGAGTATTGTGCAATAAAAAAAAGTAAAAGTAAGAATTACAAAAAAGAAATAAAACATTATAAATGTATATAATTTGAGAATTAAAATTGAGAATTGTGTATTGCTGTATATGAGTACATAAAATGTGAAATGTGCAAAATGTCACCTATAAGAAAACCTATTCAAAAAAAAAAGGAAGAAAGAAAAGTGCACATTGTCAATTGCAAATATGCAAAAGCCCAAGGCAAGGCAAAGGACAACATGCATTGTCCTCTGCTCTATCACCTAAAATCAATATCACAATGTCAGAAAGTCACATTTAATGTGGAAAATTAATAAACACTATTTTAATAAATTTCATAAAGAAATATTTTTTTTATGGCCTCATTTCATCTTGGGGATGTTTTGGGGTGATAAATAACATTATGACAATCTGCTTCGGACTCTAGTTTATGACCTAGAAGTGACAGACTGGAGGCCTGGAGACCGTTTTTGTTTGTTAGTTTGTTCTGCTTGGTGAAATCAGCAGAGGTGTATAAATATTGAATGATAATTTAAAAAAAAAGAAATAAGAAATTAAAAAAAAAATCCTGTTTTTAGTCAGCGAGTATTTGATTCACTCTTTAATATTATTGGTTTACCACAGCATTTTCTGCTTTCCTGCACGACATGAAGCAGAAAATCAAAACACCACATAGTGAATTAAGCGCCAAAAAAGATATTGGTCTTTACTTTTAATTTTGGTTACTGCCAGTAAAAAAAACTAACACATGTTCATTAATTAGTAACTCGGAGCTTTCTCGTCTCTCTCCTCTCTCCTCCTGTTGCTTTCTGCAGGTTTTTCTGTTACTGATACTGCAGAGTCTGGATCTATGACTGCAAACAACCTACTGCGCTCATGATCCTGCTCAACACCAACTGCTTGAATTTTTATGATTAATATTACTTATAATTACTACTCCCTGACCCATACCCCATTTGTTGCAAATTGGTTCAATACTTTTTCTGTAATCCTGCTGAACGGTAAACAAACAAAGGACCATCAAACAGACACAGGTAAAAACATAACCTTCTTGAGGTAACAAGACTTTGTATTGATCACTTATATACAGCAGTTAACTCTTTAAGGCAATAGTGCTTTAAAAAGGTTTAAAACAATTTTTCATGTCTTCCTCAACCTGAAACAACATTCATTTTATTCCGGTGAAGGTTTCTGAGGCCTGTGATCAAAACTAATGAGCAAGATAACTGAGCCGTAAGACAACCTCAGTGGCACCTCCACTCACCTTTACAACAGTTGATTAAGAGATGCCCTTTCTAAAATCCTAAAGATGTGTGTATATAGTGCCACAGCTCATATTAGAGCCTCCCACTGAGGAATTCTTCTCCCTGAATCACACTGATTAGATTACACAAACTAACCCTGGATGATCCCTAATTCCTTCGCACCCAAAGTGGGTATGCTAAAAAGGTCAAAAGATGGAGAACCTTATGATACCTAAAACCTCCCAAGCTATAATATCCTCCTCTCCCTACTAATGAAAATACAGAAAATACAGGTTCCATAGATGGAAATGTGAACAAGAGCTACAGATGGGATTTATTCTATATGTATTCTTTAAAAAAAACAAACAAACAGTAATTTAGCAGTCCTCAATGTGAACACACTGACTTTTGGCAGGTGTGTTTGGTCAGTTAGCACTTTATCACAATAACATACTGGACAAATTACAATGGAAACACAGCTGTTTTTAGGAATAGGCTTGATTCGGGCTATAAGACGTTCTAAGAATTAAGCCCAAATTTAGCCCAGAATTGGTCACCTTTCATCTAATATTAAAATCAGGCAAAAATTCTGATACATCAGTATTCATGTGCCCTGAGATAACATCTGCTATGATATGGTGCAATATAAATAAAGTTGAATTGAACTGAAATTGACATTCAGCTTAAGGGGGGGTGATAAGCCCGATTAACTGCCCGAACAATCAATGATCTGACTGTCAATTGACAACTGGTTGGATTTCTGGTATGTCAGAAGTTTTGGTTGACTTCGGTTTAAGTAGTTCCGAAATCTGACCTCACAACATGGCTGCTGTCAAAGCCAGGTATCAA
Source organism: Istiophorus platypterus (assembly GCA_016859345.1). Classification (NCBI taxonomy): domain Eukaryota; kingdom Metazoa; phylum Chordata; class Actinopteri; order Istiophoriformes; family Istiophoridae; genus Istiophorus; species Istiophorus platypterus. The sequence continues at coordinate 11,338,297 of CM029125.1, forward strand.
CTATATCCACCATACATTCTAGTGAGCCCATTTCAATATTACTAGAGTCATATTCTTAGGCTAAAGGCTATAACTGTAGTGGTGAGACTACTGTAATATAAAACTAATCTGCAGACAATTTTTTTTTTTTTTTTTTTTTACTTTCATTTCATGGTAGGAATGCAAAGTAGTGCCTTCTCCTTTCTGTCAAACTGGCGAGGACACAGATGTCTTATTTAGATAAACTAAAAAAAAAATGACGAGTGTCTTTGTTTACCTTTACTGTGTGCTCCGCATCATGGCTCAGCTCAGCTGATCCGTACAGAAAAGTCACTGGTTCTGGTCATGCAGAAAGGTTGATTGAAACACCTAGTGTGAGATAACACAATGTGCAAGATTAATAAAAATGTAGTGTTTTTCCCACTTAAAGGCTGAGGTAATTGACAGTCAGGTGATGACATTTCACAAACCTGGAAACTGAATAAATCTTAAACTAAAATAATCATCAATAACTGAATATGAAGAGGAAAAAAAATCCACTCCTGGGTGCATTTGTATGTCAGGCACTAAGATGGCCAGAAAAAACCTTGTACTGTAGGCATATGTAGGCTACTACCACTGAACAGTATGTTTCTAAGGAATAATTCATATCCAGATGTTCAATATGTTACCAACAAAAACAAATTGAATAAAGCGGCACTATTTGCCATTATATTTCTTTGTGTCTATACAGATCTAAGTGCTGCATAGGCTCAGTACACACAGTGTTAGTTCATCAGGCTGTCTTTTTAATTATCCTAGCATTTATCACAGCCCTGTAATTGCGTTTGTAACAATGTCACAGGTGCATAATGAGTAAGGAGGTGTCAAATTGCGAACATGACAGGCGCTCATCTTCTCTCTCTGCACATTTGATGGGCAGAGGATGGAGGGAGAGAATGAGGGTAAGGAAAGTAACACTAGAAATAAAAAAATGTAAACAGAACAGAGGGGCATTTTAGAATCACAAGGGGACCTGCAGTTGCCAATATTCAGCTGTCACAAGTTGAAATGTATGGAGAGCATCATCTCTTTTCTTTTCTTTTTTGTTTTTTATTTGGACAGGTTTTTGTCTGTTTAGAGCTAGTAGATAACCTTGTCAAGGAGCTCATAAACAACACTGCTATGTGGAAACGTAACCTTGTTCATGTTCCGGGAAATTGCAGTATGACAAAATTTTGATTCTCTGCCAAAAAATTATACAAAGGGTTCTCACCATTTTGATGACAAGGTCTCTATCCAGCCATACATGATCACACAAGCAAAATGCATACAGGGTGCAGCCACTGAAACGGAGCCCAAAATATAACACCTTCCCGAGCACAGTGTTTGTGGGGCAAAGTGTAGAAAGCTGTGTGTGTCAAAACATAGTGCTGCCCTCTGTGGTTAATAAATCTGAGAGCCAGAGTTAGGAAACTAGTTATAGCCTGTTTCTTATAGTTATGGCAGCTAATAAAAATGGAGACACAGTAGGCTAAATGGAAAACCTAATGAGTACTGACCTTACACCTTTGGCTGTATTAAGATCTTATCTACTATAAGATCTGATGTGAGATCCTCTGACTGTTTCTTCTTCCATCTCTGCTGCTGCTTTATGGATGCTCATATTAACATGAGACATGAGATTCAGGAAAAAGTCAGCCCCATGTCTATGGCCTGGTGGTTTATGTAAATAGTCATACAAAGACTACCAATTACTGTACCAGGTCTGTACAGCCATGCAGACATGAGACTGATTTCAATATTAAAAACTCACTCACAGAAAGAAATGAATATGCAAAATTTGCAAAATTCTATTTGATTACTTTCACGTGTTGATTCAGACAATGTTGTTATTTATTGTTATTTTAAATATATTGCCCAGTTTATTGCCCACTGTCCTTAAACTATTTTCTATTTCCATATCACCATTTTATTCTATTTTATCCAATAAAATATCGAAGGTATAATCAACTCAGGTGTTTGTGATTTGAGTCCTTTTTTGAATGGTTGTTGCTACCAAACTCAGTAACAAAAATGGTTTGTTTTTTTTCCATATATAGTTTGACAAGGGATCTATAACTGAAAGTTTGCTTTGTCAGTAAACTTAGTAGTGTCATTGGGTAATTATTGCCTTTTTTAGGAGGACACTGACACTGTATGCACACACACACACACACACACACACACACACACACACACACACACACACACACATATATAGACACACTCACATATAGACACATACACACACACACACACACACACACACACAAACACACATGCACACATAAACCATTGCACTATATTCGGGCTCTTCTCTATCAAATGTAGAAAATTTATAGCTTCTCGCATAAGCCTTTCACACCGCAGCCCCTCACAATGTGTTTACTAGAACTTTGTCTAGCTGAAAAATTTGTGCATTGGTGCAGTCTACTGTGTTCTACCCTCCTCCCTCCTTCCCCCTCCTCCCCCTCCCCTTTCCCTCACTCCCCATCTTATCCAAAGCCAGCCCTTCTCTTCCTCTTGACATTTGTAGATGCCAGATAGCTGTCTAATATACTGTTGTAGCTATTGGATCATGGGATGAGGGTTGGTATGTGGAGTGAGGGCGTAGAGCTGTGAAATAGCAGCTTATATTTGAGTAAACAGTGATCGTAATATTCTTTATTGTGGGCCATGAGCTAAGCTCTTTCAGATTGTTGCTTGGCCTCTTTTCTAGGGGGGAAAGGAAGTAAAAGGAAAGTACTTAATGTGTATATAAATTAGGCAGCATGGTCCGACACCACATGCACACGTAAACACTCCTCCCCCTCCCTAAACTCCATGGATGTCTTTCTGCTTCTTTTTTTTAATATCCTGTGTACATGTGATGTGCAAAAATATTTCCACCTTATAAATCATTTTGTCTATCATTAAGCCACAAACATCATGTATCCTTAAACAAATATGAAATCTTCAGTGCAGTGAGCTCAGTAAAGTAAAAAAAAAATCTTTCAGGAGTGTTCTACAAATGTTATATCATGAAAGGAGACTATATTGAGATAGATTATATTATTAAAGAAGACAGAATAAGGAAACACATTGCACTAAAATCATGAAAAACTTCCACTTAATTCTACAAAACTCTGAAAACAAGATTGTCCTTCTGAGGAGAACCTCTTAATTGTGAAGAAACAAAATAATCCTACATGCCGTTCAACAACAAAAAGTCCTCAGACATTATTGTTTGTCTCTACCCTTGGAGACACCACACAGTAGCACACCTGAAGCAGATGTATGTGACTTTGTTTAAGGTTGTACAATGGTCACTGTTTCTTTAGGTGTAGTCAAAAAAAAAAAACTACTTGGTAAGATTTGGGAAAGTTTGTAGTTTTGGGTCAAATGAGTATTTCCTTAAGGTAAGAGAACCATTTTCATGGTTATGATAAGAAACATGCATTTAGGGTTGTGTAATCGTTACATACTAGGTGTCTGTTTCACAGGGAAAACCAAAGATGGTCACCTGTGAAAGCTACATGTTTTTTCAACCCATGCATCCACACCAACGCCCATTAAATAGAGACTTTGTTGCTCTTTATACTATCCCACCTAACTTATATCTTCACTCCCATCGTAATTACTGTGGCAGTTACCTTACACTAAAACGCAATTGTAGGCTGTGATAAAATGCCTGCATGTTATTGTCTTTTTTCAATAGTGTTTATATTTAGTGCAAGCAAATGAAAAAAAGAAAGAGTATCATCATCCCGTACTGACTGCCTACCTAACAACATTGCCAGTCGTATTGGCCACATAGATTTATAAACCTGTGTTTGATGGTGTGTGTGTCTGTGCTGTAGCATGAAGCATTTTGGCTGGTATAATATATTATGGTTTTACATTCTTATTGAATAGGACTTCAGATATCACAATGTTGTAATGCAACAACTTTTTAAATACTATATAAAATGTTGTTTTATGACCTCAACAATTTTATTACATGAGCAGTTATTGCATTCTTTAAATACTTTACCTACAGTTATTACATTGCCATTTTGTACTAGGGCTTTGGAACAAAACGTTAGTAAGATGAGTAAAATGGACTGACAGTGTGCAAGTTTCTTTAGCTCTTCCACTTGGTTTGGTACTTGATAAAATAGGTATTTTAACAGTTCATGTATTTGTTTGCAGTACCTGTGACTACGCAAAGGATGAACTGTGCCCCTAAATGTTTTAATGAGGTGGATATGAATATCTGAGATCTTGGTGTCTGAAAGAGATAGAATACATGAGTGACTATTAATTGGCTTACAGATGCTTTGCGGGGAGAGAGATATGAAAAAAGAGGAGTGTGGAGGGTGGGGCCGTGAGGGTAGTGTTTATTAGAACCAATGTTCTGTTTAGTAAGGAAAAAAAGGTTGGGTAATAAGCACACAGACACGCACACACACACACACAAAATAAAAAATGTCCACACAAAGCCATTTTGGTATAACTACATACCTCTCGGGGATTTGATGTATTAAGTACATTTTTCCTTATGTTGTTCCAAATACCCAAGTGTTAGATGCCTTGATTGATAGATTGTAGCAGATCTTTGTTTGTGTGTGTGTGTTCGTGTGTGTCTGTGTGTGTGAGTGTGTATGCACAGCGTGTCAGTGCAGGTTAATTATCAAATCTCCAGATGAATGTCAATTTGTGGTACAGTCAGGGGAAAGTATTGTGTCAGCCACATCAGAAGTGGAGGTAGCATAGGTACCTGGAACAGATCGAGGTGCAAACAGGCCTCTTCAGGCTCCACTCACTGCTCATAGTTGTGTGTTGTGCGTGCATGTCTGTGTGTGGCAATGTGATGAGACTTCACACATATAATTGGAGATTAAGCCATTAACACACTGACAGGGATTTGAGTCGCAGCAGGTATGATGTTCATAGGGAGTTTTTTATATTGCTTACAGCAACATAACAACAAGCAGGTGTTTTTGGTGATTTTGCTCCACAGAAGAGTAGTGTTTGAAATTAGATGAGCTCTGCCTCAAATCACATGACTTCTTCAAGAGTTCCATATCATGCACCTCCAGATGGTCTCATATTAGACCTCACATGCATATGTGATCAGATATTTCTCCTTAGCAAGGCATCCAAAGTTTGTTTGTTTTTTTTTTTGTACTGATGTGAACTTTCTTCACTACCCAGGAAGATAGTAAAACCAAAGTAATTAAATGCAGGAATGTTAATATCAAGGCCTATAGTGGTCCTCTCTAAAACTGTGGGCCATGTTATGAAATTATAATTCTTGCAGGACTATAAATAAAATGGCAATTACTTCCTACGTAACCTTTAGTAGACATTGATGTATGATGCACACATATGTAGTAGACTGACTTATATAACGTGATCTAGACTTCAGTGCAACGTGATCTGGACACTTTTCAGTTTCCACTAGCTGTATTAAAAAGTCCGATGTCAGAGGTAAAAACTTCCAAACAGAAAACTGAAATGACATTCTCAAAACTAGCACATTAGCAAGTAAATGAAAGTGACTGACATGCATTTATGGATAAGTGGAATGCTTCTTCATTCTGCATGAGAGATAGAATTAATATGATGATAACTTCAGTAGAATTACTGAAGAACCCTTTACATCAGTTCCCTAGAGTGGCCACAGTTTTCAGCACTCACACCGCTACCCTTCAGACTGAACTTTGTTTTTCTTTCTTCATTTCAGGAGCCAAAGTTGTTATTTCAGTCAGTCTCTTACTCGGGATTCTTGTCATTTCATTGATTTAATGTACACTACAATAGTTAGACTGAATTGGCTACTCTTCATTGCCTCTAGATTTGAATTTGTTTTGTCTATTTGTCAGCTCGGTGACAAACTAGTGACCTTTCCAGGCATACACTAACCTGCGGCTCTTATGTTTTGGAATCAACTCCAAGCCACTGACCCTGAGTAGAACTGTTAAAAAATAGATATACTATGTCACTGTGGGCTCCACTAAGTCCTAAAGCACTTAACAGCATTTTACTTGCATTGTTTTTATCTTATCAAGATTGTTGAGTACTGACTGAGGAAGATATATTTGGTGGGGGATGTAGGTGTTCCAACTGAAATCAGGGTAAGTTTCTAAGCACATCAAATATTTGGATATTACAAGACACACATTTGACCTTTTAGCCCCCACTTCTGTCAAGAACATACTCAAACCCTTAGTTTTATTGCTTTTTGCTCATGATAGCTAGCTTATTTCAACACGTAATATCAACACAGCACATCCAGTGGCAGTAAGACAACTGGGGCACTCAGTATGACAGCACTATCCCCATGCTGCTAATGGCTGCTCCAAAAAAAAATGCTGAAAGCGACAAATTCAAACAAAAAGCAACTGCAGGACAGTTTGAAAGTCAGAGAAGTACAACTGCCATTGTTGTGTTTCTCAAGTTACGTCTGAAGTCTGGCATCATTGGTACTCTCGCTTGTGTAGTGACTTGTGGTGATGAAACAGACATCTCTTGTAACACGTCACATATCTTTTAATTTGCTGCAGTAAGAGAGAGGCAAAGTCTGTGCTTCACCTCAAGGTAGAGCTGTTAAATTTTTAAATTACAAAGAATAATAACTAATACAGAATTAACCTAAAATTCATTTGGATGGAACCTACATAGGAGGATTCTACACTGTAAAATTGATATTGTTCGACTAACTTAAGGCACAGGCTAACAGGTGACTTCAGATTTACTTGAAGTTATGGTAAATCTATGTTCTTTTATATTTGTGGGGTTAAATTCAAAAAGCTTCAAACATAATTTCCAAGATGGCTGGATTCAGTTCAATCTTACTAAATCACAAGCAAAGAGAAAGACTGCCTGTTGGACTTACACTACCACTTCAAAAGCTCAAACGTTTTAATTTTTTTTTCTTTTAAGTTTTGATTGAAATTTAAGTGGTTCAAGTTTAGCGAAATTCCGTAACTTTAGGTCACCAAACACTGAAAATCGCTTAAATTTCAAGTTCAAGTGTGAAGTCGAGCTTCTTATTGTTAGTGTCATTGACTTTGCTGACACAGAGCCAGCTCATCAGGCTGTGGTGGGGCTTTCATGATAGGCTTGCTGTTTGGGGATTCAAAGCAAGGTTGGAAGTTTTTAAGACGGTCTGTGGGGGAGGTTTGAGTTCCGTTATGGCCTGGATTCCCCGCCGCAGAGACCACGTGTTCCTGTTGTCTGTGACATGGCTGTTACTCTTCAGGTTATTCTAGGGTTTTTCTCTCTTGATTCCATGGGACGGATTGATCCTTGCTGTCCTGAGAGATGCCTTGTCACATGCTCAGAAGACAGCATCTCGGTTCCTCAGCAAGCTACGGCCCCCCGTTATACATGTTTTCCGATTAGTGCACACAGCGATTGTGTCGGTAGCTCTTACGTCATCAATGCACTTGATGCAATGTCACAATCTGCGTACTCTTTAGGTCTCTCTCTCTCTCTCTCTCTCTCTCTCTCTTTTCTCTCTCTCTCTCTCTATATATATATATATAAAATCATGCATACAGCACTAATACTGTAAACATGTGAGTTGTTTTCTGCTACTTATACACTTTTTTCATTTTTATATACTCTACTCCTTTAAGATAAATGAAAGGGTTTTACTTCTATGATTTATCAGGAAAATGGGAAGCAGTTTTTGACAAGCACAAATCAACCACAGTCCATGTGTTAGCAAGTGAACCACTCAGAGCAATGTGTGTTTATTGCTTTTCAGTCACGGGTAATTACAGAGAAATCATCCATCCAGGGAATTACATGCTCACAAACACCATGTGTGTTATATGTGCTATTTATATGAATAAATAAATTTATATGAATATGCCCACACACAGCATTATCATTGATACACAAACCTGCCTCTCACCTCTGTAAAAGTGGAAGTACTAATTAGCAATGTTCTAATTAACTAACAATATCAGCAGTTTTTATCAAGAGATACAAGTCAAAGGTCACATCTCTGATGGTTTACATCATTAAACAACATATGGAAAAAAAGAACCAGTAGAATGCATTGCAACTTCACAACAGTCTTATCTAGAATTATGTAGTGATATTTATTTAAATATTTTTTCTGTAGAGTAATGTTATTTATTTTTCATATTCCCATTTTTTTTATTTAAACTATATTCATGTATTCATGTTAGCACAGTACTAACGTGTGAATGTCTATTTATAGTTTCTATTATACACACTTAGATTCCCTGTGCATAATGCAGGCTTACTTATCACTATTTACTATTACCACAGCACAAGTTCTGTTGCTTTTTGCAGGTCTGGTGAACCAACGGCAGAGTTGGGTTTTAAATCAATACAGGCATAACCATTTATGTAAAAGTACTTACAGATACAGATGTTTATTTTATCCCAGTTACAAGCAATATGGACAACATAGGTGGTTGTTATTTGCATTTACTTCTGTGCTATTCTTATTTTGTGTTAAAATGTAATAACAAAAAGAGAAATCAATTATAATCAAGCTACAGGTGAAAAAGAAAATAAATTACATAAGATTTTTCATCAATATGAATGTTTATATCTTTGAACTTAATTAGAAATTGGATAAATTTCGTGTCAAACTAAAGGACATTAGCCCCAATGAACAGATACAATATCCACATCAGTCTACACAACACATCAGCCCCATTCAACACATGCCAGCCTATACAATATATGACGGGCAGTGCTATACCGTGTGTGTGTTGGTGTGTGTGTGTGTGTGTGTGTGTGTGTGTGTGTGTGTGTGTGTGTGTGTGTGTGTGTGTGTGTGTGTGTGTGTTGGCTATCAATTTCTTGCACTTGATGCATGTATACTGTATTCCTGTCCATCTTGGGTTCACACACATACTGGGTGTAACCTAGAAAGATCAAACAATTCTTAGATAAGGAAATTTAACTAACACCTCTCAAACACATACAAACACACACACACACACACACACACACACACACACACACACAGCCAGTCAAGGTAGCAGAGTTAGACATACACTCTGTACACTTGCAAGCTTCATGCATATGATGAAGCAGCATCAGAGACAGCCATGTCAGCCATGCAGGGGGACTCATTCCTTGGGCAAGATGATCATTCAATTTCATCTTTTTTTCACATCCATATTTCTGCCATCTTGATTGATTGTGATAAGGAGCCTAAAGGAAAAGCTATTTATTTGTTTTATCCCCCCCCCCCCATCGCAGCTGGGATAGAGTGCGAGTTAATATAGAATGATTCCCACAAGACAGAGAGTAAAATATACGGGTATGAGGGAGTAGACAGGTGTCTGTGTTTGAGATGTAACAGTGATGCAACCTTGCACAGGAACAGCAGGTGCAGAAAAACAAAATACACACAAATATGCACACATGCACACAGACATATTTAAACAAAAAGACACATACATACACACTAAAAGAAGGCTCAGGAAGGAAGACAAAGTGAAGGTACACAACATCTACAATTTCTACACTTTTATTACCCTTCAGTGAATCTGGAGACCGGATTCGTAGTATGAATGTGTAGGGGGATCCTGACCTTGACATGGGAATTTTATTTAAATCATGATCTTTGAGCTCTCACTAATCTAACCTAATCCACTGAGTTGAGTTTGCTTAATTTTCTTAATACAATGGGGTTGAAAACCTAATAGACCCCAAAGAGACATATTTTGTCTTGTGCTCATTTATCATTTCTCATACTCTTTTTTTCTGTTTTAACACTGTGGAAGTTTCTTGGTATAAAAGCAAAGCATGAAAAGGATTGCGAAATTTGTTCATTTTGTTTGTTTGATTTGATTGATTGAGGGATTTTTTTGTCATGTAATTGTAGCAAAATCTACTAATGTAGCAAACTTTTAATAAGAGGATGGTATGGCTGTGTCCACAAATTGCTGTGACCCTAGGGTGAGGACCAGATACCAAAGGAACATGGGAGATAGTGGCATACTCTTTCTAACTGGGCTAATGAAGGAAAACAAGGTAACATGCTACTGGCTATAACACAAGTCAAAGTTGCAAAGCGAACTCCATCCAAATGTTTTTGTTTTTTTATAATTTTTATTGTTATGATTGCACACTGACGTTTTAGAAATTCCTCAAGTAGGCCCCCTTACACATATCACTGGTAATTCTAAGAAATATGAGTATAAGATAAATGCTGGACTCCTGAATCTTAAGCAGTTTGGTCTGGGCTTGTGAGCAAAAAGATGGGAAGGATGTATATTAATATGAGCAACACCTTTCATATAAAGTCAGGTTCATTATTATTTGGACAGTGTCACAACTTCTGCAATTTTACCTCTGCACACAACCACAGCTGATTTGAAATGAACAAATTAAGATGTGACTGAAGTGTCATCTTACAGCTTTAAATCAAAGAGTTCAGTTTATCCATTTAGGAATTTCAGCCACTTTTATACATAGTTGTGCAGTACAGGAGCAAAATTTGGTTATTAGCAATAATTTATAATTATCAAAGATAATATTATTATTAAAAATTAATGAATCTTATTAATTGAAATTAATAATAAATGGGGAACCACCGGGCAGACCCAGACCAATAACCAAATATTGGATGCAGTCTCAAAGGGGTGTTCAGTTAGAAATGCCAATATCTGGGAAATATTGGTATTTCTAGCGTGAACAGAGAAGGAGTGGAGGTCGGCACTGACTCTGTCAACCAGCTTTGTATCACAATATGCAAGCAAAAAAAACAGGGCAACTTCTCTTTAGAATATGACAGGATTTATTAACATCAGTAGCATCAATCTCCAATCAATATCACTACTGTCTAACAGATCCTATCATATGCTACAACTACTGACTACTAACTACAGATCACAAACAAGTATTGGCACATGTTAGTGTGTGTTGGTGTATCTGTGTGTGTGTGTGTGTGTGTACGGGTGTGGATGTGTGCGCATGTATGTGTGTGTGTGCCTGACGGGAGGCGGAGCAAGATGGTGGACGTGACTCGTTACGGTCATGTCACATGAGGGTCAACCGGAAGGAAGTCTGTCGATTTTAATGGCGGCTCGCCGGTAACACATGACTTCAACAAAAGAGAACAGCTGAGCAGGAGGTTCAAATTTCCCTGAGCTCAGGTGTTGTTGTAAGAATGTGTGTGTGTTCGTAAGGAAAGAAAGAGGCAGAAGTGTTCAGCAGCAACGTTCTAGCGAACGTGATCAAGGGGCAATATTTATCTGTGTTACGCAGAAACTCGCTTGGCTCAGCTGATGAGCAGCATGAATCTGGACCTTTAACCAACAACAGAAAGTACTGGTCTTGATCACGAGTTCAGAGCAAGACACAAATTGATCCACTGTAGAAGGATCGAATTGCAGTTCACACAAGTATGGTAACCTAAGTGAATAAATAGCAACAGAACAAAAATATCTTCAAAATGTTTTAACAGCAACAGTTTAACACACACTAATTACTAACATCTGCCCAGAGCTATAAGCCTCTTACTCTCATGCAGGTGAAGCGGTGTTTAATTCATCCTCGGTGTCCTTTGTGCAGGCGAGGTGGCGTTGGTTAGTGGATTCCGGCAGCTAACGTGTCTCCTCAGCGAGATGGCTAGTCTTCAGCGAGGCAAATTAATTCTGGCTCACGGTGGAGAATTAGTGAGTCGACTTTACACTTGAAAGAAGCAAGATCTGTGTTCCTTCTTCTTCTTGAGATGGGTAGGACTTGTTAACTACCAGGTTTCGCATCCGCAGGCATCCGGGCGAGAGGGTCAATCCGTCGTCTCGAACCGGGATGTACTGTGTTTTCTCAATACATGGGGAGAGCAGAGATCTGCTCAACCAGCGATTGAAATCTGTAGGCCTAATAGTTAAATCGTGAACACAGGAACTCTTAACTATGAATAGAGCATTCGCCACATGGGACGGGGTCTTGTCTTAGGAGCAGCTATTGTTGCTACTTCTATTGGCGAGGAGTTCACTGTCTGTAGTGAAGGTCCAAGCCAGAAATGTGAGTTTCAGGAGTTTTTGTGTTAATATAACTTTTCGGTGACATCACGGTTTGGGACTGACGATGGCGGATTTCATCCAATGGGAGCCATGGATTTTTGGGGAGCGCCACAAATCAGCTGACGCTGCATGTGTTGGTGGGTCGCTCACCTGGTTGGTTGGGGGTTGCTCAGCTGAGTTCTTTGTCTTTCTCACCAGCAACACGTGCTGTTAGCTGAGTTTCAGGTTTAGGTGTGCATGTAGGCCTTTTTTGTCTGAAGTCTGTTGGTGAGGCACAACATAGTCCTTCATTTTCAGGGATGCAGAAGTAATTAGACAAATAAACATAATTATAAGTATATGGATTATTTTTTGATACTTGAATGAAAATTCTTTGTAGCCAATGACTGCCTGAGGTCTGGAACCCATTGACATCACCGAATGCTGAGTTTCCTCCCTTGAGATGCTTTGACAGGCCTTTACTGCAGCCACCTTCAGATGCTGCATGTTTGTGGGTCTTTCTGCCATTGAAGTCAACACTTTGAATCCACTCCAGACCTTCTATTTCATTTGTCATGAAATAATGAGGGAGCAAACCATATCGGCCCTGAAACTGATAAGTTGCCAATTGCCCCTGAAAATAAGGGACTAAGTATGAAAATGTCTGTAATTCCTAAAGAGCTAATGTTAAATTTTTGTCAAATCCCTTGAATTGAAGCTGAAAGTCTGCACTTCAATCACATCTTGATTTGCTTGTTTCAAATCCATTGTGGTTGTATACAGAGGGGAAATTACAAAAACTGCATAGCTGTCCAAATACTTGTGAAATTAACTGTATTTTGAAATAGCAGATTCTTTTATGCTTGTGGATGTGTGCTTCTGGTCCTTGTCTTGCTTAAAGACCCAAGACATTTGCATCAAGCTAAGTTTTCCAAAAATTAGTAACAAAGTTCATTCTAAAATGCCTTGGTGATCTTCTGATTTCATGATTCCTTTGAGATATTCAGTGCCTCTAATACTAGAGGCAGCAACACAGCCCTACAGCATGTTAGAATAATCATTCACTGATTGATCAGTTCATTTAAAAACTGAAAATTAAGCACAGTTGAATATAATTTACATGTTATTTTGTTTCACGAACTAATTTAAAGTTATTAAAAGGATGCCAATAATGGAGTCAAGCATACATTTTAGGACTATATTTTGTTATTTTACTATATGAAAGAATTCAGTGCTGTTCAATAACTGGACATTTTATTAAAAGATTTAGATTACACAAAGTAGGTTAATTTGAATTTATTTTGTAAGATATTCTAAATTCTGTACTTAAAATCTAGGGGTGCCAATAACTAAAAAACATATAGGTCATAGACCAAAGTACTTAACTACTAAAATTTTTGACCTGATGATGATATGAAATGAAAAGTCAGAGGCTTGCAAGGGTGAGTACTTGGTAGTACTTAAGTAAAATTTATGCTGAGAGGGACATGAATGTTTGAATATGGTTATCAAGACAATAATTGTTTAGATATTTAAGCCAGAATCTAAATGGTGGTGTTTGAGAAAAAGTCATGAGAATTACGATTTCAGTAACAGGAATCTACCAACCAACTGATTTATCTTCTGTAAATACCGGGGTTTCATTAGAGTAACATTTAATCTAATTTACTCTCCTGGTTTATGTCTTTATATATCTTGTTGTTGCATCCAGTAACTACAAAGGTATTTACTAGTGCCATGTTAATTTTGTCTTCTCTACTAGTCTTTGTCCCAGTGGATTTTTTCTTCAAAATTACTCAAAGTAGGTCTCACGAAGAGAGTGAGAATACAGTCTTAATTGCTTCTATAGGGTGATCCTTTTCCTGCTCTATTATTATTGTCACAAGGATGTCACCCTACAGAGGAACACTTCACATGGCTTCACTAAAGATACAGCATTGGTGGTTTCCATTACTATTAAACAGTTTTTTAACATTTTGGCACTCCCTTTTGGGCTTTTTATTTTAAATACTTAAAAAGGACAAGTCTATATAGAGGTGACATATCATTTACAAATTACAAGTCATAGAAACATCATATAATACCGCTTGAAAATTTCAATGTGGATTGAATATCTTAATTTGGAGTTCATTGAATTGAAAACTTGCAAAATATTAGATAAGAATTCTGCATAGAATAGTGTGTGCATGTGGAATATCTAAGATTGTGGACTTATTGCATTGTGTACAAATTTTAGATGAGAGGAGAGATGTAAGGTACTATAGCACAGAAGAGCAAGATGAATGTCATGATATTTTTTTTTCTCAGTATGAAAGTCCATTCGAATTTTTGATAGAGAGAGCAGTAATGAGTACAAAAATTGTCACAGGTCAGAATCCTTTTTCTCCGGCAAGTGCAGTTTTGCGTTTACGAGAAGGCATAGTATTTTTAATGCTATTCAGTAAGCCAGATTTGATTTTAAATTTAAATTTTTGAGTCAAATGTTAAATATTGAATAAGTATTTATATGAAAGAGTGATATAGACACCATTTAAAATTTTATTTCAGGATAGACAGAGGCAGTGATGGATGTGTAGAATGGAGTGCACTTGGTCTTACCTGTATTTAAAACAAGTCTAGTAATGAAGAAGAGTCTCAGCCTGGGCTGGGGAGGAACTGAGACATATGAAATTGTATCTTCAGCATAAAATATCACATTGAAATACTGATTAGGGGCGATGAATTTCCCACTGCTCCTAATCAGAAGATGGTCTCAAACTTGTAAACTTCAGTCAATGTTTAATATAAATAGTAATGGACCAAGAATAGGCCCCTATGACACCCCATACCTGATGTTTTCTTTTTCTCTCATAATGAATACATTGTGCATGCTCATAACAAAATGTCTTGTAGTTTAACCACAAATTGTTGATGCAGTGTAGATTCTGATTTTAACTCTTTCTTAAATGCTCATAATAAAAATGTTATATTATAATTGAGCTGAACATTTTATTAATATCCATTTTCTTGTTTACTTATTTATGTACATGTTCATTATTTATTTATTCTTTTTATTGGTTAGTGCTAAGAAATTAACTCCCATTGCATTTTATAGGGTGGGACCAGTAAAGGGTTAGGACAGTTGAGAAAAATTCCTAAATCTTTTTTAAGTTCTTGTAACTACAGTACATTATGCTCTGATTATTTAACCTTGGGTACTCTTTGTGTATGCACCAGCTTTGGAAAGGAATTATAAAAGATCTCAGATCTCTCTTTAAAACCGATCTCAACCTCAGTGAGACTAAAGTCAAGTCATTCACATAGACCAACATCACAAATGACAATTTTGCTTGGAGGGGCTTTACAATCTGCACAGCATATGGAACCCTCTATTCTTATACCCTCTATCCTTAAACTGAATGATTGAAAAAAAAAAAACGTAATATGTAATCTTTTGATCTAATATATCTAAATTCCAATATATCTGAAAGTAATTTGCTCCTTGAAAAAAAAAAATACAATACCTTCAATGTGATTTTTCTTTGGTTTTTTTTTTCGGCATATGACTTGCAGTGCTACAGTAAATGGTAAAAGAAAAAGTGAGTACTGATAGTTTGAATAGACAATCAGCTAGAGGAAGCTAAGCTGTCAGTTGGTTAACATGAGGGAGAGGTGTTGCTAATTGACTACTAATTACTCAGTAAATTATCTAATTAAGCTGGAAGTTAATTAGGCTTCGTTTGCACCGGACACTTCAGGAAGTTATTTCATGTTTCAGGTTCAGAGGAAAGATGTTGGAATAGCAGTTGACAAGGAGGAAATGTAGGAGGGTAAAGTAGTGTAGGTTAGGTCTATATACAGTTCAGTTGTACATTTGTATGAGTAGCATTGCTGCCTGTGGTATTATGTTATATCACAAACCCAGGCAGTGCTGGTATAAGTGTCATTTGTGTGTGTATATGACTGACATAAATCAAAGACCTTGTTTATGCAAGACCGTGTATTTTTTTCTTTGTTACCTGAATATATCAGCATATAAGTACATAAGAAAACAACTAATGCAAATTAATTACAGCAAAAATAGTCATCATAAGATCTTTGTTTGTTTTGAGATCAGAACTATTATCAGTTAAATCAGTTATCAGTTAATTTAAAAGAGACAGGGGGTGTGTGACTGGCTGAAAGATGAGGGCTGTGACAATACCAGTGTCATGGAAAGTGAAAATATGAATGAAAATGAAATGAAATTGTAGTAAAAACAATTAGAAATAAAAATGAATTCCAACTAAACTCTGTTATTAAGAAAATACAAATTATGAAATAACCTAATGAAAGTTGAGTTCACAGTTTCTTAAAAGTGGTTATGTGTAAAATGTGTAACTGTCAAATTCATAATTGAAACAGATAATGACAGGAAAGTTGGTGTTTTGTCCCATATTGTAAGAAACAAGGAAATGCACTCTTTGGTCACTCCTTACCCTTCCCCTATCCCTGTGCCATAGTCGGACTGGCCATTGGGCATACTGGGAAAAATCCTGGTGGGGCAGTGGACCATAAAAAAGTCCATCAGGTTTTCAAGTAATTTGGGGTAGGCCTGAGAGTGTGCTACATGCATGATCAGGGACTGGGCTCACTGGCTACTCACAACAAAGTTTCAGCCCTCAGTCTCCTGTTGAACTAATGCTAGCCTGAATAAATCTTGATGTCTTGCCAAACCTGCTTGGATCGGGGAATAATGTTTTACACACCTGTTTACCTTGCAATCTGATTATTTAACTGGTAGGGTGTTTTCTTTGGTTATTGACTGGCAGCAACAATTTCACACAAAATCTGCCTAGTCAGAGAGACAAAAAAGATGTAGTGGTGGCAGGAGTAGAAGATGAGCCATGAGAGGTCGAGGAACAGGAGAAAGAGGGAGAGCAGCTAGAGCAACCGCATCAATAAATGAGCTTAAGGAAAGAGTGGAGGAAAGTTGCAGAGAGAGGATGGCTGCAACACAGATTTACAATGTTCTTGCTGTTACTACTTCTTCATCCTCAGCTTGACTGAGGGCCAACGCTACGCTAAAGTGACTCACTATTGCTAAGGTGACTCACTTTTGCCTCTTGAGGTACAAAGTGGTTTTATGAGATGAGACAGGCTGGAGCTAGCTCGTTACCAGGTACTACTGAGATACTAATCAGACTGTTAGTCTGTAAATAAAGGGAGTCAAAACTCAAGAATTGCATCTTAGGAATCAAAGGGCTAAAATATATTGGGCAAAAACATCATCTCTGATTTCTGCGATGCTGAAGAGTTCCTATTTTTTCACATATTAGGACTTAAAAAGTAAGCTATAATTTTAATGTGTTTGCACTACATTAACCCAATAAATGACATCCTATAATAATAATTCTCACTATAAAGATAGATCATTTTGACCAAAAAATTAATATGGTTGATAAAACACATATGACAAGCAGAGGCCTTTAATACTTGGGGCACACCCTAGACATCATTTGCAAAGGTATGAACATTTCCAAGGTTCTGGTGACTGATGTTGCTCTCTCTGATAATGTGTTTTCTTTGAGAGTGTTATCTGATGTACAGATGAATTTTCAAACAGAGGAAATCACAAAATGGTATATCACTGAAAATCCCAGTGAGATATTCATTGAGGTGTTCTCTCACATACCCACCCTCTCTTAGGCCTCCATCAATGAGCTTTTAGATAATTTTAGGTCTAAAACTACAACTGTCATTGATACCATTGCTTACATTAAGGTGGTCTCCAGTAAGAAAAGAGCTCCTTGGAGAAATCCCACAATGGTCAGAATAGAAAGAAGAGTGTCGAAAAGCTGAATGTAAGTGGCAAAAAACAAATCTCCAGGTTCATTATGACATTTACAAAGAGAGACTTCATATTTATAATTTAGAACTGAGAAATGTAAGGCAGTCCTTCTTCTGACATCATAACCAAAAGCAATAATAATACACGTGGCACTGAGACTGCTCTTGTTAAGGTCTTCAATAACGTATGCTTAAAAACTGACAGTGGCAGAATTTCAGTATTAGTATTATTGGATCTCAGTGCTGCATTTGATATGGTTGAACATATTACTAGACCGACTTGAAAACTGGGTGAGACTTTCTGGAAAACTTCTGAACTGGTTTGAATCCTCCTTTTTTCTAAAAGGTAATTACACATCTGAGCAGACAAAAATGATATGCAAAGTTCCCTAAGGCTCTATTCTGGGGCCTCTTCTGTTCAACATCTACATGCTCCAGCTCACTGGGATTATAGAAAACAACAAAATATCTTACGGGTCTAGTCTTAGGAGTGGCTATTGTTGCTACTTCTATCAGCGAGGAGTTCACTGTGTGTAGCAAAGGTCCAAGCCAGAAGTGTGAGTTTCAAGAGTTTCTGTGTTTATATAACTTTAGGTGATGTCACGGTTTGGGACTGACCGTGGCGGATTTCACCCAATGGGAGCCGTGGATTTTGGGGGAACCCCACTGATGGTCGGCTGATGCTTCATGTGTTGGGGGGTCGCTCATCTGGTCGGTTACTCAGCTGAGGCCGCGTGTTGGGGGGTTGCTCAGCTGAGTTCTTTGTCTTTCTCAGCTAGCAACATGTGGCCTTAGCTGAGTTTCAGGTTTGGGTGTGCCTGTAGGCCTTCTTTGTCTACAGTCTGTTGGTAAGGCACAACATTTGAAACATATAATTGTATTCAAATGTCTTTTTATTTGATTTTGTTTTTTTTTATTTTGCAAAGTCTTTTTATTCTGCAATGATTTGCTTTTATGTAATTTCCTGATGCATTTTAAGTTTTTATAACCTGTTGTTGAAATGTGCTATACAAATAAATTTACCTTGCCTTACCTAAAACCCTGCGCTTGCAGCCATTAGCAGTGAAATGAAGCCGGATTGTAAAAAGCTGTACAGCTGTACATCCAGCACTCATAGCTGTCATAATCCCTTTTTTGACCAAGAACAAGCTATTGTTTACCTCAATCCTTCATATACAGTCTCTCTCACTCTCTCAGACATGCACACACACATATACACATGCACTTTCATTGTATTGAGAGCCATCTGACTACCACTTGATTGAGAGATGTTACAGAAGTAGAGACAGAGAAGAAGCAATTTCTCATGCATGTCATATGTATGAATATACAGCTTTTGCATGGTTGAAATAAACTTTAAATAAAAGATCAATATTTCTGTCACTAAACCGCATGGATTTAAGATTGCAATTGTTTAGTGTATTTGTTATTGTGCAGTGCAGAATAAAGCCTGACTGATGGTCCACAGGTGTTATTTTAACTTATGTTTCAATATTGGGTCCTGAGACTGTGTGTGACTTGAAAGAAGACTGACCGCTTCAGGGCTGAAAGTAACTACCATTTCAAAAGTCAATGCTAAAGGACAAAGGGAGCTTTTACAATTTTAGTCAATAGCTTTCCCCTAATTTTTAGGTAAATCTCTATCTAAAACATTTTAATGTGGAACATTTTCTCCAGGTTTTAAAGAAAATCATACAATTCTATTTCAACCCTTTATATGTGCCGGGTCCAATGAAATTTCATATCCAGATCCGTAATGTTATATACTGTACATTACTGAAAGCATCAGATGCATTGACTAGGGCAGAGTTGCAAACTCATTTAAAATGACAGATGAATGGACAATGATTTGGTTTTAAGTATCACTTATATCACTGTAGTTTTACAAGGAACATTGATCATTTGCTGCTTGTGTTAGGGATACACATTTGAAGAAAACACAATCTAGAATTGTTGTCAAAAGAAATTTCTCAAAGAACTTTCTTGAAATGGATAATAAGGCACCTTTAAAAAAGCTCGGAATGAAAGGCAGGTCAAATCCTAGTTTTTTCCCTTAACATTCAACTCTGCTTAAAGTAAGAAACAAAGTATGGTATCTTGCTAGACACTGGGGGGACCCATCCCATTGGAATGCCTTTAGGCAACTGAGAAATAAATGCACAGCCACATCAAATTATTATTTAGAATTAATGAAATCACTAAGATCCTACACTGGCAAATCTCTGGAAGACAGTAAATTTTATGAAAAATAAAACCACCATTTCTTTACCTGCATGTGTCAAATGTAAGAAATCTATAATTTCTGTCCAGTAAGAGATTTGCCTAGCCTTTAATGGCATTTTTCTGTTGCTGTTCATTTAATTAACGATGTCTATAGAGTACCTACACCTATTAACTACTAAGTGCTTGGTCTATACCCTGTAAAACACACTTCTCAGGTCACATCACATCTTATTTCTCCTAGTGATGTGGCTAATGCATTACAAATCATTAATTCCAGCAAATCAACTGGAACTAACACAGTCCATTCTTTTTATAACTTTCCACTCAATTTATCACTGAGCAGCTCCCAAACATAATCAATCCTTTCATTTCAATTGGTATATTTTCCAGTATCTGGAAGTCTGCTAATGTTATCCCTTTTTTTCCTAACTGGGAAATAACCTGAAATCACAACTGAATGACCAACTGTTACGATCCTAGCTTAGGCAGCAACAAAAAAAAGAAAAAAAAGGGAGCCACATGATGATAAATAGTTAACAGAAGATATTTTGATGAAGTCAAATTAAGAAAACAAAATAAGTGTAATATAGAGGTGCGGACAGTAGTGTCATTAATACATGACTTTTCGTGAATATTAATTGATGGATGTATGAGAGTGTGTTTGTGTGTATTGGAAAGTGCATAAAAGCAACCAAAAACCAGGATGAGTACCTGTAAGGTGATGAAGAGAGTGTGAGTGACTGGAGATCTGCTTTCAACATCTGAGCACTGAGTGGTAATCAAGTGGGAGATACAGCTTAGACAGACCCATCCAGCAGATATATTCCTAGATGACAACAAAGGGGTCACCCCCCCCTTATTAAATTATTCAACAGTAACTCAATTATAATTAACAGGTGCTAGCTTCTAAAAAGGCACACACACACAAAACACACACATACACACACCACAATGAGGCTGTACCCCACTAGAGCGCAAGAAATGGCATCCACCACAACATTTCTCTTGCCCTTAATATGCCTAATGTCCAAATAATAGGACCGTAGCAAAAATGTCCACCTCATTAACCCCTGCTTTTGGACAACTTAGCAAGCATAGAAAACTGAGGGGGTTGTGGTCAGTGTAGACCACCAACGGGCTACCTCCAGGACCAACATACTCCTCAAAGTGTTGGAGTACCCAAGTCACGGTCTATTCTTCCTTCTCAGTTTTTGAGTAGTTGAGCTGGTAAGCATTGAACTTCTTTGGAATAGTAGCAGATTGGCCTTTCAACCCCATCCCATTACTATAGCAAAACTTCACCCGACCCAACATGACTTGAACGGCTTGTCTAGGAGCAGTAGCAGTGCCACAAGAACCAGTAAAGCACACAGCAGAGTTTTCACGTTTTCAAATGCCAGGTGACAGTGAGCAGAGCACACATACTTAGCATTACCCTTCAACAAATCCGTCAAGGGTGCGACCACAGTTGAGATGTTTTTACAGAAGACCTCATAGTAACCTACCAGACCTAGGAACTGCATAAGTTCCATTTCAGAAAAAGGCATGGGAAACTGCACGATGGCCTGGATGGACCTTCCTTGTCCAACCACCTGGCCGAGGTACATCATACTCACACTGGTGAACTCTCACTTAGCCAAGTTTACTGTCAGATGCGCCTCAGCCAAGTGACTGAAGAGAGCTGTAATACGCTTGTTGTGATCATCCCACATGTTGCAATAATCGAGCCTAGAAGTAACAAAAGCATGTACGAGTTTTTGTGCATTATTTTGAGAAAGGATGTTCCTGATTTTTGCGATATTACGAAGGTGAAAAAAGGCAGTCCTTGAAGTTTGTTTTATGCGGGAGTTAAAGGACATGTCCTGATCAAAGACAACTCCGAGATTCATTGTGGTGGTGCTAGAGGCCAGAGCAATGCCATCTATAGTAAGTATGTCATATGATAATGTGTTTATGAGGTGTTGCGGGCCAAGCAAAATAACTTCAGTTTTATCTGAGTTCAATAGTTGGAGGTTCCTGGTCATCCAGATCTTTATATCTCTAAGACATGCTTGAAGTTTAGCTAACTGATTGGTTTTGTCTGGCTACATTGATCAATACAGTTGGCTGTCATCTGCATTACAATGGAAGTTGAAAGTTTCCTGATAATATTGCCCAAGAGAAGCATATATATGGTGAATAGAACTGGTCCAAGCACCAAACCTTGTCGAACTCAGTGACTAACTTTTGAGTAGATGGAGGATTCATTGTTAATGTGCACGAATTGAAATTGAGGACTTAAACCAGCTAAGAGCAAGTCCTTTGATGCCAGTGAAATGCTACAGTCTGTGTAATAGGATTGGATGGTCTATAATGTCAAATGCCGCACTAGGATCTAACAGAACAATTCCAGAGACTTTATCCTTTATCCGACGCAGATGTGTTAACTGACAGACATTCCCCAAAAAACTTCCCCTTAATTGCTAAACTAAAATCTATCTGTACTCACCCCTAGTCTTCATGCGGATTGCGTCGGGTACTTATGCACTGAAACCCAGCAGACCTGTCAAGCTACCTCAAAAAGTCATGTGGCAGTGCTCTTGAGACAGCTGTCAAACAGCTGATGCCAAGCATATAACCACAACACTATAAACCAAAAAAAAAGAAATAGACACAACACAAAAGGGAGACACCACTAAACCTAGCGGGGAAGCTCCTGCACTGTGCATTAAGACAGCAACACTTACCTACTGAGCAGTAGATAACAATCTGACATTATGTCAGACACCAACATTTCCATATGATGTATCTCCCAAAACCAAGGCAAACTGAGGGGCCAGAACACCTCTGGAGACAGACCTGCAGCTCAAAGCCGTCACACAGCTGGACCGAATCGGCTAATTAGCTGTACTGACACACCATGTGCCCACACCTGCCTAAGCACAAATCAAACTCTCACTAAACTAACCCTGATGGAAGGTACCACATTTGCTACGACCTGGCTCAAGCAGCCATAACAAAAAAGGACACTCGCCATGATAAACAGTTACCAGAAGATATTTTTTTATGATTGTCAAATCATACCAATTTGGACCAAATTAACAGATAACAAAGTAATTGTAATATGAGATGTGGATGTCAGTAGTATCAGTAATATGTGTGAATATTAAATGATATTGATATAAACCACAGCAAAACAAACTAGGATGAGTGACTGTAAGGGGAGAGCAGAGAGAGTGAATGACTGGAGACCTACTTTTAACAACTGAGCACCGAGTGGTAATGAGGTCACTTGGGGATGCATTTTAGACAAACGCGTCCAGCAGATACACTCTTAGATGACAACACAGGGGTCAACAAACCAACTCAAAGTATTTCTCTCAAAATATTCTTTTTTGAGCCCTCAATAGTCTAGATTCAGTATTGTTTCTTGAAGAACAAAAGGAAGTACTGTCTTGCTGTTTTCATTGCCTTGTCAAAAGCTTTAATAACAGTTGATCATTTTCTACTTATTCAGAAACTATGTAATATCGGGTTTGATTCAGTGCTTGTAGATGGTTTTAGAATTACCTTTCTTAAAGATTTCAAGGTGTCAAAGTCTGAAATATCTGGAGTTTTTACCAGTAACCAAAGGTCTCTCACCTCACGCATCAGTTCTGGGTCCTGTCTTCTTTACAATTTATATATTTTATAAAATGTTGGAAAAAAATTTTTGGAGTACAGAAACAGATCCAGCTTCCCTTTTGAATTGTAGGAAAATTATAGTGGAGGCAGCCTTTCTATTACTCTTCTCAAACCCCTAGACTTTTATTATTCTGCACTTATTATCATATATCATACTATTTATCATTCATTACTGGAGATCTCTATGATATTCATCACTGCTTTCTATATAACAAAGTTGGTTGGTCGTCTTTGGCACAGAGGCATGATAAACACTATCTCTTCATCCATAAATCCCTTATTGGATATTCAGCACCCTTTTAACATCTATGCTGGACTTAACCAAAGGACCCAACGAACTCACTCTATTAACTGACTTATGCTGCAGGTCCAGTGGGTTTTTTGCGAACTTGGGTAATTTTCCTTTACTTTTTGTACACCAAACATATGGAATTATCTTACAACACATTCACGAGATCGACACTCACTGCCCAACATAATCCGAGACACCAACCTCAAACCCATTCACCTCAGTGTGCAATCGTTTTCACTGAGTATTCTATTGAATTTTTTATTGAAACATTTCTCTATATCTTGACACCATTACAAAGTATCGAAACCTCAATGACCTCTGAGGCCTAAATAAAGGTTTGTATGTATTGGTTTATTTTTCAGTTTTTGAGGCTTCTGGCAGAACTCAGGTCTGTTCTGGGGGAGGCCTTCCTGATACGTCCTGGTTCAGATCAATTGTGGATCACAACTACAAATGATCTGAGTCTGTTTCAGTGAAATCACACATTAGTAGAGAACGTGTTAGGTTATCATGAGCTAATGTAAGATATGGCATTTCACATTTTACTGTGGTTCTGCTTTCTATTAAGATGGAAAAGATGGGGGCTACTGCAGGCAGGTAAAAATTAAATGCTCTGTGGAGAGATAATGTATCACACCTTTCTGAGATGCACACAGAATAAATCTTTTTAATTAAGTTTGTTTTGTTTAGTTTTTTCCACATTAAACTTTAGGTGAAAGCTGATATAAAATATAATTATATGATAAAAAAAAAAAAAAAGACTCCCTGGCTTTTGTCCCAAAAAAGGGGAAGGCTACAGAGACAGCCCGGGACACTAATAAACATCTGCCTGTTAACATCTGATCATTCTCTCTTTCTCCTGCCCTCTTTGGCCATATGTACTATATTTTAAAATAGCCAAATTCATGATATATCTTTTTTTTTTTGTTTTAAGATTACAGAGTTAGGAAGACCGAAGCTTAAATCAATTAACTTTTGAATCCCGTGTTAATGTTGATGAATACAGCAACTATTGTTCTTTATCTCTGTATGGTCTCTTCTCCATGGCACCAAAAACTGAGGGACATTGTTTTATTTAAATGTGTCTGCCATGCTAGAATTATGGAAAAGTGAAGATTTCTCAAAAACATAGCTTAAAAAAATAGAACTGGACGACATAGCATGAACACACAGGATTGTTACATTATCCAAGTCCTTTGTTTATATGTTCAATAATATTGAGAAAATCATTTATACGAGGGCATGTTGTGCAATTTTCAACCAGTGAAATGATGATTTCATTTCATTTAAATCTTTGAAGAGAAATGTCAATATCAACAGCAGCACTTATGTGCCCCATCACAGTACAGTTATATTATTAGTTTACATCTCAAAAAGCATTTATAAGTGTGTAGTACCTCTATAAAGGATTTTCTCGATAGGTGTGATACATTATCTCTCCACAGGGAATTTAATTTTTTACCCGCCTGCAGTAGCCCCATCAAAAGAAACCCAAGCACTTCTCAAAGCAAAGAAATTGAATATTCTTCAATGGCCCAGCCAGTCACTTGACTTCAACCCATTTGAGCATGCTTTTCACTTACTGAAGACAAGACTGTTGGCATAAAGACCCACAAATAAGCAGAAACTGAGGGCAGCTGCTGTAAAGGCAGAAAATCAGCATCTGTTGATGTCAATGGATTCAAGACTCCACACAATCATTGACTGCAAAGGATTTTCAGAGTATTAAAAATAATATAGATATCTATAATTATGGTGGTCCAATTACTTCTTAGCCCCTAAAAATGAGGGACCATGTATATAATTACTCTAATTTCTAAATATTTAATTCAATTTTTTTTTTTGAAACCCCTTGAAATAAAGCTGAAGGTCTACATTTCAATCACATCTTGATTAGTTAATTTCAAATGCATTGTGGTTGTGTACAAAAGTTGTGTCATTGTCAAAATAGTTATGAGCCTAACTGTATGTACATTTGGGAACTGCCTCTTTTTGCCAGAGTGCTATTCAAGCTTAAGTCTGAGCTCTCGAAGCTGAGCATGTAGAGCAAGGTCCTCAGACATTACTGGGCCTGGAGCCAACAGCTCAAATTGATACTACTCGGGACGAACATGGTCCTTCCACACTAATGTGCTCTTCTGGGGATTCTGGATGGGAAAAGACCTACACCTCAAAAGAGCTCTCTTACCTAGGTGCCTGGCAATTTTATGTCACTGTTGATTTTTTTTAGGCCTTTGGGTGTTACTGAACAACTCCCACCCTTGTCCATTTTTTTTTTTTGCAGTTCTGGAGTGGTCAAAATTAAGCTCAAACCTGTAGTTGAAGTCCCACCTAAGAGGATAAAAAAATGAAATTACATTTGCTTTTATGATAAAGCCACTGAAATATTAATCAGAAACATGTTAAAACATAGTCTTGCTTTTTGTCAAGAGTTCTGCACAACAGAGCATAATCACTCCCTGAACCAATGGCTGACTGATGTAGCAGTGCTTGAACACACAGTTCAAATTGTGGCATTCATGTGTGAAAAAGTTGATCAGAACAACCGAATCTTTAAAAAAAACAAAAAACATTCAGGCTAAGTGTGTTTGTGGATTGAAATTAAACTCTTCTTAGTCATTTGCTTTCACTTGCAAATTGTTCTGACAGTTATTTGAATGCAAGATTAGGTAGACAAAGAAGGAATGAGATTGTCCAAACAATAACAACAAAAACAAGAGGATGGCCTGTTCACACTTACTGTGCTGTCACATTTCAATAATTCATACCTATTTAACTGCCAGATCGGAGTCTGTACATCATCCTGCCTGTGGACAAAGAGAAGAGACCAGAAAGGCTAAACACTAAAGGCTCGTTATCTCTCTAGTTACATGTTTACTGTTTCTAAATACACCTAATTGGGAGATGAAAGCACGGATGACTACTTCTTCCCACGGCTGAGAGGGCAGCCATCCACAGATCTACTCACTAGCTCACTAATTTGATCAAATGTACCCTTGTCTCATTGCATCAGAGCATCATGGTGAGTTCACTCGGGTGTGACTTGGAAACGGGGAGACACTTTATTACATTTAGGATTTGTTGCTTTTGTTGTTGTTGTTGTTGTAGAAGTAAAAAAGACAGCATGAAAGAAAAACTTCGATTTCATTGTGGGCCTTGTTTGGCAGAGTAGCTTTTAACTTTTCTCAGTTGTATGAAAAGGGACTGATCTTCAGAGTCTGTAATATTTTGCTAATGCATTTCAGAGAGCAATTTCTTTTCTAAAGAGTGAAGATACCCTGAAATGGTGGTGAAGGGGGAAAAATTCCTTTATATTTAGATTAAAGTAGTAGTTCCTGAAAGTAGGCTCCAAAAGCCGTTCAAGTTATCCAATAAATGCAGAATAATGCAATTCCAATGGGTACAAGGTGACATTCCAATGAATTTAAATTTTGAGAATAACCATCCTAAACCGGACAGATATTTGTGCTGCAATAAACTGTTGTTTACATTATCTTTTTAATCTATAGATTTCCCCCCTTAATTAATGTATCCAATACCAGGCCAGATATTGTGTTTGTGTACTACTTCTGACTCTCAAGGTTTCTTATTAACCTCGAATATAAATAGATGTATTGCACAGGACTTTTTTTCATATAAACCAGAGCTATTGATAAATACTTAACCATTTGTTGAGAAAAAAGTAATAATTACAAATCAATTTATAAATATGACATCTCATTAGAGAACATCAATCCACATAATCAATGAAACCTGGGAGCATGTTAGTGTAACTCACAACGAGTTCAACAAAAATTATTTGCTCAAAGTAAGATTTAATCAGCTTTTACTACATTCAAACCATGTAACTAACCTTTCTGACTTCATAGGGTTCAAAGGTCAATGCCTATATTGTACATTTTTTAAAAAAATCATCGACTTAAACATCCTACATAATAATTCTAGTAAGTCTAACCACAAGTGTCTTATTTTTTAGGGCATGCCGTATTCACTTATTCACACACACGTTCATACAGTGCTTTTCTTTTCATACACACTCGCTCACACACAAATGATATGTCAGGGGCTATTCGGGGTTCAGTATTTTGCCTAAGGACACTTCAACATGCAGACTAGAGAAGACAGGGATTGACCTGCACTTCCTCCCGAGCCAAAGTATCCCCAGCTGCCATCCCTATCCTGTAACCCAGGACTCATAATTGAATACAGATCCTCCGTCGTAACTACAAGTGCTTTTTTGAATAATTTCAATAGTGATAAAACAGTACTTTTTATACTTTGCCCCCGGTTCAACCACTTTTAAATTGATGCCTTTGACTTGATATAAGGGAAAATGTTAGCACAAAATACTGCATATGCTTCTTAAGGTCATGAATGACATTTTGCTATCAGGTGATGATGCATTGTTCTCCTAGACTCAAGTGTAGCCTTTGATACCGCTGATCATGATACCCCTTTGGATAGTCTTGAAACCTAGGTGGGTATCATTGGCAATATTCTATAATGTTTCACAGCCTACTTAAGTGTTGCCCACTCCAGGTCACCTAAAACAGGCATACACTGTGAGGTTCTGCAAATCTTGAGACTTGTTTCAGTTTTTTTTTTTCATCCACATGCTTCCCTAAAGCTTTCTCATTTTAATTTTTACACAAACAATTCTCAGATCTATATAAGTTATGACCCTACAAAAAACTAGCAAAATATTTCTTAATTTTCATAACTACCTTCGATAAGTGAACTTCACAAAATTTCCAAAATACTGCAACTGCCAAGAACCATCTTTGGTTCATTGTCCCCCTCTGTAACTCAGCACTGCAGGAATTGTGGCACCACATCATACTGACTGCAAGCTTATCCTGGATGAAGATTTAGAATCAGTGGTTCAGTCCTGTCTTTTACATCTCACAAAAATTTTCCAAGAAGTCCCCTCCTGTTATGTAAGATTCCCAGATGCCTCTCTTCTCAGTGTTCAAAGGTTTAGACATACACATAAAGGAGATAGAGCTTTTGCCATTAGACCTCTGTTGCATCTTTTAAATGTTCTTTAGAAACCAATTTTTAAACAGTTGTTTTCTGTGAATTACTTATTACTGTGTTTGTGCTTTATTACTGTGTGGGTTTTTTATTCAGATGCTATTTTATTCCCTTTAAATTTCCTGTGTTCTTATTTGTACCCTGTTTTTATCATGTTCCTATTTTTGTTCTGTTATTATTTTAGAGTACTTTGTAATGATGTTTGAACAGTGTCATATAAATAACATTTATTGGTATCATTAATATAATATAGGTTACTATTTACAATAGCAACCTTGAGGTGAGAACTTAAGGCAGGGTGTGGAACGATGACGGGGAAGGGAAAGGGGCTGGTACTCTAGAAATAGAAGGTTAGTCATTGTAGTAGCAGTAAGCAGTTAGAGCAGCTGCAGAAGTGAATGTGTCACATAGCTCATGGAGGGGTCTAAGTTGAACTAAAATCCTTAGCTCTTGATCGATTAAACTGTTGTCACAATTGTACTTCTTCTCAGAGTCTTAGTCAAATCTGAACACACAATCATGATGCATACAATATCTTACAATCCAGTGTTACATGCATTGCCTAATGGTACCATACTGCTGATGTCCATCATGAAGAAACTCTGAAAAAGCCACAGCAAACCTGC
This sequence comes from Istiophorus platypterus, assembly GCA_016859345.1. Lineage (NCBI taxonomy): Eukaryota > Metazoa > Chordata > Actinopteri > Istiophoriformes > Istiophoridae > Istiophorus > Istiophorus platypterus. The sequence goes on from CM029125.1 coordinate 11,367,912, forward strand.
AGAAAAAGAGACACTACCTATGACTCCAGAACCCTCTTGAAAATCATCAGATTTTAAAAATGTTTTCAGTATAAAATTAATCCAGTATTAGTTGAATTTACATCAATGGTTGCAATTAGGTGCCAATTTGTCAAAATGAAGCAAGTATAGGCTAAGAAAACTGAGCTCAAGTCATAAGATAGTGCAACTCACCGAATCCATGGCAACATTACAGTTTATATCTCCTAAAGTGTTATAGGAACTTCAGTTCCAAAAGGTTAAAAAGACAGAAAAAAAATATTTAAATATTATAAAATAGTTTAAAATCCCATCATATTTTCTCAGGGTACAAGGTGACATCTTTAGATTCCTTAGTTTGTCTAAATAAGTAAAGATATAATATACATTTGGTGTAGGAAAGAACATCCAATGAACCCTGTGACCCCTGCTTTTACAGTATTTTACAGCCATCCAGCTGTTCCCAAATCCACACATCACATTAATTCTTAAACTGCTTTTGAGATAGTAGTGCACTGTCCAAGCCGAGGTAACAAAATTAAATATACTTAAAAATGTCAATATGCATACTAAATGATGTTGATTTTTTATTTTGCTGTCGATGGGATTATTGCCCCACAGTGTCAGGCAATAATATATTAGCAATGCATTAGAGTAATGTAATTGCTTTTTTCAGAAACAGTTAGTATAGGAATAAGGGATTACAATTTAAAATTGAGTAATTACATTACAGTTACTCATTCCCATGAAACTCTATTACTTTGACTGTTGGGATGTCCGATGTCTTACTGGAAGGGGGGACATAAATTTGGTCTCTTTGGATATGGCCCATGAGTGCAGCCGGTTGTAGCCTCTACCAAAAGAGTGACTCCAGTTATATCTGTAAAAAAAAACAACCAAGATCAGTGTCTTTTGTCTAGGCCCTCTCTCTTCCCTCATCTCTTTGTTCCACCTCTGCATCTTCTTTGTGTTCGCCTGTTTTCTGCGTGGATGTCTATTGTTCTGGTCACCATGCCGGCCAGCTTCAGCTAGTCCCTGGAGTAAACAATGCAACCTTGGAGTTTTTGTGCAATGGTAGCATAGCTGAATGATAGCAAAGAGGTAGTTGAATGAAAAATTTCATTTCACGGTGAAATTAATCACACCAGAACTTTCTCTACTAGCATGTTTAGATAGGGCAAAGATAAAACAAGTTCCTAGTAAAATTTTTGACAAGTATGTAAAAAGAAGAAAGCTAAATTGTTGGAAAAAAAATTAAGAGCAAACACAAGTTGCAGTTTCAATATTGATGGGGTATTCATTGTAATATTTCCCAATAGACTAAATTATGTTGAATTCTTGTTCAGTATATTACTATTTATACCGCTACCAACAGTGTACTATAAAGATAAATATATAGTCGAGACTGAAGTTAAAATGCAATGTGGAATTCGGACTAAACTTTTGAGAAGTAGGGTTTTTTTGGGGATCTAGTCAGCCAGAGGGGAATATGTGCTGACATTCCTCAGGGCTGAAAAAACTTCACATTTTTTGTGGGGAAAAACATTACAATAATTTTATAATTTCAATAAAATCACACTGCAACTCAGTATCAATTAAGCACTAAAGCACAGTGTGCTCCTCAAACAAGAATATATCTTTAGTGAAAAAAAGCCAGTCTTCTTGTTCTCTGTTTATTTTTATTTTATTATTGAAACACAAAGATGTTCAAGATACAACGATGCAATAAAGAGAAAATTTGCAAATTGTCACGTTTGAAAAGCTGAAATCACAAACAATTTTTCACTTTTGCTTGATAAATGCCTTAAACAAGTAATCAGTAATGAAATCAGTTTATTGCTTTATTTTCCGTAGACAGAATAATTGTTCCAGTTTTGTAAACTGCAAATCTCCTTTTAATAGATCGCTTGAATGAAACATAGTCATTTTTGGGTTTGTGGTGCTTATGGGATTTCTGAAATGATAAGATTCGACAAAGTCTGTGTAAAACATTAACTATTTGAGCACGCTGTTCAATCACAAATGTCCATGGGCAGGAATTCATTGGTCCAGTGGCAGCATTCTTAGTTGTCAATCCACTGTGACATTCTTCATCTGAGGGAATTAATTAAAAAAAAATAAAAAAAAATCAATGAACACTTCTTAATCATCATATTTGAGACATAACAAGGTTCTGATTTTTAGGCTACTGGACAGATAAACAGACATATTATATTGATTTTTCCCCTGTGCCATTAATATATTGAGATAAAAAAAGAAGTTAAATCAATTATGAGAAGAGAATATCACTACAGAGAGAAGAAAACAGAAGGAAAGGATAAAAACAATTCAATGATTGATTTAATAAGACCAGTTTTAACTGAGTAGTTTTGTTGAGTAAAGCTGATGAGTTAAAAAAAATGGTTTCTAGGGTAGATTTAACAATGTCCACTAATCAAAATATTAAAAAGAAAACTGAGCTGAGGCATTAAGCTCCATCATCTAGAAAGGTTTTGGAAATCCAGTAGGAGCTGAACTTGTTGCATTGTGAGGCCTCTGAGAGTCAGCAGGAAGCAGCATATTCATACAGATTGCATTTTTTCCTTACTAAGCCACCCATCCCAGATGGGTGATGGAAACCTTAACATTCCACCATCTGTGATAGTTGAATACATTATTACGAAAACCATGAGCACTGATGTTCTACTTTGAAAGTCTTAACTTTTCTGGTTTCAGACTTTCCACCAGATGTTAATACTGGCTGCAGGCATTTGCTCTCATTCAGCCAGAAGAGTATTTGTGAGGTCTAATACTAATGTTGTGTGATAAGGCCTGGCTCAGTCACACTTTATTTCATGCCAAATTTATTTTGTGTCACATTTCATTATGACACATTATATACTATAATACCAATTTTATATGACATTTCAGCCTCTCGCAAGCCCCTCCCTCTTAAGATAGCTTAGTTAACTAGTTTAGTTAACTCCTCTAATTTAAAGAGTTCGGTACAACAATAATTCCCATGTCTCTAGTCAAACTATGGACACTGTAGTTATGTGGCATACACATCCTATGTCAAAATAACGCTAAAACAACTATCTAGTAGCAAATAAACAAAGAACCCAAACAGAGAAAAAAATTATTTTATTTATTAAGCTCATCAAAGCTCCTGTTATTTAAAGAATTTGGTATTTTTGCCTCGGGTTGATCAAAGTGGGAAAGATGGAGATAGGAAATGTGTGTTGAGAAAGGGGTATGACACAAGGCACAATGCAACGATAGTTCCCCAGCCACTAATTAAACTAGGGACACTGTAGTTATGTGGCATACGTATGCTATGTCAAAAATAATGCTGAAACAACTATCTAGCAGCAAATGAACAAAGTACCAAAACAGAGAAAAATCTACTCATTTATTTATTTCATCTATTTAGCTTATCAAAGCTGAACATGCTATCCACCCAGCTAACTTATTAGCTAGACAGGGTCGTGAGTTTGGTTTATCACTCAGTATTAAAGGCAAAAGACAACTTTAAGGGCAACAGCTAATATAAACTAGTTAAGTCAGAGTTAGTCCACTTCTGGCCCATTTTGAGAAGGATACACAATTCTGAAAAGCAATAATACAATACTGTAATAATAATAATAATAATACTGGAACCAACAGGGGGTAGCTAAGACAGACTCTCCACTTTGATGCTGACTAAATCCAAAGGTTAATAAAGGTTAGGTTACTAAAATATCTCACATGATTTCATCAGATTAATATTCTGTTTTCAACAAGTATTGCTGCAAAATTGTATTGAACTCACTGCTTAATTTAAAAGACATGTTATGATATTATATATATTTTTTAAATTCTTCTACCTGACAATAATGTGCTGATTCAATCATATTTTGCAGTGCAAAAACATTAACAGTGTCCATAAACCAGATGAACCGGGTTGCTGGAGCTAACTGCTAATTCCACACTCTGAGCTGACAGGGAGGTATCCCTCTTGAGATAATGAATATTTTCCAGTCATTACATTTGCCTGCACTTTTAGGCAAAAAGGCAACTTTTCATGTTGATGAGCTCTAGTTGATTTTCAGTCATTTTCTGCCCCCTGCCAGCATACACATCAAACTGATGATATTGATTGGAAACACATCTATAATCTAAGCTCAGAGGCCTTCCTGGTTAGTAAGTTAGCTGGATAGGCAGCATGCACAATGTTGTTAAGCTAAAGCTTAAATGATAAAGGGATTTAGTTATAAGCACTGTGTTAATTTACAGCATCAGCCTCTAGGTGCTTCAGGTAGAATTACTCTGGCATTGTTACTCTCACTATAAGGTGCTTAGTGGCTAAAGCTGCTAACAGTTCTTGACCTTGCATGTCATTGGCAAAAATATTAATATGAACTAAAAGCTGACTTTTGAAAAAATGTATAGAAATAGAAATGTCTGTAATTAAATAATGATGTTTATATATTACAATTAAGTTACTATGAAAAAAAAAAATATATATATATATACATAGGTATATTATTTGATAATTACGTATTTATTTAATAATCAATCAATTATTTTACTAATTGTTGGTTTATGTATATATTTTTCACAATTTATTCATGTGAATTTAAAGATTTTAATCTTTGTTTTTTACCTTGTTTTTTTGTTTTTTTGCTTTTTAATGTCTTTAATATGGAACATTATGGTTTCATACAGACCAGGGAAGATATGCCCAGACTAAATCCATGCTTAAATATTTGGGCAGAACCGTCCAAATACTTTTTGGCCATATAGTGTAAATTTGTGAAAAGAAGATGGCGCTTTTCTCTTTTTCTCAGAGCTAAATTCAGCACTCAGAATTAAAAATATTATAAAAAAAATTTTTGCATTTAGTAACAGAAAATATCCATGTCATTTTTTACAAAACAGTGTATGCGTAATTTAATATTTTCCATTCCTATGATCTGTTTGGATATATTGTGTTAATGTTTTTCCCTGAGCATTTTTTTCTGAAAAGGTCCCATTCATAACTATTCTCCTTGCAGGCTTGGTGACACCAGGTGGTAATGGTCCTCCAGCCTGAATGACCACCATGTCATTCCTCACCTTCTGATCTAGTTACAAAAACAAACAGATGGAGTACCATCTGTGGTAAATTGGTTATATATCGGGAACGATCAAGGTGTGAGTTAAAATAAGTACTTTGTCAAGGTCGGCGGACCTTCGCCGTCATGTTTAGAATAGTAAACCATGCTTGAGATTAGCAATATTAAAAAAAAACAAAATGTAAATGTGGGTTGTAATAAGGACCACATAGGTGGTAGGAGGTGTGAACAGTGGGTGTGTGTTTTCATGGTCCTAATATGAGACCATGCACACATACACAGACACAGACATACCAAACAATATTGCTTGTGCTCTGTTGCTCATTTATTTAGTCTCCAGCAGAGACATTTGGTCAGATATTCTGTCATTAGTCTTATCAATGCTGTATTCTTAATCCATAAAGTAAAAATAAGGACCGTTAAATTATTCAGTTCTGTCTACTTGAATTGGAGAACTAGAAGAGGAAGCAGTCTTATAATGCAATAGTTTGACAGTTTTCTTTCTAAATAGAATAAATAGAAATACTGCAAATGTAGGGAGGGCATATTAACTAAACTTAAAATTACACATTATGGTCAGATATCACATAAATAACACATTTATAGCTATACCTGTAAGATCAAATGCAATCCAATACAGCTCAGCCATATATTCTGCCAGCACAAAGCTGACTAGACTGGTTTTAAGTAGAGTGCTTACTTCCTCCCAGGAGAAAAATGCCTTCTAGCAATGTTTAAGGAAAGTGATAAAAAAAATTCCAGGAATTGCCCCTTTGACTGGATCAGAACCAAAATTAAATTGGTTCTTTCTTTGCCCCCGCCCATCCCTCAAACACATACCTAAGTTTTTGTACTTTTGCAACAAACAAACATAAACAATTGAAAACATAACCCTACTGGTGGAGGTTATAATGTACAGTTTTGAATGACATTGTCAGAGATGTAGTAGGTTTACTATAGTCACTCTAGTGTGCAGTGGTGTTTAACTGACATAATTTATACTTAGAAGTGTTAATATTTTGCCCACTCCATTTATATACAGGAGGAGGATGAAATTTGAGAAAAACTTTCAATATAATGTCATACTGTCATAATATCATATTATTAATATCATATTATTTTTTTCTTATATCACTATATATGACAATAAGAAAAACAGGTATCATCACTTTCAAGTAGTATCGCTCTCTGACAGTGTCACCAAAACCAGAAAATTTAGGATTACTGGTGATTTGAGGCTTATTGTATTAATTGTCACAATAAGCACTAAGCTTCCAACTGGAATGGAGAGAGACACTAAACCCTGATGACTCCATGACTCAGATGGAGTCAGGGAGTAATACTACTACTACTACTACTACTACTACTAATACTACTACTAATACTACTACTACTACTACTACTAATAATAATAATAATAATAATAACAGTTATTGTTGTTGTTATTGTGAACATTTTTTCCCCCTGAAACACATCCTGAAGAGTTTACAGTAGTATATGTTCAATGTAGCCTAAGAGCTGAAACCCAAGGCAAAAGAAGTCCAGAAACTACTTTAGAAGGATTAGACTTTTTCTCATTGTGATATCACACCAGGGGGTTTCTTTGAGCACTTGAATAACAACAAAAGAAGCAAAACATCCCCCCTTAGAAAATAAATATTAATCTTAGGAGAGATAGAGAGTTACCTGACATAAACAGTGAAAAATAACAAGTGATGCAAATAAAGCTTTATAAGTAGTGAGAAAGACCATGGAGAGATGTTAATATCAAGATTTGGCAGGTAAGTACTACTTGTCAAAAACATTTTAGCCAGATGGTTGATGATTGTAGGTCAGATGGAATGGACTGGAGGTGCATTAACTTTGTATCGCACACTGCCCAGTGCATAGAGAGAGAGTTAGCACCAGATTTCACTGTAACTGCTGCAATTTTCACTATCTGCAAGGATCAGCAACACACACTTACATTCCTTTCCATTTTTTTGCACAAACAATACAATGTAAACTCCACTGTAAAATAGTCGTCTTAAGAGACAAAAATATACATGTTCAAGAGCAGACACAACCCGCTAATGACTAGTTTTCCACTTGAAATTTTAAATCTTTTGACCTTGCAGTTACAAAATCATTCACTGACCAAAAAAACAAACAAACAAAAAAAACAAACAACAAAAACATAAAGACACTCATACATGAGTTTGAGCAGCTGTCCTTCTAAGGACATTCTTTTGACTTCCATTCATTTTCGACAGCCTAACCCAAATCCTTACACTAACCGTAACCATAAAAAATTCAGGTCTAATCTTAAACTTAACCTAACCTTAACCAGGACCTCAGAAATGATGTTTTGCCTAATTAGGACCAGGCTTTAGTCCCCATAAGGTTTAGTGGTCCAGACAAGGTCAATTTTTATTCCAGAAAAGGTCCCAAAGAGGTAACACAAATGTACACATACACAGACATATACAAACACACGTGGGAATTGAGATTAAATCTTCTACAGCTTGAACTCAAGCATAATTAAATTTTCTTGTGCATGTACAGCATCTCCCCTCGACAACCCAACACACAACTCAAGTTTTCAGACAAAAATTATTTTGAATTAATTTAACTATTTTAGACAAAAGATAAAATTTCAGACAAAGAACATCTTGAAATTCTTGAAAGCATTGTTTACTAATGGGGAATTCAGTTAGAGGCTATAAAGGAGCTGAAGATGACAGTGCCCCAGGTTCTTTCTTAACAGGTCATAGATCTGATTTTTTTTTTTTTTTATTTGATCTGCAAGATGTTTGAGAGTCAAACTCGTGGCCACAAGTGAGGTATGGTGACGCACCTGCCATAACTCTAAAACCACATTTCTAAAGTAATGTGAGTAATATTCACTGTTAAATGTATCATGTATTGCTGTAATATTATTGATGTTTGTGATTGCTTTTTGTGACTCGGGTAATTACTGATGGAAAAAAGCTTTTGTTAAAAGCTGGCTTTCCTTTCTGGGCAATAGATGTCCAGCAAACCAGCCAAGTATGGCATAAAGATATGGGTGGCCTGATGTGAAATCCAGCTATACTTGAAAGATACAAGTGTACACCGGGATAACAACTGAAGAGCCCTAGAGAAGAACCAGGGAAAGCATGGTGTGCTTGATGTGACAGATTGACTGAGAGTGCACAATGTCAATGTGACTGTTTCTTCACCCCTGATGAACTCAGCCGGTAGCTGCTGAGGTGTAAGATCTCCATGGTTGTCAGAGATAGAAAAAACAAGCCCCCCGCACTCCTTGCAACAAGGGAGATTGGCTTTCTCATCAAAGTTTGCCTTCATCCCCACCCCCACTCTACTGTCTTATCTCCCAAAGAGGAACAAGACTGAATGGCTGAAATCAATGATTTTAAGGACAGGAAGCCAGCCATCATCCTGAACTACAACCACAACAAAAGAAGCATGGACTACCTCAGCAAGGTGAAAGGAACTTACAGCTGCATGACTGCACACCAACTCCTGGTCATCTTCCATGATATCATTGATGTGTCCACATACAATGCCTTAGTGATATGGTACCAGATCAACCCTACCTGGATGAAGTGTAACAATGGAAGGGTGTTCCTGGAGCAGCTGGGAAAGTCAATTTTCACCCCTACATTCAAAGAAGGGAGTGCCTCCTCCACACAGCAGCCTCTGTACTGCTTTTGAAAGCTGTTCAGGGGGTTGAATCTTGTGTTGTTCCACCTCAAGTTTAGGCAGAGAAGTCGAGGAAATACCAATCCTACCCCCAAAAGAAGGGCTGTAAATCAATCACTATGTGCTGAGAGTCATTCGCGGTACCACTGAAGTGGCAGAGAGGGCTTTAAGATGGGTGAGGCTCAAAAGAGGAAAGGCATTGAGTCACAGTGGCTAGGTTTAGGTTAGGATTAGCCTTTGGCATTTAGTTTTGATTGCAATGTTAAGGGAAGGGGCTAGGTAATTCATAATGGCAATGATGAGTCTCCATGAATTTAGTAAAATAACGATATGTGTGTTTATGTGTGTGTATGTGTGTGTGTGTGTATGTGGGTTGTGTGTGTATATGTGTGGTCAGGCTGAGCAGCACACATTTTCATATACCGTTTAGCAAACGGTATATGTACACTCAACAAAGATGAATGATACACCCGGCTCGTAAAAACTACAGCATGATGACGCTGTCTCTCTCTCTCTCTCTCTGCCTCTGCGTTTCTGAAGTCTACAGTTAGTAAGCTGAGGCATCTTGGTCTGTAGGGGCGAGCGAGGCAGAGAGCAGAGCTATAGGGGCCAAGTCTTTGATTTTCCTGTCATGGCTGCTTATAATGATTAATACCTGGACTTTGGGGCCCCTCTGTGTGATTATGGGGCCCACAAGCTCCTGTTCCTCTTGTAATGCTACAAATACACATGTATGCACAGACACACTATTACTGTGAGAAAAAAAGCACTGATGGTGTCCTCTTTATAAGCTCAAAATGTTTTGTATATTTCCAGGACCTGCCGATGCTTGGTACTCCAAAGAAAAGAAAAAAAAAAAAAACGTTTTATAGCCTACAAAATGCCATTTTTCTGGGTGCAGGTTTGTAAGTTAATTTAGAGGACGTGTTGAAAAAAAGTGCCGACTGATCTGATAACACTATCAGAAGTATGACACATCATTTGTCTGTGCCTTACAAAAGTACTACAAGTTACTGTGGAAAAATGTATAAAATTAATCTCTTTTGGGATGTGAAAATGTTTTGGTTAAGTTATGAGTAAGTTTAGGGAAACATTGTCATGGTTAGTGTACCTGATTTATCATAGTTAAGATAATAACCCATTGGTTAAGGTTAAGAAATGATCGTGGTCATGGATAGAAAAAAAAACGAACACTTCTTTTGGTTTGAAATGGAAAACAAACAGTACACTCCTGTGTTAAACTAAAGATTTGCTTCTTTACCCAATCTGAATTCAAATAGGCAGGTCTGGCTGCAGTCAAATACTTTGTGCCATGGTAAACAAAAGGCCATAGAAGTTAATGAAAATTCAATTTCAATTCAACTTTATTTATATAGAGCTATATCATAGCAGACATTATATCAGGGCACTTTTCATATAGAGCAGGTCTAGACCAGACTCTTTATAGTTATTATTTACAGAGACCCAACATTTCCCCCATGAGCAAGCACTTGGCGACAGCAGTGACAAAAATCTCCCTTTTAACATAAGAAACATTGAACAGATCCCGGCTCATGGCGGGGGCTGTCTGCCTCAACTGGCTAAGTTGAGAGTGAGAAAGAGAGAGAGAGTGAGAGACGGGGGGGCAGGAGGGAGGAGAGAGCATAGCATAATAATGGGATTAATAGCTATATATATATATATATATATATACACTATAGTAATGATAACAGGGCTAATGAAAATACTAATAGGACTAAATGAAATGGTAACAGTAGCAGTCATAATAATTAAATCAGTGGGTGTTGATCAGGCTCCTGGGCAGTAGGTGGTCTGCAACCATGGATCCAGACTCAGGCCTATCTTATATGTTTTGGTACAAAAGTGTGTGATAATGTGCCTGTGCCTGAACTGATTTAAGCTGCAGATTGTGTTATCAGTTCATCTAACCACACAGTGTCTACAGCCCTGCAAGTGGCTCTGTGAGGCTGTACTTTGAGCGATACTTTGAGCTAAATGTTAAATTCAGAATACTAACATGCTTATAGGGCAATGCTAATACCATGGTCACTCTTTTAGTTTAGCCTTTAGGCATGCTAATATTTAGTAATTAGCACTAAACACTAAATAAAGTCTTATATGAATGTTACTAGTGTTGAAGGTTTTTTTTTCATAAACCAGTGTACTAGAAAAAAAAAAAAATTTGACCAGATGCAACGTGAAATGAAAAGCCAGACGATTTCCAAAGTTTTAATAATACATCTTGAAAGTAACATGAATGTGTGTATCAAATTTCATTGAAGTTCATCCCATAGCTGCTGATTCATTTCACTCAAAACCACAAAGTCAACCTCACATAGGTGCTAGAAGAAAATTTTGTGGAATTCATCCTCTGAGAACATTGAATATATTGCACATATTTTTTCAAATCCATTCAGCAGATAAAATATTTGGGAGAGACGATTTTTACATTTAGTGGTAATAAAAAAAAGAAGTCAGAATTCATTCACTGGGGACTGTAAATATATGTACCAGATTACATTGTGGGCCAACAAATATTTGAGGTATTTCAGTCTGGACCAAAGTGGTATCACAATATCTCCTCATGTTATTCTGTGATGGAGGAATGCATGGAAAAATAATATAAAGCATCAACACCGTATGGAATCCTGATTGGAGTGGAAGAATATCTGTGCAATAAAAAAATGCAGCAATTATGTGATTTCATATTTAGGGGTAAATTATCTCTCCTTATATTAAAAGCTAGATTCACAAAAAGAAATCCTGGAAAAGAAAATAGTTTGACAGATCTATAAATATATATACTGATCTCTATATTCTGGCATCTATAGATAATTAAGAATGAGTCTTGTGACACCTAGTGATGAACACCAGAGAAATTATTCAATCCCCTGGAAACAGCAGATCCTACATTTGACTGGGATACAGCAGCAGAGAGAGGAATAGTTACATCCACATCCATCCTTTTTGAATAGTCATCGATTTGAAACAATCTGTGAGTCTAGCTACAATTATGTAGTTATATTTTAATTGTAATGACTATTTTGGTAGATATCTTTATTTTCATATACCCTACTTTATGGTTCATGCTAGCAAGACAAATGTTTACTAGTGCCCAGTTTTGCCTTATAAATAATTTCAAACCTTGGCCAATTATTTTACATGAACGGGATATTACAAAATGTAGTCAACATGAGTAGATTTATGTTAACGTGCAATTCATTTGCATATTTTCATTGTCGTACACTCATTCAATTATGTTTCTTTATTCTGTTTACAGTTTCACTAAAAGGGCGTCCACAACATTTGAACTTTGGCTCCAATCATGTTTTTTTTTGTTGGAAGAGTATTAAGCCTAGGCCCCGTACCATATATAACACATGATGAGGGCAGAAGACTTTATTATCTGGCAATAGAAGCCCACTGAGAAACTGCTGGCTAAGGATTAACGTAAATACAGTTATACTGTTATTCATGAAGGCAATAAAGACACACCATTATATCAGTTGGAGGTCAAAAGCTAATGTTGAGTTGGTGTGTGCATATCACATGAAAAGAAAATGTTGGACACCATAGTTTTCTCTGTGCCCCTGCCTTATCTGACCAATGGTGACGTGTTTAGCCAAATTTATCATTCAGTCGCTGGCTGTTGAAGTTTTGTCCTGCAAATGATCTAGGCTTTGTAGATAATTTGTGGACATCTTTGGGAAGATCTGGTCTGCTTAGGAGAGACAGCATACATTCCACTTTGGATGGAGCATTTATGCTATCTAGAAATCTGATTGTGTTTACAATTAGATGAAAACCATGACAAACAAGAATTGAGACCAGGAGGCAGAGTTGTAGTCTTACACGCTTCTCTGTGCTTCCATTTCAGCAGTCAACAACCCAGAATCCAATAGAGGCTGTGTCTACTGCCTGACCACCTAAATTAATTTACTCAAAAATAAAAAAAGAGGGGTTTTAGACAAAAACCTAATAAAAGTAAAGACCACCACTACAGAAGAACAAAAAAAAGAAAATTAAATTTTGACTCAAACTTAAACATTAGATCCCTCTCATCCAAAGCTGTATTAGTAAATGATCTAATATACCGTGTCATGATATATATTTTAGCGTAAATGAATCCATTCCCCACATTCATATTAAAACATACATTCCCTGAGGAATTGGCTGAGGAAGTGGAGTTGCAGCCATTTTCATTTCAAGCCTAATAATCCACCCTACACTTAATTATAACTTGTTTGAAAGCCTGGGCTTAGTCTAACACATCCGACTGGGAAAACTTAAAAATCTGTTCTATTCATTATATTCATTATATATCCTGAATTTTTATCTGAATTCTCATTTTTTCAAGTTTATCCTTAGTACAGAAGAAGTAATTATAGTACATGATTTCAATATCCATATGGACATTGATAATAACAGCCTTAGCACTTTGTTCATCTCATTATTAGACTCATTTTGCTTCAATCAGAGTGTAAATAAACCCATGCAATGTTTCAACAACACCCTTCACCTTATTTTGACTTATGGGGAAATTGAACATTTAATTGTCTTTCCACAGAACCCTTTTCAAGCAGATAATTGTTTGGTAACTTTTGAATTCCTATTGCTCGATGACACATCAGGTACACACCAAGGTGTAAACCAAGGAAGTAATTCCACCAGCACTTAATTCACTGCCTTATTAGAATGTAACAGAGAACTCATGTGCAAATCAAGTCCCTGCCATATCAATCATCTTCTTGGTAGTGTTGCAGGCTCAGTGAGAATGCCACTCTCACCATTGTCCTTGTCAAAAAAGAAGATAATAAAACAAGGGAGGTTAGCTCCATGGTTTAACTCCGAAACTGTAAATAAAGCATAGACCTTGAAATCTTGTAAGGATATGGTGTTCTACAAAACTGGAAGAATCCTGCTTAGTCTATTATGATAGTCTTAAAACACACAGGAAGGCCCATTGTAATGCCAGAGCAACCTATTACTCATCTCTAATAGAGGAAAATAAAAATGACCTTCAGTTTCTTGTCAACACTGTAGCCAGACTGACAGAGAGTCAGTGAGACTGTTCCATGTATCCCTATATCTCTCAGTAGTGATGATTTCATGAGCTTCTTTAATGAGATTCTTATTAAAGACAAAATTCACCATCTTCTGCCCTCAACTGACACTAATTTATCCAACACAGGATGCTCAGAAACAACTGTGGATGCCAATATATACTAAGACAGTCTATACTTAGACCGTTTTTCTCCCATCAACCTTTAACAGCTAACTTCAATGATTTCTTCATCTCAACCTGTCTCTTAGACTCCATCCCAACTAGGCTGCATAATTAAGTTTTACCCTTAGTTAGCAGTCCTATTTATCAGATCAATTTCAGTTTGTTTACATTAACAATGAATCCTTCATCTACTCAAAATTTAGTCACGGAGTTCCACAATGTTCAGTGCTTGGACCAGTCCTTTTCATCTTGGCTCTAGCACTATCTTTTGATAGATAGATAGATAGATAGATAGATAGATAGATAGATAGATAGATAGATAGATAATTTATTTGTCATTCATATGCGTCACATAAAAACCAAATTGTGTTTCACACATCCATTGCTTTGCATTCAGTGCTCAATAAAAACAACAACAATAAATAAGCAGATAATAAGTTAAAATTGTTAGGAAAGATTAAAACAACAGTTAAGAATAAGCCAAAATACTTGAGTTACTGTTTGTGCAGTTAGCATTCTCTGGTTCAGCAGTCTGATTACTTTGGGAAAAAAGCTGTTTAACAGCCAAATGGTCCTTGCTTTCATGCTTCTGAATCTTTTTCATGACTGTATGAGTGTTACCATGTCATGAGAGGGATGTGCGGGGTTCTTAACGATGCTGTCTGCTCTGCACACAGCGCACTGTGTAGATGTCCTGTAGATGTGGCAGTGAGACACCAATGATTTTTTCAGCAGTTCTCATCCTGTTGAGGTTGTGTCTCTCTTCAGCTGTGCTGTTACCAAACCAGGATGAGATACTGTATGTGAGAATGCTCTCAGGGGTGCCTCTATAGAACATGGTCATGGCTAGGCTGGGGAGGTCCACCTTTTTAGCCTGCGGAGGATGTGAAGGTGCTGTAGGGCCCTCTTAATGGTAGCTGTGGTGTTGTCTCTGGAGGTCAGCTCATCCATCAGATGGAACCCCAGGAACTTGGTGCTGTGTACCCTCTCCACCACAGAGTCATTGATGGTAAGTGGGAGATGGTGCTTTTGACCAGTCCTCCTAAAGTCTATCACCATGTACTTGGTCTTGTTGAGGGCAAGATTGTATGTTGTGCACCGGGCTGCCAGCTGCATCACCTGCTTTCCGTACACCAACTTGTCACTGTTGGTTATAAGTCCAACAACGATGGTGTCATCTGCGAACTTAATGATGTGGTTGCTGTTGATACTAGCAGAGCAGTTGAGTGTCAGCAGTGTGAACAATAAATGGCTCAGTACACACCCTTGTGGTGAGCCTGTGCTCACTGTGATCGTTTGGGATGTTGTGCTACTATCTCTGACTGCCTGCCGTCTCTGTCAGAAGGTCCAAGATCCACCTTCACATTCCTGGATCCATACCCAACAGCAACAATTTTTCAATGAGCTGTTGTGGTAAGATCGATATTAAAAGCCAAGCTGATGTCAATAAACAAAATCCTAGTGTAGGTGTTCTTGTCCTCCAGGTGTGTCAGCGTGAGGTGGAGCAGGTTGGAAATGGCATCCCCCATGGACTGGTTTGCTCTGTACACGAACTGCAGCGGTCCAGATTAGTTGGGAGGCAAAATTTTATGTAATTCATCACAAGCCAATCAAAACATTTCATGGCTATAGGGGTCAGGGCCACCAGACGGTAGTTGTTCATGGAGGATGGATTTTGCTTGTTGGGCAGAGGTATTATGGTGGCATTTTTGAAACAGTTGGGCACTCTGGCTTGGCTGAGGGAGATACTAAATATGTTTATGAAGATTTCCTTGAACAGCACACAGCCTGGGATGTGATCTGGACCAGCAGCCTTCTGTGGGTTAATGTTGGTGAACACCCTCCTGACACTGTTTGCAGTTGGTTGCAGTGCCTGGTTGGTAGAAGGCTGTGACTGCATATATGCTGCTCTGTTGTCCATAATCTCAAACTGGGATAAGAATTTGAGGTTATCTGGGAGGAAGGGATCATTGTTCATTACTTGTGCTGTAGGCTTGTAGCCTGTGACTGCCTGGAATCCCTGCCATAAGCGCCTTGTGTCATTGGTGTCAGTGAACTGAGAGGATGATTTTTTTTTTTTTCCCAAAAGCTCTTTTAGCCTCTCTGATTCTTCTTTTCATGTTGTTCCTTCCTCTGTTGTATGCCTCGCTTTCTCCAGATCTAAATGCAGCATCACAAAGCCTAGGCAGGGTACGAACCCTTCCCCATTAGCCACGGCTTATTAGTGGGATGCACCTTGACAGTTTTGACAGTCACATCATCATTGCACTTATATATCAATCCCAGTCCCCAAATGTTGTAACGTCCTTAAAAGATGCTCCACTGAGTGCATTCAAAGCAGCCCTGTAAAGATGGAATGGCTCCCTGTGGCCACACTTTGATTTCCCTCACTGCTGGTGGCTCTTGCCTCACCTTCGGCCTGTATGCAGGCTTCAGCAGGACAGTTAAGTGGTCGTTGCTGCCAATGTGGGGTAAAGGGGCTGCAGTGTATGCATTTTTGATGCTTACGTAAAGATGGTCCAGTGTGTTTTCCCCTCTTGCTTTACATGTGACATGTTGGTGGAAATGAAATTGAAGTCCCCAGCAATGATGTACAATGCGTCAGGATGGGCAGTCTGTAGCCATCCAAGAGTCTTATGAATTTATTCCATTGCCAGTTTAACATCTGTGCTAGGAGGAACATACACTGCTGTGATGATGATGGCTGTCAGTTCATGTGGTAACTAAAATGGTCTGCATTTGACAACCATTTTTTCTACATCAGGAGAACTTGATTTTGAAATTATCCTAGGGTCAGGGCACCATGAATTGTTTGTGTAAACAGCCAAGCCTCCTCTACAGTGTTTACCTGATGTTAACGCCACTCTGCTCTGTGGAGTGTTAGCCCCGCTAGCTTGATTCCAGAGTCCAGTCTTTTATCTGTTAAACACATCTCCATGAAAATATAGACATAACACTCTCTTACAGAACATTGCACTCCGAGAATGCATGCTTACCTTGTGGTTCCTAGAGACTCCCAAAGTAGAACGGGAGGTATATGTTTCATAAATAGGCTCCTCTACTTTTTCCAGTTTTGCTCTGGAAGGCAGACACCCTCTCCTTATTTATGAGTAGGCTTAAAAACCTTCCTTTTGATAAAGCTCAAAGTTAGGGGTGGATCAGGCTTGGCTTGAATCATCCCGTAATTATGCTGTTATAGGCCTACACTACTGGGGGTATTCCTACTGAGCACTGAGCTCCCCTCTCCTCCTCTCTCTCCCTCTATCTGTATACATTCATATCCCTTTAGTGTTCATTACTAACTTGACTTCTCTCTCCCATAGATTAATGCTTTCTTGTCTCTCTCCTCTCTCTTTCTAAAACCTTCTGCAGGATTTTCTGCCTCTGATGCTGCAGAGTCTGAATCCATGACTGCAGACCACCTACTGACCCATTAATCCTGCTCACCAACCACTGATTCAATTTTTCAATTTTTTCTATTAAAAATAATCCTTATATTTATAATTATATTGGCTAGTCCAATTACTTCTGAGCTGCCGAAAAGGTGCTATGTATAAAAAGGGTTGTAAATTCCTAAATGGTTAATGCGAAAATTTAATGGAAACCTTTGAAATAAAGCTTAAAGTCTACAGTACAATTATATCTTGATTTGTTTATTTCAAATTCATGGTGGTGATGTACAGAGGCAAAAATTACAAAAAAATGTTTCACTGTCCACATACTTATGCACCTATGTGTATATACATGGCACCATGTTAACACCCCAATGAGTGGGCACCAGGTTACCAGACTTTAAGCAGCATCTATTCTCTGCCACTTTCTGTAGTGAACAGGGCTTTAAAATGAGCATAAGTGGGGGCTATGGGTGCTGGGAGTTAAAGGCTCTGCACCACCTGGTTTGAGTCTAGCTGTGGACCTTTGTTACATGTCCTTCTCCATCTCTCCCTCCCATCATTGCTTGTCAGCTCTCTATTGTTGACTCCCCAAAATGCCCTAAAATTATCTAAACATGTGCTGGTCATGTCCCTATTGATAAATTTTTATCTTGTCATCAAATCACTTTATCATGGACATCTCTGTCTCTCTCTCTCTCTCTTACTGTCTCTCAAGTACATGTGCTGTTACACGGAAAGGTCTTGTATCAAAGTGAGTGCCACACAGTCTTGCCACCTGGAGAGATCATGACAAATCTAATTTGTTTTGGATGTTCAATCAACGTGAGAGGGAGGGGTGATTACAATGAAAGCCAGACAAAGAGGGAGACTGAGAAGAGGATTGAGTTAGAGGAGGTGAAAGGGAGATGGACAAAAGGAAACCCTAACAATAAGAGAATGAAAGAGGTAGTAGGCGGACCTTATCTCTAAATGCCGTGGGGCTCGTGTGGCTCAGTGATGGCCGCTGGCCATGCTACCAGCCTCCTTCTTTTCAACACTTTCCGCTTGATTAGAAATAAATTTTCATGCTAAATCCATACATCTGCTTGGCAGGAGTGGATGCAACAGCTACAGTAAGGTCGACATCCCCAGAACCCCAGAGAGACAGCCCGTGAGTTGTTAGCAATTACACTTGAAGGATTTCAACCCCAACAATCTGGACGGTTCATTTTAAATCTAAAACAGGTCTAGGCTCAAAGAGGTCAAATTATCCATAATACCACTAATAAATAATTTGTGCTGAAGAAGGTTTTTTTTTCTTTCTTACTCTATAAATCTTCCCACAACCAATCAAATTTATCTTGTGACCATTTGGAAGACCCCTAGGTTGGAAACCACAGGACTAAATTACTTAGCTCTACCCCTTGCAGCTACAACAGTAAAATATTGCTTATACACTGATACATCCATATCAAAATCTAGTAATATTATTTATAATAACTTATTAATATTACATTAATATTACAAAGACTCCTTTTTTCAACAGAAAATCATGTTCACTTTTTATACATTAAATATGTTTCCCATTAATCTCCCGTACCTTTATTTAAGTAGGATTTAAAATGTATGACTTTTACTCATAATTTATTTTTACATTAATGTATTGATGCTTTTACTTAAGTGAAGGACCTGAATAATTCATCCATCACTTCAGACTAAATGCCTATTCATCTGCACATGCACCGGAATTTATCAGAAAATGCTGGAATTTCCCTGAAGGGCAACATCCCAGTCATGGAAGATGACACGATTGGCCAAAAGTATCTGATAAATCAGTTCAAAAAGTTTTGATCATTGGAAGAAAGGGTAAAAATCACTTTTGTTAGACTCTTATCATTTGTGTTGCCTTGTTTTTGTTTACCTGTGTGTGTGTGTGTGTGTGTGTTGTGTGTGTTGTGTGTGTTCTATGACACAATGTGCTTTCCAAAGCCTCAGTAGAGTATTGTGGATTCTCCAAAGTGTTTATATGTCTTAATACTTTGACAATGCAGTCAACTTCAGGGTCCATCAGTTGCTCAGTCAACCTTCCTGAACAAATGGAGAGGAGGTTTAAAAACCTTGATGGTGGGATCAACAAAACAGACTATGACACAGCCTCTATTAGCCCCTAAGCTGTCCTAAACAGCACACAGGTGTCAAGTCCATTGTGCTGCCACATTTTATGAAGTGTAGAAAACAGTCGTCACACTGATATGAGAGAGGTGCAGTCGACATTTAATTTTCTAAAAACAACAAAGTTCCCCTCCATTATTCTGCTAATTTTTTTAATTTCAAATTAGGATTCGTACTTGATAATGTTATGAAATCAACATTGTAGTAAATGACTTGTAGAATCTTAAGGGGGTTGTAGGGGAAATTAGCTTATATTTGGTAATATTTGTTAACAATCAGAATTACTGCGCTGAACCACTTTAATTATTCACCCAGTGATATAACCTCAGAATCAGTATGATAAAACTAGAAAATCAATTTCTCTTTATCACAAATCAACTCTGGGAAAGAATTAACTTGAACTTAGTTAGAACAAGCAAAAAAGAATCAAATATGTAGCAACTGAAAGTTATGGACAAAAAAGGGAACAACTTTATATGTAGAACATTAAATACACACAATACTAACAAAGATCAGCACAACCATAACACAACAAATGCTAACTACTCAATAATGCTACAGTAGATCAGTAAATGAATGCAAAGCCAAAGTTCAGCCAGGGAAGTATGCAACAGTTAAATACTGGAAGCATCTGGTAAAATTGATGATGATTTAGAGTCATGTTTGGATAGAGAGGCCAGTTCGTAATTTCTCAATTTACCCTTGTAGCAGAAGAGACATGTAGGCTACTTGTGTGTCTGTGGAGTGGCAGCATCTAGAAGGGGAGAGAAGGTGCTGGAGCTGCCGAGTGTGGAGGTAAAGATTGTTGTAATTTCTAACACTAAGTATTTCTGGGTTGGCGATTAGATCCCTGATTCCTTCTGTCCACACGTCAGAGTGTCTCCTTAAGACACTGCATCCTAAATAACTCCCAATGTGCTGGCCAATGCCTTACATGCTATGTCCGTCGCCATCCGTATGTGAGTGTGTGTGTGAATGGGGGAAAGAGAGGAATTATTGTAAAGCTTTCCTGAAACTTCTAAGTTAAAAAGGCATTATATGAGTGCAGTTCATTTATTGTTCTGGTAAAAAAAAATAGGTGGGTCAGCACAGAGACAGCATCTATAGCACTGCTGACAAAGAAAATCCCAAGTTACATTCCAATGAAAATCTTTTATAGGGAAAGTCTGGGGCGGAGATTGGGAGAGGAAAATGACCAAGCTGCAGACATGCCTGCCATCCCATGGCAGGGTCAATGGTCACACCCCATCTGGCACATTACCCACTACAGGTCAGATGAGACATGCCTTAATTGTCTAACTTTGAAGACAAATTCCTAAATACTGTATTTTTTTACTAAGCTACTAATATTGATAAACTACTAATAACCAAATATATGGTATTCTGATACCTATATGATTACACTGAGAGTAAAAATCATGTTTACCTCTAATATTTATGGAATACTGTATGTTTAAAAGATATACAACTTGCCGAATTTAACTATATATTATGTAAAATCTCTAATAAAAATTAGAATACATTCAAACAATAATCTAGATAATAAATTAAGGGTATTAAGGCATTTTAAGCTAAGAGATGTTTCTTTTGACAAGAGTTCGGTTGTTTGGAGTAGAGCAGAGGAGAGAGACAATCAGAAGGAGCAATGTGTTAAGACACACATTATAGCAGGAAAGTTCCCTCCTTGTTTCTGTAGGTCTAACAGTGATGTTGTGTTATGTTTTCTTCTAATCCCATGTTGTACACTACAGTGCTCCCCTTTTCTGCTGTCGCTCAGGCGGTAGAGCGGTCACCCACCAACCGGAAGGTCGGTGGCCCCATCCCGGCTTCTCCAGTCTGTATGTCAATGTATCCTTGGGCAAGATGCTGAACCTAAATTTGCCTGCAATGTGTGTGATCAGTGTGTGCTGAAATGTGTAGAAAAGCATTGTTTAAATGTGTGTGTGAATGGGTAAATGTGACAGTAGTGTAAAAGTGCTTTGAGTATTCAGAAAGACTGGAAAAGCACAATATACTTACAGTCTATTTACCTTTTATCATTCTTTATGAAGTTCCATGTGTATTGAAGGAATAGTTTTAGGGGTGAAACATCAGTATTAGCAGGGCAGCAGCCCCCCGTCTGCTAGAGGGGACTGTGCAGTCTTCAATATGGTCTTCCAGGGTATTTTGCAGTCACTTGCTAATCCAGTCTTCTGCCTCCTCCAAGAGGTCTTTCGCTGTCTTTAAACATAAACATCAATCATTGTTTGGTATCTGAGGTTTGTACTATAAAAAAAAGTTCAGCATACTCGATTATATTTTCTTTATCTGGCTTCACCGAGCTTACCAACTGCAATCATTCTAAGCATTCACACAATGATGGTTAACAATTCTGTAGCTCAACTCAGGTTTTCCGAAACGCTTTCATATAAAGGAGCGGCATTTGAGGCATCTGACAAATTGTATATGTACATGTACAAGTCTACTGACAGCAGAGCAGCATATTTTACACAGAAAGAGCAAACTGAGCAGAGGCCAAGATATCCTGACTTGAGGTCCCAAACTCAGCCCAGCTCCTACAATTGCCATATTGCAAGGCAACAGTGTTTCTCTATTAAAGCTTTCTTGCCACAGGCAAACCTACAGCAGTAGAAAATTACATGGTACAAGAGCATGTCTGAAAAAATGGAAAAGTATAAACAATCTTTACCAATTACTTTACCATATTATATATCATATTTTACTATACTATATACTTATTACTATACTAATACCTGCTGAAAGAGATATTTTGTAACAAGCGTAAGAGTCTACAGCCATATCAGAAGCTTTGTGAGGTTTTACTAAGGCATGGTGGTCATTTTCAGTAATTTTTAAAAAATAATAAATTAACTTATAGAGGACATTTCAGTTAAAAAGTGCTTTACAACCAAAGCAAGGCCAATAATTAAAACAGTTAAAACTAATAAAATCCGTTAAGATAAGACAGAAAATGTGAGTTTTAAAAAGAAATGTAAAAGAGGATACCGAGTTTGCCTGCCTTAGATCTTCAGACAGTGAGTTCCACAGGTGACGGGCCAATGCAGTAAAAGCCAGAACTTGTTAGTAATAGGCTGAAATTTTGGAACCCAGCCAGAGGATGTAAAGCATTCAAAGCTATAAAAAAAGTAGTAAAATCTTAAAATCAGTTGTAAAACTCACAGGTAAGCAGTGAAGGGCTCCAAGGTCTTGTATGATGTGAGGGCTTCTCTTAGAACATTATTTTATAAATTTTATGTCTTATTGAGGTCATTTCTCCTCTAATGCAGATAACATTTTGAAAATGTGTCATTTTATTATCTGAGGCTTTTATCCAGACTTCCCTGACAATTTATTTTGATTATTTGTTTCCAGTGATGGAGGCATTGTACTGAACTGTTGTGGTAGAGCTTGACGGCAGCATTTTCTATCAGCTGTAGTCTGGGTGTTTTGCCTGCTGATACCAGAATAAAGAGTGTTCTAGTAGTCTAGTCTGTAAGAGTTAAAAGCATGAATGACCTTTTCTAGACCTACAGATAAACAGAGTGACCTGATCTTGGTTAAATATCTCAGTTGGACTAAGCAGAATTGCACAACTTTAGTCACCTAACTGTCACAGGACAACTCTGAGTTGCAGATTACACCTCGTTTATAGACCTTTTTCTAAATTTATTTTTACTGCTGCTAAAGCAGGGGTCAGATGATGTAATTATAAATATTTTTGATGTGAAACTATTCAACTCGAATGTCTGTACAAAATTCTGTCTCAGTCCATCCAGTGGTATTCAAGATATTTCAGCCATGGCTAAATAAATAATTTTCTTGTTTCATTAGTCAGTATTAACTGTCTCTAACACATACCAAATGTTCACTGAAATCATCCTGCTACATATTGTTTTTCAAGTCAACTAACAACAGTGAACCCAACAGCTGAACACATGTCTCAAAAGCGTACACAAATTGTTTGCAACTGTTCAGGATCCTCCATGCACCGTGCACAGTTGATCACTAACAGGTGTAGTACATAGGTAAAACACACAGGTCTGTTTCTCTGTTTTGCTGTGGACTAAACAGTGTATCACTCTATCATACTCACAGATCGCACCAGATCATGCATTGTCTACGGTGCAGGGCCCTTATCACTACTTGTCCTGTGTGTGTCATTGTTTTACTGAACATCCAACATATAGTAAGAAATACTTGGTGTTATTATTAACAATCAGATAAAAACTTAACAACTTAGTGTTGTTATTATTGTTATTGTCATTTTTTCCAAAATGTGCTCATATACGGATGTGCATTTGTATACCTTTGAATACAAATAGGAGCTAACACAGGTACAGCCTCATTAGTGCTATAATTTTAATCTATTTTAAGTTGTTGATGGCTGTTCATTATTTTTTTTTTCTTTACAGGATTAGATTCCACTAGCTATCAGACTAGACCAGGGGTCAGTAATCTTTACTATCAAAAGAGCTAAAGATTTCAAAATTTGTTTGACGCTGCAAAACACATTTGATAACACAGCTAATGAAGTTTGATATAAAATTATACTATATATACGAAAACTACAGTTTGTTGCATTCATGAAATTATTGAACAGCAATAAAGAAAACTTTCGACATTTTATTGCTATTTTTACCAGTTATATCAAAGGAAAACACCAAATTCTTATGAGGAGGAGAGGAAAATACACTGGCATGTGTAGGCCTGCTTTGAAATAAATTATACACACCTATATAACTATATGTGTGCATGACAGTGACAGAGAACAAATTAAAGCTGTTCCATGGGTACAATATCTGTGATACAATGCAGACTGCCTTCCAAAGCATGAACTCATGCTGAACTCACACTGTGGCCACACTAGCCATTAATAGAGACATGCAAATGAGTGCTATTTAGCACTAATTATTGCTCCTTATCTTAGCCGGGTTGCATTAAAATGTATAAGAATGACTTCTCTCTGTTTTCTCAAAAAAGCTTTCAAAGATGCGGGTGTTTTACAATGTAACTGTTGTTGACAGGAATATTTTCTAAAATTATTATGAAACTATATATCTTATCGAGGCCATTTCTCCTATAATGAAAATAACATTTGAAAAAAAATATGTAATTGTCTCCTTATCTGGAGTTTTTATCCACACTAACCTGACAATTTATTTTGATGCTGTGTTTGCAGTGATGCAGGCATTGTACTGAACTGTCATGGTAAAGACCCACTAGACAATCTGTGTCTCAAGTACCATCATGAACCCTGGGTAGTAACTAGCAGAAAGACATCATCAGTTAAAAGTGGCCTTCCTTTAAAGGGTGATTGGGCTCACCCTAAGACACAGTGAGGAACACTGACATCCTAAGAGGACTTGGAGTGGAACCAGTGCTCTTTCAAACTGCAAGGAGTCAGTTGATGTGGTCTTGCATCTGATCAGATCGTTCCCTGAATGACACACTGTGATGGTATTCAGGAGAAATCCAACTGGGAAGAGACCCCAAGGCAGACCAAGCACAGACTGGATTTAATAGATCCCAAGTGACCTGGGACCACCTCAGAATATAAAAGGATATTAAAGGAAGATGTAGTTGGGGAGAGGAAAGTCTAGGTAGCAGTTAGCTTAGTTTGGCATAAAGACTGCAAATAGAGAAAAAAGAATGGCTCTGTTCAAAGATAACAAATCTATCTGCTACCATCTCTAAAGTTTACTAATTAGTAACTTCCTGAGTCTCCACTGTTGCATAATGATGACAAGACAACAGAAGTTTGCTGCCTCTGGTCAACAGATAAAAGTAAAGAGTAGTTGTTCTGAACAACCACACTGTAAGGTAGGGCAATAAATGTGGATAATAACGTACTCTTTCAGATAGTCTTTCTTGAAAGGCATTCATGATAATCAATTGTTCAGATGAAAATAGAACCACCGGTTATAGCATGAAGAATCAATAAAGAGAGCCAAAGAGAGTTCAAACCCTGCATAAAGTAGTTTCTCACCTCCACACACCTGGCCAATCACTGAAGTGTTTGAAAATGACGTGACAAAAGCGGCTGCTGTGCTGCTAATATGCTGCTTTCACCATGCTGTGTGTGTTGAATATGTTGCCTGGCTGAAGAATGTGTATACAAAATGAAATATAAGGAAAACATTAATCCAAAAAACTGAATGGTCCTCTCTGAGAAAAATTCCCCTCCATTTATGCCATCCTTCCTTGTGATTATAGATGAAGATTAAAATTTAAATTGCTTCAAGCTTCTTGTTCCGTAATATCTCACAAAAATCTGATGAATATTGCACCTTTCTCTATGAATCTTTTGGTTTTGTTTCATTCTGGGGTGGTTTTTTTTTTCGCTTTTTTTAACTTCCTTAGAAAATTTTAATTGTCTTATTTGACTTAACAGTACTGCTGCCATATTGAGGCTGTTATACCCCCGAGAAGCACAACCCAAATAGAGACTGCTAAATACGGTCCATACCGTAACTATTTGGACACTTACATACTAATTGTTCTTCAGGCATTGTTCTTCAGCACATTATCCTGAAGTAAAATAATGAATACAACATGAAAAAGCCTCAGCCCTAATTTTAGTAGTTTAAAATCAGTATTTCAATAGTATATTCCTGTAAAATAAATCACTTGACCAGGATTCTATTTGATAAATACATTTTGTTTGATTATATGTTACAAGTTAGATATACATCCATACTTTAATTTCCAGCACCTGTTGTACAGAGAAAGCTCACATTTCCCCAGCAGGACTTGAAGCCTTAAAGTTATGAATACAAGCAAAGCACTGCAACAAACTAAGCTAAAAGGAAATAAGTGGGGTTGAGTTCATGTCCATTTGTGTCCAAGTCAAACTAACAAACTGAAACAGAATTAAATATGGTTCAGTTTGTTAGGCTAAATCAAGTCATGCTTTTCACAATGAATGT
Source organism: Istiophorus platypterus (assembly GCA_016859345.1). Classification (NCBI taxonomy): domain Eukaryota; kingdom Metazoa; phylum Chordata; class Actinopteri; order Istiophoriformes; family Istiophoridae; genus Istiophorus; species Istiophorus platypterus. Next base: position 11,394,367 of record CM029125.1, read on the forward strand.
TTCTTTTTCAAGCCACTTTCATCAACATCTCAACGGTGGATTAAACTGAAAGTCAGCATTTAATTTCAGCTGTCTACCTCATGGTTATTACTATTCAAGATATGCCACAGTATTCCATTCCACAGACCCTAATGTTTTCTGAGTTTGTGACTCAATCACCAAATGCATTAAATTTATAATGACAAAAGAGGATAGAAATCATGCACTTATCTTTAGACATCTTAATATCAAAACCAACTGTCTGTTGTTTTGGTTGAGAACAAAGGCATCAATAGCCTTTTCGATGTCCAGTCCCCTTGTTCTCTCAGTGTTAATAGCCAACAGTACCATGTTACAGGTTGGAGAGTTGTTACTGCTGTTCCTCAATTCGTTTTTGAAATGACACAGACAAGAAAAACTGTGCTCACAGCTCACTGATTAGGAAGCAAGTGTCAAATATATGCTCCTCAGTTTGTACAAGTCAGTGAATGCACATCTGTATAGGATGAGCGATAGAACCTCCTGACTGCTGGTAATAGTATATTCCCGTTATTCTTTCTTTGCAGATAACCAGCAAGCCTGGTAGAGCTATGAAGACAAGTCTTCCTCACCAATTTCACTCACTGATGGGCCATGGGCAGGACTATTAATATCATATGTATGAGCCCTATTTGGCTCACAGTCACTCTAGTTTCCAGGTTTTGTTCCACATGTGGATGTTTATGTGGATGCTATTGCTAAGTTACCAAAAAAATGCTCATTTATTGATGTATTTATTTGATGTTTGATTTTTCATAAATTATACTATTCACACATTAAAAAATAGAAATAAACCAAAGACATTTCTTGGGGCTGCAAGGGGGTGTTAAGGCTATCCTTGGGGTAGCTCCATCATCCTGAAGCCCTTCTCTGGTGCCATCAATGCAGAGATGTAACATCTTGTTTCTGAAAATTATAGAGTACTGTGCAGGGTTTTACTGTCTGACATGGTAACAGACAAGTATATTTTTGTATCGACATAGAAACTCAAGTATTGGCACAAAAAATTAAAACTGTTTCCAGCTTGATTCGCATCAGCCTCAGTCAGTCTCAACTTACCATTGTATTTCTTCTTTGGGATTTGTAAAAGTATGAAAAAGGATAGAGATTACATTATTAAATTTCAAATATGTAGAGGTGTTTTATGTAAGTATTTGCTATTACTAACCTTAAAATTAACAGCTAGTTAGAGTTAGAAAAAATGCTGTGAGATCAGCATCAAATTTTATTCCTTTATGTGCTAGTCTTTCATCCTTTCATGTGGTCCTGAGGTCAGACTAGACAATACAGTGACTCACTATCTCAAAATGGCATAATGAGATGGGACTGGCCAGGGCTAGCTGGTTAGCACACTAACTTCGATTAAAAAAAAAAAAAAAATTCCAAGAAAAATAAAAAGGAAACAAGAGTTAACAATGGTGTTGCTTTCCAGTACCGGAGACAGCTCTGGGTAAGTAAAGGGATGAAATCTGATCTAAATTTGCAAAATTTTTTTAGACTGGTAAGCTGTTACTGCTGTAATATACCCATCATTTTCAATGTGCATTGTATCGTCTAATGCATGAAGACATGTTTTGTTTTTTTGTTTTTAATAATATTAGTTTAGGCTTGACCAAACCAAATAACAAGGGCACATTTAAATTTCATCTAGTCCAGAATTTGCTTTTCTGCTCTTTCAGCATGCAAATGGGTATCAGAGGCGACTGAACAACATGCCCCCTCAACAACATGGAGCATGTCTGTCACATTAACCACAGCTCTCCCATCCACTTCCCTTAGACTGGACAAGCCACCAGCTCTATCCATGCTGCAGGACAAACCTACAGCTTAGACCTGCTACAGTTAAACATTAATGGTTCCAAGTAAAATTAACCAAGACACCTTTCCTTAATTATGTTAAATAAATCCAATGGAAGTTACATTTTCTTATTGGACAGTTATCTTGTGTCCTCCTCTTGCCTTCTCTAAAAGATAAACTTGTATTCTTTTAACTCTTGATGTCATCTTCCACCTTTCCTTTGGTTCCAAAAAGTAATTCACCAGATTTAAAGTGTGACTAGACTGGTTCACAATGGATAAATGCCATGTATGGGGTTTTCAGTACTTGTAGGATTGGCAGATGAATAAGGGAGTGCAGACAGGTTGCTTTAAATTAAGGAGCAGCGTTATTTATGCTGATTAAGACTGACTGAGGATTAATGATCATCTGATTGTCTTCAGTCATTGATAATTGATCTGATCACTGACTGGAACAAGCCTAACAAAGAGTATAGTATATGGTATTTATTACCTTCAAACAACAGCAATAACACACCAAACAATGAAACACAGCATCAGAGTATATTTCAGACAGCACATTCAAAAACAGTAACAATGTCAGCAACAGTTTTTAACTGAAAGTATTAACTTTTTGCCTATATTTTAGTGGCTTAAGATTTTCATTTACTGGTAAACTGGTGATTGCTTTGAAAAGGCCAACAAACTGAAAAGCAACCTGTGACAATTTACCTGTGAAAACTTGTGTGTAAGCTGAGCTCCACCTACAGATATTATACTATAACACATTAGAAATATTAGAATTTACTTGGAGTGTTTATATCCACCTAATTAATGTATGTAGCTCTGTTTTAGTCCCCACCAAATCTGAAGCAAAATATCTGTCTCTCTATCTACTAAATGATCCATTATGTTCATCAGTTAGTCTCTAACGGTTTCTGTCTGGTATTTGGTGCTGAGCATTTAATGTGAGAGCTATTTCATTTAAAACAATTGCCTGCTGCTGCTGCTGGAAACCAGACTCATCACATGCTTAGTAAACCAAAACAATAAAGTCGTGGGCTGTAAAATCAAAATATTGAGATGAATGAGGTTAAAACATTTGTTGAGCTGAGGTGAACTGTAAAGCTTCTCTGTCAGTTCATCCCAATGAGCAACAGTTTTATATTACACATAATGATTTGATCCATTCTTGACAGAATTTTAGTCAGTGTAACTTTAAAGTATATTTTAGTTCTCCAAACATTATTAATCACCAACTTGGCCGATCAGAAATCAGAAAACAATGGGTGGTTTTGATGGCCCTGACAAACAATGTTGTTGTTATGAACTTATTTGTGATCTCTAAGTAGTGAGGAAAGGTGGGCTTACACTTTGCCAGGTCGCTAGTTTCACTGCACTCTGCACTCCTAAAATGCCATCGTCCTCTGCCCCTCAAAAATCTGCTTTTAGGAATTGTAAAGACCTGATTTTTCCATGGAAACAAACACAATATCAGTATTTTACAGGTTTCTGTAGTTTGGCAATGATTGCTAAGCATGCTCTACAAATGGGAAGAGTCCCAAATTTCAATTACAGATAAAGGGGGAATGACAGGATCTTCCGTGAAGACACCGTGTTAATCTCTTCTGAAGATTACTCTTCAGTATAGGCTGAAAGATTAGCAAAGAGAAGCCTCCACAATTAATCCCAGTTGTGGCTGTTTGCACTTCAAAATGTGTGGTCATCATCTCTGAGGTAAGACAGTTGAGAGATACATGATTCTGTGTGTGTGTGTTTGTGTTTGTGTGCATCTTAGTGAGTCTCCAAAAATGTGCACACTTTCCCCACATAAGAGTTTGTTAAAGTGCATGATTGTGAGGACATGAAATGGCCTTTAAATTTTGCCCTGGCCATCAGGCACTGCAGTCATGGATTCCAGGTGATGTCTCTTATCTCCATGGAGATGTGTCATTAAGGGAAGTCTTTAAGTTCCTGTTAACCAAGGTCTCTCTAAGGAGATAACAAGATTAAAAATGACATGACAGCCTGGAACATCGAAATGTAGTATTTCTCAACTGCTAGTGTGAGGCGAAAGAGGGTAAAGAGAAGCTTTCAGAGGGCCAATAAAAATTAACAACAAAAAATTTTACATTATATTTCAGGGTCCATTCCATTTTCAATTCTTATTCTAGGCATACGTTCAGTTGAGTGTCAAAATACCTTGCACATCTTTTTTAAAATGTAAACAAAAAGTATATCTGTTGTGAGAACTCTACTTACAATATAGAATAAATATAGCTACATAATAATAAAAAAGATAAAGTTTTAGATACAGTTTGAGGACTGAGTTACTCTAATAAGAAGACAAGACACAGGTTTAAACTATACATTCACTGAAAAACTTCATGCACTGAAGCACTCAAATAACTCAAATTACTCAAGCATTTATGAGTCAAAATTTAAAACAGTTGAAATGACTTATCAGTTTCTGTGATAATGAGTGAATTGTTTAAATGACCCTGCAGTTCTGTTAGGATGTCCAGAGATGCATACAGTATCCAAAAACAATTACTGTTACTTTGTAAAGAAAAACATATTCAAGTATCAAAATAACTACTTGAGTGATCTCATTTCCACCAACTTATATAAAGAAGGGAACATACTCTTATATTTTTTCAAGAGATGCGTAGTGTCAGGTGACTCGTTTAGGCTTATCCGGTATAATAATGTAACGTTTTATTATGACTTCCCTATTGAAAAGACAAACGAGTGACAATTCAAGGAAAAAACCTGAATAAATGAGGAGAAAAACAGAACTAATACAGATGCTTCCACAAAGACACACTGAAATTAAGGAACTGACGTTATATCATGCTCTGTGTGTATAAATATGCTGAGCAGGTCCAGTTGATTCTGATTTTGTACAAAGATAGATACAGAATCTAAATATTTAAGTGACTTTGAATAAGGGTTCATTGTTAGGGCACAGATGGCAGGAGCTTCAGTCACAAAGACTGCTCAGCTGGCTTGTGTTTCAATGGAACAGTGACTAAAGTGACATCTGCATTTAGACCAGTGGATAATACATTGGTAAATAGGGTTTGGAACATATGGTTGACAGAGCACATTGGATGACTGTGATGTTCATGCATTAGTGCCATATAAAAAACATCTCTTCTTATGGTGACTGAGAATGTAAATGCAATTACAGACTGTCAACAAGGACAGTCTGTTACAGAGTGAGTGATTTTATAATTATTATAATATTATTATTATTATAATATTAGGTTTCTCACTCAGATGCCATCCAGTGGCAGTATCAAAAAAGATACTATGTACAGATACAGCTACACCCTCAGCCCCTGGATTTGCCCTGGGGACACCAAAACAATACTTTACAACATCAGTCTTCTGAAAAGCCATGTTTCTATAGGGAATCTAAGCAAGTAGCATTCAGTAGATAGATGTTCTCAATTGGTTGTGTTTTCTCCCATGATTCCCTACTCCTTCCTGAGGGGAAGGATGACATGAGCTCATCCACCCACCAATACCCCTGTGAAAACCTCTCCATACATCACAGTCCTTTTTATATATGTCATTACTTAAAACAAGCCAGTGATATTAAGAAGCAGGGCCTATATAACCTCTTTTACAGCAAGGCTTATTATATGGCTGGGAGGAGAAATTGGGAATTAGAGAGGGGAGGAAGGAAAAGAAGGAAAGGAAGGCAGAGAGAGATAAGAAGAAAACAGGACCTTTAATCCAGTCAGGGCTCCCAGCAAATACCTGTCTCCATGATGTTTTTATTGTTTTAATAACACCAGCATTGCAGTGGATTTGTCCTGATCTTATAAAATTATAAATATTGATTTTTGTGATGGGAGATGGTTTGGAGGGGGGAAAGCTGTCTTTTTCGGAAAGGCATGATAACAAATCCTGGTTTATAATGCACCAAGCTGTCATGTTGATGGAAGTTTTAATCAGTATTGATGCTGAATTTTCTTCTCAGTCTCTATTGAGAAGGAAGCACTCAAGATTTCTCTAGACTCCGTATCTCTTGTGTTCTGATGGGGCTGTTCAGACTGTTTTGTTGCTTTAATTTCAAAAATTAGTGAGTGTGATATTAGTCGACTTAGAGTTGAATTTATCGCTCTCGTCTGTCACTAAATACAAAGCAGGAGTTAGCAGTTGTTACCTAAGCTTAGCTTGAAAACTCGAAATGGGAGGAGTAGTAAGTAGTAGAAGTGCTTGTAGGTGGATTTTTTTACCTTTAGAAAAGCAAGGCTAGCTGTCTCCTCCTGCTTCCAGTCTTTATGCTAACGTAGTCTAACTAGCTACTTGCATTGGCTTTATGCAGATAGGAGAGTGATATTAATCTTCTAATGTAACTCTTGGCAAGAAAGAGCATATTCACTTAATGTTGAAATATTATTTTTAATAGAAAACCACTTAGGCAGAATATTTCAGGGGTAGTATTTAACATAAACAGACCAACCACTAAAACTGCTATTTTTGTTTCATTTCTTGCTCTAATTTACACATCAATAATCCACATTAAAAGGTTTTAATGTTGTGGTTGAATGGTGTGTATACGTACAGTATATACAGTGTGTTTCCCCATCTCAACTCATCTTCAATGTATCCTCTCTTTTCACCGCAGGTAAATATTTCCAGCATTATGTGTAGTTTCAGAGAAGGTTGTTAGCTTGAGTTTACTGAGACATCGGAGGAAAGATGTTGGTAGTGCCACTGGCATGTGCAACACCCCACCCAGCCGGCTGAGGTAAGCTGCGTTTATATTGACAGTAATAGCAGTTTTTACATTTTTCCTCTCATAATTTATTGCTGTAAGGTTATTAACACCATCATATGCAACTAAGATTCACCAGTGAAACAATAACATAAGGGCAATGTTCAGGAATAGTCATTCACTTGTGGGAAATTCATTTAAAATATTGAATTTGCTTATTTAGGGGCTTCTCAGAGACTACCATTAATTGCTTAATAAATGAATTATCAATCAAACCATATCATGTCCATTACATGAATGATAATGACAGCAATAGATGGGATTCCATTAAACTTGCACATAATATATACATTCCCTTTCATGCTGGGACATGGCAGATGGTTTCAGCTAATATTTCTTTTCTCACTGAGGGAGGAAGTCTTCCCTCAATGTCCAAAGGCTTATTGACATAACCTGCTGTATAGGAGGAAATTTGAAAAGAACAATCTGAGGGTCCTTACCTGTTATGTCTTTTATGTGCTTTTTTTGGGCTTCTATAGTTGCCCTGGCCTGGGCTTTCCATAGATGGAGGGGTTTGTTAGACCAATTTGACCTGTTGTCCCTGAGGCCAGACCTACTCAGAAGCACCCAAATATTGAAACAGCAGAATTTAGTCCTTAATTTGGAATGAGATAAATCTAGTTAAATGTTTGCCCAGCCAAAAATCATGTAGGGCTTTTCCAAGTGGCACTGAGACAGATGATACCACTGGGCTGCAACAACGAGACAGAGGGACTGTAGTGGGGCTTTTGGAGGAGAGGGCTTGGTAGACAAAGAGAGAGGAATGATGCAGCGGCTGTTGAAAAGAGTCATTCATGGGAGGATGGATCAGGCCAAGCAGAACCCTGGAGGGATCGCTAGAGCTGCTGTCAGGGCCAGACATTTTCTGGCTGGGCCCAAATGTGCTCTCAAGGGGCTCCAAAAGCCTTCAGGCTGCTTCCCAAAAAGCTCTCAAACTCATCCCTTAGTACCATCCACTGTCACAAAGACAAGGTGGTTCAGCCACCTGCGCCACACACCCAGGCTGATGCCAAAATAGCACTCTAAAGTTGACCATTTGTGCCCTTGTAAACTATTATATTTTTCAGTATAGCCACAGAGTCCTGTGAAATGTATCTTTTAAAACCATAACCCCTAACCCTCAAAAGCTCCTGTAACAAATTTGACATTTCCCCCTTAAGACAACTACATTTACAATATTGACTTACTCTTTGTAAATTATAATCTCCCACTCTATATGTGCCGTTAAACACCATAAAAATACTTTTTTCAGACGCATGCTCTGTTGGTACAATTTCCTTTTCAGTTCAGTCGATTCTAAGTGTAAATAGATGCTTTATTTTTTCCCCAAAAAAAGAGATTTCAGTCTTAACAAGTTGGTTATAACAACTGCCTCCTGTGAAAGGAGGATCTGTATGAAGAGGTGGTTCTTAAAGCACAATTCCAGTTTATAATAATTTCAGTCTACCTCACTCCAAATCTGTAATGGTATTCACCAAGCTTATTGCTGATATCTGGGAATGTGGCAACATTCCATGAACATAATGGCAGCGATAATTATTGAAACACTACGTTTTGGTTAACAGAGAGCAGTAACCACTGTTGTCAGCAGATGGAACCTCAATGTTCAGAACTGATTAGCTTACGTCAAATATACATACTATTACACCCACAGGTTATTTTAGCATTTAAAATATGATTCATGATGTTCTTTGTCTGGTGAGTACAGATGCTGAAATATTAAGCTTCACCCTGCCTCAACACCTCAAGGAAATGCTACTTCACTAGCTCAGAGCTGCACTAATTTGTAGGTTGAATGAACGTGTGCTTACTTCTGATTTAGAACTGTTTAATGGAATAATGTTTGTGTTTATTTCAAACTTGTTACAAATGGCTGTGAAGGATTTGTCATGTCTTCTCTCTAAATGTAACTGGTCATCAAATACACATTCTCCGACAGAACTTGTTTTCAAAAGTGTGTTTCTTAAGCTCAATTTGCAATGAGCTCTGGGAGAGCTGATACCTTCCAGTCCATTCCCAGCAATCCTAGTAAATGAGTAGCCATCTCTGACAAGTCGTCCCCTGTCTGAGGAGGATCTGAGACACCTTGTCCTCTGACTACTAAACCAAGTTGAGAGCGGCCGGCTAGTGGGCATTAATCAGATCCAACTTGCATATCTGAACTGCTTAATTGCATGAAAGGAGATGTCAGAAAGCAAATGAGTCTGTCATGTCAATGTGTTAATTCTGCTATCGATTTCACTGATGCACCATTCCCTCTCTCAGCTCATTAAAGCTGACCTGTCAGACCACACACACACACACACACACACACACACACACAAACACACAAACACACAAACACACAAACACACATACACACACACACACACACACACACACACACACACAAGGTTGCATAAGAATTTCTTATTTTTGGAGAAAATGTCATTCATTCATGCCATTCACGTTGGCCTTGTTTATACATGTGGCTGCTTCCTGTTATTTATGGAGATAAATGGCTTTATGTGTCACCCTGAACTGGTGTGGGTGGAATCTAATAAGACCAGTCCAAAATTTGTGATTCAACTAAAGACAACCAGTCATCTAGCAATTCTCCAACTACTTCTGTCTTTATTGGTGAGACATAGCAACAATCAAAAGCTCCACTTTTAATTCTTTATGCATCAGATTTTACCTGATAGATTCCAATAACTGTGGCCAATGTTAGTATGTTCTGTAATGAAAAATGGCAATTATCCATTCCATCACCACACCCTCTCTGTCATTCAACCTTTTATAAAAACATCTGTGTCAGAGCTGTATCTTCTGGCACAGCATGTGATGTGTTACAGTATAATGTATACGTATTTTTTTAATTAATGTTTTCTAATATGTTTTCTCAAATTGTATGAAATTTAAATGCCCTCAAAATTTACACCATCTAAAAGAGCCTTGAGGATAAATTCTTGGAATTTTACTTCCATTTCAGTTATGAGCCAGGCTAACATTGCCCCAGCTGTTACGAAAAACAAAAGTGAATACTTTCCATTAACTGGCTAAGTGTTCAATCATTATTGTGGAATTTAGAAATATGAATGAATATACATTATTTATATGAAAACACATAATTTGTTCATTTTTAGAGTTTATAGATTTGAAGAAGAAAGTGTCTCCAGTACTGACGCCAGATCTTTTTTTTTTTTTTTTTTTTTTGCATCAGGGTTTTGAACCTTCACCCCTTCAGTAAAGACTGGATCCATTCTGAATGAAACCCGGTAAATCTGTTCTCTCTACCAACTACCACTGAAGCATACTGACACTTAAAACTCTACCTCTATGCCCATGAGTGTCTCTGTAGTACATGTGTGTTGAGTGAGACAGAGGGAAGAAGTGGGGGGGTTTGAGGGAAATTGAGAAAAGGGCTTGTTGTCATAGCAACTCAGTTTTTCAAGGAGAGTCAACCATTCATTTCCACAATGAAGACTGCAAGGGAACACTTAACTCTGTTCTTCACCCAAGGATACTACTTTACCCCTCCACACTCCAGTCTGCCAGCTCTTTTGTTCTCTCTTTCTCTCTCTCTCCCGCTCAGTTTCTATCAATCTTGCTCACTCTCTCTCGCTCATTTCTTCTTTATTTTATTGACTTCCTCCTCCTCCTGACATCTCTTTCAATTAAAATCTTTCACATAAGAGAACTGAATCCTGTGATACCAAAGCAGCAGAGTATCATGATTTACTTTCTATTGACATATTAGTCAATTGTCATATTTTAGATGTTAATTACAATTTGCTTCCCTGTTTCATCAAAACTACTGTTCGTGCCTCACCTCTCACTGTGAGCTGCTAAGATTTCACTCAGTATGGTGAAAATACGGGGTATGGGAATAGAGACAGGGACAGGGACAGAGACAGAGCTCATCAATAAGGAGCCATTTGATTCATGAATGAGTGGGACATAATCATTAGGATACAACTGCACTTGGTTGTCAGCTGCAAAGGTATGCACAGACTAACAGGTGATGCCATTATCTACCTGTGCATCTACACATGTGCTAAAACCTCTACTCTTGCTATTGTTCTGAATGCTACCCATCTGACTCATTTTTACATCTTAGTGTACACATAATTATTACTATCATCCACTGTCCTCAGTAAAAGCAGAATTTCGTCATGTATGTATCAAGCATTATGTAGAAATTTTTCAAATTGTGTAAATGAGTCATACTTCTGAAATAATCTGTTCTTCACACAATTCCTCTCACAAACACAAGTTTCTCATTATAACAACATTAGCTTTATGTTATAATTTGAAACACTTTGCTTTATAACAAGGTAAATAGTATATTTACAAAACATGAAAAATTTATTGTTATATAAATTTGTGTGTCATAATAAAGTGAAAACATTGTGTTATAACATGTGAAAAATTTTGTTTCTAAAATAGACCTTTCATGATATAACAGGATGATGTCATAAAAGCAATATGACTCCGTAGCCAGGAAAAGCGTGTTACTTTGCTCCACTTGCGGCTGCACTGTGCAATGGATATAAATGTCTGTGCATACACAAACAAAACAACAGATTACTAGCATTTAAGCATTTCACCAAAGCCATGGTTGACCTGTGACACTCACATCTGAACCAGGTTTCTTTATCTTTCTTTATCTTTATCTTCCAATGAAGATATAGGTTACACGTAAGATCAGTGGTCCCCACAAAAATGAACACACAATGAGCATATATTTATATATATATATGTATATATATATATATATATATACTCATATAAAGATGTCAAACGATGAAGCTTGGTCTTATCACCTCATCAGTTACAACATTTTCTTTTCCTTGCGTTTGTGGTTTTGGTTAAATACAGTAAGCTGAAGTATCCTGTCTAGCTCTTGAGGTCAGTGTTGTTTTTTTCAGTATTCAGGGAAACCCACAATCATTCCATAACCTAAACTAAGTGACTTACCTGAACATAACCATAAACCATTGATCATGCTTTAGTTATGACAAGTAGATACTGAAGGTAAATAAATTAAATAAATTGATAATGACCATTTAACAGATATGTTCAATATGAATATTTTGTTTCAGAATGGACTGTTTGTTGACGCACACACTCCCACTAATTCCGGCAGCATTGTATGTGGAACTGGGAAGGAGAAAACTTTTCTTATTTAATTTTGTTGTTTAACTTAGCATGCCACTGCCGTGAGCCTTGGGGTCTTGAAAGATGCTAAGGCAAGCTTCACACTGGCTTAATAAAAAAATTCTTAAAGGAATGTCAATTCCCTTTTTAAGACACCTTTGGACTTAATGTAATCCACAAAGCAACAATTGTGACCTGTATTCATCAAATTTCTCACAATTAAGGGGAAGCTATGATATATTTAAATGAGCTAGAGCTATAAGAATGACATCAATCCTTGTTATAGCTCTGATCTAATTTATTTGGAGGAGAAAACAGAGGCTAACGGTAAAAATTACAAACTGCTGTAATCATCCGGAGTCCACAGCCGCCTTGTGTTGAACTGCAGCCTACAATACCTACCATAGTTGGGCATGGACACCTTTTTTTCCTTTGCAATGAGGGATTTTAAGTGACATTACCTGTGCACACACTTTTGTTAGTCACTCTGAATAAAAAGGTTGCTGGTCTAGTGTAACTGTTAGCTTGGGTGAATAGAGTATTACCACTACCACTTGGACTCACACTGGCCACTTGAACGATAAAAATAAAAACAATGTTGTTTTTAACTGTGGTTTTAAAGCCAATCTAGTCTGATAGTAAAAAAAAAAATCAAGATACATTCAGTATAACACAACAAATATGAAAGATAACTTCTTCAGCTTGCTGAGACTCTCGCAAATTAAATAAATTATGATCTAAGTACTATGCAGTTCATCACAAATGTAGTTTAGGCAAAATCGATTCAAAGCATTTCTTGTTTCGGTGGAAGTTCCTGAAATAAAGTTAAACTTTAAAACAACGAGGCTTTGAATTTCTGATAGCAGGCAACAGAGATATATATCTTTCATGTGTTGTCTCAAAGTGCCCGCTAAATTAAAATTCTTCATCACACTGGATTTCTCACATTTAAAAAAAAACAAAAAAACAAAACAGCCTTTTTACCAGTTGTCAGAAGAATTATTTCTTGTGCACTCACTGGTGAACAGTGCATTACTGTACTAGAAAGAGGAACGGTGGAAAGAGTTTTTATGTTGGCTAGCTATAGTAGTTTACCTCTGGCCACTGGTGTACAGCACATTGGTTGTTTGTTTGACTGTAACAGGCTACACTGACAGGACAGCAGGCTCAGGGCTTTAGGGCATAACAAATAGCCATTTTAATTAAAAGTTGAAATACATTCTAGATGAAATATAATGCACGATACATGATTTTCTCTCAATTTGTTCATGGCATTGAATCAAAAATTAATCTGAGTATTAAAAACCCCAAACTGAGCATTTCCACTAATCAGTAGCTGAAAGTAGATCATTGATCACCACTGAGAGAACGAATACTCCAATTTCCATTTATTTAAGCTGTCAACTGGTCTGCTGCTATTTTCGTAGAACCTTGAACAGCAAAGTTACATTGTTCATTGAATTACATTCTAATGAAGGCCTCTCAGAATGCGGCTGAATGATTGCATTTTTAAAGTAATAATTCAAGTTGTTAATGCACTGCTGCTGATTTAGAGGGTGTAAGGATGAATTGAACAAAAGTTTCCCAGGAGAAATGTAGCTGAAAAAATATGATGTGAAAGCAAAAGCTTCATTTTGACAATAAGCAATGTGTCTCTTCAGGACATGTCCTGGTTTATCTGAATTTTTGCATATGTATTTTAGAAAAAGTAACAAAATAAAATTGTTTATTCATTATCCCTTAAAGGTGAGCTTTTACTTACTGTTTAACAATATGCTGTCATTGGTGAAATAAGTAAACTGTTACCTTAAAGGTCCATGTGCCCCCCTGCACATCATTCCAAATTTACAGCTACATGTGGGGGTTCAAAAACATGGATATATGCCTGTACTGCAGATGACAGTAACCTAAAAAGTGTAGGTGTATTTCCTGTAGTTTGGGAGTCTACAGTCAGTCTTGTCTTCAGTGTTACTACATCAAACAACACTGTTGACTTTCTACTTCAGTCATCTCTGCTTATGATTTATTTGGTTGTGTATTAAACAGATCCACTAGTTGCTTTTCCTCTGTTGCATTTCTGACGGTAGCTGCTTGGGCTGTGTGTGCTGCCAATATTGGTAGACACATGTCACCTCCAATAGAAACTGTATAGAGAACTGCAGTAGACTGTACTATACTGCAACACTATAGACGAGTATACTGCACTTGCTGTAGATCCCAACTGCTCCGTGTAAATAATCACTGCAAAATCAACCATGTGTTATATTATGGAAATTTGACGGTGACAAAATACAGAAATGTATGAATCCAAGAAATGACTTCAAATCAGTAAATATTTCATGGTTTTTATATTAAGTACACATTGATAGGCCTTATCAGAAAAGTCATGAGTATGAAGTGACCCAAAACAGAACATTAAACTGCTCTTGTAAATATGTTACATTAGTACATTATCATTAGTGATGCATGATTGTATAAGCAAAATGTATTTCCATGATGTAGAATGTTGAGGTTAGCTACTGTAGTTAGTTTTGTTTACTTTGACACATAACAGTACATCATAAAGTTTATTATCAAATATCAGTTCAATATACATTTTATTGGTAAATTCTTGATCAGGAAAAAAAAACAAATACATGTAGCAGAGTAGAAGTATAGTGTTTCCACCTGAAAAGTAGTGGAGTTGAAGAATAAAGCTGAATAAATGGAAATACTTAAAGTACTTCAGAATTGGACTTTACTGATTCAATAAATTACTGGTTTTCTGCCACCTCCAATAGTAAACCGATTGCAATTAAGGGACAGTGTAACAAAGATCCTCAATTAATTGGTCATGCTCTTTAGTTTTCATATGATTAACTGCATCATAATAATCTCATTCAACGCTGTCAACAACCTGAATGTAGTTTAGGCTGGTGGATTTGATTGAAATTGGTTCGGCTCGAGGTGTGTGTGCGCGTTCACTGGTTACGTCTCAAGGCATTATAACTAGTATACGTGTGTGTTTGAGTACTAGCATCACTGTGCCTCCGTGAATTTATTTGTATGAATTTACATTTGTGATTGAACCCATCTCGCTCTAATTCAAGTTCTCTTTCTGGCTAAGTGCCTCTCCATGACAGTGTGCACTGCTAATTGTGCAAAGGGTTGGAGCATGCCTCACCGGCTGGAGTGCAGTCACTCATAGACTGTTCCTCTGTGCACTCTGCCGTTAAATCAACAGTGAGTGCCAGAGTACAAGAGCACAGTGAAACCATCAGCCAAATAAGTTACAACATTTTATAGCCAACACTCCATTCTTGAAGAGGGCCTGCAAGTGTACTCATACCACCTTTACTCCATGATTTAAAAAAAAAAAAAAAAATTAATTGAATCACCAAGCAAATTTATTAATCTTCAGAAGATAATTTACTGCTGTTCAGCCAGAGAACTCCCTTCATATCATCAGCTTTGACTCTGAAGTAAATGGAGTTTTTGTCAAGCTAGTCTGCTTTTGTTATTGTTAGGTGCTTTGTTGTGTGTATGATATTGCTATTCTTTGAATCACCATGCGGAAATGGAGTGAGATCTTCAGCAACACATTCCTGACTACATCTAACTTTGGGAGGAAAAACAGACTTTTTTTTTCATTTTGGCTGTCCTCAATAACAAGAAAGAGCTAAAAGGCATTCACATGGCAGACATTTGCACCACTAATGCTGTATGTATCGTGAGTTTTTCTTTTTTGTTTTATTATCATTATATTGTTGCTTGAGTTTTATATAGATACTGTCTACATTTAAGACACAGCTGAAACAATTGGTAGCCAATGGTGTTGTTAAACCCTTTAAACCCTATGCGGTTTTTGTGTCCTTTTAGCTTTCTTTACATACAGTGCAATCAAAAGTTATTCAGTCCCCTTCACTTTTTTCACAATTTGTTATACTACAGCCCCATGTTAAAATCAATTAAATTTATTTTTCCCTTATCCCTCTACACTCAATATCCCATAAGCGAAGAAGGCAAGAAAGAGAAACAGAATTCTAATTTTTTTTGCAAATTTACTAAAGAGGAAAAACTAAAAATTATCAGTGACATAAGTATTAACTTTACTCAGTAATTATTTAGAAGCGGCTGAGAAGCACTGAGTCATTTGGGGTATGACACAACAAGCTTTGTGCACCTGGATTTATGGATTTTCTACCATTTTTTTCCGCGGATCTCCTAGACCAGGATGGGGACTGTCAGTGAATATGTCAGTGGTCATTATTAAGTCTCTCCAGATACATTCATTCAGGTTCAAGTTAAGGCTCTGGCTTTGCCACTCAAGGACATTCACAGAGTTATCCCTAAGCCACTCCTGTGTTTTCTTGGCAGTGTACTTAGGGCAACTGTCTTGTTGGTAGGTGCACCTTTGGCTAAGTCCTAGGTCTTGATGCAGAACAACCTGATGTGTACAAGAGTCCCTTGAGTTAGAAGATTGCAGTTTGACTGTCGGAGCAGAGAAGAGCTGAACAGGTGTATTTCAGGACTGTGTGATCCAATTGGCAATTGGGATTTGTGGCAGAGCTGGACAGGCGATGAGGCAATGATCCACACAGAAACCAGGATGCTAGTACTGAGCTGGTGGCAGAGCTGGACTGGAGTGGGTATAATGATCACAAAGGGTAACTGGCAACAAGCAAGGAGCTGGAATTTGCATGCTTCTAACTCAGGGTTAAAAGCATGCAAATTCACACAGGGAACAATAGACTGGAGCAGCTCATTGGATGTGTATGTGCTGATAATCACCATGCGATCCTGTCAAAAGCTCCAGAATAAGCCAGTTAACTGTGCTTGAGTTGAGATTGTTTGGTCACAAAAGTAATGAAGCTATTCCATTTGTCCAGGACTTGAACAAAAAATAATAAACCACTTTTCATAGCTTCATTTTTTCTTTTTAGTGAATAAACAAATATAAATTACATAAAATGAATTACATAAAATTAGTCTGGTGAAACTATATAAATGTCAAAATATTACAAGTAGCGCTTTTAATTCAAGGAAGAGAAAGAGGTTAGACGGTTGGAAATAAACATACAAACACACATACACAGAGTCATCACCAAAATTGGCCTTGGGCTCATATCAAGCATTGGCGCAAACAGAGAAATCCACAGAATCCATCTTGCAAGCTTGACTGTCATTTCTGGGAATGAAGTGTTGAGTTTTTTCTTTACTGAGGAGAGAAGAGGAACAAAAACAAAACTATTCCCTCCCACAGGTGCCTGTAAGTTTTCTGAGTTATGTTCCCCTTTTCACTGGAGCTTTGTCAGCGGTAAGACAAAAAGCTAATTAAAGGCTCCTGCCTTTGGAGTAGGTACCCAAAGCATGAACTAAAAGAGAACAATTTCATTCCATCACTCTGTGTGCTACATGGTTGCTTCCCCACTTCTCTCCCTTGCCCAGAGAAAACAGTAGTTCTCAGATGTGGAAATTTGAGGAAAATATCTTTTTAAAGGCCTATTAATATATAGTGTATCTCTCTCTCTCTTTCTCCCTCGTTCTGGCCCTGATTTTTAGTTTGCTAATGCTATTGATTAGGTTGTGGGGTATTGCATTAAGGAACATATTAAACTTAAAAGTTATACTGCAACAGGCTATGCTGCAACATTTAGTCTTGTATAAGGTTTGGGTTGTCAGCTACAGATTTAATTTAATAGTGTATTTGTTTTCCAAAAGTCCTTACACATAAAGAGAAAATCTTCATTTGTCTTTGCATTCAAAATCTTAATAAGATTTAAGTTTCTAGTGCCCCTCTCAATAAGACAATATTTTGTGGTTTCTTCCAAAGGCAAACGTGTAAAATGATCTCTATGCACAACATTTTTTTTTTTTTTCAAATAAATGTATTGAGAATTTTTTTCAGTGTTTGGGATATGGTTACTGGTGACATTTATTTTTTAGTCCAGGAGACTTAGTCTCTGATTTCAAAGTCTTGTACCTTGTAGACAGTTATTCATTTCCTGCATGCTGCTAAGTTAAGGCAACTAAAAAGCTTTGATTAAGGTCAGGGGAAGATGGTAGTTTTGGTTAAATACTGAAAAAGTTAACACATTTTGTCTCATGCTATAGTCCAACGTTCACTTTTCAATATTTAACCAAGATTTTTTCCCTAAAATTAGCCATGCAATGTGATGTGAAGCTGCAAGCAGCGTTGAAGAGGCCCCCTAAATTTGAGCCTGTGGGGGAATTACATGGTGTTAATGCAGGTAGAATGGCATGGCTCTGAATTTGCAGGATTGTAGGAATCAAAACCATTGAGTTAAAAATAAATTACTGTATCCACCAGTTATATATCTGTATCATGCATTGCTGCTGGGATGTGCAAAGATGAACCCTAAGAGGGGCCCCTGTATTTTAACATCAAGCTTCACAATATAGCATAATCCCGGTCTTAAAGCTGTTCCGGTGTATTGTGACATGGATCTTGTCAATCTGGTAGGAGGAGTACATGTCATTACCTGGTACCAGTAGGTGGGGCTATGACTATATCTGTATATTAGCATGTAAATATTTTCAGACTGGGAGTTTTATCATACATGTGAATTTCACATTAGATCGGACAATGTATATTTAAGTTATAACAACTTCCTTTTTCACGGTGAATATATTGAAATTCACCATACCGCCATGGACACACCATTCAAAGAAAACTCAAAAGCTTAGCTGCAAAGGTCTGTTTCAGTGATAAAAGATGAAGTTAATCTGATCAAAACTGTAGGAGGAATTTGCTATATTACAACACCTTTAAATGGCAAAACAATAACAAAATTGGACAGTAAATGAAAAATGGCTGACTTCCTGTTGGGATTGGGGTATGGCTCCAAGAGGCTTTTTTGTAAGTCTTGGGATATTTCATGTGCCTGATGAATTTTGTACATTAAGTTGAAACTTACAGCAAGGGCTACTCCATTGAAAATTTGTAGGGGGCAGTATCAAGCCATTTTACCACACCTATATGCAAGACCAGTAAGACATGTACATTTTCACAACAGCTGATGCATGTGCCAAGTTTTGTAAGTTTTTGAGTACTTTTTGCCCCTCAAAGAGGCAATTTATTTGTAATGATAATAATAATAATGATAATGATTCTAATAATTGATAGCTGTTTCCTTGATATTCAGTATCAAGGTTTTGCAACACTCATTGAATACATTTTCTTGTTATGTTAATTTAAAAAAAAAAGAACAATGCATTTCACATTGCATTTACTGTATCTACATTACTTACTTACCATGCACTGTATTTGTTGTTAGGAATAAAAATTAATAATTATTATTTTAATTATTTTATAATTTCTTGCAGGATAAATTCACACTTGCAGTAAATGATATATATATAAAGCTATATCAGGGACACAGGGACACAAAATTCTATGACCCTGTGAGCAATTTGTGACAGACTTAAAGAAAGACGTTTTCTTCCTAAATTCTGCATATACCCTGCTTTTTTCTTCTTGGACAGAGGAATCCCTCCATTCCTCATCAGTTTATCCCTTCCTCCTTTTTGTTCTTCCTCCTTTCCCCCAATTCGCAAATTAAAACCCCTCTGGCTGTTATCCAGCCTTTCCATGTTGGTTATAGGTGACAAGTTGATTCCATCAACCCAACACCCACCCCCCCCCCCCTTTCTCCACACAGACTCTCAAACACACACACACGCACACACACACAAACACACACAAACACAAGCACACACTCATACACACAAACACACACACACATAGACACATTTCACACACTCACTATAGACACTGAATCAATCCTCAGCTGAGGGTATGACCCAGGAAATTAGAGCATGTGTGTTTGTGTGTATATGTCTATGTGCATGCGTGTGTCTGTGTTTGTGTGATACCTAGTGTCAAACCGACAGTAAACAATTCTTCCTTGCCAGTGTACCTACGTCGGCAGCTTGGCCTCAGTGGACCTCACCTCACCACAACCCTGCCTAGGGCTAATCCTGGGATGCACACACACACACACACACTCACACACACACACACACAAACCACAAGCTTCCTCCTTTCTTTCTCAATTTTTTCAGCACACCTGCTCACACACCCTCACAGTCATGCTCTGTCTGTCAACACACTTGACATGTCCATTCATTTTTACCTCTGCCTCCCTCCATACAGGCACATGCTTACACACATAAACGCATTTTTACACAAAAAATAAAAAAATGTGGATGCACACATATACATTAACAGTTATTTCTACTACATCTGCCTACACACCAATATTGAGACACACACACACACACACATACACACACATTCACACATTTCTATCTCTATCTTTTGTGGCTGTACCTAGTTAGACTAGGTGATGTCTAAATTCTCATTCCTACTTGCAAAGCTTGGATTAGTTGAATGCCTCTCCAACAGCCTTCAGTGAGCAAAATAACAGGCTTATTAGAATCAATAAAAAATCTGGACATGTGAGCAGAGATTTAAAGTCTAAGACTAGGTTAGATTATTTTGACAGTAACCTATAATGAGAACTTTGAGTTGCTATCTTGACATATGAAATTGTTAGCCAGTCCACATCATTTTGTTTGTTTGTTTTGTTTTTGTTTGTTTGTCAATATGGGGTGGTTGCTCCCAGCCCAACAGAATAAAGGTGAATGGAAATAGAGAAAAGCTCAGGGAAATCCTGGTGACATTGGTGCAGTGTTGTTTACAGCCCCTTCATCGCAGACTACATAAAGGTGTCCGGTGTATCAATTATTATTACATTTTATATTAAATGACAACAGCTGGGCTATATTATTTTGTTGATATATGTTATATATATATCAACATTTAAAAAAGTTGACTTTGACCAGCTAGGCTAAGCACTCCAAATCATAAATGCTTTATCAAATTTTTGTATTTATTTTTAGAGCAAGAACCATGTGGTGGTCAATCATGGGATCAAGGCAGATGTAGCAAAACATACAAAATATGAAATTCATATTTTTCAGTCCCTCCTTGTTGTGTCTAACTCATCTCATAATGTCACATTTTCTGTAACTTTGTCTTCCCAAATTTGTAAGACATTTTCTGTAAGACTGCTCTTCCTTCAAAGTGATATTGCATGTTGTTATAGGCTTTATATTTCATGTCTAGATTAAATAAAAAGACAAATAAAATAATGAGTATATTCAAAATATAGTTCTAGATTTACTCATCTACTTTATGGAGGATTAATGTGTGTGTGTATGTGGGAGAAAAGGAGTAACCTAATATAACATACTTTAGATAGACACAAGCTGTCTATGTGTTAACATAATCGAGTAGAAAGTTTTATTCACCCAAAGAGTGTTGCTTTTTATTATTTCATTATTGCAGGGCCCTATAATGCATTGCTTTCGCAAAAGACCAAATTGACCTAAATACTACCATGCATTCGTGCATGATAGAGCCAACGTCTGATGCCACCATGGCTGAAAACTACAAGGGAACATTGGAGGCAGGCACTGCAAAGACCATGATGGCAACTTGGAGGAGCGAAGGCTATTTCACAACAGTAGAATTAAGAAATCTCGGATAAAAGCAAGGCTTAGCATAGCCTGGTCAGTTCATCCTGGCTTTTTATTGTTCGTGAAGGCCAAGCCAGGATGAGTAAGTGCGCCTATGTCAAGTAAGGCACAAGTAATTTCGTTACATGCGTGCTCATGGCTTTAACGTGTGCCAAAAGTCACAAAAGTCAAGTGCATCACTTTAATTTGTCATCAAGTCCTCTATTGTCCAGTCATGTTTGTTTTGTATGAACAGCAATCCATACATATTTTCTGAGAAGCCAAACACTGACTTATACTTTTACATCCAGGATATCTGAAAAATCCCGGCTTAATCCAATATATAGGTTTTGTGAAAACCCCTAAGAACAAGATAGTTTTCTGACCTTTGGATATTTCAAAGTAGTGGCTTAGTTGTACTATCTATGTTGTCCAAACCTCCTTCTTCTGCCTTTTATGGTATGTAGCAAACAGTCCTTCCCCCTTGTCTAAGGTCTTCTCACTCTTCCTCATCAACAAGAGGCACAGGGTTGCTAAATTTCTACAGCATCTTGCACAACCAAAAAAAAAAAAAAAAACCTAAGAAAAAATAGCAGTAACAAAATAGCCCCTAATACTATCAGTGTTGGTGGTGAGGTGTAGTGGATTAAACTGAAAGCGTGCTACATTGTACTCAGTCAGATCAAATTATGAAAAAAATACATTAAACTTGATAATATTTAACATTTACTCATTTTGCTACATCTGCCTTGATCCTATGATTGGACACCACATGGTTCTCTAAACCGCATTAGAGAAAAGTCTGGATACAAGGCAGCTGCTTTGAGGTAGAGTGAATCTGAAATGGGCAGTCAGCTTCACCTAAACCAACTACAACAGTTAGATCCTGTTTTTACAGTAATGCATGTGTAATAATAAGTTTAATGATGTAGGAGAAGCAATAACATTAGGCTACTGCTGGCCATTTATCAACAAATGAAGAATTGATATCAGACATTTCTGATGTTTAAGACAAGATTATGACTTCAACTGTGTAGCCAGTCATGTATCTTTTTTGGACACACTGACCTTGTCTAGGGTTCAGGCTCATAGCACACCAATTGGATCACATACATAGCAATCCAGCAAAAATTATACATTTTCATTGAGAGGAGTGACATTTAGCTTTATGTAACCTTATTATAGTCCTGGTTAAAATTAATTACACGACTGAATTTTAAAGAAATAACTCAAAATATCTCCAGAAATATATAAAAATTCACAAGTTTTGTTAAATCAAAAAATTCTAATAAAACACTTTTTGTTTAGTGTTACTAAACAAAAAGAAAATGCACAATAGTGAAATGATATTAACACAAATGTTTCTCACACACAATCATTGACACCCTTCACTAATATTTGGTTGCAGAACCTTTGGCAGCAATGACAGCCTCTAAACAATTCTTGAAGACATCTTGAAGCTTCTTGCACCTGTCTGCTGGTAGGTTCTGCCACTCTTCCGTTGCTATGCGAACAAGCCCTTTAACTTTGCAGGAGTCCTTTTTGCAATGGCAGACTTCAGCTCTGTCCAAAAGTTTTCACTGGGATAACGATCAATACTCATTGCTAGCCAGTTTATAACAGTTGTTATTTTCCTTTTCAAACTTACTTTTGTGCTTCCAAGACCTTTGCCTCAAACCTAGTTTTCTGACACTGGGTAACATTTCACTCTAAAGTAAAGTGGCAATCTTCTGATTTCAAAATTCATTTGATACATTCAAGGCCTTAATGACCACAGCATGATAGAACCTCCACCATATTTTACACGAGGTAGGCATTCTTTTTATTATGGGCTTCATTTTGTCGCATTAAAAAAAAAACAAAACAAAACAATGCACTGCCTTCCCAAAGAGCTCAACGTTTTTATATTTAAAGCTATTGCCAACAATAAACCTGCCTTTCTGTGCCTTTCTTTTAATAGTGATTTCCTCCTTGGCTTTTGCCAATTGTGTGGACTGAAATTAACACTCAAGATTGCTCTAGGTCAGCATGAAGCTCTTGAGATGTCTTGCTTGGTGTTTTTTCCACAATCCACATCAAACTGACTTATCTCATTGACTGTCTTCTCAGCACCACTTCCAGGCATTGTCTTAACATTTTTATGACTGTGAAACATCTTGATAACATTGTGGCCATTGGAATTGTTGTTTTTTGATACTAACATTTCTGCTGCTTGAAAGCACCCTTGTCTTTGCCACTGTAAAAAAGAAACTGGAAAAAATCTGCAACCTTTTATGCAGTAGAACAATAATTCATTGTTTAATTCATGTCAAGTGAATACTGAAATTAAGCAGGGGTGACATGTTTTCCATACTGCAACTTGCAAGTTGATTCGATGCTGTCTTGGATCTGGAGATTTAGCCCTTACCTAATTGATCAGCTTGTTGATAGTGCACAATTAGAACGGGAGGCAGAGCCTTTGGTTATCAGGCTCCTGTATTGTTGGGCCATATTCTAGTTTGGGTCTGGGAGGCAGACACCTTCTCTATGTTTAAGAATAGGCTTAAAACCTTCCTTTTTGACTTAGTGTGGTGCCAAATGCCCAAAATGATGTTTGTTACTTACAGTAATTATGATAATATACAGTAGAGTGCCACAAAGTATAATCAGCACACAAGTATAATCAATGATGATTAAATGGAATATATCTGCCATGTAACCCACAGTCATTGAAGGAAATGTATTTGCTATATCTGTGCCATGTAGTCCATAGTCAGACGCACAATGTAACCATATAGAAAGTGTGTTAGAATTAAACAAATTCATGACTCTTTTTAAAAAAATTCAATGAGAAGGAGCCAGAATATAATGGTGTCAACATAGCGTCATAACAGAATTAAAAGAAAATCGACATGGCCAGGCATGCCTGGGTAAACCTGACATGTTTGGAACAAGCCTGAACATGATTTACGCTATTGGTGCAGATTTGGAGCTAGTGGTGCAAGCTAGAGGATGGAAAGTGAGCCTAAAGAATGACATCACCTTGCTGACCTAGCTGTTCTTGGTCAGTTGCATCTCAAGACAGCTTGAGTTTGTCTCTTGTGAAAAAAAAACAAAACTCTATTGCATTGACACTCTTCTCCTCTCCAGTGTGTTTTCTTTGAATTCAGAGACTCCAATAACTCATCACCTTCACAGAAGCCAAGTGTTGGAAGGGAGGTCCAGAGACAAAGTCAGGCCCTGATCATGACATCTTATTCTCCAACAACAGGTGCTTCCAGCATAAAAACAGCTGCCTATGGACACAGGCCCCAAACAATGCCATTCATAACAGCAGGATGTTATAATGCTGCTGGTGGTTGCTTTTGATCCAGTCTTGGATTCTAAGGAGGCATATGAAGTCCAAAAACAGACATGGACATACTCAGGTATATTCACACATTTTTTGCCATGTACAGTAACTCTTGGGATGCATGCAGAACATTCATAGAGGCCCTAAAAGATATGGCACAGATAATAAAGTTTACACTGACCCTTGCAGATATGTAAATATAAAAAGTATTTTTTTGGGTTGAAAGCTATTTTTTGGCACACTGGATTTATCCCACTTCAGTTATGCTGGGCCACTCAACAAATGTTAACATGAGTTTCCACTGCAGCTTCAAAGCAGTGACCCATGTAATTGTATTCCTGATGGTAGCTGGGACAACCATTACAAACCTGAAATGGTCTTCCTCCTCAAACTAAATCTGTCTCACATGGAAAAGCCAAATGAATCACTTCCTTATGACATTTAAGATCCCTATAACAACTTTTTATTTTGTTTTTAGCACCTAGCATTAGATCCAGTGACTTTTTGGGTAGAGATTAACGATGCAGAATCAGGGGGAAAGATTTATTTGATTGATTCATTGACTTCCAAATGTTTCAGGAGCATCTCCAAAACTGACTGCAAGTATGTAGTATGAAAAAGTCATAAAGACAATAAGCTGAGGTTTGATGCTGACAGTATGATGAAATATTGAGCCTCCTCTAATCTGAACAATACTAAGCATCCTCTGTGGATTACGATGAGAGCAGGTAACCTTCAAGAATTATTATATGAATAAGCTCACTCATGACATTTCTAGCCATAGGTATCCACTCACTAGTAGTAAGAAACCGACTTTACACACTGGCTCATACATTCCAATGATAAAACAGATAAAAAGTCCCTTTGTGAAACAGTGGGACTTCCTTTTGCTAAACTACTGTTACTACTTGCAGCAAAAACAAAATGTTTCAAGCTTAAAATGTAGTGAGGACCCCTCCCTTCTTTTAATTTCAGCAAGAGATACTGGTTGGTTTAGATAGACCTTTTCAGAAACTTGCAGGACACTGCAGTCCCAGAATCCAGGCTTATATTGTGGTTCATGGGGTCTCAGAAAGTAGAACGGGAGGGAGAGCCTTCTGCTATTGGGATCCTCTACAGTGGAACCTTCCTCCAGGTTGAGTCCAGTGAACAAACACCTCTCATAAGGCTAGCTCAGCCTTGCCTTGAACCATCCCCTAGTTATGTTGCGATAGACGGGGGGGGGGGCTTCCCATGATGCACAAAGCTACTCTCCTCCTATCCCTCCCCATCCATACACACACGGGTATTTCTGCTTCTGGTACTGCAGTCTGGATCTCTGACTGCAAACCACCTACTGACCCCATGATCCTGCTCAACGTGCACTGCTTCAGTTATTGTTAGCATTTTTATATTTAGCCTGCTTATCATTATTGTGATTATTAGTCTTCTTATACGCCCTATTACTGCAATGATTAGTTTTATTATCAGTCTTATTATTAATATACATCTTTATGTTGAACCAGCAATGTGCTATGCTCTCTTCCCTCCTGGTCTCCCCTATTTTCTCTGTCTCCCTCTCTCTTTTTCTCTCTCTACTCAACCAGTTGAGGCAGATGGTCATCCACCATGAGCTGGGTTCTGTTCAAGGTTTCTTTTCAGTAACAGGGAGTTTCTTCTTTCCCCTTTTGCCAAGTTCAATTCAATTAAACTTTATTTATATAGTGCCATATCATAACAGATGTTATCTCAGGGCACTTTCCATATAAAGCAGTTCTAGACCAGACTGTTTATAGTTATTATTTACAGAGACCCAACATTTCCCCATGAGGAAGCACTTGGTGACAGCGGCAACGAAAAACTCACCTTTAACAGGTAGAAACGTTAAACAGATCCAGTTCATGGTGGGCAGCTGTCTCCCCTGACCGGCTGGGTTGAGAGTGAGAAAAAGAGAGAGTGAGAGAGTGAGAGAGTGAGAGAGTGAGAGATTGAGAGAGTGAGAGATGGGGGCAGGAGGGAGGAGAGAGAGCATAGCATAATGTGTACACTATACACTATATATACTGTAGTTATACTAATGGCTAATATTACTACTAAGACTAAATGAAATTGTAACAGTAGCAATCATAATAATTAAAGCAGTAGGAGTTGATCAAGCTCATGGACCAGTAGGTGGTCTGCAACTATGGATCCCAACTCAGAAGCATCAGAAAAAATCTGCAGAGAGCGACAGGAGGAGAGAGGAGACAGACAAGAAAGCACAAAACTGTGGGGGAGAGAGGGAGGACAGTTAGTAACTAGCATTTTTGAGGTGTTAATGCGCACAGGGAAAAAAAGGCAGAAAAAAACTAAATAGAACATTAAAATATCAATAAAAATTCTAAAAACTCAGAGTGCACCAGAAACAACCCATGGTATGTTTGTGTGGTAGAATGGTTTCACTGATAAATAATCCTCTACTGTGGACTGCTAGGTATTTGAGGATTTTGCTTAAGTCCTGTTTTAGTAGCTCAGAAAACTGGTTGAAAGTGTCATTGTGGCCAATGTGGACAACAACATCCTGGGCAAATGGATATTCAGCCATAATGATTGGGATTTTGGTCATGTGTCACACATTTTAGTGCCTGCAAAACAATGAGTCAACACAGATCTTTTCCAGATGTTCCTTATGATTGAGTGTCCAATAATGAGTGTCGTTGGAGGGACAGTGATAGTGGAGGAGACTTGACCTATAGTAAAAGAGTGGATGGAGAGGGGTGGACAGAGGGATGGGCAGGAGCCCCCTGGGGCACTTGTGTAAAGAGGGGAAGAGGGGAATGGTAAATTATTGCAAAATGATGGTTCAGGTATGGATGGTGGAGAGATCGGAGATGCCAGCCACCTCCAGGAACCATAGGATAACCAGGAAAGTGGAGAAGTCTGGGACCCAGCACCCAAAGGGGCAACAAATATATTAAAAGAATCGTAATACACTGATAAAGGCCATGAGTCTTGATCAAACTCTCTAAAATAAATCTTATAAGTATACACTTGGTACAGCATTTATTTTCATACTCAAAAGAAGGACCCTGAAAAACACCTTGAAAACAGTATTTCTGGTAATATTCTATACTTTTGTTATCAAAGGCCATGACATGATCAGACCCAACAATGTAACGATTCTACTTACATGTATAAATAACTGGACATTTAATCCTTACATGCACTGGTGTTTTGTTTTGTTTTTTTTAAACATCCCTACATATCTCTTGGTCTTTAGCAACCATTACTGCTATTCCAGTTTTCAGAAAATATTCTGAACAATAACAAAAACACAAAATATATTTTTCTGTCATTTAACATTTTGTCTTTTTTCTTCATAATTTTTATAGTACATGTCAGAGTTACCTATGACTAACTATATGAAATATCCTTATCAGTCATCACTATTCATGTCACAGTATTAGTTGATTTATAATTTTTGTTTATATTGCCATCGCATTGTCCTGATCTGCGGGGTTGGGGAGGAATATCTGTCACTGGCCCTACCAGGCCGTGAACATCCACATTATTACCAAATTCAATACCAAATGAACATAGCCTAGGCCGAATATGATGGCACTTGCATTAAATACACATGGTATACTTCACTATATTTAGACATTGAGGTATGTAATTGATGTCTGCAGGAACATGTCTGTGAGCATTCCTTTCACTGTTTACATGACAAATATAGTGTATTTACATAATGGAGAGCTGCCTGATTCATTAAATGTCTTTGCTGTTTTCACTCTAAGTCATGGCTGGACAGGGACAGATGGAGCCTGGGCTGTAACAGTATTACTTGCCATCTCCAGCAGAAGTGACAGGCACCTAAACAGGCATCTTTCAGTACTTCATAGAAGCACACAGCCTCTGGCTTGCTTTTTTCCCCCTATCCTCATGCCCAGTGCTGGGCCCAGTCTGCTATCCAGTTGGGTGCCAATTTAAATGCCCCCTACTGCTAAGAGTCAAACAGAATGGTCCTTCTCCATGCCAGCCCCTCTGCCCCTCATGCTCAGTCGTGTGCCAAATCCTTTCCCTCAGCTAACAGCTAAATATTTTCAGCGGTATGTTCTTGCCCAGATCTACTCTCATCAGTTTGCCTGTACACTAACATATGTTACTGAACTGGACTCAACTTAGAAACTTAATGTATCTGGAGAGTGCTAAATGCGTCATGTCATAATGAATCCTCACATAACTTCTATGTAGTATTTACCTCTGCCATTATTTCAAGATTTCTGAAATAACATGGTGCCTGTGAAAAAAATGCTCAGAAATATTCTGACTTTACCTCTGTTTTTTGTTTAATCTCTTGTTAATAATTATTCCCTTCTTCCCACTTTGATCCTTCCTCTGTTTGTGTCTCTAAGATTCTCTGATATTACTTGTGAATCTCACCATAATGCACATCAAGTCTGATGTGATATTGGCTGTACTTAATGAGACTGTCATCCCTGGGGTTAACCATGGACCTTGACCAGCAGGTCATCTCTGGAGTGCATTTGCTAGTTCCTGAGATCATTGCTGGACTCTTCCAGATAGCAGGTCCTCAACTTTTATGTTAGCGTTATTTTGAGAAACCAGTCATACACTCAGTCTAAACAGTTAACTTTTAATCTCAAAAAATAATCGTAATAAAAGACTGAAAGTAGAAAAACACTAATTTGCCTCACATCCTCCATCATCCAGTTAATGTGGGATGCATGCAGGGATACTTGCGTATCACCTCAAGTTTCCAAAATTCAGCTCCTAAAGAATCCCCAAACATTTGGGAGGAGCAAAACACTTCTTGACGTTTGGACCATTCTTGACTAAATGTGAACAGATGGCTAAATTATCATTGCTGATTGATGTGTTTTTATTTTTTTATTTTCAGCATTCTTGCATAAAAACTGGTGCCACTGAATGTGAGAAAAATGGACATTTATCTAACAGGGTTTCTATTGAAAAAAGCTACTGAATTGCATTTTTGCATTGTAGGCTTCATTAGTGTTGCTCCTTGATTCATACTACGCACTAAAATTCTGAATATCATTACCTTTATTTATTTATTTTGATTCTATCTCTTATGAGTTACCTAACTTTATGAAGGTAAAATTATAACTGTTGGAGTATTCCTTTAATGACCAACATTCATTCCATGTATTTTTATAGTTGCTTTTCCATGCCAGTTCCAAACCTAAACTCCTGTGTTCCCAAAGTCCTTTTTGTTTCATTCCAATGGCCAACAGTAGCTGGCTATTCTCTATTTTATTCCTCAACAGTAATACTCCCTCCCTCTCTCTACAGGTGGGCAGATGGCATGACAAGAACAAACATTATGCTGGGCCTGATGGGACCAAAGGCAGACACTACACCCTGGCTGGGTGTCGCCACTCCAAGTACACCACATATGGTTCAGACACTCTAGTGAGTGGTGTCTGTATTACCACTATACCACTACCAACTACCAGCTACCTGATGTTGCAGCAGAACCTCCCTGAGGGCCCATGGAGCCAGATTGGTGGTGATGGCGGTGGAAGAGATGGTGCTGGTGGGTAAAAAAGCATGTGAGTGTGTTATGTGTGTGTGAATGTCTGAGGCAGTGATGCTGGTCAGCTTCTCTAATAGCACTTACAGATGGAGCAGATTTGGTCTAAAAGTTGCCCTAATCTCTCCCTCTCTCTAGGGTTGAATTGGGACAAAGTAGATGAGACAACCTCTAGTCACTGGCAGGAAACCTGCTGGAAAGAAAACGCTGAGAGCTGTCTGTTGGATTTTTTTTTTCCACACTCAGACATTTACCAAGTCTGCCGACTCTGGTTTGTGTTTGTTTTTTTATGAACAAATTGATTGTTTGAGAATGTTCAGAAGAAGTCAGGCAAGACGAACAGTAAGTCAAGTAAAAGTTGGCCAGATTTTACTAGCAGTCAGATGGAACATGGCAAAGCACTGAGCCAGCACTTTTTTATTTTGCTCTGTTATACATGTTAACCCGTTTTTAAATATTGCAAAATTCCCTCCCCATCTCCAAGGCTTTTTTGAAGATGCTCACTGAGTGAAATTCCAGACAAACAGCCACGATGTTAATTTTAAAACTCACACCAAAGCTTTGTGGTGGAACAGAATTGTTGTAACTGAGAGAATGCAAATGTTAGAGCAACACAAAGCATAAATCCATTATAAAACATTATTTATCTATGAAATACAAAATAATGCAAAAAAAAAAAAAAGTAAATAATGGACACTAACATTAAAACTGACAGTATAGACACCTACATTGATACCATGTTTAGATTTAATCTGACAGATCACAGGTTCTCTCTTATTTTGGGTAGAGTTACTTGTGGAAGATTGCAGTGAGATCCAGTGGTACAGGAAATGAAAGGCAAAGAGAGGTGTATGGCAGTGGTGACCCTAAGCACTAATAATATTTTCAATACCAACAGGGAATTATGAATGAATCAGACAGGATCACAATTTATGCTGATAGTATTTTAATTGTGTATTGACTCACTTAGACGGTCATTTTTATTAAGTTCTATGTTATGAAATTGTGTTCCGGATACATTATTTAGTCTACTTTCATAAAATAACCATATAATTTTATCTGAAACGGTGTAAAAAAAAATACAACATATTAATTTTTGTAAATAAAATTAAGAGATCTCTATTATGTATATCATTCTACAAATGCTAATAGTTCATCAAGAAATCAAATCTACTTTTACCACTTAACCCATAGAAAGTACGACATGGTCTAAATGAGTGGTGGTATATCTCCAGTGTATGTCTTTTTTTCACTTCCTATAATTATTGAGTGTTCAACAACCAGGACCACATGCCACACTGAGGTGCTCTTCATCAGCACCTAAGTTGGGGTTGTTGACTTCTTTGTATGTTAAGCACATCATTGGAATAATTACAGACATTAGGTATGATGAATACAGTCTAGTAAGATAGACCAGCTCAGTGGTCCAGATCTGAAAATCTCCCAGCCAGGACCTGAAAATCCTTTTTACTGAAGCCTTCCCTAAATTTCACTTCACTC
Organism: Istiophorus platypterus; assembly: GCA_016859345.1. Lineage (NCBI taxonomy): Eukaryota > Metazoa > Chordata > Actinopteri > Istiophoriformes > Istiophoridae > Istiophorus > Istiophorus platypterus. The sequence goes on from CM029125.1 coordinate 11,425,978, forward strand.
ATCATAGTCTTGTTGTCTGACATGGCAGCAACTGAAACAAAGCCTATGTAGTTATAATGGGATATTGACATGCAGCAGTGAAAGAGAGTCACTTTATGAGTGTGCTATAAAAGGAAAGAACACAGTGACCTCAACACTAATGTGAAAAAGGTCAGGTGAATTTCACATAATAGCTGTTTCTCTAGGAAGTTTTTTGTCACTTGTGAAGGATTCTTGTTCTGTCATTACATGACGGAAAAGATGGGTAATTTTCCTGTAATTTAAAAAAGAAGAAGAAAGAAAAAAAACAGGAGGAAAAATATCACATTGGACTTTTGTACACAACTAATGCAATCAAAATACTAACAAAAACCACAGTCTCCTGAGATTTTCTAGTTTCCTATACGGAGAAGAAAAGGCAGAAAGCTTTGCCTGCTCTGGACTGCAAGCTTTTGCTTTCACCAAACAACAATAATTTTATCCTCCTGCTGCTTTTGATACAGCAGTGTCAATAATTCATAGATGTACTTCATTTTTTCCCTCAACATAATGCTCATCCCTATCTCACACTAGGAGCAGGGTTACTGCAGGTCTGATGTATTCTTAATGCTATTTATGAGTTTTCTGTGACAGCGGTGTAGGTGTGGAGCTGGAAGACTAGGGTCAGCTATGGGGTCCTGTAGAAACTCATCACTTTTTTCTTCTTTTTTTCCTCCTTTAGCCTTACTCTTTACTTTTGTTGTTTTTCACTTCCTCGTGTTTTGCTTTTCTTGCCTTTCTCTCTATGCTTTCATGATTTTAGCTCATTTTCTTCTTTGCTGTTAATTAGTTCTCTCTGCTGCCTCAGTTGTCATTTTTAACTTTTCTCTTCCCACAGTCCTTATCCTGTATCCCAGCAGCTCGGCAGGGAGGGGAGGGCTTGGTCCTAGCAGGAAGTGTGAGGACATTAAATATTGATTACGAAGCTATTGCAGCACTATTTTATGGAAGCAAAACCTGCTCGGTGTTCTTTTTTTCAGCAGGGCAGCTCAGCTAACAAACATCACTAGGCTGTTGAACCTAGGTGTACACTTTCATCCTGTTAAAATGAAACCAAATGTTGAATGTTATTTTCTATAGCTGGTGAATATACAGTCAAGACTGGAAATACTGGGATAATCACACATTTTATTGGTTCCTCAGGTGCTGAAATAATGGATGCTACATTGAAGTGCTGAGTCCCAGCTTTAATTTGAGTTAGGTTATATCAATATAGAAACATTTGCAAGGAAGATATTGCCCTTTAAACACAAAGTGCCCAAGTTGTATGGATTCAAAAGTAATGGGATACTTGATTACTAATTTTTTCTTGGGCAGCTGTGTTTTGCTTGGTTCACACACAGAAAAGCTCGCACGCGGTTTAGAGTTGACTGAGAGTTAAGAGTTGCCATTTAGATTGAGGTGGAGTTGTCTGTAAATATGAGGAGTAAAGAGGACACCAGACAGGTGCACAAGTTAACATTACCTAACTTACTTAACAAAGCACAACATTTAACCAAATAGCATAACAAATACAAAGATATATTACATCAAAAATTACAAATAAGTAGTCACATGGCATTCAATTTTATCGCTCAATTTCAAATTCAGTGGTTGATTTATGTAGGGATGCCATGGCCTAGTGAGAACCCAAACAGTTTAAGAGATTAAGAAACAAAATATTTCCGCAGTCTGTTCAGTCTGCAATTTTTTAGCAGTTATTCATCTGTCTAGTCAGTAGTGCTTTCAGATGAATGGAAAGACAACCCAAGCACAGATGCCATACAGCATAAAACTCATAGCAGAATCTGTGTTTGCTTGAGACCCAACATTTCCCCAAGAGTAAGCACTTGGCAACAGTGGCAACAAAAACTCCCTTTTAACAAGTAGAAACATTGAACAGACCCCGGCTCATGGTGGACGGCCATCTGCCTCGACCGGCTGGGTTGAGAGTGAGAAAGAGAGAGAGAGAGAGAGAGAGACAGAGAGAGCAACAGCGACAGCGAGAGACGGGGGCAGGAGGGAGGAGAGAGAGCATAGCATAAGCCTGCAAATCCAATGAATGCTATGAATAAATGATGCAAAAATTAAAAATGATAACAAAATAAATAAATGCAGTTACATCAGCCACAACATTAAAACTGGTGGCTGGTTTTGATGGCTGATTAGTGTGTTTATGTGTGTTTTTGTGTGTGTGCCTTTGCCCACTTATGGTTGAAATATGTACAACAGATAATATGATCAACGCGGTTATCCCTGACTAGCTAAAATTAGACTTACTCAAAATGTGTGATGTGATATGATTTGAATACTCATTGCTCTAAAAAATAAATCCAGGTGATATTGGACAGCTGATCTTTCCATTAGCATCACCTTCATACCAGAATTTCCATTTGTATGCAATAAGTATCAAATCTATTGTATTAGGCACATGCATGCTCCACAGAGGTTGAACGTGTCCAATTTGGACACAATTTGCAACTGTATTGACAAGATAGCACCTATTTGCAGTTGTGTATATATTCCAATGCTGCAAGTATGCAACTTTGAAAATAAGATTTGGGGGACAGGTGTGTAGGATATCCTACTTTCTTGCCAGTGACAAGAGTTCAGTCACAGACCTGCAAATAGTGATGAGTATTTCCCTAAATACACCCAAGTGTTTTAGATCCCTAACCATGTCAATCAGTGGTACAGTGTGGCTCATTGATGTTTTTAATAGTTTTTGGACAATGAAGCTCTATGGTACAGAGGAATACGATACACAGTATCAGGGATTGGATAAACACACAGTACTTGTTAACAGGACACATCTGTTTGGCTATGGCACATGGGCTTTACTAACAAGAAAAATGTAGGATTTTGCTGCACCAGATCTGAACCTTGAATCATTGTAAAATAAACTTTTGATATATCTCCCCATCTTCTTTATAATTTAATTTAATACAGTTTGTACAAAACGTTATCCTTTTGTCAATACTGACACGTGATTTGTAGTGCCTCACAGAAGGCACATATTTAGATGTATTTAGAAGTTCAGTTAAGATGAACTTTGGTGAAACCTGGTGAAATACCAAAACTGGTTGTGCTGCTTTTAGTCACACAGCTGTTCGTGGGAAAGCTGCTTCAAAAAATAGGAGGCTGCATAAAAAACAATTTATAGCTATTTTACAGGATTTATACAATGTCAGAAAAAATAAAAATAAGAGACATTATGTGCTTGTTTAGACTTTATACCTACAGGAGCTGCACAGTCACAAGCAGAGCCTCTTACAGCAGAACAATCAGTCAGAATAGATCAGAACAATGATTGTTAGACTGGAAATGGCAGCCTCTTCCATTTGCATTTTGATGTGTCTGCCTTAAGGAGACCCTCAAAACTCTTATTAGAGCTCATCTCCGGCATATGGCTGCAACACAAAAAATTACCTTAAAGCATGCAGATAAACATATAAAACATGACTTAATCCTCTTCAAAAACTACAATACATACTGTCAAACATGTAGGTGACATTCTGTAAAAACACACATTCATATTCACACTTACAAACACACCAGGAGACAGCACACACTTTACAGCCACACACGATTTCACTTGCAGAACTCAAAAAATACAAAACCACAGAGGCATTTATCAGTGCATCAATGCCCTACAGCAGTGACACACATGCAAAAAGCCACTAAATATATGCAGAAATCATTCAGACAGACTCATGCCATATGGTTGCACATGCATGTTCTGTTTCATCAGCACACACTCACTTCCAGACAGACAGGATTTTAAAGAGGAAATGCATTGTTTTATTTCATAATCCACATGAACCCTCTGGAAAGGTATCACCAGCAGGAAATTTATGCCCACAGGAAGAGATGTATTTTATTGAGCATAAACCAGCAAAATAAAATCAACAAAACAGCGTCATGAGATTAGCTTTACCTCTCCTCATCCGACATTTTGAGTCTGGAAACAAATAAAAAAGTAATGAATGAAAATGATCAGTGACTTTATTTCTTTAAACCACTTTAAAAAATACTTAATAACCACATAAACTCGCTCAGCAATGGCCCCTTCAAGGACAGCAGCAATAAAAGGCAACTTTAAGATGTCTCCAAGATTTCAAGTAGTGGTGAGTTGAGACCAGATTTCCTTAGAAGAAGTAGGGGACAAGATTAACTATTATGGATTCATTCAGAATGTAGAGAGATTAAAGGCCAGGGTGTTGCATCCAAACAAACTGAGGATACCTCCCGCTGAAAATGTTGACGGATAACAAAATCACTCAATTGAATGGAAAAAAACATTGACTCATCAGATGTCAATAATCTTGTCAAAGAAAAATTCCACTTTGTGTCACTTTCCAAAAAGAGAGGCTGAAACAACAGGATTAAAATGGTCAACGTATGAAACTCACGTCTTTTCCCGTCTTTTCCTTATTTTTCCTTACTTTTCAAGTATGAAAAACAACCTTGTCTTTGTTGGGTGTGATTTCATGTTTGTTTTACAAACCTGTCTCTGAGAAATTCTGTTTAGATACAACTGAATGTAATTGCAACAAGATTACATTTTCTATTTGCAAAATGAGTATATTTTATTAATTTATGTATTTCGCAAGTTGCAAATATATGGATACTGAACACTTCAGTAGGATGTTCACAGACATTGTACTTGTTTTCAGTTAAAATATCTGATCTTGAAGTACAATGTGTACTTGTTGTGTCTACACTTTTCATGACACAACTAAGTTATTTACATTTATCCAAAACCACAATCTTTTCCTTAACAAAAGTGATTTTTGTTGCCTATACCTAACCAGTAATGACTGGGGATGAAAAAGTAGTGAGCTATTTGTACCTGTCATCCACCCATGCTACTTCCTTGAAAATCTGCTATTTCCAAAAAATGTTCTCACAACCCAGCCAGCTCTTATGTTTGACTGATTGGAAACAAAATGTGTTTGCTACTGCAGTTAAGTTGTACATGAACATAACTTCTAGCAGACAGAAGGGAGTGTTTTTGAATTATAGCTTACAGCTTTTGAGTCATTTGAAGGTGTAATCCCTACAAAGTCTTTTTTTTTTTTTTTTTTAATCTGCATCAACCTTCTTAAGTATGGTCTCACTGTACATTTCATTTTCTGTGTGTGAAAGCCTAAGTTACACTGGATGTTATTTGTTTCCTAGGGATGAAAACATTTCTTTGCAGTGGGTGGCCCACTTACACGCAGTTGGTTGTAGAAGTTATTGTGATTGTAGGTGCAGTCAGAAAACACTTGAATTTTCTCATATTGTGATGCTGAACAAAGAAGCACAGTCCTCATCTTTTTTATGGAACAAGAAGTCGCAAGTCAGAATTCAGAATTCTCCTTCCAGAACAATGCAGCTGCATATATGAAGACATTGTTGGAAGTTAAAAACCATTTTGGATGTGACAAAATGGAGAACATGTTGTATTATCAATTTTTAGACTTTCAGGGAAACATAATAGGCATTGTGGAATTCAAAATGTTCATTGTGTATTTTAAGGAAGGAAGGTAAGCTTTTTTTTTTTTTTTGAAATTATTATTTCTCAGAATATATAAGTCCTTTTAAAGACTATTCTGCTATTTGTCTGTGCCAGCAGCCTATTATTACTAATAGTTACATTTCATTGTTAGACAACCGCTAGTGGTTATTCCAGTGGTGGAGTAAGTCAGGTGATTTAGTATACAGAGTGACAAAGGGAATACAGAGTGATGTTAGGGATCTTGAGGTGGATGGATGGATGGATCAACAAAACATACGTCTTTCACATAGGACAATGCTTTGATTGTCCATATTGCTTCTTTTAACTATAACCGTTCCACAAAGTCAACTCTGTTTCCATGCAGCCATGACAATGAAGATCTTCAAACCTTAAGGAAGTATTTATTTTAACCAACACCACAATCTTTTGTAAACCTAACCAAATAGTTTTGTGCCTAAGCCAAACCTCAGTGTAACTGTTCCACAAACTTAAGCACTCGTTTATTATTGTTACACTAATGACGAAGGTTTAATACACCTGCCACTGGAATGCATCACAGGGTAGGGATAAGCGATCTAAATGGTTAAGGGACCTACAACTCCTTTCCCTGATTTGTCTTGGATTGAACAGCAAGTGCAGTCGATAATCACAAAAGTAATGATAAAAAAGATAAGACTTCACATGTCACAGCAGTACAAAAGCTTTTGAAAGAGGCAGTGAAAAAAATAGCCATTTAGTCAATTACAGCAAATCAAGAAATTAAAAAATTAAGAAAATGAGATTCCAACCTTGTATACATTACACATATTATGTACATTACAATATCTTATACATGATGTTTGCACTTTGGAAATTTCTGTGCAAATCTATAGTATATGTACAGAAATAATCAGTGTACAATGCTGTGCAATGGTTTGAGTTACTTTAGATGTCATTCAAGCAGTATAATCAAGGAGACATCTGATTCATCCGAAATTCAGTCTGCACCATTACAATGAGTCCCAATATACAGCCAGTCACAAAGAACTATCATCAACAACAACAACAGGAAGAACAACGAGGAACAGATGGTATGGCCCTTACAAAGCCCTGATCTTAACATCAAGTCTATGATTACATGAAGAGATGGAAGAAACTGCTACAGCCTAAATCCAGAAAAGAACTGTGCTAGGTCCTCTAAGATGCTTGGAACGATTTACCCACCAAGTACCCTGAAAAACTGTGAAAAAGTTTACCAAGGAGAACTGGTGCTGTTTTAAATTCAAACTGTGTTCACAGCAGGTTTTTCCTGTTTACTGCACTTTTTATGAAGTTAATTATAAATAAAACCTATTTGTTGCATCATTTTTGAAAGCATGCTAACTTTACAACCTTTCGTTTTTTGTAAGAGTATATTGTAGTATGTACTACTACTATATAGTGGGATCAAACTGGTATTTCTCCTCAGGAAGAGGATCATATTTTGGTGACAATTCACAAGAAATAGCATAATCTCAATTTCAGGTCCGCTGCCAGATTTAAAAGGTTGCATTAACCTTAATGCTGTGTTTTGGGTCCTGTAGAGCCTGGGACCTATTTAATTGTTTTCTCACCTTGATACTTTTGGATTTTCCTACTTTTAAGAGAATTGCCTATAAAATGATTTTGAACTATTGTGTTTCAGAAGTCTGCTACAATAATAGACACAGCACTTCTGTCTGGACTATCAGAGACCTCAGTGTAGAAAAATAAATTAATACAATTAATTTTCATCTGTTCTTTATCTTTGATTGATGTTGACAGTATACTTGGCACTGGTCCTCCCAAATGCTAAACCGTTTTCTCTGTGACTATTTTTAGCAAAAACCTTACAGAGAAAAATACAACTTCACAGTAGTCTCTGCACAGTAATCACTTATACATAGTCAGCATTTAAAGACCCTTAAAGGATGCTGAACAGAAATGGAATGTGTTTGTATTGTGCAAACTCCTCTTTCTTTTTTGACTTATTCATGGCATGGTTCCAGCCTTTAGGACTTGATGCACATCTCTAAGCTCAATGTACTAATTGTAGTATGTGAGAGATAGTGTGTGCATGTAGGGACATAAGGCAGTAAACTGTTGAGAAGAATAAGTTCAGTTCTCCACAACTGAGGGGTGACCTCCCAGTGACTGCAGCTCACAGCAGAGATCAATTGAATTGAACTCAATTTTATTTTTATATCAGGGCACTTTTAATATAGAGCTGATCTAGACCAGACTCTGGGTTGAGAGTGACAGAGAGAGTGAGAGACAAGGGGCAGGAAGGAAGAGAGAGAGTATAGCACATACAAGTACTACTAGCTAAGCCAGTAATTATATTAACGGGGCTAATAATATTACAAATAAGACTGAATGAAATGGTAACAGCAGTGATCATAATAATCAAAGCAATGGATGTCGATGAGGATCATTGAGCGGTAGGTGGTCTGCAACCATGGATACCTACTCTGCAGCATCAGAAGCAGAAACATTTGCAGGAAGCCACAGGAGGAGAGAGATGAGGAAGCACAAAACTATGGGAGAGACAAGAAGGATGGTTAGTAATGAGCATTTTTGAGATATGAATTTGAACAGGGAGAGAGGAGGAGATGGAGGAAAGGGGAGTTGGTGCATCATGGGAAGTCCCCCAGCAGTCTAGCCTATAGCAGCATAGCTATGCGGATGGTTCAAGCTGAGACTGAGCCAGCCCTGACCATAAGCTATATCAAAAAGGAAGGTTTTAAGCCTAATCTTAAATGTGGAGAGGGTGTCTGCCCAACCTGGAAGATGGTTCCAAAGTAGAGGAGCCTGATAACAGGAAGCTCTGTCTCTCATTCTACTTGTGGAGATTCTAGGAACCACAAGTAGGCCTGCATTCTGGGAGTGAAGTGTACTACTGGGGGTAATAATGTACTATGAGTTTTTTAAAATAGGAAGTTGTCTGGCCATTATGGGCTTTATAGGTGAGAAGGAGGATTTTATATTGTATTTTGGATTTCACAAGGAGCCAAACCAGAGCAGCTAATGCAGGAGAGGTATTTTTTTTTTTATTTCTGGTTCTTGTCAATACTCTCTCAACAGCATTCTGAATCAGCTGGAGAGTAGTTTTATTGGGACTGCCTGATAATAAGGAGTCTCAATAATCCAGCCTAGAAGTAATGAGGACATGCACTAGTTTTTCTGTGACATTTTGAGAAAGGATGTGCCTGATTTTTGCACTATTACTTGGGATGAAAAAAGGCAGTCCTTGAAGTTTATTTCATGTGGTAGTTAAAGGACATGTCCTGATCAAAGACAACTCCAAGACTCCTAGAGCAATGCCATCTAAAGCATATTGCATAACAAAGGAAGTTTATAGTGTTTCCTGATAATATTCCCTAAGGGAAGCATATATATGGTGAATAGAACTCAAGCACAGAACCTTGTGGAACTCTGTGACTAACTTTTGAGTAGATGGAGGATTCATTGTTAATGTGCAGAAATTGAAATCAATCTGATAAGTAGGACTTAAACCAGCTAAGAACAAGTCCTTTAATGCCAATGAAATGCTCACCTCTGTAATAGTATTAGATAGTCGATAGTGTCAAATGCGGCACGAAGATTTAACAGAACAAGTACAGAGACAAATCCTTTATCCGATGCGGTTAGTAGATCATTTGTAACCCTCACTAGTGCTTTCTCTGTGGTATGATGTTCTCTATATCCTGACTGAAATCCTAAAATAAACTATTATTGTGTAAAAAGTCACACAACTGGTTGCAGACAGCTTTCTCAATGGTCCATAATTGGCTAAAACATCTGGAGGTGAAATTTGTCCCTAACAGACAAACCGTCATCTCAAAAAACCCTTTCTCTCCTTATTAACTGATTCTAAGTTGTTCCGAATTTCTTTTTAAATGTCTGTACTGTGTTTTAATTCATGCTGGACGGAGCCCAGCTGCCTTTCATAGTACTGTACTGGCAAGATGTTAGATATTCTGTACAGTGCAGGCAAAAATTTTAAACTACTTTCCCCCCTGGCTATATGTGAAGACAAGCATTGTATGTGTTAAAGGGTGATTGTGATAGTAGTGTATGAGCACTTCGAGCGGTCGATAAGGTTAAAAAATTACTATATAAGTGCAGTCCATTTACCATTTACTCTTCAGTACTATTTGTATAATACTGGTGCACACCTATAATGCAAACTCGTACACCTGCACTGTTGAGTTGTGGCTTCTTTCTAAGGTTATATAACCACTGTGTCATGTCTTGTTCCACCAACTAGGTCATGTTTTTTCCATTCAGTTTTTACCTTGTGTACTATCCCCTACTTTATTTTGATATCATTAACTCGCCCTCTCTTTTTAGAGTCACACTTCCTGGCCTTCTGTTTTTTTTCGACTTTCAAGACTGTCAAATCCTACATGTTGTACATGTGTTCAGTTGTCTCCCCCTCTTCTAGTGTGCCTATTACCTGTGTTCCATTCCCTTTGACCCAGTTTGTCTTTGCTCCCCATGACAGGTGTTCCAGTAATCTCCATGTGTTTTTGTTTTTTTGTTAGTTTACCTAGTCCACCAGGTATATTGCCCAGATCTTTTTGAATTGTTTGATCAAAATATTTGCAACAATGACAATATTGTATGGATGGAAGTACATCCAAAGTATCTATTATTCAGATATGCTTTCATTGAAAAATGATATGATTTGCCAACTCCTAAAGTTTCTGCCATGTTTCCGATAGCTTGGTTTTGGGTTTTTTTTGGTCTAAAGATGGTCTCCTTCATTTGCATCAACGCCTCTTCGGAACACATTTTAAAAGTTCTCATGCACTGCTACCAAATGCAAAATAGTCACTTAGAATCTACTCCAGACCCTTATCTGCTTCATTTGTCATGAAGTAACAAGGGCAGAGACCAGACCTGGCCCTGAAACTGATAAAAATTTGCAAATGTCCAATTACTTCTTCTTCTTTTTCTTTCGGCTTTTCCCTTTAGGGGTCGCCACAGCGAATCAGTGTCCTCCATCTAACCCTGTCTTCTGCGTCCTCTTCACTCACACCAACTACCTTCATGTCCTCTTTCACTACATCCATAAACCTCCTCTTTGGTCTTCCTCTAGGCCTCCTGCCTGGCAGTTCAAAACTCAGTATCCTTCTACCAATATAATCACTATCTCTTCTCAGTACATGTCCAAACCATCTCAGTCTGGCCTCTCTGACTTTATCTCCTAAACCTCTAACATGTGCTGTCCCTCTGATGTACTCATTCCTGATCCTATCCATCCTGGTCACTCCCAGAGAGAACCTCAACATCTTCATCTCTGCTACCTCCAGCTCTGCCTCCTGTCTTTTCCTCAGTGGCACTGTCTCTAGACCAAACAGCATCGCTGGTCTCACCACAGTTTTGTACACCTTTCCTTTCATTTTAGCTGAAACTCTTCTATCACACATCACACCTGACACTTTTCTCCACCCGTTCCAGCCTGCCTGCACACGCTTCTTCACCTCTTTTCCACACTCTCCATTGCCCTGGACTGTTGACCCTAAGTACTTAAAATCCTCCACCTTCTTTATCTCTTCTCCCTGTAACCTCACTCTTCCACTTGGGTCCCTCTCGTTCGCACACATGTACTCTGTCTTGCTGCAGCTAACCTTCATTCCTCTCCTTCTGAGCCCCTGAAAATGAGGGAATATGTAAAAAAAATGGCTGTATTTCCTAAAGGGCTAGTGTAAAATCTTTTTAAAACCCTTTGCATTAAAGCTGAAAGTCTACACTTCCACAACATCATGAATCATTTGTATCAAATCTGTTGTGGTGGTGCACAGAGGCAAAATTGCAAAAGTCGTGTCACTGTCCAAATATTTATCAACCTAACTGTAGATATGCCTAAATGTGCAACCTCTTTAATCTTTAAAGGAAATAACTCAAAAAATATGGCAATCAATCATAACAACAATATTCTATTGTATCACAAGTTACTATAGTTGTTGCATTTCATAAATCAGAAATTCATTGACATCGTGTTTAGAGTGATGTATATTGCTATTTGGGGTCATCATGCTTCACAGAGATGAACTTTTTTTCCATTAAATATAAAATATAAATTCAATTCCATTAATCCCATGAAATATATCTATGTATGTAAGTCTAACAATGTATTACTCAATACTTATATATTCACCCATGCTGTTGTGGCATGTAATGAATGTCTGTTAATAGAACTTGTTCAGTTAAAGGACCTCCTGCAGACAAGAAATACTAACTTCATGATTAATAACCTTACAACCTGCATCATATCAAAGTTCCGTGACATCAACTGGATGATACCAAATTTAAAGTTAAAGACTTGATATATCAACACCCCAAAAAGATGGTTTGTAGAAGGATGGCAAAAGTATTTAAGTAAAGTAAAAAAATCAGCACAATACAGTATGTCATTTTAAAAGCATATTTAAAAACCATTACAGATTTGTTTCTTAAGTTTCACTTTTGGCTCTGTGCCAGAAAAATATTTATACTAGAAATTATTTTTTTTTATTCATCCGCACGTTTCAGCCTCCACTTGTCATTACATATAATACAAATATATTTTTCTTTTCTTTTTTTGTTATTCAAGAGAGAAATGTCACCAAAGGCAATTGTAGTCAGCAAGTCAAGAAGAGAAATTACTTTTCTTCCTCTGTTGTTTCTAAGGTAACTTGCTCCTGTTGACTCCTGAAGACCTTTACAGTACATCTCACAAGTCTCTGAGTACAGTACATACAACTAGTTAACTTGATGTATCCCAGGACTCTTTTTTTATGAAAGAACATGTAAATTGGAAAAAAAAAAAAGTTTGCATTAAAAATTTGAGAGAGATGAAAACTTGTTAAGGATATGTTTCTTAATAGTAAGGAAATCTACCAATTCTTCCATAGCAACTGTTTTCAATCAGAAAGTTTAATTTAATGAAATCGTATAAGATGGTGAACAAGTACCATTCGGGCACAAAGGAAGCTCCATGAAAAATAAAACAAGCCACAACATATGGACTGAAGGAAATTTGTGTACTAGGAGATGTGGTATGATTTGTGCCACTACCTGTGGAGATCAGTGTGGTGAGACTGGCTAGATCTGTAAAAACAGAAAGGTCCATGTTCTGTAAGATGCGCATATAAGGGATGCCAAAAATGCCCCACTGACTCAATCAAAACACCAAATGAGGGAATCTCTTGTGGAGCAATGGTCTTCCATATACAGCTGAATCAACACTGTCTGCATTACAATAGTCTAATAGACATGTTTAATTCATCTCCTTCCTCGTAAAACCTTTGTAAAATTGACACTTGCCTTTTTTTATTTTCTAGCAATCTTTCCTTTGTTTCTTGGTTTATCACCATCATGTGTAGGGCAATGGAATAGTTCAAAAGCATTGACAGGAATGTTTATTGTGAAATGCATTTGTACGTTTATGCATCAAACGTGAATTCCTCTATATTTCTGCCAAAATATCCAGAGTAAGACATTTTGCAACATCATCCAACATTCCCTATTTCCATCTCCTATTTTTTTTTTCATTGAGTAATTTAGATATATTTTTTCTGATGTTGGTCAGAAAAAATACAAATTGTTTTTACTCTTCCTCTTTTTTATGGACCAAATTGCAATTAACTGAGGTAATAGTTGCCAGATTAAGTCAATATAAAATTAGTTGTAATCCCAGTTCTATCCATTCTGTCAGGGTTACAGACAGAACCCCCCAGGGTTGTGTACTCTTTCTCTCTATTCCTTTCTCTTGCCCCCTCTTTCTCTTCCCTGTTTTTTTCTCTCCTCAATATCTGTATGTGGAGGGTGTGGTAAACTGGATTCAGCAGCTGCAGTGGAGCACACCTAAATCTCATCCAACTAATTACCAATCCACAATAAAACCTGGTCTGCCCAACTCTTCAGCGCCAGATTGTTACACCTAAGCTGTACCACCTCTCTTGGGCCCTTAGTGTTTTCTGGTATTTCCAAAGGGAATTTTCATATCTCTAATTCTTGACTTCTATGTGTAGACAACTGCTGTCTCCACTGCTTCAATCCAGTCATCTATGGTGATCACCTTCCAGCCATATTTCCACCCTCCATCTTGATTACTGGCTCCATACTCTCCACCACCACCTGCCCCTCTCCTGTTGCACAATAAACCATCTTAAACTGCATCTCTACTTCTGCCTCTGCTTCTGGGTTCCATATCACACAAATCTAACACCTCCAGTAGCCTTTCATAAACTTAAAGAGTCTATGACAAGGAGCACTAAAGATGCTTTTGACACTGGTGGTAGAACAAAAGAAAACACACTGTATTTTGGTTCTGTAATTTTCAGGTTTTTCTTCTTCTTTTTTTTTTTTTTAATCTTCCAACATGAAAAGCTGGAAGATGAAGATGATCAAGGAAACAGAAATACGATCTGACTTATTGTTGTTGTCATTGTTGAATTCTTTACCTTGTATATTTTCTAATCTTCTTTGTTTTCTTTTGTTTTCTCTTTTTCCAAGGTTTTTTTCCAACATGAGAATCCCAGCACATTGCCTATGAAAGACTCTTCTTTGCAATCAGGAGTCTGCAATCTATGAATGGCTATCTGCTGTAATCCAAGAGTAGCTTTTTATCCCTGTGCAGCTGCTGAAAGGGGAGAAAACACCAAATCATTGGTGTGTGTGTGTGTGTGTGTGTGTGTGTGTGTGTGTGTGTGTGTGTGTGTGTGTGTGTGTGTGTGTCCTTCTTGTGCTTGTAAAACGGAAAATAAAATAGTAACTAATGTGTGATCCATAGCACTCAGGAATACAAAGGCGTATTTATTTGGGGTGGGGGGGCTTTGATTTGTAAAATGCTAATTAACAGCATCACTCTCTCCTTGATGCTCTCCTTGCCGTGTGCTGAAAGTTGCATAGCAGCATGGTTCTACTGCACAACTGTGTGGCACAGGAGCAAAAACTTTTCAACTGTTTTTTCTTATTTATATTTTTCAAATTTTCATGAATAAATATAAGGATACTTATTAAGGATACTTTCTGACCACCTATTTTCACGTGAGCTAATTTATCGTTTATGAAACTTTTTAGTTGATCTAGTCTAATCACTCAGTCTTGGCTATTGTGGCATACACATTAATAAGTACTTAACACTACTAGGCAAAAAGATTACACATATATAAACATCTTTCTGGTTTCTTTTTGTTTCTCTAAAAAATGTACAGCAGTAATAGGTCACCAGTGTCCGTTTTGGTGCTCTGACACAACTGAAGTGCACAGAGCATACTTGGTGCCACTGTTTACAAAACGTTATTGTTCATCAATGCAGATGCTCACCTATTTATTTTGAAGTTGTCTTCATAGATATTGTTCTTGGTGTGAACAACCCTTTAGACTCTCAGGCAGCAGATCACATCAATAAAGCAACATTAACTGTTTTTAATGTTTTGGCATTTTGAAGCAAAATGATCACTGAGAAAACATAGCAATGAATAAAACCTGACTTTGTAAAAAGGGAATTTTGAGATAAATAGTCCAGGAATATTAAAGAAATTATCAGTAGCAACCTTTTTATTGTGGAAAGAAGCAGGATGCCATAAAAACTCATCAAAATGAGCTGTTTAAAAAAATATATTATTTCATGGTTTGTGCTTCAGAGTCGCAGATAGTATGCCCATAGTTATGGAGTGAGATGTTATCATTTACAGCTGATAAAGCCTCCATTTACTCTGAGATTTGTTCAAAGTCAAAATGTGTGGGAGAAACACAGTCATTTTAAAAATTATATTGTATTGTACTATATGTATGATTTTTAATGCTGTTTTTCTCCATGACGTGAAATAAATGTCCACAATAGCTTGCATAATATATTGAAAAAGCTGAACCTATTTCTCCTATTTTAATACTGAAATGCACTTTTTTAGCATTCAGTAGTGCTGGCACAAAAAATTTACCATGTTGGGACAAAACCATGTCACTAAAATTAAAATTTTTGAAAAGTGGCAAAAATCATTTCAAACCTTTGACATAATTTTGTTGGTATGAGGTGTATAGAAACTACAATCTGAAGTAATCTAAGTAGTTTACAGTTAAAGCTTAAAATCTATCACATTTCATCTAAATACTACTTCAGTAAGGCAGTATATCATTCTGTGTTGTGTGCTGTCTGTGAGTGTTTTTCAGATAGCCAGCACACTGTCTCACCCTGAGACTATCTCTCGGTCACGTGAAGGGCAGGTGACATAGCGTGAAACAATGAATAGCTGTTGAGCTGTCCAGTCAGCCTGCAGCACTGCACCATGCTTGACTGTAAATAGCATGCACATGAAAACAAATGTAATGACCTGGGCAGGTGTTTGTTGTTCTATCAGAGTGTGTGTGTGTGTGTGTGTGTGTGTGTGTGTGTGTGTGTGTGTGTGTGTGTGCGCAAGTAAATGTTGGAGTGTGGATGTGTATATGTGTGTGTGGGTATGTTCAAGCATACATAACTCAATCAAAAGCTCCAGTAGCTCCTCTGACTGAGTCGTTGTTGTTGAGATAACTGATTTACTGGAGCGATTAAATTCTTCCACCATTGTACTGTTGATGTGTGGGTGAGTGTCAGACAATACATCACGCTAACTACAGATAGAATTTGGCAAACTTTAGGGGAAATTATGTATTTTGCCTTTATGTACCAGCATTTATTTTAAAATTTGTCAGAGATTTGAGCAGAGTGATTTGTTCAAATGTTGGGTTTTGAGGCCCAGATTCAAGGGCACATCATTTCCTGATGAAATAATAAAGTAGTAGAAACAATAATACATTTCGGGAATATCTGTTTGTTCTTTTTCAGGTCCTCCTTCAATGTCTGTAATACTGAATCGGTGCAGTTACACCTTTATTCTGGAGGAATACACTGATTACAGAAAAGATGCCACAGAAATGTGTATGCTGTGCTTTTGCAGCAAAGACTAGGTAAGTTAAGTTTGAGACATGTCCAAGTAGTTATGAGATTGTGTAAAGAGCAAATGAGGTGAAAGCTTTGGTTTAGGAGGTAGAGTGGGTCTAATCACAACTTATCCCCACCTTCTCCTTTCCACGTATCCATTTGCGAGACACTGAACTCCCTACAGTTAGGCCAGCATCTTGCATGGCAGCTCTCTACCATCATTTCTGTGAACAGAGGGCAAACTGAAGTCTTTGATATGGAAGTGCCACAAACCAAATCCATATGGGGTTGAAACCAAGTTAAAACTGAGTCGAAAAAGAAAATCACTTCCCATGCAGTATTAATAAACCATTGTTCATAGTGAGATGCCAGTCACTCAGTATAGTCCTTTCAATTCAA
Organism: Istiophorus platypterus; assembly: GCA_016859345.1. Taxonomy (NCBI): domain Eukaryota; kingdom Metazoa; phylum Chordata; class Actinopteri; order Istiophoriformes; family Istiophoridae; genus Istiophorus; species Istiophorus platypterus. Next base: position 11,442,786 of record CM029125.1, read on the forward strand.
CTCATTTCATTTTTTTTTTTTTTTTTATTTAGTGCCAAAATGATAACAAAGTTATCTCAGGGCACTTTCATGCAGAGCAGGTCTGGACTATACTCTTTATAGTTATATTTACAGAGACCCAACATTCTCCTATGAGCATGCACTCGTGTTAAAATTCCCTTGAAAGCTTGATAAGAACCTGGCTTATAAGAGGGTGGCCATCTGCCTCAAATTTTCCTTTACATTAAAGGTTTGAAAAGTTATAGATCAGGCATCAAGCTAAATTTGTCCAAATTGTGCACTGTTAGAAATTAACATGGCAAAGACAGACTGCCATCTAATCTTATGAGGGTGAAGTGTTGATCATTTTTGGTAACAGGATTTCCTGCATTTTTTTTCCCTGTATATAGCATTTCTCTTCCAGAATTTGATCCTGTCAGTGTGAAGATTTTGAAAAACCATTTACACTTTCATGATTGATTATACATAATGGTATTTTATTTGCAAACAGTAAACAGAGTAAACAAAAGCTAAATTAACAAATCAGTTGCAGTTTCTACAACATTAATATCATACAAGTAACATATCAAACTCACTGTATGGTAGCTACAATAGAAATGATGTTACTAATTTTATATAAACAATTACTTTAACGATGGAAGAAAATGTGAATAAAGTCACAAATTGAAATAATAAAACAGGTAAATATGTTACTTTACAGATATTTTGAAAGAAGTAATGATGATCTTTTCAGTAATTCAAAAGATTGCCAACTATGTTGAGTTCACTATAAAATCACTATCAGACATGTCCCAGTTCCTAAAAAGGATATTATAGGAATATTATACCTGGCTTTTCGAAACATAGGAGACCAATTGACTATTTGGTGATGGCTTGCCGGCTAACAAGCCTCAGTCCAGCTGGTGACATGTATATTTCACATTTGATAGAGCTAATGTAACAGATCCCCCATGCTTCCACTGTTGGAGCTAAACTATGCTAACCACATTCTGGACCGCTCTTTGTGCTGAAACTCTAGCATATACTGATAAGCCACATTAAAATGAGCTACCAGTTTTAATGTCACAGCTGATCAGTTTAAATCCTAAAATGTCAGCCTGTTCCTTTAAATATGCACAGAGGCATTTGTGTATGTGATTCTGTGTATTGTGTACTGCTTCCTCAGGCAAGGTTGTTTTGTGATAGGTCTTCAGTGAATTAAGAGGCTGGAGGTGAATGAGGTGTGTGCTTTGCAAATGGCTGTAGTACTCCAAACTTGATCCCACCAAATGGAGCTGTCTCAGAGCAAAGTAGGACAAGAGGAAGTCAAAAGTAGGAGGTGGAGAGATAGAGAAAGTCATCAAAGAGTAAAGAGACGGGGAGGAAAAGATGAGTTCAGTGGGGTTTTAAAGGGATTAGGATGGAGGAAACACACATCTTGTCTGTTTCACACTTAAAATGACACCTCAACTACTTTTAGTGTTTGTACTTCAACTATGACACTAACAAAAAAAACCCTTTCAATGCTTAAGCTTAATCTGTTTTTAGCTAGTTCACTAAAACACACATTCACTTACTTTCCATGCTTGCATGCACTCATGCAAAGAATTTAACCTTTAAGTGACCATACTATAATTTCTCTTTTGTAGTTGTAATAATTCAGTGACTTTTTTTTGGGGGGGGGCAGCTTTTTGGCATCTTTTGACGCAGCACACTGTAGAAAACATTTCTTAGCATCTGAATCATGGGGAAAAAAAGGCTCTTTAGGTTTGAGTATGTATGATTGGTTGGTGGGGATGGATTTGCGCACAGGAATGGCAAAAAAATCCTTTAGTTATACAGTTCTTAGGGAAAAGAAGGATCCTAGACTTTCAAAACCCAGCTCATTTTCTCTGCCACAGCCAGATTTTCCAATGCTCCATGGATCTTAAAAGATTCTGGTGCATTGAAATTTTGTGTAAATTGGCCAATGTGCTGAAGTTGTAACAATATTCAGATGTGGTTTATCAGACAATCATTATGAAGTATCTTGTTAATTCTGTTAACTTTGCATATTAATATTCAATAATTTCCCCTCAAACAGCCTAATTTTAATAATAATAGACTGTAGAAATCTCATAGCTTCCTCCTGAGAAGTGCCCCCCCCCTTTTGCCTCTTCATAGATTTTCATAATCATATCAACAGACTGATAACCATATTGAAACAGTATTGCAATTTTCATGTTCCCCAACACATCATACCAGTGTAATTTTACCCTACATTGATCAGACAGGTTGGAAAAAACTCCATGTTAATCAAAGTATTTGGAATAAAAAACATACATCAAAGAAACATTAGTTCATCACCAGAGCAACTCTGTTTAAACTTTGACCTGCTGTACTTATGGTAGTTAAATCTCCAAAGTGTAACAGAAATTTTGCCAGAGGCTACTTTTGTTTTTTTGGCATTTTTTTTATGGCAAAAAGAAAGAAAATGTGGATAAACTAGATTGTTTGTAACCTATGATCAACTGACTGACCTGCTCCATCTGACCTATTTTTTAGCAACGTCATTATGTTCCCAAATCTTAGTAATTACTTTGTCGAGTAGAGTTTTATCACAATGGAAATGATGCACTAAACTAAAAAAAAAATGACCAATTATGTAATTAAGCAGACTTATCCTTTAACAGTGATTTTTAACCTTTGTTTAACCTTGAGGTTTCTGCCAAATAGGAGTAAAATCAGAGTTAAAAAGGAAGAGACAGAGATGAAAGAACGAAACAGCAAGCACTGGACATGGTGTCTCCTCAGCTAAGTGCTCAAGTAAAATATGTGGACTTCCATGCTGACACACTACCCCCCGCCCCCATTTTATTCACATTATTTAAGCTTGGCCAAGGAGGGAATAAGCTCTTCTTCTGACAAATGCACAAACTGCAAATGTTCCATTGTATCCTCTTTCCTTCCTGCTCTCCTCCCCCTTCCTCTCTGTCTCTGTCTACTTGCATGTTGTTTGGCTAGTAAAGGATATTAATTAGATATCAGGAAACTAAATGAGTGCTGACAAAGACTGACTGTGATCAATGAGGGCAGAGCCTGGCAGCATGGGCAGGTTACATCTAATGTGATCAATTGCCCTCCCTGCACACACACACACAAACACACACACACACACACGCACACACACACACACACACACACACACACACACACACACACACACACACACACACACACACACACACACGTTAGTCTTGTTAAATGTAATGTGATCAAGTAGTCTGGCTGGCTGATCTGATAGAAGAAGAGCTTTTAATTCATTCCAGACAGTGATGTTTAGAGCAGGAGGCAAATAGATTTACGCTGCAGCTCAAAGTCTGAGTTCCACTACAGTCATTAAGGCGTACTGTAATACCCTGTTTACTGGATGATACAGCCCATTCAGAATGCCAAGAATGCCAATGGGCATTTAAAAAAAACCTTCTAGTTCTGTCCTAATTTTAGTTCTTGTTGAACTTTTTTCAATAAAGTAGCTAAAGCCTGTAGGAAAAACTATGTTAATTTGCATAGTTGTGTTGTCACTAGTAACTATTTACAGTTAGGTAGGTAAGTATTTGGACAGTGACACATTTTTGAAATTTTTCTTCTGTACACTACCACAGTGAATTTGAAATAAAATAGGCATCAAGGTTTGATTTGAAGTGTAGATTTTAAGCTTTGATTCAAGGAGTTTCAAAAATGTTACATTAACATTTTAGGCATTGGAACCATTTTTTTATACATCTCATTTTTGAAGATTCAAAAGTAATTGGACAGTTGATTGACAATCAGTTTAATGGCCAGATGTGGCTTGTTCTCTCCTTATTTCTGGATTGATTACAAATGTTGAATTTACATTTGGTAGCTGTTGATTGGAACCCTCAATATGCAGTCCAAATAGGTGTCGATGCAAATAAGATGGTAATTAGGCTGAATAAAACAAAGAAAATGTGTGTGTGTGTGTGTGTGTGTGTGTGTGTGTGTGTGTGTATGTGTGTGTGTGTGTGTATATATATATATATATATATATATATATATATATATATATATATATATATATATATGACAGGAAGCATCATTCTGGTACATGACAGCGTTCAGAGAAGGAAAGGAATACCTCATGAGCCAAAACGATGCCATCATCTGTCAAACATGGTGGAGGCTGTGTTATCGTTGCCAATGAAATTGGTTCACTGAATTCTGAAGTGTATAGGGTTATACTATCAGCTCAGATTCAGACAAATGCTGCAAAACTGGAAGTACAGTTCTTCACAGTACAGATGGATAATGACCTAAAAACATATTGTGAAAGCAACCTAAGAACTTCTCAAGGCAGAGAAATAGAATGTTCTTCAAATGACCAAGTCAGTCTCCTTACATCAAACAACTAAGCATGATTTTCACTTACTGGACACAAAAAGTCCCACAAACAAGCAGCACCTGAAGGTGGCTGAACAAAGCCCTGGTGAAGCATCTGAAGGGAGGACACTCATTTGGGGATGTCCATGGGATCAAAGGATTACAATGTAGTCAGGCAGTTGCGAATAATTTCCTGCACTCCCATAATATAACAGAGGAGATAGCCAGGCCACTAGACTCTCCATTTGCTGTCAGCTCCGGCAAGCATCAGAGGTGGAAGAGAAAAAAGGAAACAAAACTGTGATAGGTCTGAAGTACTTCCCAGCACCAGATCCATGGCCAAGAAAAATGGATGAATTAAAACTACAAATCACAGTGAACAAATTCATTGAAGACTGTTCCATTCTGATAATAACAGAGACTTGGTTACACTCTTATTCCAGCCGCTGTTCTAGCAGGCTGTACAGCATTTCCCTGGGACAGAAAAAAAGACTGGTAAGAGCAAAGGAGGGGGCGTTATGCATATATATTCACAACAACTGGTGTATCAATACCAAATGCATAGAAAGTCATAGTTCTTCTGATTTGGAGTACCTGACAGTAAAATACAGGCCCTTTAACTCCCATGTGAGTTTATCGTAGTTATAGTAACAGCTGTCTGCATCCCATGGGATGCTAAAACTAGCATAGCCCTGGGCTACATGCACAGCACTATCAAGACACAACAAAGCACTGACCCCAAGGCAGCCCATATCATAGTTGGCAATTTTAATCAGCAGATTAATAAACAGTTCTCACAAAATTCATACAACACATCAGGTATGCCACTAGGCGGGAAGCACATTAGACAAGGCCTATTCAAAAATTAAAAATGGTTTTAGGTCCACACCACTTCCACACCTAGGCTAGTCAGACTACTTATCCATACCCCTACATCAGCATACAAATGCCTGAAGAGAAAAGATCAAAATAGTTTTTATTTAAAGACAATCAAAACATGGCCCAACAGGAGCAGCTGCAGGATTGTTTTGAAAGAATTAATTGGGACATTTGAGGATTGGGACTATGAGTAGTATACTACCACTGTACTCTCCTACATAAAAATTCCAGGAGCACCCCTCAGGGCCATAACCCTCCCAATTAAGGAGGTACTTGAGGCTTTGACCATGGTGGTGAATGTCTACAAGATGACGCTCAGTATCAGCAGGTTGATTGTCGTTGAGCTGGGCAGTTGGTGGGGGTCTGACCAGAGGGCACAATGGACTGGTGGCACAAGCTTTATCTAAGAGACATGTTTATTAAAAAAAAATAAAAAAAATCTTCATTGAGGCCAGGAGGCTTAACCTCATCATGGATGGGTTGACAATATTGGCAATCTTGAAAGGCCCCATGAAGCAAGAATTTCTTACAATCTGTCTTTGGTTGTCTTCCAAGAATATTCCTCTAAACACTCTGACCTGGTATATAGTCGGGGTCCAGTCTATGGTGATGGTCAGTGAGGTGCTTATTGTTCCCTGATGTTCTTAACTGGGTGGCCAGGGTCTGTCTCTATATCCTCCTGCAGCAATGGAGCTGAAGCTTAACGGACAGAACTGCAAACTCAGCCTCTTGGGCAGGGAATAGCGGTGGTTGTTACCCAAATGATGCTACAATGGGGGAGAGACCTGTGGCAGAGCTGTTGAGGGAAATGTTGGCATATTCCAAGCAAGGGAGACATTCTGACCATGATGTTAGGTTGGTCGCAGTGACACAGCTGAGAGCTGATTCCAGATCTTGGTTCAGTCTGTTGTGGTCGATCCAGACAAAGAACAGTTGATCCTACCTTCCAGCCAATGCCTCCACTCCTCTAATGCCAGTTTTACAGTCATGAGCTCCCTATCTCCCACATCATTGTTGCATTCGGCTGGACTGAGTTCTGAGTTCTTTGGTGAAAAACACACACAGGTTACTTCTTGTTTTGTCTTGGCCCTAGCACTGGGATAGATCAGCTGCATCTCCAGTATCAGAGGCATCAACCCCCATGACAGAAGGCTGTGATTGTTCAGGATGGATCAGGACTGGGGCGGATGTGAAGAGGTCTTTCAGCTGGCAGAATGCTGCTTTGGCTTCCTTAAACCACAGGTATGGGATGGAGGTGGAAATGAGCTGGGTGAGTGGTGTGGCTATGCACCTGTAGTCTCTAATGAAATACCTGTAGAAGTAGGTGAATCCCAGAGGGTGTTGCAGTTTCTTGTTGTTAAAGGGGTTGGACCCTCTGCCATAGTGTTGATCTTCTCAGGGCTGGACATGACTCATGTGTTCCTTGGGAGTCTTGGAAAAGATTAGGATATCATCAAGGTACACAAAAACAAATGGTTCAGGAAGTCCCCAAAGATGTCATTGACTAGGGCCTGGAAGACTGCTGGGGTGTTAAAACAAAAGTCATTACAAAATATTCAGAGTGACCAAGTGGTGTGTTGAATGCCGTTTTCCATTCATCCTCCTCCCTGATGCACATTTCTGAGATTCAGTTTTGTGAATATGGATGTTCGTTGTAAGGGTTTTAAAGCTGACATGATTAGTGTTAGATTGTAATTGTTTTAACCATGATCTTATTTAAGCCTCCATTGTCAACACAAGGGCACAGGGTCTTATCTATCTTTTCCACAAAAAAGAATTCTGCACCCACAAGTGAGGATGAAGGTCGAATGGTTCCTGCTGCCACTGACTCACAGATGTAAGTCTCCATTGTTTTCCTGTCTAGGTCTGCAAGATTGTACAGGTGATTGGTGGGAAGCGGTGTCCCTGGGAGGAAGTAAATAGTACAGTCATATGGTGCGGAGGCAGTAAGATCACCAAGTCTTTGCTGAACACATTTCCGAGGTCATGGTTGGCAGCAGGTACTGATAAATCTGGAGGTCTGGCCATTATCTGGGGGATTGCGTCAATGGCAGGGAAGAGAGCAAACTGCATGTAAGTGGATAAACAGCAGGAACTCCGGGTGAAAATCTTTCCCAGTGGTAGATATGTTGTTGCCAAGGGTGACCAAGGACAAGGGGGGTTAGGGGTGACAAAATAACAAAGAGCTGAAACGTCTCTGTATGATTACTTTAAAAGAAATTAACGTAATAGGGGATGTCCAATGTGTAACGGAGGCCAGGAAACTGCCATTAAGAGCATTAGCAGTTAGTGGGGTTTCCAGTAGTTCTAAAGGGAACCCATACTGGATACCTAGTTGCTGATCAATTAAATTATCCTCCACCCAAGAGTCAATTAGCACTTGCAGTGGAAGAGACAGAGTCTGATTACACTGAGTAGCAGGTACAGCAAGTCTGGATGTGTGTGGGGGATGAATTGAAGTGTTACTCAGTAGTACCCACACTGCTGCTGGTGGGCTGCCCCTGTTGGGCGAACTGCGCAATTAGCGATGCAAACAGTCTCAAGGGTTCGCTGATGGACAGCAGACAGGTCCCCCCTTCAGTCCAACAATGGCGAGAAGACTATACTTATTCAGAGAAGGGAAACAAACAGTTGGAGTGCATACACGTCTCCTCTTCAGTCCACAAATGAACAGGAGAACAAAAGGTAGGTCAGTGAATTTAGTAGTCGAAGTTGGAACAAACACTTTCAGATGATTCTGTGACAGAGAAATACAGATTAACAAGCATACAATCTTATTCAAAATCTTTTTAGGGTAATTCAATTAAATTTTATTTATATAGCGCCATATCATAACAGATATCATCTCAGGGCATTTTTCATATAGAGCAGGTCTAGTCCAGACTCTTCATAATTATTATTTACAGAGACCAAACAATCGCCCATAGCAAGCACTTGGCGACAGTGGTAATGAAAAACTCCCTCTTAACAGGCAGAAACGTTGAACAGATCCTGGCTCATGGTGGGCGGTCATGTGCCTTGACTAGCTGGGTTGAGAGTGAATGAGAGAGAGATGGGGGGGGCAGGAGGAAGGAGAGAGAGCATAGCACAATACAGGTTCCATGTAAATAGGTCTGACAATAATAGGACAAACAAAACTGATGGTTATATTAATGGGGCTAATAATAGTACAATAGGACTAAATAAAATAGTAATAGTAGTAAACATAATAATTAAAGCAGTGGGTGTTGAGCAGGCTCATGGGGCAGTGGGTGGTCAGCAGCCACAGGTCCAATGCTGCAGCACCTGAAGCAGAAACACCTGCAGGAAGCCATGGGAGGAGAGAGGAGAAAGATGAGAAAGCACGAAACTAAAGGAGAGAAGGATGGTTAGCAATAAGCATTTTTGAGATATTAATGTGTATATTGAGAGGTGGAGGAGAGGGGAGCTTGGTGCATCATGGGAAGTCCAGCAGTCTAGGCCTATAGCAGCAAAGTGAGGGGATGGTTCAAGCTGAGCTTGAGGCAGTCCTAACTATAAACTTTATCAAAAAAGGTTTTAAGCCTACTCTTAAACATGGAGAGGGTGTCTGCCTCCTGGACCCAAACTGTAAGAGAGTTCCACTGTACAGGAGCCGGATAACTGAAGGCTCTGCCTCTCACTGTACTTGTGGCGACTCTGGGGACTAAAGTAGGACTGCACTCTGGGAGCAAAGTGTTCTACGGCGGTAGTAAGGCACCATGAGCTCTTTAAGATAGGATGGTGCTCGACCATTTAGGGCTTTGTAGGCTTTTGTAGGCTTTGTAACTAACACAGGAGAGTTATGATCTCTTCTTCTGGTTATTGTGAATATTCTCGCTGTAGCATTCTAAATCAGCTGGAGACTATTTAAAGTTTTATTTGGACAGCCTGATAATAGGGAGCTGCAATAATTGAGCCTAAAAGTAGCAAAAGCATGTACTAGTTTTTCTGCATCATTTTGACAAAAATGTGCCTGATTTTTGCAATATTACGTAGGTGAAAAAAAGCAGTCCCTGAAGTTTGTTTTACATGGGAGTCAAGGACATGCCCTGATTGAAAACAACTCATAGAGTCCTATCAACAGTGCTAGAGGCCAGAGCCATGCCATCTAGAGTAAGTATGTCATTAGATAATGCATTTCTGAGGGGTTGCAGGCCAAGCACCATAACTTTAGTTGTGTCTGAGTTTAACAGTAGGAAGTTGCTGGTCATCTCCAGATCTTTATATCCTTAAGACATGTTTGAAGTTTAGCTAACTGATGGTTATGTCAGGCTTCATTGAAAGGTACAACTGGGTACCATACCTACAGAAATGCAGAAAAGGAAAAAAAAATGACTTCATCCTGAAGGGAGTAAAGTTTTTCAGCTTGAAGACTTAAGAAGTCATATCTAACCCCTAAAAGCAATGTACCAAGCAGGGAAAACCCCTCAAATAGCAGCAGAAATGAGAAATTACATTTTGCTACTTAGTAAACATTAGTATTAGTATCACTATTGTAACAGAAAAGATTGATGGACGGAGAGATGTCACTCTATTTGGGTCATGAAGAGGATGATGCCCCACACTCAAAAAGTATAGTACTTACAGTATCAGGACCTTCACAGAGAGTACCGATAGGGTGGGAGGCCGATGGACTAAGAATCATCATAGCATCATTCAGATCAAAGAAGCAAAAGATCAAGATTAACATGATCCGATGCTACACACCAACAAATAATAATGGAGAAGAAGTTAAAGATGAGTTCTATGACAGACTTAAGAATATCCTGGGCAAATGCTCATAGAAAAATGTCAACATTCTTTTGGAAGACTATAATGCAAAGATTTGAGTGGTAACATAGGATACAAAGAGGTGATGGTAACACAGACATGGACAAATGAGTGAGAAGGGAGTGACCTTCATACATATTTCACTGAACAATATTCAGTAATGGGAAATTAAATCAAAAAGTCTTTTGTGAGACAGAGTATTAAAATGGATAAGCTTAAACATAACAACAGCCCAGCAGAAGAAGTGGCGGAAGCAGCAGGCAGGGGAAATATGAAGCAGTTGTATGACAGTACTAGAAAGATATCAGGCAAAACCAGGAAGCCGCAAACAGATGGTAACTCTATTAAAACCAAAAAGGGCCAACTCAATAGATGGGTGGAACATGTTTAAGAACTGTTTAACTGACCCCAACAACCAAATCCACCAGATATCCCATACCCAATTGGAAGGAAAACAATTGGACAGTAAAGAAAATGAAGAATAGCAAGCCAGCAGGAACAGATAACATCCCAGCAGAAGCATAAATACCACTTTTGGACTGTTGTATTCCCTCTTCAGAAAGTCCTGAAAGGAAGGAGAAATACTCGGCTTTATTAATAAGCTCCCTAATTATAACTGTAGAGGGATTACCCTACTCTCTGTCCCAGGGACAGCGTTCAATAGGGTCAACATGGATAGAATGACGGATGGAGTTGCACAACAACTAAGAGACCAACAAGTAGGATTCAGGAGGGGTTGATCTTGTGTGTACCAGATTGTCACTCTGGCTATTATCCCCGAGCTGTTATTAGAGTGGACATCCTCACGGTATGTCAGTTTTGCTTTTGAGCTACTAAGTTCTTTTAGCCACTGGATTGCCTTCAGCAGTTGAGGCAAAGTTTTCTAAGAACAACATAATACAATAACAGTCTTAACACATAAGAATGCTACATTGTTCCTAAGGTACGGTGTGTCAGGTAGACTAAAAAAAAAAATCTCTGATCTATGGTGTCAATCAAATCCAGAAATACTTTGTGGAAAGGGTATGTACTAAAATTTTATAGTTTTAGGACTCAGTACTGAAAAAAAATAATAATGAAGCACAGCTTCATTGGTAAGCAATACCAGCATTACAGCCAAGGTAGTGCTGTTTAGTAACATTACAGCAGCAATGGGATTTCCAGAGAGGTAAATAACACTGACCAACACAGAACATGCATCACAGAACACTTTAATGGGAATACACCTTAAGGCTGGTGTTAGTCTGTTTTTATTATCATCAATTCTCCAGAGAAAAAAACTAACTAGCGATTTGTCAATTAAATGAGGACTTGTGCAAGTACTTCCCATGATAAATATAATTTTAACATATTTCTTCTCTTGCCCGGTTTCAAAATAAAGCTGCTCAGTAGATCTTTTCATATTTTTGAAGATGAATGGAACCAGATACATATTGGAATTTCTCACTGTATTCCATGTACAGAATGATAAATACACCAAAAGATGCATTGGGGTAATGAACGATAATGATGTCCTTGAATTGAAACATCTAGGTTCAATCCAAACAACATTCTGTTCTGAAGTGTCCTTGAGTAAGGTATGGAAGTCTAGAGGAAAAATTACAACTTCTAATTTTAAATGTTTATCGTATAGGTGGAAATCTTTTAGTCAAAAACAACAGTAGGAAGAGAAAATATTATATATATTTGTATGTGTGTGTGTATGTGTGTATATATGTGAGTATGTGTGTGTGTGTATATATGTGTGTATGTGTGTGTGTGTGTGTGTGTGTGTGTGTATGTGTGTGTGTGTGTGTGTGTGTGTGTGTGTGTATATGTGTGTGTGTGTGTGTGTGTGTGTGTGTATGTGTGTGTGTGTGTGTGTGTGTATGTGTGTGTGTATGTGTGTGTGTATGTGTGTGTGTGTGTGTGTGTGTGTGTGTATGTGTGTGTGTGTGTGTGTGTGTATGTGTATATATATGTGTGTGTGTATATGTGTATATATATGTGTGTGTGTATATGTGTATATATATGTGTGTGTGTATATGTGTATATATATGTGTGTGTGTATATGTGTGTATATATATGTGTGTGTGTATATGTGTGTATATATATGTGTGTGTGTGTATATGTGTATATGTGTGTGTGTATGTGTGTATATGTGTGTTTGTGTGTGTGGATATATATATATATATATATATATATATATATATATATATATATACACTACACTCATTGGTTTAACCACACTCTCGGACTAGTTCTGACCTATGGCATAGAAACTGAACACTTTATCTTCTTCCCACAGAATCCTCTTCTTTCAGACTGTTGTTTAATAACTTTTGAACTTCTGTTACTGGACTACACACCACTTGGCAGAAATGACCTATCTGTAGCTAGATTTGAAGTAGTGATTCCATCAGTTCTAAATTAACTGCCATATCACAATATAACGGAGAACCTGTATGCTAACCTTAGCCCCCTCCCAAATTGATCAGCTTGTTGATAGCATTGCAGGATCAATGAGAATGACCCTAACCCTATCAAATTTTTCTCATAGAGCAAGCTTCTGCTCAGATGACTTCTTAATGATTTGAGTGATACATAAAATCAACACAGCTAATGCATGATGTAGTATTTGTGTGTAACAGTATATTTTGTTAAGATAGCCATGTCACAATTATTCAACTCCTATATAATATTGCTGTTTTCAAAGCTGTCTGACAGTTTTTATGGCCTAAAGTGGAGTTGAAACATAATTAAGCCTTAGGGAACTCTATACTCACCTTCATTTGCTTCAGCTGTGATGCATATAGAAACCCCATCCATGGAGGTATTCAAGGTGAGTTGCAATCATGGAAAAGATAAAGGAGCTTCACACCAGAAGGGCTTTGGGTATAAGATTTCCAAAAAATGTAAGATTCCGAGACACCACTGGGAGAATTATAAAGAAGTTTAAAACTTATGGAGCAGCTGCAAACCAGCCTGACCATGGAAGAAAGCTCAACATTTCATCAAGGGCCCTTAGCAAATTAGTCAGAACAACTAAGAGAAACCACCGTGTGACTGCCAGACACCTACAGGATGACCTGATGAAGGCTGGTACAAGTGCTTCAGTCATGCACTGAAATAAACAAGGACTTCATGGCCAGACAAAAAGACGCACTCCACTCTTGACCACAAGGAACATCAAAAGTCAGCTAGAATATGCCAGGAGGAATTTGGATAAGACTACAGAGTTTTGGGAGACAGTTCTATGGACTTGTGAAACCAAACTCAAACTGTCTGGAATTATGGACCAGCGGTATGTCTGGTGTGCAAAAGGCCAGGCTTATGACCAGAAGAATATCATCTCCACGGTAAAGCATGGAGGTGGGTCATTGATGATGTAGGGCTGGTTTTCTTGTGGCAAGACTGCCTCTTGTGAAAGTGGCAGTCTTGATCATGTACCTGGCATCATGGATTCCCAGAAATACCAGGTCATTTTAAAGAGGAACATGATGCCTTCTGTTGGCAAATTAAACTTTGGTGATCGTTGGACTTTCCATCAAGACAATGATCCCAAGCACACCTCCAAGTCAACCAAAGCTTGGTTGAGAAAAAGATCCTGGAATGTCTTGGAGTGGCCTTCTCAGTCACCAGATTTATTTACGATTGAAATCATCACTGAGCTGGAGGCTTTTGCACATGAAGAATGGGCAAAGATTCCAATTGAGAGGTGTAAGAAGCTTGTCAGCACGTACCGAAAATGTTTGTGGCACATCCCTTAGCTTTTATAACTTCTAACAAAGTACTGAAGCTGGGGGTTGAATAATATTGCACATGCACATGTTTTAAAAGAGTTTCATTTTTCATTTGAACTACAGAGTTAAGTCAAGTTCTGTTGTTAAAATAATTCAAATATGTATCAATAAATTTTTTTGTTGTTCACTGAGGTTTTTTGTCATTTATTGTCATTATCTTTCATTCACATCACTATAATGTCTTTTGAGGTGAGGGGGTTGAACATTTCTGATTGCAACTGTACTTAGTTTCTCTCCTATCGACCTTCAGCAACTTCAATGATCTTTTCATCTAAACCGTCAACCTGTCTCTTGCCCATCCCAACCAGGATGCATAAGGAAATTCTACTCTTAGCACTTCTCTATTAGACATAATCAATTTGTCCTTATCGGGCTATGTACCGCAGTCCTTTTAAAATAGCTGTAATTAAACCTCCTATTAAAAAGCCTACCCTCGATCCAGATGTCTCAGCCAACTATAGACCCATATCTAACCTTCCCTTTCTCTCTAAGATCCTTGAGAGTCACCCAACCAGTTGTGTGACTTTTTACACAATAATAGTTTATTTCAGGATTTTCAGTCAGGATTTAGAGTGCATCATAGCACAGGGACAGCACTGGTGAAGGTTACAAATGATCAGATAAAGGACTTGTCTCCATACTTGTTCTGTTAAATCTTAGTGCCGCATTTGACTCTATTGACCATCAAATCCTATTACAAAGACAAGCATTTTATTTGCTTCAAAGGACTTCCTCTTAATTGGTGTAAGTTAACTACTTATCAGATCAATTTCAATTTATGCATATTAATGATGAATCCTCAATCTACTGAAAAGTTAGTCACAGAGTTCACCGAGGTTCAGTGCTTGGACCAGTTCTATTCACCATATATATGCTTTCCTTAGGCAATATCATCAGGAAAGACTCCATAAACTTCCATTGTTATGCAGATGACACCCAATTGTATTGATCACTGAAGCCTGACGAAACCAACTTCCTACTATTAGACACAACTAAAGTCATGGTGTTTGGCCCACACCTCAGAAATGCATTATCTAATGATATACTTACTCTAGATGGCATTGCTCTGGCCTCTAGCACTGCCGTTAGGAATCTATGAGTTGTCTTTGATCAGGACATGTTCTTAACTCCGACATAAAACAAACCTCAAGGACTGCTTTTTTTTCACCTGCGTAATATTGCAAAAATCAGGCACATACTTTCTCAAAATGACACAGAAAAAATAACATGCTTTTGCTACTTCAAGGCTTAATAATTGCAACTCCCTATTTATTGTCCCAATGAAATTTTAAATAGTCTCCAGCTGATTCTTAATGTTGCTGTGATAGTATTGACAAGAATCAGAAAAAAAATAATCATATATCTAATGTGTTATCTTCTCTGTATTGGCTCCCTGTAAAATCCATAATACAATTTAAAATCGTCCTCCTCAGAACTGGCTCAGCATTAGCTCGA
Organism: Istiophorus platypterus; assembly: GCA_016859345.1. Lineage (NCBI taxonomy): Eukaryota > Metazoa > Chordata > Actinopteri > Istiophoriformes > Istiophoridae > Istiophorus > Istiophorus platypterus. The sequence continues at coordinate 11,458,031 of CM029125.1, forward strand.
GCCATCCCCTCACTATGCTGCTATAGGCCTAGACTGCCGGGAGACTTCCCATGATGCAGTGAGCTCCCTTTCCACCACCTCCTCCTCTCTCCCTGTGCACATTAACATCTCAAAAATGCTCATTACTAACTAAATTACTAACTGCTCATTACTAACTAAACGCTCATTACTAACTGTCCTTCTTCTCTCTCTCGGAATTTTTTGCTTTCTCATCTCTCTCCTCTTGACACTCTCTGAAGGTTTTTCTGCATCCATTGCTCCTGAGTCTGGATCCATGGTTGCAGTCCACCTACTGCTTCATGAGCCTGATCAACACCCACTGCTTTAATTATTATGATTGCTACTGTTACCATTTCATTTAGTCCTATTAGTAATATTATTAGCCCTGTTAGTATAACTATAGTATATAGCTATTAGTCCCATTATTGTGCTATGCTCTCTCTCCTCCCTCCTGCTCCTCCCGTATCTCGCTCTCTCTCACTCTCTCCCTCTCTTTTTCACTCTCAACCCAGCCGATCGAGGCAGGCGGCCCCCCACCATGAGCCTGTTCAACGTTTCTAACTGTTCAAAGGGAGTTTTTCGTTGCCACTGTCACCAAGTGTTTACTCATGGGAGAAATGTTGGGTCTTTGCAAGTAATAACTAGAAAAAGTCTGGTTAAGACCTGCTCTAAATGAAAAGTGCCCTGAGATGACGTCTGTTATGATATGGTGCTGTATAAATAAAATTGAATTGAATTGAATAGTTTGACATTTGGAAAAATTATATTTTTGCTCTCTTGCTATTAACTTAGTTTAGCATAAACATTGGAAACAGGGACATAACTAGCTTGATTCTGTCAAAAGGTAACAGAATCTGCCTGCTTGCTCCTCCAAAGTACATTTATTAAGATGCTGACCTTTGAGATTTGGAGGTGCTGGTATGTAGATTTTTTTAGCGTTAGGCAAAGCCAAGTTAGCTGTCTCCCCCTTTTCAAGTTGTAATGCTAAGTTAATGCCTCCAGCTTCATATTTACAATACAGACATGGAAAAGAAACAAAATTTGTTACTTTAAAACCATCATTGGGAGCAGACAATGGTGTCAGAAAATAACAGTGTGTCCACTGTTATTCAGTTGCAACAGTTAAATTGGTCACAGGCCAAAACTTAGATTACCCAGCACCAATAGGTGAAACAACTGAGCATTTAGAAAAGGTCTGTATCTGTGGATTGCTAATGCTTATTTAAGAAATGTCCCAGTATTTACACTACTCGGTTGTTTCTGTATGTTGTCCTAGAATAACTCTCTAACATTGTTGAATAAGTCAGGCCTGACTCAAAGGTAAGTTTCAAAATGTTAGTTAGATGTTTTAATTTGTTGGATGATGTTAAATGTTCATACAGCACTGTGCATGAATATGAACTGACCCTAAACCAAAACCCAGTACTGTACACTGTACTACATTCGTGCAAGGCTGTCTCCTGGAAATCACTGATCCAAAAAAACAAACAAAAAAGTTGTGCAGTTGTGCTTCTTCACCATGGATGCTTTAGAGGAACTCATTAGGGAATTCAAAGATCACAACTATTCCCAAGAATAAAAACTGCCCAAAATCAAATGGGCCAAAAAACATTTCTAGTTTCCAGATTCACTTCTGCCTTGTGTGGCCAACTGCAAAATCACAATAATGTTTCACTCACTAATAGCCAGCTTTCTAAATAACTTCATGTTCCTCCCTCACCAGCTGGAGTATGGCAGGGTGCTTAGCACTGCCACTGATGTCCAGAAATTATACTAGTGATTAAAATATTAATCATTGTAAAATATGCTAAAATATGCATAAATAAGAGTAACTATCTTGTGCTGTGGTAATGTTTTCAACATTTTTTCTGCTTGTTCCTGCAACATTCTTCCTTTTCTCGTTTTGCATCCTACACAGGAAGTGTACGCCTCTACTAAGGTGCAGAAAAGCCACTGACTCCATCTGATTCAGAAACAATAATGTCATAATCTTGGCTGTTACAATCACCATCTTGTTGACTTTCATTAGAATGATATCCCAAGGCCATTTGCTTTGAGCACTGAGGCAAAGAAGAAATGGAGGGTTGGGTTTTCTAGAGACACAGTCCCTTTGAAGCATTGAAGCCCATTCATAATAGCACTGGAATCAACCTCCTTTCTCATAAAAGAAGACACGCCAACTGACACTGATGTTGTCAGGTCATCAGTATCTGTATTTTAGTTCAAAGATCAGAGTTGCACATTTTTGATTCAACTCTTTAAGTCAAATTCTTACATCACAGTGAATGTCTCACCTTGAATGCAAAGATAGACAGAAGGAGATTGTGATATGCTAAAACATCCAATTAAACTATGTTATGCAGCAGAGAGCCACTGCGATCCACATGTTAATTAATAAACATTAATATTGATTTTTAATATTTTAATAAATGAGATCTGATTCATGAAAAGTTATTCAATATTTAAGTTCACCTCTGCACACTAATTATGAATCCTGTATTTATTTTCTTGTGGGTGCAAGAAAGGGTTCAGTACATCCATTTAACTGGAGTTCTCTTCACATAGATAGAGAGAAACAACTTTGTTTTTATATTATCATGACATCATATATATACACAGCACATAAATTATTTTCTACAGCAACATCAAATATTCACTTGGGTCACAGAAGAAAATCTACTACACCTCTCAGACAAAAGAGTCATCTATCCTCTGACTGGACTCTGCTTTGTGACTGGACTGATCAAGTCAGTTTAAGGTGTAAAAAAAGGGTCAAATTTCATTCTGTAATTTAAGCATCAGACAGTGTGGGAACTGTTTTTTTTTAGAAATTCAGTATAAAGTAAATTTTGCAGTTTTAAATTTTGCAGTTTTTGTTTTAAAGTTTTACAGATTCATTTTCAACTGCAAACTTGGAATAATTTGTGAACATTACCTTACCATCTAAAATTGTATTGACCCTAATTTAAACCCATAACTTTATTGGGATCCACACAAGTTGGATGAACCCAATAGCAGGGGTAACGCTACTCTTACGGCAAAACATTTAGTCAAGAATGTGGTTATGGTACGTAACCAAGATTTACAAAAGTATTGTCACATCATAAAAGGGTTCATTATGACATTATATTACATTATATTACTGAATACAACAGGGACAATAGACTGTTTTTACTGTTTTTCAGGAATAGATCCTTATGGTCATATCCAAGGATATGGACAAATGACATATGCGTTTTTTTTAGGTTTGATGACTTGGCATGGATAAGATCCACGTAATTTTACAAGCTGTATTTAGAGAAATGGTATTTAAATCAACATATCTGTGATTATAGTGAAAAAATATTCAGTATAATGAAACAGCAATTACAATCTGTTTTTTCAAGTAAGAAGTTGCATTGATATAGAGTTACATAAAACTCTTAAAGGGGAAGTCAGGGTGGATACATACGTGTAAAAAGTTTCTGACAATGTTGTTTGCAAATGTTGTTTTCCATGGTAATTTTTGGTCAAATCACTAATCACTAATGTTTTTCTGCAGTGCTAAGATTTTTGCCTGGACCACAAAACCAAGCACAGCCCTAGAAGCACAAATGTCCATGACTGACTGACTGGGTGAGTGGTCAGCCAAACACCTTGTGGCTGAGTGCTGAAGTTACACCATTGGTTGGTCAGACATCCAATGATGTGATTTACACTGTCAGGGGGGTGTTTACAGGCAGTGTTGCCAACTCAGTACCTTTTTTAAGTTGTCAGAAAACAAATTAGTTATTTTGTAAGTATTATATGCGTAATTTCTATGTCATGGCTAGTCAAATGTACTGTGCCAACTGTCCTGAAACTGTACATATAAAGTTGCAAGGTGCTAGTAGTGCCAGAAAGGTAGAATTTTAAGAACAGTCAATGGCAAATGTGTTTAACATGATTTCACTGGAGAGAATTTCACCTAGTTTTAGATTTAGGGCCAAATCAGCCTTTCTGACAGTGATATTTCATACCCAGTTTAATTTTTATAAGGGAAGTTTCAGTCAGGGGATTTTGTCATAGCAAGGATGTTTGAATGAGATTTGCATCAACTTTTAAGCACAAAAGATTTGATTCTATGCCAATAGTTGTCTGTATACATAACTTTAACTGATTCATATACATACAGTTATTCTGTGTAAAAAGGATCACTTTGCATTACAAATAGCCTATGGTTGCAGTTGTAGTCAGTCAGTGTCATGCTATTGGCTGCGTCTCTCCACTTCCTAGAGATTCTGCTGATTTTCCCCCTCCCTTGTGTTTCTTCTTTGTCCTCAGTTTGTCTTTCGGTCTGTCTGTATGTGTGTTTGTGGCACTCCGTCTCCTGCTGCCAATTCACCTGTGACTATTCCACCGGTGAACTCCTGTGGTATATATGCCCCAGCTCTACCTCCAGTCTTTGCTAGACTGATAAGTTCACCAGTGTGGCTGACCATTCCCTGCTCATTCTAGTCTGTCTGTCAAGCTGCTATTCCTGCTTCCTCGGCTTGCAATGCTCTGCTGTCAACTCTGGCTCAGTTGCCAAAAACTTCAGTTTTCAATGAAACTATTTTTAAATCTTTATCTGAGTCTTAACTTAACTTAACTGAATCCAACAGTAAGTTTACAAATTTGAGCAGTTCCAATGCCTTGAACTCTGACCTCTGGATAAGGATATTACTATGTCTATATTTATGATATGTTTTTTTTTTTTCTTTCAGTGCCTAATTTGAAATGTGAACATTTATAGACAATAACAACTTAGCATAGCATAATAATAGCATAACATTACCTATAGTAAGGCTATAAAGTACACTTCAATATTATACGTTAATGAAAAATAAAATCTAATTAAGTATCATCATTTTAAATGTATTATTGATCCAGTGTACATGATTCTTATCCTGTTCTTAGAAGATAAGCATAAAGGCGTTTGTGATGAAAACACTTATGTTCACCAGTGCCGTTTGTATTGCAAAGTAAAGTTTATGGACGGAGCTACAGTGAAACATATTTCACAAGCTGACGGCCTGCTTATTGTGTAGTTTTATAAATTCACTTCAACATTTACTCCAGTGTATAACAATACTGTGGGAGAAGGTATAGTAAAATCAAATGTGTACTACCTAGTTAACTATTCAGAACAGCAATGGAAAGCCTCAGTTCAGAAAAAAAAAACAAAACAATAAATCTTACATTATTCAAATTTAGATATTCATAAATGTGTTCATTCCATAAAAGAGACTATTAACTATTATTTGATTATTAACAGACCTTGGAAAATAGGAAATGCTAGTGATGATGGCCAATAAATGTAATTTATGATAATGCATTAGATTAATCTTAGAAACCACACCCATTGGTGCTATTTTACAATGGCAATCATTTTTGTAGTTTTATTCCAGTATCTGACAGAAATTGTGAACAAACAATTGCTTTTTAAAGGCATTTACACAAATTCCTATACATTTGAATGACACCTACAACTTGAATGACAGCAACATCAAAACCAAATCATGTGAGACTATGGCAGAACTAAACCAAGGCAGTTTTCTCATTACAAAGGAAAAACCCTTGTTTTTGATCAATATACTTAGAGAATGTGTGCAAGAGCTATCAAAGGCAGTATATAAATCTGCCATTACACTTGCAGAAAACTAAAACTCATTATAACATGGAATTTTTCCAAAAACAAGCCAGGGCAAAACAAAAAGGAAAACATGCAGAAGCTTTGGCTTCTCATAAAAAAGGCAATTAAAGAGAAGGTCCAATCGCATTCAGATGAAAATATGCAATGGATAAGGCTACTACCAAACAAAAAATCGAGAAAACCAATCCTATAAAAAATATAGCCATACACAGCAGACTGCAGACAGGTGCCAGACAAAAATCAACAAATTGACAAAGCTGCAAATATAGTATGCATTTAATCTGGTCATTTAAATCATCTTAGACTGGTGAATATCAAAGACTCTGAAGAACTCTGTCCATCTGAACTTACTGAATTAGAAAATGCACTCTTCGCTAGAAATCTTCTCTTTCAAATGGTTTATCTGCTTCTCAAGTTGAGGTAGAGCACAACTAAAAAACAAATAGTTGACATCTAGGTAACTAGATATTGTTAATACAATAGAAACATTAAACACCAGATAAGGGCACCTGTGGCTCAGGTGGTAGAGCAGGTTGATCTCTGGCTCCTCCAGTCCACAGGTTTGTGAGAGTGTGTGTATGAATAGGAAAGTGCTGTATTTATAGAAAAAAAAAGTACTGCATGAACGTGTGTGTGAATTGGTGAATATAGAATATAGTGTAAAGTGCTTTGTCTGGTCATTAAGTCTAGAAAGAACTATATAAGTGCAGCCCATTTACCATCCATTTACAGCTACCTTGAACACCATATACAGCAGAGATTATGAGAGTTCAACTAAAAAGAAAGAGGTCTATGAAAAACACTTACATAAACCAAAGTTTTCAAAGTCATGTTAACCCCACAAACACTAAGAAAACTAGAAAATCCTTTCTACATGCTGACCTTGGTGAGGTGAAAAAAAAATGTTTGGAGGAGTATCCTATTGGTTACAACTTATTTAAAATTGATAATTTAGTGTGTTGCAATGTTTGATATCCACAATTTCGCATCATTGACGCTACCACTGGCTATCCCTGTAAACAATTTTGCACATTAACTATACATGGTCCAACCATTTATTACTCCTAGTCTTGTGTAATATAAATGAACTGGTTTTCTGTTCAAGGAGTCCAGTCCTAGACTACAGGCATTGATGATACGATGTAATTCATAAGGATGCTTTTACCCTGTAAAAGCCCTAGTATAACATAGTCTAGATTAAACAATGACCTGTCCAACCCTTCTTTTTAACACTGTTTTTGGAAAATGAACCTTTTTTGAAGACGCAACATCCATTCCTACCCGTACTGTTGGGAAGGTTTCCTTGAGATACTATTAAACCATCAAGAAGAGAGTCCTTATCCTTGAAGCTTTTTTCTCGTGTAAAGTAAAACAGAAAAATACATCAGCAGAACACACTGTAAATCCTGCATTTGTGTGGCTTGTCTATCAGTCATATCATCACTCTAGTTTTTCAGGCTGTTGGAGGCAACAGAAATTATTTACTCTAACAGTTTACCATTTTTCATGCTTTTTGTCTTTTAAAGCTCCTCATCATCTGTGACAGACACCTGGAATAGTTGGTTTCTTTACAGTTAATTCAGTTGACAATCCATTTCAATAAAGACCTTGGGAAATGCTTTCACTTGTGTATTTATTGCAGCCAAACCTGTTACACAGCTGTCAGAAACCCCCGTAGGATAAAGTAGGCAAAGAAAATCCATTTGGGGCTGACTAACTATAAACGACAGACTAAAGTCATGAGTCTAGAAATATTAAGGCTCCAAACAACCCAAAGTACAATGCTCTCTGTAGAAGATGGTCTTACAATGGTACACTCTCAATTCAAAAAGAATATCTGATGTTGTGAACACAATTGTCTGGTAACTGAATATAAGGTAACATCAACTTTATTGAATATCTCTGTGGCTTCTAGAGATTTAGAGATTTCAGAGATTGGTCAATATTTTAATTGATGATTTAAGACTAAAACATATCTTTTGATGACAGCAGACAGCAGTAGAAGCAAATCTTTCTTACATGCAGGGCCTGTCCTGTCCCCTGATTTTGTGCTACCGGTCTATGATATCACTTCCAGCTTGGTAGACTTCTAATTGATGTCTATTTATGGCCTTAACTAGTTAAGTACGGCTTGCTGTTTACTGACACCGCAACATCTGTCAGACATACTGGAGACAGTGCAGGGTGAAGGCAAAGAAATGTAATATTCCTCAGTGACCAAGTCAGTCACCTCAACTCAACCCAACTGAGCATGCTTTCACTAACTGAAGACAAAACTTAGGGCGGAAAGACCAATACACAAGCAGCAACTGAAGTTAGCTGCAATAAAGACCTGGCAAAACATCTAAAGGGAGGAAACTCAGCATTTAGTGATTTAAGTGGGTTTCAGTCATCCGGCAGTCATTAACTGCAAAGTAGTTTCATCCAAGTATTAAAAATTACCCTTATATTTTTAATTATGTAGGTTTGTCCAATTCATTCTGAGCCCCTAAAATGAGGGTATATGTATAACAAAAGGCTGTCAGGCATCATAGCCCAGATCAATAGGCACATACAGTACATGAGCAGGGCCCAAAAAGGAACTGGTAGTAATACCAGGGGAGCCGAGTACCAGTTACTGGTGGATAGAGGAGTCACCCAAGACTGCAAGACCAGGCAGACTAACCTGTGCACTGCCTAGCTTGACTACAAGAAGGCTTATGATTCAGTGCTACACACATATATACTAGAATTCTTAGTGTCATGTTGACATTGCACATTTCCAAGAGCCTTCATTAAGAATTCAGTGGGGTGGTGGAAAATGACTTTGGAGGCCAAACAAAAGCCAGCAAAGTTACCATCAAGTGCAGCATATATGAAGGTGATGCACAATCCTCGCTGCTATTTTGCAGCGGTTTATCACAGAGTAGCTACGGATACCGGTTCCGAAGTGCTGCAACCATCTGTCACCTTCTCTACATGGATGATGTCAAGCTTTATGCCAGGAATGAGTGAGACGTCTACTCTCTGATCCACATCACCAGGATCTACAGCAATGACATTGGAATGTCATTCGGACTAGATAAGTATGGTAGGATGGTATAAAAGAGGGAATATGATCAAAACCAAGGGGGTTTAACTACCAGAAGGCAGCATTGCAGATGTTCAGGACACCTACAAATACCTAGGGATGTCACAGGGAAAAAGGAACCATGAGAAGGTCGCAAGGAAGACTAAAGCGGAATGGGAAGAACAAGGTCCGAGCCATCAGAACGTATGCCCTGCCAGTCACAAGATACCACATTAGTATAATTAACTGGCCAAAGGAGGATATGAGGCCACTAATATCAAGACAAGGATGCTCTTCACAGTGCATGAAGGGTTCCATTCCTGTACACTAAGTGGAACAAGGGAAGCTGAGGACTGGTGAGCATCGGAGCCACTATCCCGGATGAAACAACAGATCTTCATGAATACATCAGGAAGATTGAGGGACAAGTCCCTGCACAGCATGTTCCACCATCAGAGAGAAGAACTGGCTGATATTAAGAAATCCTGCCAGTGACAAGAAAAGGCTGGACTGAAAAACAGCACAGAAGCAGTAATCATGGCAGCACAAGAACAGGCACTCAGTACAACATCATTAAAGGCAGGGGGCTACCACATCAGACAGGACCCCGCGTGTAAGGTGTCCAAAGAGGCTTCTTGATAGATGGATGGATGGATGGATGGATGGATGGATGGATGGATAGATAGATAGCTAGATAGATAGATAGATAGATAGAACGCTAGATGGATAGATGGATAGATGGATAGAATTTTAAAATGTCAAAATTTACATCAATTTATATTAAAGGGGACATTAATAAAAGGATGATTAATCCTGAATTAATGTTTCAGAAAGCAGAGAGATATCATGTCCTGTTTTAACTAAGACATGAAAATATAAGAGCCATAATGATTTAAATATATCTTATTGAAAGTCAAAATGGCAAGAACATTCTAGAACTGTTGAGATTTATATATAACCATGGATCACCATTACAACCGTTAAACACTGTCCTCACATCTATATCATAAACAAACCCTCCTTACTACCATCTATAATTATCAATATCCATTTAACATTAATTAAACACAAAAGATGCTTATTGCAAACCAGTCTGTACATTCAAAGCATTTGTAGGAAACTTAACATGTATGGGACTTGCACATGCGTTTCCCACATTTGCAGCAGGTTAACTCTGTTTTGCAGTTCCTTTTTTGCAGAGCAGAAGTTGTGTCTCCTTATCATCTGTCCTTGGAAGAGCTGGTATGTGGACAAAATTTCAGATGCATGGGAAGTAGCCTGTCTTGTGTGTCTTGGAGTCATCCAAAGGACATTTTCCATTGCCATCTTGCCTACAACTAGATGTGGAAGTAAAGACCAACTGATAGCAATGATTTTCAACATAAATGTCTCCCTTTCTGTCTGCTCCTCTTCCCCAGAGTTATCTTCATCAGAGGGGCTGAAATCAGAGTTGTCCTCCATGTTGATAGGAATGTGATCCAGACTCCATCTGGTCCATTTAACATCAACCGTAATCAGATTTGCTTTGGATGCTGAGATGTGGATGAATGAAATCAACAAGTAACCGGAGAACCACCTCTGACTTGAATTAGCAAAAGAAATATAGGCAATCCCAACTGGAAGTAGTGTGTCCTTAATTCGATAAAGTGGAATATAAGGGTGTAGGGTCAGGGTGGTGGATTGGTCTGTTGAGCATCCAACTTTTATGTGGCATTTCTGAGTTCACATTCCATTACGATAACACTAAATTCTTGTTTTTTAGGTTTTTTTAGTTGATTATCTGTAACTTCTCTTTACCATAGTTTATTTCTCTCTCTAACCTTGACTACTGCTGTTGTTAATGTGCATATATTGTAGAGAGAAATGTTCTCTCAATTTATCTAATTATCAAAACTTTGAAAAAGTTTTAATATTTTAAAACTTTTTTTTTGTTTGTTTTCTGGCTAAGCTACAACTGTAGCCAAAAGGGAGGAGGTAATGACAGCAACAGAGAATGAAAGTAAGAAAATAAAGAAGAGACATATTGAAAACTTGTATCTCAGTGCTGCTTTTTAATTGAGACTGGCTGTATATGCTGTCAGCTTCTTCGAAACCTGTTGTGGCTTTATAGCTGTCACTTACCTCAACCTCCAAAGAGATGCTTCTTTAAGATAGACAGCTCATCTAGATAAATTACAGGGGCCAGGGTGAGGTCTTGAACCACTGAGTCAAGAATACCTTGAATATTTTTTGCAAACTGTCTGACCATCTAATCACAGTATTAAAGCTGTGTGTATGTGTGAGAGGGTTGGCAAATGAGAGAGACTGAGAAACCCCATATGAGGCAAGGGGGAGATAAAAGCATCAGGTGAAATCTCAGGCAGGGCTGAATCAATATGTTGTGCCTGTTGCTTGAGACAGTAAAATAAGCCTGCTGTTTCAATGGCCCAGGAACTGCTTATAAACTCTCACTTTGATTTATTTGAGGATATGGGACACATCAAGGCTAAATGCAGTGAGCCAGGACATGTGCTCTCTATATGATGATGAAATAGCCTTTTGGATTTTTTTTTTCTATTGACACAATGACTTGATCCAGACACAGCAAAAGACTAATTTAATAGTTCTAACACAGACTAAATATTGCAACAGTAAGAGCCTTAGAGGGGTTGGTCAGAGCTGTATCTGTAAAATGCTGTCGGTATGAAAAATAATTTACTCTTCTCCTGTGTGTCTTAACATGGAGTTAAATGGGCAATCAAGCTACTGCCTCATTGCTCGCTAACGCTGATTTCAACTGTGCACCTTATCAGTCATTGCCATGAATATAAGTCATGTATAGATCTTGACCCTGTATTCCATCTTGGAGTTTGATAGATGGCTAGCGACTGCTATATGAGCAGTGGCCATGAGGAGCACCCCAGTGAAACTCCCTAACAAGAGGATTACACTGACTTAGCACTGAAGTCCTATAAGAGTTCCAGAGTCATAATTGACAAAAAGGATTAAAATTTATACAGCAGAAACGGATACAGTCTCTTTTTTATTCAATGCATTCTTCTTCCTTATAAAAACCTAATGCTTGCATTACCAATAATGCAAATAGACTGCTAAAAGTTCTGTCAGAGTTTCTGGGATGCAATTCAAATCAAAAAATAAATAGGAATATATATATATAGTATATACACTCAATTTCCATTTTAATATGTATAGCCAGTTAAAATTGGTTGAGTACAACAATCCTGTAGTATATTCTACTTTCATGTAGGTTTTGAAGTTGTTTAAGAGAGGTGCTGATTCAACTTAATGATAATCTTGGAGTCTATAGTTTGCAGGAGGTGGTGGATATGATTGGGTGTAAGGGTGATGTAGGGATTATACTGGAAATATTTCATATGTTGATTTTGTCTCAGTAAGCAGAAGTTTAAAAAATATATTTCTCGCTGTGACGGTACTGACATGAAACACTGAGAAAACAATCTGATTGGAGGATTGTGTAATGTGACTGAAAGCTCCAGTTAAGCTACTTAAATGACTTTGTGTTGATTTATTTTCCCTGCTAAAGAATAGTCGCCACAGGTAGTGGGCAGCCAGGTGCATCATAGAGTCACAGCTCTATTCTGACATTGCCTATTAACACTGGTGTTGTAAAATGGCTGACAAGTTCTTGACTGGGGGAATAAAAATACAGTTACATTATCTTTTTAAATATTGGTGCATTTGAAAAAAATATCCCATTATCCCAAGTACTAATAAATGCCAAATTTCACAACTTATTTTTGATTCTTTGAAACAAATTGAAAAAGAAAAGTTGTTGAACAGATACTCCAGCATATTCTCATTGTCACTATATAATATAAAGTCTTTACATTGGGTTGTTCTTTGCTAAAAAATGATTTGAAATCACCATGTATCATCACATTATGTGTTCTGTTTCTTGTCATCTTCTACTCTTGCAGCAGCTTTTCTCTGTGAATAATTTCCACTATCATTGTGTGTCAAAATAATTGCTACAGCACACAGGAAATTATACTACCCAACAATAGCAACCTTCTCTTCTATTTGTCCATATGATCAGGCATATTAAAAACAGTCATCATTATTTTCTCAAGCCATTACATTGTTTTCCAACCATAACCTCTGTGTACAAACTGTGATGCGCATAACTCCATTCTACAGCTGATTTCCATGTTGTTTGTAATAAGGGGATGTGTAGAGACAGACAGCTCCGTTTTGCTAACAGGGCCAGCGGTAACAAGCACTATGCTAATCACAGTCCTAATGAAAGCATATCTCCAGGCTCGATTCAGTTGGAGAATAAATGCCTTCATTTAACTCAGCATGGGGGCCTTGGCACTGGAAAAATGCAGTTTTTAAATACACCGACAGCACACCAGAGCTTGGCTTTTCGACAAGGCAAAACAATTTGTTGTGACAGTCAGTGGGCAAGGTAAATCACAAAAAAACCAAAACACTCCTACACAAAAAGCATGCACATGCTTGTTTTTAATCAAAAACTGGATTTTCCCAGTGATTGGAAGTACATTGCCAGGCAGATGAACATAGGAAACACAACACAAAACACAGGTGGCTTCTGTCATATTTGAAACATGTGGTGTTTTGGTTGTTTTATATTAATCCTCTAGTAGCATCAGCCTCTCTCACTCACATCAACAGAGTGATGTGTTGTGTAGAGATAGCTTCTCCTGATACATTTGTGCACTTGTATGATTTTTGGGTTGGCATATCTTATCTCACATGCTCCAACAATTACCTCAGTGTGTATGTGCAGTGGGAGACAGACACACAAAAATACCGTGTGTGATGCAGATATGATAGTTGGATCAGATCTGATAGGCCGAGTGACTGGCTTTCACAGTGAGGAGTATATGTTAAATATGTGTGTGTGTGTCAGTGTGTGTGCTTGTGTCAGGATGTAGCTCTGAGTGACTCTCAAGCTACCCAGATAAGCCTTATTCTACCGGAATAACCTTTAAGTTTGTTCATTTTAGATAGTTAATGAATGGTAGCAATAGAAAACTGATGTTTTTCACGCATTTGTGTTTATGTATATAAAATGAAACAAAAGTGAGTTTTATGTCTTAGTTCATAATTCTATGAGTTTTCTTGATATTCTATATTGGTAGTTGTTCATGTTGAGGACTGGGCATTTTTCTGTTGTATGTATAAAATATATATCATCATACCTTGAAGATAATAATTGTGTCCCCTTAGATATATATTTAGTTTCATAAATATTTGGACAGTGATAAAACTTTTGCATTTTCTGTCTCTGTACATAACCATAATGGACTTGTAATGAACAAATCCAGATGTAATAGAAGTTTCAGAAAGCCTACACTTCAGTCACATCTTGATTTGTTCATTTCAAATTGTGTGTGTATAGAGGCAATTTCGAGAAGTTGTGTGACTGTCCAAATATTTATGAACTTAACTGTAAATACTTGCATGTTCAAATACAACCATTTGCTACGGTCACTGATAGATTCAGCTTACACCCTAAAAATGTATCTCTGTTCAGCTTGGTGTAATGAGCTTTGACTCCAGCTATAGAGGACTGTTACATTTGCTTGACAATTTAATCTGAAAAGCAAAGACTCCAACAGCTCAGCTTAGCGAATTACATAAACTGTCTCTCTAAACATTTAAATTCCAAATGCTTATTGTACATTCCCATATTTTAGAAACTTGATAAGAATATTTCCTTAGCTTCTACTTTTCTGCTCAATGCTCAAAAGGTCTACTGCTTCTGTGATGGTTCCAGCAATGCAAAAATATAACAGACAATTTGAAGTTGAAGTTGCAACAGCCTAAAGTTTAGCTTACCATGCCATTTCGCTATAGAGCACTCCTTATTTGTCACATATCACCATCTAGCAGACTAAACCAGTAGAATTATGAAAAGAGAATATTGGGGTAATGGATAGGTGTGTTGTATGAGGCTACCTTACTATGGAAATATGTAAATAGGAATTTGATGAGTAAGTTGGAGCTAGAAGTGCCATGATGTGTCTCCCCTTTATTGATAACACAAATATTTAACCAAATTTAATAAATTATTTCTTTAAAGAGTGGACAGAGTGGCTAAAAGTTTTCTTTTCTAATTAATTTGCTCATTTCAAATATTATTAATATTTCATTAAACTTCCCTACTCTGAATTAAGCCTTGTGGCTATTGGGATGCCACATGTGTGCCTCTATTCACCATCTGTTACTGATACAATCCTATATAGGCAGCACATGCAGATGCAGTGGTCTCCTGTGGACTGATATTTCAGTTCTTTTGTCATTATAATGCTTCAGACGGTGTAACTCAGTACTGAAAAAACAGGGAATCATTGCTGTCTGGTGGGACTCATGATAGTGGACTGTGTTTTTGTATCCCAGTCCACCACTTTTTACATGAGGGAGTTAATCACTTCTGTTATTGTAGCAGTCTACCTGTGGCAGCTGTATGGCAGCATCAGTGAAACGCTAAACTTGAACCAGAACCTGAAAATACAGTATACGTAACTGTTTTGTCCACAAATCGTTTCCTATTTTTTTTTAATCCCACTTCTCATTTTCCACTACCTGGACAGTGTATGAATAATTCCTCATGAGTCAACATTCAACATTTAGACAAAGTCTCTGCACTGTGTACAGACTGCATCATCTAATACTGCTTTCACTAGTGCTCAGACAAAGTAGTTGCATTCCCTGAAACTTAGACATCAGAGTTTCAGTGAATGAACCAACTACCTATCAGATCTGGGCTAGCCGTAGGGGTGGAAAATAAGATTTCAGGGCCAGATTATTTGTCACAGTTGACCATTTGTTTCATGATTTCTGCGTGGGAATTTAGTCATGAATGAACTCTAGCAAGAACCGATCCTCAAGGATTTGGCTCAAGGGGCAGAATCATGCCACCTCATGCATATCATGTTGGGAGTAACTGGCTCATATCTGAGCAGGTATATCGCAAAGTTTTGGAACTAGGGATTCCTTCAACCTCTACCAGCAGTGCTTAGAACATCCTCAGACGCTGGGTGATGACCAACTACTGTACTTGAAGTACATACTTTGCTGATTTAATCTCTCTCTCCCATATACCTCCAAAATGAGGGGAGCTTGGAGGGTTGAACCTAAAAGTGAGTTGGTAGGCACTCAGTTTCTTCTGTAGTACTAGTTGCATTGTCTGAAGTGCTTCTTGGAATTCTCTTTTAATACCATGGAAATTAGTGCAGAAAATGAAACTCCTGACAAGAAGAACTCTCGAACTCTAGAGTTCTGAGAACTCTAGAGCCTCAGACTCTAGCCTCCTAAGATGCACCACCTCGGTTGTAATGCATCTGAATTTCACACCCCAGTGTTTCCAAGTATGCCTTTCTATTTTGACCATTAGAAAGCTGAAGCAGTCAATCCTGTGGAAAGGAATGGAGCATGAAAGAACTCAAAACACCACAGAGGCATGGACTCTGTAAGACCTCTAAATGTGCCCTATGGTATCTGGCAGCAAGATTTTAGCAGCAGACCCTTTAAGTTGTGAGGTGGTGCTGGTTATAGCTGGTTCATGGTTTGTACCTTCTCAAACCACTATTGGTGGGTACACACCAGTGCTGACTGGTATCACCTCACAAGGAGCGCTGACAGTCAACTGGCAATAACAAGTTCGCCCTTTCTCCTGCATACAACATGCTGACTTTTAAGTTTTTCATTTAGTACATAAAGACAAAAGCACTTTTTGACTTTTTTTCACCTAAAAGGGGTCACACATCCTCAGTTAATGCTCCCCTTCATTTTCTTGTCCTTGACTCTTGAGTCTAGTCTCATCTCATTAGTGTCGAAATTTTTAGCAATTAGCTGTGACCATGATTTTTCCCTTAACAATATAAAATGAGTTCAGTTGCCCATAGGTTTCTTCATTTACTTACAGTATTTTAGTTTCATACAAATATAGTACAAAAGTTTTTTTCTTTTGTTTTTTTTTTTTATCACATATCTTTTCATTTTATGTGTAGCAGTTTAGATACTGTATATTCAATTGGTTAAGTCTGCATGTTTAAATTTTCATGTTTCCTTCTGATTTGATAAGCTAATTCTGACATAAAAAATTGAAGAAATTGCTTGATGTTATACTATAATCTTTGAAGGCTGCTGTGTTTTTGTTCCTACCCATTTTATTTAATGAAAAAAAAGTATTTAAGCATTTACATTACATTTACATGCACTCATTTGGCAGACGTGTTTATCCAAATCAACTTACAAGTTAGGGACAACACTACAGCTTCAATACACTAGGAGACCTTGCAGTAAGTACTACAGTTAATACTAAATATTTTGGATAACGAAAATTGCAGGGTGGGAGGGGCATCAAAGTACACAGTAAATGATAGTTAGGTATGTTAGGTTGTTAGAGGTGTTAGCAGAGGAGGTGGAAGAAATGAGTCTTCAGGAGATTCTTGAGGCATGGCCCTGCTCTGATAACATTTGGCAAATGGATTTGCTTCAAATGAAATTGATCCAAATCCAAAGTGAAAAAGCTTTATAATAAAATGCCGGTTTGAGTCTGAAACATTTTCAGTTCTCAGACTGTTTGCGGCACTCATGTAAAAGGCCAAGCATGCCAGTGATGAATGGCATGCTATCGGAAAGCCCTCACTATGTGGAAACTTGTTTGTTGTTGCTTTACTTGGAAATAAAACATCAATCACATGAGGAATGAAAAGGATCACACAAACATAGTCTTATTCAAATGGTCTGACACACAAGGCGATGAGGAAATCCTGAACCATATTTGAGGAAGCCAATTTTCAAAACGTTTACTTCTCGTAGTGCTAGTTTGGTCTTACATCATGAAACTCAGCTGCAAATCTCCAACAGTGGAATGAAACAAATATAAATGGAAAGCAGAATAAAAGCAAAGCAATGCTGGAAAAGAAAAAAAAAGTATGCAAACTCTTTCAACCATCCAAATTAGAGGTTTTTATCAGATCAAAGGCATCCTGGCTTATACAGAAGTGCATACGAAAGCACAGCCTTCCGTTGTGTTTATGGCAGGGCTCACAGCAATTATATGTTAATGCCAAATGAGTAGAGGGAAAGGGAGGAGTAAATAAAATGAAAGAATTAAGCAAGGCTGGGAGGGAGGGACATCAGAAGAGTGATAAGTAGAAATAATTCTTTCCTCTGCAGTGCTACACAGACTGACATTGTCAAAAAAATAATTGTCCGTGGCTTTAACAATGAAAGGAACTTTATTTTCTAAGCCTAAAAGGAAAAGGAGAAGAGAAGAGAAAATAGAGGGAATGAAAAAAAATCTAAGTTAGACACATTCACAGGGTCAATATTGGATAATCAGATTTAAGCCAGTCAGTCCTCTATATCTGTATCATTAATACGGCCCACTGAGAATTATTAATTAACACTCATTGCCAAGAGGAATCTAAACACTTTTGAATATAATACGATGGAATATATTTCACACTATTACACTAAGCACAGCAGTTTATTTTTAGCAATTGTTTGTTTTGGTTTTTTTCCATAATAATCCTGTGCTGCAGTGGAGGACAAATTTAGTTACTTGCTAGCACATAATGCACCATTCTTCAGATACTTAGATACAATATATGCTCTCATTAAATAATCAGAGCTGGAAAGTATGCATAGTAGTTAGTAAACATACAGCAGTCGGCAAAGAAATGACTGTCTGTAAAGTAGTAACACTTTTGAGTCACATTATCCTGAGGATAAAATGGTGCTGAGAAGAGGGCCCACTGCCGTTACATAATGGGATCAACCAGAACGCTGGACTCCTGAATGAACAGATGGCAGCTGGTGGTGTAGTTTTAACACATACCAAACTATGCAATACATAACAAAATGTTTCTTGTTGTCATAAACTGGGAATTTTGGAAGGAGCTGGAGAAAGACATTAACACTGTTGATGAACCAACATCTGCAACATGCCGTTCCAATTTTGATGTACAATTAAATCCTTGAGTGTTGGACGTGTTTTTTAGAGGTAGAGGAAGTCAGTACTACAGGGCCCTAATGGCACTATGCCTGATCAGTAAGTCAGTTGTTTTACTTTGAACATAATAAACCTCTGGTTACTAATATTTGAAGGGGGTGTACATTAACTTAACCTGACCTAACAAATTATTTACTAACCATTTTCCATCAGCCCGTACAGACTGGTGGTTTATCTCATCACTTTAGTGCGGCTTCTTAAAGGAGAAGAGGAGAGTATTTCCATCCTGTGTTGTGTATTGGCTATATCAGCAAAATGTCTCTCCAGTGTTTTCCTCATAATGAGAATTTACTTGTGTTGGTGGTTGGTTGCAGCGTGTGACCAATATGCATGCAGAGACTAATGAAGTTCAGAGGGGGAGAGTGTAACCCATTTTATTTTCTGTAGCTACAATTGTCAGATATCCACTAAATGCCTCACATGCAGACTGTCAGTAGCAGGTATCTAGGTGCCTACACACAGAGAAGCCTATATACCCCATTCTGTTTCTGCAGCGCATGCAACTTGTGTGTGTGGCCAAACATTAGTTAGTTTGAAAAAAGTGAAATAGGCATTCTAATGTAAGATTTAAGTTGAATATAAGTAAATATATATTGACTATAATTCATATCTACCTGGACGGGCCCCCAAAATAGAGTTCTTGGGAAAAGCTGCCCTGTGCTATTGGCACCTACACAGAGTTTGGGGATATGGATGATGCTAAAGTCCTTTTGTAACCTGCAATGTGTCTCTCTATACTCTTCATTTCAAATTAACTTAATGTTTATTTTAGAAAAGACTATAAAGCTACATGTACCTGTAATAAATGATCTATAGATTCCCACTTCTATAGTGAAAATGGAAGTGGGATGTCTTCATGGGTAATTTTTCTTGGCAACATACTCTTTACATTTACTTGACGCACAGGCAATTCTAAATATACTAGTACGGCCATCTGTGGCATTTCTTTGATAACGGTGCAACTCTATGGAAAATTACTTAGGACCTGTGCGATGACAATGCGCAATAACATTTTTAAATTGTTTGTATATATTCACTTACTTGGTACACACGATATAAAAAGGTACCTTTCATGTAAGAATGCAAATGTGCAGATTAGTGTTTTCTTTTCAGACCCTTTTGTATTTTGACTGCAAAAAATCGAGGTACTGCAAAATGCATTCCAGATATGAAAAAAGGAGAAAATATAGGCACAGGCATGATTTTATCTGTAATGCTCAGTTTAAGTCTCTCCCTTTGGTACCGGCATTGTTATCTCTGAGATGTAATGCAAAGTTCAAAAATGTCTGCCTATTTCATTTACATGTTGGAGTAATATTACTGAATTGCGTCACAACAACTCCCATCTAAGGCTGACGGTGAGTGATCAGTACATAATTTTAGTATAAAACAATTACTGATGCTCATCTATGGCAGATTTAGAACATTATTATGTTTCTTCCCCTGTATCCAAACGGCTGAGGAAGTGCATTGGAAGTTAAGTCAAGTCACTTCTACTCATATAGTTCCAAATTGTAACACTAGTTATCTCAGGGCACTTGATGACAGTGGCAAGGAAAAACTCAGGAAAAATTGAGGAGCTGTTGTTTTCAGTTACTTTAGTCTATTGAAAGATACCTGGCACTACATGAAATCTGAGTTTTGCCTCGTATTGAAATTTCTTTGATTTGTATACAATGAGATACAGTGTATAAAGTGAAATCACTGCACACATGTAGCACATGTGTTACCTCTTCCAGTATCTTGATACCATATTCTGAATGTTGGAATACAATGAGCCATAACTAGCACTGGTCTGCATTAGTAGGAAAGAAATGAAAATGAAGTTGTGAACAGGTTAACTTGCTCTAATGTGTCGCAAACGCATTGTTTTTCACACCCAGGAACCACAAATTGATGGTTTCAATGCTCTCTTACAAAGTACACAGTAAAATTGACCCCACAAAGCTAGAATGTTTTGCTCAAAAACATGTGTTTCACTGAGCAGAGTCTGTCCAATTAGCACAACTTGTTCTCAGGACATCTGTCCTACTAACTGATCCCACACAAGAATGTTCCTAGCACAACCAAGTTCATGAAGAGAAACAAACTATTTAAGTCAGTAAATTGTCATGTTAAGTTAGTAAGTTAGTAAAGATTTTTACTAATAATATTAAAATGGCTATTTTTGAAATTAAAAAAAAATCTAATATATATATATATATATATATATATATATATATATATATATATATATATATATATATATATATATATATAAAGGATTTATAAGGCAAACGGTCTACTGCAATAAATCTAACAAGTAGGATAAGCACAAGGGCACCGCTAAGGTTAATGCATGCAAATGACATAAAAGTTATAATAGTTATATTTTTAAAAAGCACCCTCGGTGCTAAGACAGCTAAGACAGACGAAGCAGTGGAAATCTTTGTCCAAAAATAAGATTTTAAAAAATCCCTTTGTTGCAAAGGGTAAAACATCCAAAAATATATGGCAACATTGTACCAGAACTGAAAACTAAGAAGGTGCCTTGGATGCCTGAACCACTCCCAGTCAGTTTCCTTCAGGGTAGGAAACTCTAGGCCCTGAGCTGATGATCGATAAGCCTGGAAACTCAATCTGGGGATTAATATGTAAATAAATCAATGATTAAAAAAAACAGAAAACATAACAGTGCTTTCCTGCACCTACTACCATATCTGCAAGTCTTTTCAGAGGCCACAATTATCAGGTGGAAGCATAGTACTGGGGAGCAGCAGTCTGAAATGTATTTAAAACTAAATGACCTTAGGGGAGAACAAGGTGTTAGACTAGCAACCACACAGCATACCTTGATGAGGGAATGAATAGAAATCCCAGCAGCAGTGCAAGGAGAAGATCTCATCTTCCATGAGATATTTGTTTCCTGTCTGGGATTTCAAGATGATTGAATTGGCCACATTTCTTATTCTAGGCAATATAAGTTTAATTCTGTGGAAAGCCAGGGTTACCCCATAATTGCCTTATGGACTGAATGTACATAATAACATGTAGAAAAGGACACAGAGACATAGTGGGGGATCTATTGACAGCAGTGTTTCCTAACAAACTGGGACGGAAAGGTCAATCACAGTCAGGGACAGCATTTGGCTTTGTCTCTCTTCCTTTCTCTCCTTTTCTCGTTCTCTAGATTTCTCTCACCCCTGTGCCCCCCCCCCCAACTTCACACACACACACACACACACCACACACATAGAGAGAGAGACAGACAGAGAGAGAGAAGCCCTCTCAGTCAACAAAATAAAGCCATGTATTTCCTGTTGAAGGGAACTGAGCGGGACTGTTGACCTATAGCCGTAACAGGCCTTAAGGGGAGCTGTGATTGCTTTGCTCTTTGAAGGTTGGCTTCATCTTGATTATACTGTAGGAGGCATTTCAGCTCAGTGTTACAAGGAAAACATCCTGCAGTTTGTCTCTTGTCTGTCTCTGAAAGCCTGCCATACAGTAACATTTTGATACGTTTGAGAGATATTTCACTGAAGTATTCCTAAATAATCAGCCATCAAACACAAACTGTATAAAACAGTGAGTTAGTATATAGAGAAGAAGGGTGAAAAATATGAAGGACATCACACAAGTTTTAAGGTTTAGGTTTCTTCTTATGAGTTTTTGCAGTGCAATAGAGATCAATTATGAGGAGACAAAGAAAATGACAACTTAAAAAAAACCTAATGTATGTACCATAAAAATATAGATTTTTTTTTAAAAAGTATTAGAAAAGGGAAAACTCAAGCTATTAAACATATATACCAACATTAAAAGGCTTTCTATTGAGGATATTATACTTTGTATAGGTTCATAACTTTATCTATATGTACATTTTTCTACATATCATGATCAATTCCATGGCAACATTTTGTATGACAAATTACTTTTGCTCCATTTGTGTATGTGTATGAATGTTTGTGTGTGGGTGTGCGTTTTTGCGTTTTTGTTTTTGTTATAATAGCAAATCATTTTATTTTGTTAATACAAGTTATATATGGCATCAGTGTTGCACATAGTTGTGTGAGGCCCTTTACCTAAATTAATAACATTTATTTAGTCCCTGAATTATTATTGTTCTTAATGGGGAGTTTTGACATCTCCTGGTATTATTTTATGCTGCTTTACTATAAAATGTGTTTAACATTTGCATATAATAAATAGATAAATGCATCAGAAAGCCCATATACACTTCACTTGTGCTGGCAGGTGTGAATGTCAGTGCATGTGTGTGAGTGTGTGTATCATTTGCAAATAGTAGAGCTCAGTCTATTCTTGGCAAGCCATTGTGTCAAGCAGCTCAGATAGGCAATGACAGCTCACCTGTGGTGCATAGGGCACCGCTTGCCCACAGGCAGACAGCAGAGGGAGGTTGGGATAGTGTGTGTGTGTGTGTGTGTGTGTGTGTGTGTGTGTGTGTGTCGGTGTGTGTGTGTGTGTGTGTGTGTGTGTGTGTGGTGATGGTGATGGCGGTGGCGGCAGTGGGGGTGGTGTTGGTGGTATAGCATGAGTCATCCATGTAGACACACACAGCAGGGGTTAACACGATCGCATTACTCTCTGCATAGCACAAGGCGGGGGTGGAGGTGGTGGGAACAGTGGACAACTTGTATTGCCTTTGATGAAAAAGGTTGGAAGGCTAGAGGGAAGGACTACAGAGGGAGGAGGGGTGAAATTAGAGGAAAAAGCCCCAGTGGAGACAGATGGCTGGAGATGGGTCTCCACTGAAAGGGGGATATTTGAGAGTGCAGGGGAAAGCTAAATCATATATAAAACAATGGTGTCTACCTTCATACCGTATATTCAATATGAGATACAATACAACAAAGAGCTCTATAGGCATCTGACTGTGCTTCCCCTTCTATTCAACATGACTCAAGAAACAAACAATTTCGGTTCTGTTTTGTATGTGTTCACACCTGAAAATTTTTAGGTTTAGTCTTCTCGCTAGCAAGGTGCGGTTGGTCAAAACACCATTCAACATTTGAAACTTCAGTCTTGTCGGGAGGGTCTTTGGTTTATCTGTGTGTGGTTGTGAACATTGCTGTTTTATTCTACTTGTTTGTATTTTTTGAACTTCAATTGAATTCAGCTCTCTTAGCTAAATTTATATTAGAATATGGACAGAAAACACAGTATATAAACTTTTGAGAAGGTCTGATGAAAAAGGTCTAGTGGAACCCAAGCTAAACAAAGAGATGCGGGCTTGAGACATTCTTCACAAGATAACTTACTGAGGATGAGCACTGCTGAATGTCTGAGTACTGAACTCACACCTAAAAGTGCACCTCCATGTTTTTAGCCTATGGCCTCTTTCCTGTTGCTTTGGCTGCTAGCGTTTCCTTTTCACACTGTAGATACAACGATTATCTGAATTAATCTAATATTGAAGAAAAAGTCTATATTTGATGTTTTCAGCCAAGATCTAAAATTAGAGGATCGTATCTATGGCAATCGTCGATAGACATGAAAAGACATGGTGTTACATTTATGATAAATTGTGTTAACTGGAAAACAGGTTGGGGTGGGTGGTGTGGAGGTCAGATACTACTTCAAAAATTCAGATGCTGTTTGTATCTGTTTGCATTTGCATGTATATTTCAATACACTCCTGTTTTTTATTAACCATTTTGTAATATGGTTTTGTTAAAGAATCCTGACACTTTAAATCTTGCATCAAAACCTATAACAAATTTTTGACTTTTTGGTCTGTATAATTATTATTTAATGTTCCACTATGAATATAATATATGTTTTCTATTTTTTTGATGACATACAGTGATACAGAAAATAAGGTGTCAGGGGATGAATGCAGGCATTGAAAGGTACTTGCGAATAGGACTGACATAGTGTACTGAATTCGTTACTAGCTGTTTATGTATGAGTGTGTACGTGAGCATTGTAGTGAGCTCCTTGTCTCTCAGTGTGATGCAAACTTTTACTGAGCCGTTCAAGGGCCTCCCAGATCTTGGGGTGTGTTTGTCCTGGAGCCCCTGCTGCGATACACTGCAGCAACCAAATGGAACACACAAACGCGAATGGCTGACTGGTCCCTGACCAGATCAGAACAGCACAATCCCCAGTCCCCAGGTAGCCAGCAGAGGAGGAGGAAACAAACCTGATGGTTGGCAACAACATGGAGAAAGAAGAAGGAGGTGCAAAACAGAAGGGAGGGTGAATTAAAACACTAACAAACAGGGTATTGAGAGCAGTGGGAGGAAAACTTCTGCAGAAGGAGGAGGAGATTTATTTGGCAGAGGTAGGAGATGGATGTAGGAGGAGGGAGAGTAGTGCAGAATCTCAAATGGACATTTGTCTCGTCTGTTGCTTTGCTGGCCAGAAGCACTAATGAAGACTTCAGAGCTGACAGACTGTCCAAAACTGCTGGAGACCAAAGGCCAAGAGAGAGAGTGGGAGAGAAAAGCAGAGAGGTGGGAGGGCTATAATGAAACAAGCTAGCTCAAGTCTTGTTTAGAGCTAGACTGGTTTTGGACATGATGGTTTATGCTTTTCACTGGCAGTGTATTCTCCATGTCAGCTGTGTGCAGGCAGTCAGATAATCTAGATGTTAAAAAGTAGAGCAAGCTTGAGTCATCAAAACATCAGCCTTACAGTGGCAGAAATACACTTTTGATATGGATATAGACAGGCTACTCAAATAACTGGAAATCCAATGACTTTTTAAGATAATATATCACTTCATATGCTCACACACAAGTAAAATGCGCAGTATGCAGCCACAGTTGATGACAGCAATGTCAAGACTCTGAATATGTTTAGTGTGTTTTGTTTGTTTTTTGTTTTAAAAAGGACCCACTAGATAATGCATGTTTAATTAAAAATTAATAAAAACTTATGGGATTCCAAAATGTTCAATATTGAATGAATAAAGGAGAAATGTGCATGTGCTTTATTCATTGAATGAATAAAGGAGAAATTATAAAATTAAGGCTTAGACATAATATGTATTGTACAGTAACCACAAAATTAAAACCCTTAACTGATAAATAATACTTTATTAACATATTGTGATGTAAAGAAGCTTTACAAAAAATAATCATTGGAAAAAGGAAATTTTCTCAGTCGTGACATTCTGAAATAAAAAAGCTGGAATGAAAAAAAAAAGAAATGCAATATTCTGTCATTGTGAAAAGCAGCAGGATGGCAAAATATTAACTTACAATCAGTGGATCATTTTTAAAAAATGTGGATTATCTAACAATTTTATTTTTCTACTTTTTTATTGCTATTGGTGAGTTTTTATTTTAGAATTCAGCCCTTGAAAATAAAGAAGCAAACTTGATGAATGCATTACCTCTCAGATATTATAAAGAGCAATAGTCTTATGAGTTTCCAAATATTTAATGTACATATAATTTACCCTTTTTTTCTTTTAAATATTCTGTTATAACTACATACTGTAATTCAATGTAATGGGCATCAAATGTCATAGGTTGACCTTCCAAATCCTAGAATTGGTAAAAGAAATATAAAATATATGATATAAGATATATAAGATATATTAAAATTAAATTGCTGTATTTCAAGACATCAATTACAAAATCAACATCCCCTGTATAAAATACAGCATGGAAAGTGGGCTTTCTTTTTTTCATAGTTTTTTAATATTACAAATGTCAAGGCATCTATTAATGCTCTAAGCAAAATCTGCAATTAAGACTGCTGCTGGTTGAAATGCCACTTGTAAATAGATTTAGTTAAACCCAATATGTAAAATGAATCTGAAACATAGAAGGTGATGGCTAAAAAGCATTCAGAAAGTATTCGTACCCCATTTAGTTTTTTCACATTTTATTATGTTGAAACCTTATGTTGCAAAATTCTAAAATTTTGTGCCAGTTTATTAAAAAGGAGAAACTAAAATATCAAACTGAAAATTATTCAGACCCTTTGTTTAGACGCCTGAAACTTAGCTCAGGTACCTCCCATCTCTCTTCATCATCTATGAAATGTTTCTTCAACTTAACTGTAATACACCTGGTAAATCCAATTGATTGGACTTGATCAGGAAAGGCACACACCTGTTTATATAAGGTCTCACAGCTGACAATGCTTTCGATTAAATTTCAGAAAAAACATAAAATGACTTTGTCTTAACTGTACAGCATTTTCTCTGCAATTTTATATAGCCGTTTTTTTTTTTTTGTTCTTGTCGTTGTTTTTTTTTTTTTAATAGATACTTGTGTCATCTGTGTGAATGCTGTATAGCCAAATTTAAAAAAAAAAAAAAACAAAAACAAAACAATTGCATGGATTTCCATACAAAATCAGGCTTGCATTTCTCTATTGTCTAGCCTTTGCAAAGCACTTCAGTCTTATTATTTTTACAAGGTGCTAATGGTTTATTTTATTGTATCTTATTATAGACTATAAACATATATACAATAAATATGTACAGAGATACACTTATGTGTACATATGTGTATGTGTATGCGTATATGTGTGTATATACATATATACATATATATATATATATATATATATATATATATATATATATATATATATATATATTGTGTGTATATATATATATATATATATACACATATATACACATATATATATATATATATATATATATATATATATATATATGTATACATATATATATATATATATATGTATACATATGTATATATGTATGCATGTGTGTCTATGTGTGTGTATGTTGGATGGATGGATGGATGGATGGATGGATGGATGGATGGATAGATAGATAGATAGATGGCTCTAATTTAAAATGTAATGTAGCTTGCATATATGAAAGAAAATGTAAAATTAAGAGAGAAAAATAAGTTGATTTTCTTTTTTTCTATAAAATGATTTGAAAATATAAATATTGCAAATTTGAAAGTAAACTATTTACATCCAGGATCGCAATGATGGGTTTGTATTTGATTCAATAGAGATGAGGTATGATGCATTTTTCCTTCTGACTCCAAATGTAAAGGTTCAGCTCACTTCATGGTTATCTAGTTGGTGTGCTGTACTCTGTAGAGAGAGGGAGAGAGAGAGAGAAGGAGAGAATTTATTTTGCCAAGGGGTCTCTAGGGTTTTATATGAGTCTATCTAATGAAACAGCCTATAGAGGAACGTACATCTTGGTCAGCGCTAGTCTGTGGGTGGACAGTACCAGCTCCTGCCTTGGTCTCAGTCTAACCAATCACTGTGAGGCTGAACAAAAGGGAATATGTTGTAGTCTACCTGCCTAAATCATGTGTTTCAAAATGAGATGACTAGGCCTAACATTTCATGTATTAAATATGAACAAGTACAGATTAAAACTTTATTACATCTTTGTTTTCACATGGTTGTGCATTCTTCCTTGCATCAAGTGATGTTTTGTGGCCTGTCTTTTTTGGACTTGACAGTTAAAGTAAAAAAAAAAAAGTACATAAAGTAGAGCATGGTTGGAATCTTATTGCAAGTTCAAGCTTCTGTTGCTTTAGTTAGACAGCAGAGTTGCCAAGCATGAGAGTAAAACCTGGACTGCTGAGCAGCAAAAATGAGTGTTTTTGGAATAGAGGAGGGAGAAGATGATCTTTGTAACTTTATCAAATAAAACAGGCACTGTGATGTCTGTCAGGTTCATCAGTTGTGTTTATGGCCTCTCTTCAAGCTTTGTGTAATAAGGAAGTAACATGTGTTAGTTTCCCATAGTTTTGACAATAAAATCTGTTTCTTCATTCTCTCCAGAGCTTCTTTGGAGCTCAGCCACAGTGACCATTACATTCTTGGTCACCTCTCTTACCGATGTCATACTCCACTGATAACTTAGTTTGGCTGGTTGGCAAATGCTAGGAAGAGTCCTGGTTGTTCCACACTTCTTCCATTGAAACATTATGGATGCCATTGTGCTTGGGGACATTCAATATAGCAAAAAGTTTTTGTAGCCTTCTCCAGATCTTTGACTCAACACAATCCTGTCTCTAAGTTCTGCAGGCATTTCCTTCGACCCCATGGCTTGGTTTTTACACTGATATGCATTATCAGTTATATAGAGAGGACTCCAATCGTGGTGTAAAAACTCTTGTCAAAGATGATAAAGAGAAAAGGAAGAGAATGATGATAAAGAGAAATGAGAGGCACCTGCGCTAAATTCCAAAAATCGGTGGGAATACTTGTCAATGTCATATTTCAGTTACTCCTTTTTAATAAATTGGCAAAAAAAATTCTAAAATTCTGTTTTCGCTTTTTCATGATGGAATATTAGATTGATGAGGGACATTTAAAAAAAAAAAATAATTAGCATAATGCTAGAACATTAGGAAATGTGAAAAAAAAACCTGAAGGGTCTGATTACTTTCTGAATTCACTGTAGTTCCACTTTCTTATTTCTACTTTTTTTGTGTTTAAATTCTATCATTTAAATTTGGTTGTTTCTACAACTTGCAAGGATGGCAGCCAAAAATAAAACATCAATCAACCCTTTGTTCAAACAAAGTGTGAACTAAGCTTTTTTCTTACTTAATTGGCATTACAGAACAAATCAGGTTTATGTGCTTTGTTTTTCTTTTGTTTTTAGCCCGAAACGAAGACTGATTCAACTTAGGAGGTGACAAATTCAAAGAGGCAAAGTGCACACAGTTGCTCATTAGAAAGAAGTTTTTTTTTAATTGCCAGATTGGATTAACTTTTTTTGAGAGTTAAAAAGTGACTACTGATGGTTTCCACCCACCTTTCAATTTGATTCTGGTTCCTGGCTACTCTGAGAATAATTTTTTCCAACTTTTAGTGATGTGGTGGGCGCTGACTCGACCACAGCAGCCTGTCTGACAGACAGCAAGCTGTAGCACGGCTTGCCGCATAATGAAGGCAGATGTACAAGTCAGGTTATTAGCTCCCCATGCTACACTGCTCCTCTGATTTACAGTTTAAGAAAGCAAGTATAACAAATAGAACACAAACAAATCAAACCAGTGACAAGTTTGTTGTCTGCAGGTTAAAATGTGTGCAAAATGGAAGGAGACATGGAGGAGGGAAGGAATAAGAAAAATACGCAGGGGCCAATTAGTGGGTGTTTGGATGATTGTTAATGACACAGAAGCACTCACCATCTAGGGAGGGAGAGGAGTAACCTCTGCTACCTCTCATTATAGGGGATGGATCTCACAAGTTTGCAGTGGCTGGAGCTATTAGGCAACAAATAGGTGGCTATCATGCAGGACATGGGACCAAGACAGCTCTGTCTTAATGAGAGCCTTTTTTAATCTTAATGAGCCTAACTGACTCTCTCCCTCTCTGTCATGTTTTCTCTCTATCCCTTTCTTCCTCTGAGGATTTCATTCAGCTGTCTCCATCCCTCTCTGTGGGCCCTGTGGTTTATGATGATGGAGCTCTGAGGGTAATATATATTTTAATGCTCTGTAATGGGAGGGAATGGAGGGATGGCAGAGGAGGGGAAAGAGGGAGAAAAGACAACAAGAGAAATAGTGAGTGGATTAGAAAAGGGCTCCTCTCTGAATGTCTCAGCTTTAAATTAATGAGGAGGCTGAGCGCACCTCGATAAATTTAGCTTTCATGTTTAATTATGCTGTGACTGTGGTAGTTCAGTGAGAATAAATTACACAATTATTATGCTCCTCCCCCGTTGCCTGTGTTGTTTCCTTCCTTTTTTCTGTTTTTCTCCTCCCATCTATTTGTTGTTGTTGTTGTTTATACATAAGTTAATGTATTTTCTTAATATGGATGTGGAAGGAAATAAGGCCTAATGTTTATATCGTTCAAAGGGAAACTCTGTCTGTTAGAGGGTGGGAGAAAAGTACAAAAGCAGATTTTCAGGGAAAGAGAGGGAAATAAGACAAAGAGAAAGACTTACACTACAAAGGACCGAGAGGGAGACAGAATATTTGGTGGACTTTTCATTTACTGATTTTGGGAATATCTTAAAGGAAAATGTTTTTTTAGCGTCTTATAATTAGTAGGCAAATTAGATTATTTAACAGTTCTTTTGAAAAGCAGCAAAAATAAGGCAAAATATAATGTACAAAAATAACAAAAGTAACAAGAATATTCAAAAGGCCATTCTAGCAGCTCTGTGAGGCTGTATTTAGCTACAGTTTTTAGGTACAAATTAGAACTAAAGCTGATGGGATCAGTTTCGTCAAGTATTTGGTCTTAAACCAAAGTAACGGAAAAATTAAAGTTTTGACCTGATGATGCAGCTAGACGAAAGTCAGAGGATACAAATTTAATAAAATTCATTCAGAGGAGAACATGAATGTCTGTACAAAGTGACATGGCAATCCATCCAATAGTTGTTGACACTTAGAAATGCAATGTAAATCTCACTTTGGTGTTCGAGTAAAAGTCAAGGATCACAAAAGTCATAAGGATGCATTACCTAAGAAGCAGGTATGAACACAATTTTGTGTAATTTCATTCAGTAGATGTTGAGATGGTTCCCTGGATAAACTAAAATTTTGACCTTCTGGTGACACTGGATTAAAAAGTCAGGATTACAAAAGTCAGTAGGATTCATGCCCTGTGGAACATGAATAACTGTATATAAAAATTTCATGGCAAGTGATATAATAGTTAATGAGATATTTCAGTTTGTTACAAAGTAGTTGAATAACAGCCAATGCTGCCATTAAATTGCATGCCAAGTGGTATGATGGCTCAGGAGGTTAGCAGACATGTTTTGTAACTAGATGGCCACAGTATAAAAACTTGGACAAGATACACTGTCATTGTGTGTAGATTGAAATAGATATTTTTCACAGAAGACATTTTGATATATCACAATGTTCCTCCTGTGTTTTCATACAGTCAGCTCTCGGCTTTGACTGACACTGCGGATACTGGTCATATTAGTATGACTGCAAAAAGCCAATATTTATTATCTTCAGATTTGAAGATATCAAATACCAATGGAGGTATTTATAGATAGCTAACTGAAGATGTCTTATAGTTAGTTAGTGAGTGCTGTGTAGATTGGGTTAGCAATATTAGCTGTTGGCTCACAGTGAGATGGTTCTGGGTTTGAACCAACTGGGGCCTTTGTGTGTGGAGTTTTCATGCTCTGTTATCCTGTGCCTACGTGGGTTTCTTTTGGATACTCCTCCCACAGTCCAAAAACATGCAAGTTAGGTCAGGTGGCAACTCAAAACTGCTTGTAAGGGAGAATGGTTATTTGTCTCTATATGTCAGCCATTTCATAGACTACCAACCTGTCCAGGATGTGCCCTATCTCTTGTATAAGTGATATAACTAATGAACTGAAGCATCTCAAAATATAAAATAAAAGGTAATATTGTATGTTAAACCACATATCTATGATTTCAAATTGAATGAACTGAACTACACATCATCTGCTGTCACATTAGCAATCTTCGACTGACATGGAGACAATACTAGTAAGACACAGCAACATGATCACACTCCCAAGTCATCACATTCAGATTCTTGGTCAGGATCTTTTAGCATCACTTTTAATGCACAGGATACCCCTTTGGCATAACTTTCTACATGCAGGGAAGTCTGATAGGAGAGCTATCTTCTAAAATAATGTTTCTATCTATCTAAAGTTAACCAGCTCTTTTAGTTGCCTAAACTTAAGCATATTTTTTGCCATAACCATAATCATTCCAACATTCATGTCTGGTGATATTGTTGAAATTAGGCATATATCAACGTTGAGCAGCTACTTTCTCAGAAAGACACCTGAGGAAGAATGAATGCATCTGTTTTAAACCATGGCCACACAAGTAATGGGCTGAGAAAATTCATCATGTCACTTTGTTTCCATAAAGATGATAGAAGACAGTCGACAGTATTTTTTTGACACTGGGATGACCGTGGAATTGAATGCCATCTTCTTCTTTGCGTGAAATGTTAATCAGTGTTTGTATTTTACATCATGTCCAGTATGTGCATGTACTGTATGCAGTATGCAGTAAGGGTATACTGTTTGAATACTTGCATTTAAAGGGGACTATGCCTATATATGCCTATATATGTATATATATGCCTATATATATATATATATATATATATATATATATATGTATGTATATATATATATATATATATATATATATATATATATATATATATATATATATATATATATATATATATATACATATATATATACATATATATATATATATATATATATATATATATATATATATATATATATATATATATATATATATATATATATGCACCATGCATCATTAATGCACATACACCATGCTCTGGTCAGAAGACTGTCTACACCCAACCAGCAACTAGCCACCAGAGCAGACAGTAGACAATAAAATGGGGAAAAAGAACAACTAGACTTATATTAAAAATAAAGAATTAAGCATTAATTAATATTATGACTGCATAAGTATATAAGAAAATGGACATATTGTTATCATAATTCCTGCCATGCCGCATCCTATTGACCTTTTTTGCTGTCCCATCCCAGTCACCCAATATATTAACTCTGAAAAACTGTCAGCCTCTTTCATTCACTATTAAGAGTAAATATGGTCAAGCTGTGAGTCATGATAGGTGCACTATCTGTAATGTGCTTTCCACTGTTAGAGAATGTAGCTGACTAACTCAGTTTCAAGTGTGGATTGGTCATCAGTTTGAGAGATGACGACAAATAGCCTTGGCTCTTCCTATTGTCCTTAGCCAGGAAACTAAACATTACTGTTGTTTAACATACCAGAGGTTGCAAAGCATGACATTGCAGGGGTCAGAAACCTTTCACTGCTCCATGCACCTCGGAAATACATTGTGCCAGAAATCCCTACTCTATCTAAAGCATGGTATTGTGAAAAAACAATACTGTACTCTCACAGTATATGTGTTCATATGTAAAAAGGGAAAATTATTTATTAATGGTTAGATAGTTTGCCCAACTCTGGTAAAATAGTTTGCCTAAACTTAAAAAAGTCAAGGTTAAAAAAATAAATGACAAAAAACATAACACGTTATCTCCTTGACAACTGGGAAAATTGCATTTGCTGATGAAAGCCAAGAAATGCCACTGAAAGCTCTAGAAGAAACCAGTAAGTTAAATTGTTTAGCCAGACTATTGGTATGTACTGCACTTTCACGGTCAATAAATAAAAAGTTTAATAAATTGAATGTTCATATTTTTATACATCAGTGTTTGTGTTCACCTGAATGTGTTTGTGTGTGTGTGGGTGGTTGTTTGTATTCACATATTTCTATGTTGGTTTTTTTTAACAAATTTTGGTTTGTAACCACTGATGTGAGGAAATTTTGGCATTTGGAGGACATTTTACCTGGTCCTCACAACTTCAAAGAGCTATTTGAGGATTAAGAATTTGTTTTAGGGTTAAGATTAGAATCAAGTTTAGGTTAGGGATTCAGTTGTCATGGATAAGGTTATAACGAGGAGCTAGGGAATGCATTATGTCTATGAGTGTCCTCACAAATAAAGTAAGATGTTATCTCTATTATGTTTATGTGTTTGCATGTGTTTGAGTGAGTGAGTGGTCCTCCACAGGCCCGTGGTCTCCTCTTGGAGTTTGTATAAATAGAGAAGTTACCCCTCACTTGTTAATTCCCCCAGATTAGCATATTGATGAAAGTCAGGAGAGGATTGTACAAGCCACAACCTCAGATTACTGCACACCGCTGAGTACAGCCAGAATGCCTTGGACAGAATTCTGAGAGTGTGTGTGTGTGTGTGTGTGTGTGTGTGTGTGTGTGTGTGTGTGTGTGTGTGTGTGTGCATGTGTGTTTTGGCGTGCATGAGTGCGTGTGTGTGTGTGTGTGTATGTATGTGTGTGTGTGTGTGTGTGTGTGTGTGTGTGTGTGTAGATGTAGAGAGAGAGAGAGATTGGAAGCAGTAGTGTTAATTTGTTTAGCGGCACTGGCGTGTGATTCTACGTAGTACACACTGAGAGACATGAGGGTAGTTGTGTGTTTCTTGGAAATGGCCTTCATGCCATGATGCCAAGTTGATCTTAGGCACAACATGCCGATGAGGCTCTGTTGAAATGCAATCAGTCAGCTTTGACAGGGGTCCCCCAATTCATTTGAAACTGCAAATCTCAAAATTGGCCAAAGGAAACTGGGTAAGACCAAGCTGGTCAAAAGCATCACTATTGATTTGCTTTTCAGGAAAAAAAACAAGACCTCAGGAATGTAACATGCAGCACAGAGCATTTTGACAATGTGAGACAGTCTAACAAAATACAAAAACACACACCTTGAAACATCAAGCAATTACAGTAGAGCAGACCAGAGAGAGAAGATAGAGTAGAAAATATTCTAAAATTTATATCAGAGAGCTCACATTCAGGAGAGTTCAGGGTAGAGTGCTATCATGATGCTTTGAAAGCATCAAGGTCAAATGAAAATGACTGTTTTGATGCATTGTCAACTACTGACATCACAAGTACTCTTACCATAGTAGCTTAACAATTTATATACCATACTAGCTTTGAGTTTCAAAGGAGAGGTTTCCAAAGCCACATTTCTTTTCCTTTTATAGATAACTTCCAAAACCTCTGACACCACTCACATACAGGATACAAAACAGTATTTCATGGGATCATGGTCATTCTCAATCAGGACAACAATATCATCAGCAAACAACTGGATAACTAAATTAACTTGCCCACCTTTAGTATCACAGTTTAGCGACCTAATTGTACATTCAAGGTCACAGTAGTTTTCACAACAGGAATATATATTCCTTTCACGTCCACTCAATGACATTAACATATCTGTCGGAATTACAAAATATACCTGTGACTTATATAATGTATGTTAAAAGCAAAATGTGATTGTGATTAGATGTGATATCTAATTGTTACAAGACACCCACCCCCTACCTAACTAACTACTACCAGAATGTTTGCTTTATGTTTTAGAGCGCTATATGTGAGGTTTTCTCTGCGGCAGAGTGGTCTCTTGCCAGGAATGGTTGGTGGTGATGGTCACTTGCCAAGAGCTTCAGCCATCACTACAAATACAATACAAGAGACTGTAATGCGCCTTTTGAGCAATGCAAATTCTTCAGGGCATGATGTTGGTTTCCGCTTCTGAAAAGAGCTGGGCAAGAAGAAGAATGAAGACTGATGCTGAACTCACTTCTGTTAATGCTTTTAATGCTGCCATTGGCTATTTAACAATAGCAAAACTTAGATATAGCACCCTTAGGGAATAGTTCAATCTAGTTTCAACTCTCCAACCATCATGATGGAAAAATGTGGGTACATTGCAGCTCATTCTGAAAAAATGTTGATTCATCCTAGTTTTTCCATATAGCAGTTCCATGATTTGTCTGCTTGTGTCTCATACACTGAGGTAATTAGTGTGTGCACACTCAACATCCACCTAACATTAGTGTTTCATTTGGAAATCTTCATAAAGTGGTACCTCAGGCCTCAAACAGCAGGTTTTCAACTGAAGGGAATGTAGCAGCACATTATGAATATGTCTCCTTCACTGCTTTTATCAGCATGGCTATGCCCCTGCCAGCTCTGTCCTGGATAATGCATTCAATAACATGGTTTCTCTCTCAGATTATGTTTTCCCCAGAAACAATCAGGGATACTATTTTTTTCCTTTGTCTTCCTGGAAATGTTGGGTTGTTTTCACTTTGAAACAAAATAGCCCATTTCCGAGCAAGCTCTTAAGTGCTGGAGGTAATGCTGTCATATTCAGCATCACCTGCACTGCAAAAGTAAAAGCCTCTGATAAGTGAAAAAAGCAAAAAAAAAAAAAAAAAAAAAAAGATAGGAAGAAAAAAAAAGAAAAGAGAAGAAGAAATGCTCAAGTGGAATATTACCTGGCAGAATCCATTTGGAGTGAGCAAGCAATTGCTGCTCATTGACATGGCAATATCTTAAGCCTGGTTGGTAAATGAATATTTTTGCAAATATATTGCATGATTTTACAGTAGAGGGCCTGCAGCTCATACCAAAACAGAAAAAATAAAAACAATAATCTGTGACAGAGGGATGGTATATGACTGTGATCAGCTCTTGTGACACTTTTAGGCACCCAAACAATTTTTCAATATCATGTATGATACATGAACAAAGAGAGAGGAGAAATAAAAGTCTGAGGCACTGAGACTGTGGCTGCAGTGTAATGTTTTATACAGTCAATGATTTTGAAAGCAGGATGCTCAAGTACAATACAGTTGTTTCCCCACTTCTGCTGTGTCTGCTGTGGAGAGTAAACCTTCGCAGTTACTGTGTGAGCTCAAAATTGAAGAGAAACAATGTAACTCAAAGCTTATTAGCCTATCAAGGCCTTTTGGAGTCCTCCTGCTTTCTCCATGCGCTATGCTCAAAGTGTCAATGTTAGCAGAGAGGATCTCATTAATTTTTGGTTGATGAAGAGCAGTGGCCACTACTCCAGAGTAAACAGCAAGGTTTTAATAATAATGGGCCGACAGCTGGGGCTCTTTGTCTCGCTTGCTGTTTGCTGTCCTCTGACAGCATAATAAGAAGTGTGTTGGTGTTGTTGATCACAAAAGGAGAATAGTCTCTGGAAAGGTAAGAGAGGCAGTCCTTTGATAAGACTGAATCCTAAGAAACATAGAGGCAGAATAAAAGAGATCACTTTTCAACACCAACTTCACAAACTAGGCCAATTTAGCACTTTCACTTATCCACAGTTAATAGGTGAAGAGATTCAGAGTAATAGAATTATGTGTAATGATGCACCTCAGTTGTCAGTCTCATTAAAATGTGAGGCTGCAGCATTATGTTCATATTGTAATAAGTTCAATACATGGAAATGAAAGAAGGATAAGATTTCCGATTGAAACCTCTAACGCTCAAAATAAAAGTGATGTTTAGAAATATGTACAATTGATTTGCTGGAAAACATGACAGTTATTCAGCATGTATGTGCAGTAGTGCCACGGTAATGTAATTCATTTTTTATTCTCAATGACTGAAAGCATGGATGAATAACCATTATCAGAAAAACAGAAACCTATATTGTGTGTCCTCTACTTCAAGTCACATGATTAATATATGAGGATAAAATGAGTATGCATTTTAAGTTTAATTTCATATCAAAGGAGGAATTGTAAAATGCCACTGCTGCTGTGACTCGCTTAATGTTAGTAACTGTTATAGAATTTTCAACATTTCTATCATGTTAACCAATTAGTAGGAAAATAAATATTGCAATGTATGTTTAAAGAGAAAAATATATAAACAACAACAACAATAAGTATTATCATTATTATTATTATTATTATTATTACAGATTTTATTCCGAATGACAGATATATATTCCAGAAGCCTTGTGTGGTTGGTTACAGCAACTGCAAGGCAGCCCTGCCTTATAAAAAGGGCAAAATAACGCAGATAACCCTTTGTTAACTACAGTAAAAATGAGTAGAAACCATACTATGGTATGGAATATAAGAGTAAATATTAATGTGAAAAGAAAAATCAATATTGCTTAAAATCTCTGATACATACTTTCTTTGGTTAAAAAAATACATTAACTGTGACCTAATTGCATGAAGAATGGTACTCTTTTGTGTGATTAAATAATAAACTCTGTGACCACTACAGCAAGCAATCAGATATGGGTAGAGTGAGATGTCAGAATGTAACCATATAATATATGATTGGGTTACTTTCAGACTGATAAGTAGCCTAACTGTAGCAGTTTTCTCATATTAACAGCATCCAGACGTGACTCTCTGGACCTCTTCCAAAGATGCCCTTTAATACATGTAGAGTAGAGCATGCAGAAGGCAGGATAGAAACATCCACTTGCTTGCTGTGAATTCTCTAGACAATAATCTATTCACACGTCGGCTAAATGTTTCACAGACATTGTATTAGGGAGCTGGCAGGGTAAAGTCCATCATCGTACAGTCCAACTGGATCAGACATTTACATTCTCACGTACAGCTCCTCCAGGTAATGCCTAGATACTGTATCTTCAGGGTTGCAGTGAATATCTGAAACCACTATGTGAAAGATGCCAAAATCAATGTGTATAGGTCTGAATGATAACTGTTGACGTCAGAGTCTAGCCTGCTCCGTGTGGATGCTGGCAGAAAGCAGAAGAGATAGAAGGTTAACATCTCAAGCATTTATACAGTATGTGCAAAAAGAAAACTCAAAGCAAGCAAAAACTCCTGATAGTCATCCCTTATCCCCCAAGTGTCCCTCTGTGGAGATCACAGGCCAAACCATATATTAAAGGATTCATCTAGGCTCCTCTGCAGCTAAATAAATGTCCCTTGCAATCTATCAGGGCTGTGGCGATGAAGTAGATGGGGCATGTGCATTTTATCAGCCTGGTAATTGTTCATTTTGACACACATTCTCTTCGAGAGGATGGGATGGTGAGAGGCATTCCGCCTTATTAATGGTTTCTAATAAAGACAGGCATTTATCAGGTATTGTCAGACATGGCAGGTTTCACAGGCACTAACACAGATGAACACACACACACACACACACTCACACACACACACACACACACAAATACACACATTCAAACACACGCACACCATTCAGACCAACACCTTGGAAAAGCCTAATTTTGCATAATTGCATGTATTTATTTCTACTGTATACATATGTATGTACATGAAATGGACCCCTATCTCTGTTCAAAGATTGTCTCTCATGTCAGATGTAAATATCCTTCTTGATCTTTTTCCAGTCATCCGTTGCCTCTTGGTCAATGTCTTTTTAACCTCCTCTCGTTCGATGCCATGAGTTGTTTTGGTCTGATAACCATTACCTGTGCATCATGTGTCCTGATTATGCAATATCTCAGCCACTCATTCTATACCAACTTAAGTACCTGACAAATTTTGGTTTCTGGTTACCTGAGCTCTGCAGGCTTCAGCTTCTTCATCACTTCACCAGTAATGGAAAACAAAAGCAAAAAACAAAAGCGAAAACTGAGTACTCCAGAAGGCATATGTTAGCTATCTAAAAACAACATCGATAATAGATAATTACTTATATACATGTCTGAAATCAACTGGGATGATCCAAATACCTGATTATAAATGGGGATACTCATGCACATGTAAACACAATTACTGATGTAGTGATCCCTACACATGTGATGTTTTGACGGTTTCATACAGCCCTCCAATTTCCTCTCATGGGTGTGGTCTTTATGGTGTATCAGCAGAGATCTTAATTTGTTTAATGCTTCAGTTGGAATTACTTTCTAATGGTTACAATTTAATGCAACTGTAATGCAACTGTCAACTCTGTTAACCACAATGGTTAAGGTGCATACCTGTAACTTTAAATTTGAAAATATAAATTATACTGCTTAATTCCCCTTTAAAGCCAGTAGTCAGTGTTGCAGCTTTTATCTACAACAGTATCAAAACCTTAACTATGGGTTTATTATTGTTAGCATGGCGACGAGCATCCTCTAACGCTAAAGAAGTACTTATTTTAACCTGAACCACAAACCTTTCCTAAACTTATCCAAGTAGTTTTCGTTTCTAAACCTACGGTTCCATACCTTAACTGGGATTTATTACTCAGCAACAAAGGTCCAATAAACCTGCTGCTTAATGAGGAGTTTCTGAATAACTCCAATTTAAGGAATATATAGTAACAAATAGTTACTAGAGAAGAGATTAAGAGAAACTGTGTTAATGAATCACATCAATTTTCTTCATAAGTTGCTTCTGATCAACAAAACACTGAACACTGATGTTTTACTGAAGAATTCATAATTAGTTCCTCAATAACAAACCAAAAAACCAGTGCACAATACAGGAAACAGGTATTTTGCAAAGATGTATGATAATAATGAGACTAATGGTTAAACTATTATTTTATAATAATAGGGCTAATAATGATACTAAGACTAAGCAAAGTGGTCAGGGGGGCAGTTGGGGGTTTGCAGTCATACTTCCAGACTTTGCATCATCAGAGGCAGAAAAACTTGCAGAAAGTGACAGTAGGAGAAGAAGAGAGACAACAAAGCACAAAACTACAGGAGAGAGAAGAATAAAAGTTAGTAACAGGCATTGTTGGGATATGAATGCGTACAGAGAGAGAGGAATAGGAGGGTAAATTATTTATAGATGTGATGAATGGGTATCAAACTGTAATATGCTGTCTGTTGATTTTCATATATGTATAACACTAGTTGTAAGACTGCACAATGTAGCTTGTTGGATGTATAGGAAGAGTCGTTCCAGTGCAGTGTGCTGGCCTTGGGTAATGTAAGTGGACTCATTTTCCTCTGCAGCCACAGCTTCTTATAAGTCTCTGTGGACATTCTTATTACGATCTCCTCTACACTAATAATCTCCTCTTCCTGTCTCATTTTGTCTCTCCTTCATCTTCCTCCAATCCTCCATTTATGTTATACTTGCTCTTCAGCACTCTATTTATCTCTATCTCTTTGAATTTTCCTACTCAGGTGCTCTGCAGTTGGCTAGGATAGCTCCTTACTTCCCCTGTTCACATCTCTCTTAGCTCCTCCTAATGGGGAGAGATGCAAGAGATGTGAGGATGAAGAAATGCTATTTACCAAAGGAAAGAATTTTATGGTGGTATGGTGAGATTTGAAAAGCAGCTAAATCAAGTTTAGTTTCTTAAATGCTCACTGAGTAACATGAGTTAAAAGGGCAGCAAGATAAAAACTTAACACTGGTAACAACATAACTTTTTTTACTGCTCTATTCCAAGTTTGTGTGGTTTACATGACATGCACTTGGGGTCTATGTATTGTTAATATGCTGAATAGTACAGTCCGTTTAAAATGCAAAGGTACTCCAAAGTACTCGGCATCAATTAAGATGCACTGAAAAGCATGTGCTTCAACAGCAGAAAATCTTGCTGCAGAATTTTGTTTCCATTTCAGCAAATTTCTTTAATTTATTTCATCCCTATTTATATATTGTAAATATATTCAATTGTTTTCATTTTCTCATGTTAGTTATTTACAGTGATTTAAAGACTTAACATAAATAAAATTAACTTAGAAAAAATAAGAATAATTCTCTATAATTCTTGCAACCCTGTCTCCCAGGGAATATGTTCATAAACAAATAAACTTTTGTCCTAATTACATTGTGGAGGCAACATAATTACAGTATGGATAATGTTCAGAGGCAAAATGTTTTATTGTTTGTTTTTTGTTTTTGTTTTTTTTCTCTTTTTGGTGCAAAGAAGTGCCACCTTTATTAACAACAGCAGACTCTCCAGGGATTGTTTGGAGTGGACAGTAGGTATATAAAACACACGTGTCACACCAGAGACAAAAATCTGCATCCATATCGGCTATTGGCTGTGTTTAGGCTCAAACAACAAAACACTTTGGTTAAGTTTAGGGCACAGTGATGATATTAGTTAAAATATTAGTTAAACACACACATTGTATCTGAAGTTACTGTGAATGTTTTCTTTAATAAACCCAACCACAATCTTTCCCTAATCTTAACAAAGTGATGTTAGTGCCTATCTTTTCTATTCTATTATCCCACACCTCCTCTTCCTACCCTTTTTCCATCTTCTCTTCTTTTCTACAGTTTTTTTGTTTCTCTACCTATCCTTTCCATATTGGCCGGAACAGCAATGATGTTCCAGGGTCAATGTGACCCTGTCACATGATAATGTTTAATTATTCAAAAGTTTTCAGAAACCAAAAAATCCTAATAAACATTGTTTATATCTCATTGTTAATATCCATTACAAACAAATCCATCAATATTTAGTGCAATGGTACTTTTTACCTCTCACTTCTGACCCCTTTTGTGCTCCACTTTGACTGCCGGGTCAATTTGACCCGCAACATAACAGGAAGATTGAGATTGCTCTGACTGAAAACCACTCTCTATGTGGTTGAGTTGCGTTGTGAACTCTCTGCCGTCATTAATACAAGGTTGTTGTTGAATTAGTTGTTAATTTGACATACATTTCATTTTCAATTGATGACTCCTGTCGTCATGCTTCGCGTTTTAAGCAGCAGCCCAGGAACAAACACAAACTCGCAAGGCAAAAAGCACCGATAGTGCTGCTTTTTTTTCATCAACTGAATATTATTTTTCAAAATCTACTCTAATGAATAATGTGTAATATGAAGGAGGGGGTCATAGTGATGAACTAGTTCATTTTTTGGGTTTTGCGTCAATCAAATTTTACTATCCTCAAACCTTGCTCCCAGAACAACCACACGCAGAAGCTCCGAGCAAGCTATCGAGTTAGCATTAACAACTACGTATTGAACATAGTGAAACACTTGGCAGGATAAGTGAAAACTGTAATCCACAGTTGATGTTTTGTACCTTTGATTTCC
Organism: Istiophorus platypterus; assembly: GCA_016859345.1. Classification (NCBI taxonomy): domain Eukaryota; kingdom Metazoa; phylum Chordata; class Actinopteri; order Istiophoriformes; family Istiophoridae; genus Istiophorus; species Istiophorus platypterus. The sequence goes on from CM029125.1 coordinate 11,501,042, forward strand.
ATGATGTTTTGATGAATTGATGAATGAGTTTTTCAAGGGGGGGGGGTGTTGATTTTTTTTAGTTTTTGTTGTTTATACTTGCCCCACCAGCAGTCTTTTTCCATATGACATCTGTTTAGTACACATTTACAACTGGCAGCAAAAGATAATAGATACATACATTTTTACTTACCGTTTATTTCAATCCACTTGAAATCACTCTTAAAGAGAAGCTGTGCTCATGTTACATATTAAAGTTTGTATACAGGGTTTTTTTGGAACTGTGTATTTGGAAAAAAGTTATCTGTCTGATAAATGTTCTCAAGTGATGTCACTTGAGTCAACATTGGTTGGGTCTGAAGACTAGTGTGGAGTTAGAAAGAACTGAGTTTACCAGACCTATAGAGATTCTAAACAACAAGCATAACAAATAATACTGAACATCTAATCTCCACTGAATTGTTGGTTGTGAAGTTTTATTGTGGGCAATGTAGGTGCCGGAGTTTGACAAGGCAAAAGAATTCAAGTAATAAAAAAAGTCAATATTTCTTGTTCTGTTACATTTATTTTGATCCTATATTTAAAATTGTCTTTTGTGAGTCCAAAAAGTTGCAAGTTTAAGTTTATTAGAAGATGAGAGGAAAAATATGTCATTTGTTTGGTGGAATAATTGCCTTCATAACAACAACCCCACAACACACACCCACAGCTCTTCCTGCCCTCCCACCAGCCAATTATTCAGGAATAATCAGGTAGAAACTCAAACGCCAACTAGTTATTTCTACACAGCAAGGATGACGTGTCATTGTTTAGTGCTTTTCTTTTTGTCTTTTAATTTTTTCAGCTCTCAGCCTTTCTGCTCTTCCCTCCATCTCATGTTCTGTCAGTACCACAGTAATGATCGAGAAAGGGGAATAGGGGGGTAATGGATGTTTACGCAGCACAGTTAAATGTCCCCATGATTCTCCTTTTAACGAGGGCTATACTCCCTAACAAATGCAGAGATGACAGCAGATGGGCCAGGCCTCAAGCAGTAAAAGCAGACATTATGGTCACCAGGATGTCATCAGAAGGACAAGGGCTGGTAATGAAGAGAGATAGATGTCTGTTATTTTATTCCACCATTGATTGGCAGCACAAACCTCTCTCCCTTTGTTTCTAAATTTCAGTCTTTCCTTTCTGTAAATCTGAAATGTACTCAAGTTTGTGCTGGTTTATTATTTGTCATCTTATGCCATGAAATTGCCATGAGCTTGACTGAGCTAGAAACATGAAACTTGGTCCAATGGAAGGGAATTTTGTAAGGCTTCCCACAAAACATGGATTCAGTCAACCAGATAGTGGCCCTGTAACTGCTAATTTGTGTCATGTGAAAAACAGTTAAGTGACATCTACCTTTTTGGTTTTGACTGTATCAACACAAAATTTGCTATACAGCATTGCAGGAGTTAACTACACAATTCTACCATAAAGGAGCAAGATCAATCCAGAAACAAGGCTGCTCCAGGGTCCAAAACATCTTAGCATAAGTCTAGCAGGAATTAGCAGGAAATTGGACATAACTCATTGATTGATTGTCCAATCATCATAAATCTTTGTAGATATCTCCAGGCCATGTTTAGAAATAGGTTTACCAAAGCATTGTGAGCCCAACCCATAAGGGATACTACAAATATATATCTCAAAACCTGGTTGATAGAATTTAAGCAAATTTGGTGCACATGAGCTAGGGGGAAACATTTACCAAAATCTGAAGTTTCATATTAATGATTGCATGTGGGCATGGTCTATTCATTATTATCTACCATTTTATGCCTTTGCTCCATTTACTGTGAGTCGGAAATATCTAGAGACTTAAAACTTTGCACCATAATTAGAAATGATGTGCAAATGCTTCGCAAAAAAATTGATCCCTATTGGCCCTGTGGTGGCACTATAATCAACATTACAAAAAGTGAAAAAAATGAATGGTTGGTTGCCCCCCACCAAAAGTCCTACTGACTTTAAAATTTACTCACATCTACATCTCAGTCACCAAAAAGCCCCTCGGACAATTGCCACCTTGATGGAGTTTTGGCTGATGAGCATAATGTGAAATACAGTAATGTGATATCTACTTTTCAGATTTCAACTGTATTTCAAAAATGGGCAAATGTGCAAGATTGGTCTAAAAACATGGTCACCATTAATAAAAAAAGGAAGGGGCTTATCAGGAAATTTTCCATAATTCAAGCTGTCTGAGAACAAATCATAATTAAAGTCAGTTGAGACATCTTGCGCTATCTCATATACATAGAGTACATTCTAAGTTTCATTAAAATCCATTAAAAGGTGTGTAAATGGCAGCACTTTCAGTGAGTATTAAATGTAGAAAAGAGGAGCTTGATGATTGGATAAAGCTCCAGACAGGACTAGTCTTCTTTTGGTTCCTTCATCATTAAGTGTAGTAAACAAAAGCTATTTTTCATAGTTCATCATATTTATAAAATGCTGTAAATTAGTGATTCCATATTTTTGGATTAATCAAGGTACCATTTTGAATATTTCAAAAATACATAATTACTGTTCTCTAAAGTGTGTTCATACAAATTATATTAAGATTTGGAATATAAATGCATATTTAGAATACAGTATCTATTAACCCCTTCAACAGATATTGCCTTGTCTTTCCTTTGTCTTAGCTGTAAACTAAAGATTAGCTTTAATTTCTGTGCAAGTGTGTGTGTGTGTGTGTGTATGTGGATGTTTGCAGCCCAGGAAGTAATTGTTAAAATAGCATTTGGATATATATACAGATATACTGGTCACATCTCATCTTAATGTTTTGGATGAAAAGTTTGTCAATAGTCAGTTTGCTAATGACGGCATAATTTCTTATAAATGCTTCCATCGTGCCAATATGATAAACCTTATACCATTTTTTCAAAGCTTATAATTTTTTTTATATATTTATTTTTATTTATTTATTTTTTTGGGCCTACACCTGAATTTGAAGAAATATGAATCTCTTCCAACTCATTCAAGTGAAACTGGAGAAATTCCTTGGAAATGTATAAACCCCTATGTTTTTTGGAAATGTCTCTTTATTTGGAAGAATCCTGTTATCCAAATCAAAGGAGATTTCACATTTAATATAATCTTTTCATTCTTTATTTATTTTCCCAAAGACAGTAAAACTTACTAATTTGTGTTATTTTCTCGAGCAATAAATGTCACTTTGTTAATCTCTGCTTGTTAAGAGTTGTGAAAAAGGTGGTTTAAAAGATTTAGATCTTAAGTCGCTTGTTGGGAAATTCACAATAAATTGGATAGGAAATGTGTCCCCGAACCCTTCTCTTTGTAGTTTGACATAACAAACACACTATTTGATAAGTTAGGTTATCTAAACTTCTTTCCTAAGTGTGACTTTTACTGGCCAAAGCTACCTTTATTGTCGTCTGTGTTCCAAAAACAGGTCTTACTTTTGCTAAAATGGTGTCTTCCAATAATTTTCTCTCCCCATAACTTAACCTTTAGGAACAAAAGGGTGAGTACATTAAACAAACGTTTTATTTCAACCAGAGTGGTTCTCTTACAAGTCACATTTTTTTAACATTTTTATTTCATACAAAGGGTTTGTTTTTCACCCCATGATGAATTTGTATGTAAATTTGATATAAATATTAAAAAAAAAAAGCTATGTCATGGTCCATAGAGCTATCCCTCTAACTCTTCTATATATAATACAGAATATCTTAAGGTACTTTGAAAGACCCTGATTTTTTTTTAACTCACTGTTAGGGTTGAGGGTCGGGGTTTGTTCCAAAAGAAAAGCCTAAGTCAGACAGCTTTTGAGTTTTTAAAGTGTGTTTACAGCCATTTTGATCTAGATAAGCCTAAAGGTGTTTTCTACTCTTACACCATTCTATCATGAGTCTAATCAAATTATGTATATTTCAGGTCAAACAATTTAAAGTTTTAATTACTACATATCTCAGAATACAAATTGAACTGTTGTTTCACTACAGTCGGGGGATTTTCAGTCTTGTCCCATCCCACTCCCACCGAAATATTTCTTTCCCCTTCCAATCCCATAACAAAATTTAAACAATATTCCTTTCTTGTCCCTGAAGAATGATTCCCATGCTCTGGTTTTTTTTAGCTGGTGTAGTCTCCAGGCAATGCAATAATTTTGATTTGATGTTCTCACGAACCTTTTCTTTTATTACTTTGTGTTCTGCTGCAGTTTTTTTATTCACACAATTCAATCAGTATGTGGGCAAGAATGCTGTTTCATCTATGATACTATGGCATAAGGGACATAAAGTATACATGTAACAGTCATATACTGTACGTTTCAAAAAAGAAGGGACAAGGAATGTCTCTGAAAGCCACTTTTAACAAGTTTTAACACTGTTATGCTGAACTCTTAGGAACTCCTTTAAAGATGTAGACTTCCGAAAAGCACAGATCATTTTCCTTTACTCTGCGTTGCAATGCTGCCTTCCCCCTATCTGACTCCTACTCCATTGTTGGCAATGGCATTTTTTGGCTGGCTGCACCATGTATCATCAATCCACACAGATTGGTCAGGTGGCTTCCTGCAACTAACCAGCAACCAGCAACCAGCCACCAGACAGGAGGGATTTAAAAAAAACAATAGGATGACTAGCATTATGTTAAAAATAAAGAAAATAGCATGAATTCATATTATAGCCAAATTTGCATTTATAAAAACAGACCTACTATTATTATGCACATATACATATCACATTATCCAATCAAGTCATGTCATTGGTTAAGTATTGTCATTGTCACTTTTCTCAGCCAATCTCATAAAACCTACTTCATAGTGAAGTTACATTATGCTAATTTAAACTGTTTTCACTAGCTAGAACCATGATGCCACCACCCAGTTGAGGCATGAATCTCATAAAGCAGGGCTGTACCATACAATAGTTTCTCTGTATGTCAATCTATTTTTTCCAATCCCTTGACTTGTCTTAAACTATCTTGAAAACACTCAATACTAATGTTAAACACTTTTAAAAAAATAACAAAACAAACCTACCACACAAACTTGATTAATTGTAGCTGATTTTAGCTAGTGTCATAATAGGATCTTCTATTGTATTACTTTTTTAATATCTTCATAAGCCAGCATTGTTGTCCTTTCCTAGCAATAAATAGCTATATACTTATAAGCTTGTATAAACAGCTAATGAAAAACTCATGCACTAAGCTGAAAACGCTAACACCTTCCTACCATATGTATCAATGCCTGAACCACCACAACTCCTCCATCCCTGTACTCTACAACACTTCCCATTCTTAATCTCACAAATCACTGTCAATTACATCGTGATTATGTTTAGTGTGCCTAACCATTTGTCCTGATTTGGGAGCTGTGTAAGTATGGAAATCAGCAATCCATGCATGTCCTGGTGGATTTTGAGCGTACAGGTTGGGGTGTTGTTGTGCCACAGAACAATATTGTAACTTTAAAGGTCATGTTTGACTGTTTAGATATGAAGAGTAATTCTGATTTGCTGGGAAACAGAGAAAGGTCAAGCGTGACCACTCTCCCTCTCTCTCAGATCATAGCTGTGCTCAGGTTCCATGTCACACTGTGAAGACAAAATGGCAGCAGCCAAGGGGTGAGAGCAATACACAATGCAGCCAGCACAGCGGGTACCTGTCTGAATCCTGTCCACATGTCACTATGCCTTTGCGTCGCCACTTGATATCCTGTACAAGTTGAAACACGCTGATTTGTCACGATCCAACGAGTTAAAGAAATATATTCAGAGTTACATTTCTGCTTTGAAGTCTGTTTTTTTTCCTTCCTGCTGTATTAACTGTGCTTATAGCTCTGCCTTTTGTGCAATTATCTGCACTTAGCACAATTAAGTGCAGATAAAATAACACCAAGTATGAAACTAATGAATACAATCTCAGGCAATACAGCCTGTAATCCACTATGCCCTGCCAGTATTATTCTGGGTGGTGATAAGTATAACATTAACAGTTCTGCTGTTTTATTGTCATCATTTGTCTGTCATGGTGGGATTTTATGATGCAGTTGCTGAAAATGAAATTCTCCCTTTGATTGTGATTGCAATTGTATTACTTGAAATAAAAATAGTACTTTTCAATTCTGTCTTTGGTCCACTACCCCTGATCTATGCCCTTAAGCAGTTCTTTATAGAAATCTTTTTTTAAAACATACAGTATGTGATAAAGTACAGCCACAACATTAAAACCAGTCACCAGTTTTAATGTTGTGGCTGAATGGTGTATATTTCTAGCGCACTTATCAAAACCAGATTTTACAAATTGAACAATAAAAAAAGAAAAAAAGAATATGGGTTAAAGTAAAAAAAAAGGTTTACATGAACCTCAGAGCCATCAGAATTCATCAAATGCGACAGGATCTGTGATTCCAGCTGTGGGCACACCAGCCTAGGAGCAGGTGATTTGATGTTGTGCATCCTCATGATTAACCAACTCTACAGGAAGAAGCTGATGACTGCTCAGTGCACAGTAGACAGAGGAGAGTAAGAGCAAGGAAATGAGCAGTCTTCATTGTGAACCCCTTTGGGTTCAATGAGCAACTGCACGGGGACAAGTGCAGTGGGTACCCTCTTGTCCTCAAAATAAGAGAGACTTAGTAAGAGAATTAGAGCTCGAACCCCACCTCAACCACCTCATCAAACATCTGACTAGTACAGTTTAGTGACATCTAAAAGAGTGCAAAGTAACATCTACAAACGATGCCCAAAATGGCAGGAGCACACAGATTTAGTCACAGTAGGTAACTCATCAAAGCCCATGAAAACAAGGGAGACCTGTTTGGCTTGTTGTTGCACCTGGCCAATGCTTATAGCTCCAGAAACTGATTGATCGTGCACTACACTGTCCCAAAGTTCCAAGTAAAATGAAGGACCTGATCATAAACTACAACAGCGGATTCACACTGTTGGCTAATTATGGGTCTTTTATACCTAACTGGCTTTGGCTCGAGAAGGGCATAAAAACTGGCTGCACCATCCAGAGCACCATCCAGTTATTCTTTGAAAAAAAATCATTATTCTCTTCTACTGTCTGCCTGTCCTTTTTTTATAGGCTACATTTCCATGTCCTCTATACTACCTAATTCAAACTGGGACAAACTGATCAAGTTAGACCAAATACTGACAAAGAATGTGATATTTAGCCACCTAGGAGGAATGATAAAAAGTAAGAGTGGTTCAAGGTATGGAGGGATCAAAAGGGCAAAAAATGTTTACCTCTGCTTTCAGTACAAAAGGAGCAATAATTAGAATGACATTTAGCATAGCCAGCAGTTTCCAGCAGGTTGTACAGCAATGGCTTCCACTGTCACTTCACAATACATCATTAGATATCAACATGACATCAATCTAAGTGCTACGGCCACAACCTCCAGGCCAAACAAATGCTCATCAGTGGCACCATCAAGGCCTGGAGAGCCAGAGGTGTGTGGAACATTACTGGTTTTCCTTAGCTCCCAAATGAGGTGAAACCAGTAATATGCAACTGACCCCTGCCGAGCACCATCTCCTTACTCAAGCTATGCAGAGAGATTGGGAGGTCACATTAGCGGGCTAGTTATAACAGAGTGTCAAATGTCTGTCAGCGCATTCTGGGCCAAAAGTCAGTAGTCACACAAAGAGTCACCATCTATGTGAGGTTTAATAGGTGATAAAATTGGACCACTCATATAGTACGGATAGCCATTAGCAAAGAGGGGTACAGGACATATATGCCATGATCCCTATCTGCTATTATTTCTCTCCCTCTTTCTCCCTGCACTTGAATTAATGATACAGGCACCCATGAGAGGAAGAGATCTAGTGCACTCTCCCTGTTATTTAAATGAGTCCTAACCCCTTTTCCAAGTTTGGATGGGTGAGAGTCAAATGCAGTAGAGCAATAAGAACCAAAGCACATGAGAACATGGTTTTAACATATGAGGCCAAGCAGCAGTTGTGTATGTTTTCACATTAATGCAAATGGACATATTAATCCCGGATGCTGACTCTGGAAGGAAGTCAACGAGTAAAGCGAGAAAAGCTCATTAGACCCTGTGCACCCCTCAAGTCACAATCAACAGATACACACTAAGACAAAAGAAAAGAAAAATTCATAATAAAAGCAACACAAAACTCATGTCACGTACACGTATGTCTGTAAGCTGTGGAAATTTCCATGTAAGGGAGAGTCTTGTTGAATATGTCACTGCACCTAAACCTTGTCTCAGGAGGGTGGAGACCCCTCAACTCTCTATTGGCAACTGTGGAGAAGCGTAAATGAGAGAGGAGGGGTATACACTACTGCAGATTAACAGGAGGACTGACTTAGACTGCAGGGGCACCGAAATGGCTAGATTTTTTAAAAATTATTTAAATTTGGTACCAAAAGCAACACAAATCCCTTATGGACCTAGAGATGAATCTAAAAAACCTGCAGCCAAAATATAATGTGCCTGCTCCATCAAAAATCTCACAGAGAGCAGACTCGACTATGAAGTCTCTCTTGTAGCAGCATCGCATCTCTTTCAGGCATGTGTGTATGGCAACTTTGAATGTATTTTTACACTAAACAAGAAAGGTGATTGTCCCCCTTCATTTACACTAAAATCATAATAAGAACAGATCCATCCAAGACTTATGTGAATGGGAGGAATAATTAGTGACCAGGACAAGTGAGTTTTATTTTAAAGGAAATCTGGGGTTTATTTCAACTAAGCATACTTTCCATAAATGTGGTCATTTTGACTCTATGGGTTTTGCTAACTACGCGTTTGCCAACTCCCTTGTAGAGATTTGGGGGAATGTGTTATACTAGCTTAACTCCAGACCCAAAGATGCAGAACACAGACTATAAGTCAGGAGCAGTTTTGAAGCAAACAGTATAGTAGAAGGATGGTTAATCTCCACCACAGTCATTCAGGTTAGAGGGTTTGCGGTTTCAGAGCTGTTCAATCAAGCTGGCAATTGGGATTTGTGACGAAGCTGGACAGGCAACGACGTTGTGATCCAAACAGAAAGCGGGAGTCCAGTACTGAGCTAAGGGCAAAGCTGGACTGGAGCAGGTAGATTGATTCAAATGGGAAAAGCTAACAAGTAAGGAGCTGGACATGACTAGTACCTGTGGCAGACTAAAGGTATTAACCTAGAGCACAGAGAAATTCAGGGTTAAAAATAAGCAAATTGACACAAGGAACAACAGATTTTAACTTGGCCATAACATTTGTACCACAAGGTAGACTAAACACTCTGGCTGAGACTTGAGGAATTGGCTAGGGCTTAAATACTGCAGCTGGTGAAGGAGTTGATGAATTGATTACACATGTGTTTACACAGGTGTTCTGATGAGCTAGTAGACACAGACAGTGAGAACCACAAACTTAGGAAAAATAAGCACATAAAGTAGAGTAAAATGAAGGAGAACACAGGGGATCAGGGAGAGACTTATTCATGACAGCACTCCAGTAACAAGGTGACAGTTTTCTGGAATAAGTTTTTCAGGAAATATTTCCAGAAGACAACCAAACTGTCTGATCTCTCTGGCCAGGGAACAGTAGCACAGTGCTGATCCGCTAGCTGTTTGTTGTTTTCCACTTACCATAGAAGAGATATGCACCAAACCTTTCACATTTTCCAACAGCCACAAAGATGGTGTTGAACAGATGGGTCTTCAAGCTCACAGTCCTGGGACGGAAACAGAGGAGGATGATGAGGCTTTAAATGGGGACAAACCAGTAGCAGCGCAGGTCAGGAGTAGAAGCTAAAACACAGTGTTGAGCAAACTTAGGTCTTAGTTGACCATCTCTCTTTGCCCATTGGTTTGGGGAATGGAACAGAGAGGAGAGACTGAACATGATTCCTAAAACTTGCTAGAATTCTTTTCAAATGTGGGAGATGAACCAGGGGACCCTGTCAGAGACAATGTCAAATGGGATACCATGTGGTATCCACCAAAAGACAATATTAATCAAAACAATTTGCAGTTTCCTGTGAAGATGGCAGTTTTGGCAAAGCAATGAAATGGTCTGCCTTGGAGAAGCAATAATTATGGTTACTATGGTAGTGTTGCCTTGTAACGCAGTGACAAAGTCCAAAGCAAGATGAGACCAGGCAAGATGAGGCAAAGATATGGGGTGAAGCAGACCAGCAGATGGATGATAAGAAGACTTACTTTGAGTACAGGCAGAACAGGCAGCAATGTACTCCTTTGTGTCAGCCTCCATAGTAAAAAAAAACGAAATGTCTCTTGAGCAGCATGAGAGTTCAAATCATCCATAGATGGCAGGAGAACTGGGAAGTGTGGATCTACAACTAGAACTGGGAATTGACAGAATGTGGGACAAAAATGCCATTTTCTGGGTCTTTAGTTAGTTCTGGTTGATGCTGTTGAGCTTCTCTGGCAACAGATTCAATTTCCCAGGTCTCTGCTGCCACCATATGGGAAGGAGGAAGTATGGTCTCCAAACTGGAATCCTTCTCTTTAATAAGGTCCTGAAGAGTACATCGGGTTTCACATTTTGGGCCCTGGTTGCTAAGCTAAAGTGAATTTAAACCTGCTGAAGGACAGTGCCCATTAGGCAACAGGCCTGTCTGGAAGACTCAATGTATGCCAAGTTCTTATGGTCAGTCCACATCACAAACAGTTGTTCGGTTCCTTTTAGCCAGTGCTTTAATTTCTCCAGAGCACAACTGCCACCAACTTTCTGTTTCCAATGTCACAATTTCTTTCAGCAGGGGAAAGGTGATGAGAGAAGGAGCAAGGGTATAGTTTCTGGTTGGGACCAAGACATTGAGACAGGACTGCTCCAACTCCGGTATAAGGTGCATTCAACTCCACAATAAACTGACATGAAAGAACGGGTTGAACCAGGGCAGGGGCTGAGTGAGGGGGCTCTTGAGCTTATTGAAAGTGGAGTTAGCTACAGAGGACCAGGAAAAGGGAATGGAGGATGAGATGAGTCTGGTCAGGGTAGTCACCACTGGGCTAAAGTATTTTATGAACCTTCTGTTGAAATTGGCGAAGCCCAAGAATCTTCTACTTTTTTCATGGTGGTAGGTTGTAGCCATTCAGACACTGCTATTACCTTTTCCTGATATGTCATCACTTGTCTGTACGGGAATGAAACTCACATTTCTCAGTTTTTATGATGAGTTTATTCTTCAACGATTGTTGAAGGACCTGACGAGCATTGGGGACATGTTCAGTCACGTTCATGGAGGAGATGAGGATGTCATTAAGATACACAGAAATTAAGCAATGGAGTAAATCCTTTAACAAATCATTGACCAATACCTGGAAAATGGCAGAAGTATTAGTCAAAACAATGGCATCACCAGGTACTCAAAGTGGCCACAAGGTATACTGAAGGTCATTTTCCACTAATCTCCCTGCTTTATCCCGACCAGGGGTTTTTGTAAGGGTTCTAAAGTGATTCCTGACTGAACTGCTAAATCTTTATCAGGGAAGCTGTCTTTGGCAAATGAATAAATGAGGGATAGCAGAGGCAGAGAAAGCTGATTAGCGCATAGAGTGGCTTGAACTTTGAAACTAGGCTTAGATGGGGAGGAAAAATTCATCTGGCTTACCAGTAACCCCCCAACTACTGATGAGCTCTGGTTTTTAGCCATTTAGGATGATCAGCAAGAATGTCCATGGTAAATGATCTCATCTGCCTTTATTTGACATAGCTGCTCTTGCAGAGACAGACATGCTCCCCTGCAGAGGGAAGAGAATGTCTGACAGACTATTTTACCTCAGACTGCACTCTTCTCACAAGACAAGTTAGTTCCTGCTGTCCATTGTGGCCAGATTTTTCTGTTATAGCGGGCTAACTTTAGACCAAAAGATGCAGAACACAGTCTCTGAGGCAAAAATAGGTTTAAATAGGATTTATTACAAACAGTATGGTAAAAGTTGGTTAATTTTCACCAGTTCTCTGGTTTAGGGGGTTGAAGTTCAACTGATGGATCAGGGGATGCTGAATAGGTGGGTTTTCCAAGGCCATTTAATCCAGTTGGTGATTGGGGTTTTTGGGGACTGGCGATGAGGCAATGATTCACTCAGAGAGCAGAGAGCCAATACTGAGCTCACAGCAAAGCTTGACTTGAGTGAGTAAATTGATCCAAATTGGAAACAGGCACTGAGGAAGGAGTGGGATGTGACCGGTAGTTGTGGCAGACTGAGGGTATAATACTGGACATAAGCCAGAGAAATAATTAAGTAGGTCAATATATAGACAATCAGAGTATAGAACCTACTGTTGAGTCACACATGAAGATGTGAGCACTTAGAAACATATCCTATAATATTACCACTAATTATGCATATATATATAAATATATATATATATATATATATATATACATGTATGTGTAGCTGTAGCTGATCGGTGTATATCACAGGCCAAAGTTATGCATGCATGTCACAAACACATGCAATGTTTGTGTTCACATCTGTGGTCACATTTCCATGTGTGATATTTTTCCATGAAATTGCTAAAGATTGCTACATATGCATCACTTACTCTGTTATCTATCTTTTTGTTTATATGTGATTGGTAGGGGTTCTCACAAGAAGTGTAGCCGAGGGATCAGAGACTACTGTAACCCACCACCGGGTACATGAACAGCGCATTATTAAATCCCTGTTCAAGTGACTTAAGGCAATTGTGCCCTTTAAAAAAATGGAAAAGAATGCACTTCCCAAACCTGTATAGGTTTTTGAAGGGAACGGTAAAATCAGATGTAGAAATACAAGCATTTAGAACTTTAGAATAGTCTTGGTATGGGTATACAAGGCTCCATGGTTTTCAAAGTCATTATTGGGGAGGTTTGTGCACAGCCAGCTTTGCTGTCTCGTTTGAAAAGAGCACATCAATGAATGTTGTTGTCATGGTTTCCTTTGTTATAGTCTGCTTGAAAAAGCCACTTTGGATTGGTGTAAACTTGTGGGTGTAAAGAAAGAGCATCTAGAAATGATGGCTGGCAAAGCTGCCCAGCAGGTAGCGACAGTGCTGTATGTGAGAGGTGACATCAGGACAGAGGATTTTTTGGTGGAGGCAATGAAAGCTTTGCTAACCTTTAAGACAGAGGGAGAGAAAAGGACAAAGGGAAAGGAAAATGCTGTCTGATTATACTAAATTTAATTTTGTGGAACATCCCTTCATTTTTTTTAACTATTACTACAGTAACACATCTCATAAATAGTGCCAAGTATTTTAGTTTAAAAAACTCATGGCCTCTAAGTCAGTGAATAAATTAAAAGGTGTTCAAAAACTCACTCATGTTGTGATTTTTGTAACAAAGCAGCTTAGAAAGAAAAGGAAAAATGACAAAAAGACATGAGCTTGTTTTAGCTTGTTTTTAACTAGCAGCAACACATGGAGGAAACATATTATTCCTCGGGCAACTGTGCCTCTGACTCATGTCAGATCACTCCTGCTTTTACTCTTTTAACTGTATTTCATCTGCAGCTTCAGAATATTAAAGAGAGGAATCTAAACCATTTTCAAATCATTTCAAATGGTAAACTGCTTTTCCTTTCTTCTGTAATTTGATGTGCTTCAGAATGTAAGCATGGTATGTAAGTGGGGTAAAGTTATGAGACACATTTGATCAAATCGTTGAGGGATTTGATCCGATAACTCAAACGTCAGGGTGTCCTATGCCAGAGTGGTTGCTAACTAGATAATATTTTTAAGGTTAGTGGAACCAAACAGACAGTGGTGGTTGGACATCTGAGCAAAATGTATGATTCAGATGAAGTGGCCTCTGAAACTAGTGGGACAGCTATGCAAGTTTAGCCTAACCAGATTTAGCTGCAGTGTCGGCTCCTCGTTTGGTTGAATCTAGGATTGAAAAGCAATTTACCTGTACACTATCGTCTGGTTAGAAAATGTTCTCTTTTTCAGAAGGCACAGTAGAGCTATGGCAAAACTAATACCCACAGACATAAACATAATCAATGAAAGACTTCCACAGGAATGCTCACCTAACTTTTGGCCCCAACTTTTGGTGAGTTGAAAACTGTCATGGACTGTCATGTGAAAAATACAAAGCAAGACCACGAGGATCTACTTAACTTCAGGGGGCAGCACTATATTGACAGCAGATTGATCAGCTGAGATGAGGATCAGCTGTAGGAGATGGTGGTGCTTCCCTGTGGGGTATTACCTGATATAAAGTTGCAGGAAACTGTTGCCTCCAGCCATATCTTTCTCTCCTACATTGTTAGATCAATAGATGAATGAAGATCTAGAACCTCAGCCTCAGCCATTTCAAGAATTAAAAAAGAACACCTTTGACCCAAGATATCACTCTGCTAGTTATTATGAGACCACAGGTTGATGGTCAGAAACAGTTTTATTTGATGGGGAGTGGGCAGCACATAATGTTAATGGGCCCTTCAGTCTTTGGCCCGAATGGAGTGCAATGCCTAATACTTTAAAACCGGAAATAATCAAAATGTTTGATACGATTAGTGGACTGGACGCAGGTATATTGAGGCAAAAGATCAGTTATACATCCTTGCACAACTCCCTAAGCAAGTTTGTGTGATTTTCAAATGTGTGTAGGCAGTGGCAACAGACTGAGAGGCAGTGTTTTGTATCTCTTTAAAGAAATTTGACTGTGCTTTTATGTTAATACTGTGATGCTGCAGTTACACTGTCTTTATATACAGGCAGTTTGTAGCTAATGGGATAAAAAATGTAAAACCCCCAGTAGGGGTTAAAGGCGAGTTTCAAACTGTGTTCAATTAGAAAACTGCAAGAGTGCATGGATAAGTTCCAGAATCAAATAAAGTTTATTTTTTTGTCCTAAAAAGAAATGTGTGAATCTATACTCACTACCAGGCTGTGATCACACTATTGTAAGTTGAAGTCCATTCCCTCTGTTTTTTTATTAAATAGAATACAGTACACTCCAATACATTTTACATTTTGGACAAAGGTATTTGAAAGAATCTCATCTAAAAGACCCGAACCACTTCAGAGCTTCCTTCCATGAAAGATTCACCGGCTGGAAGTTTTTGACATGTCATTTTTTAAATTCAGCCTTGAGGTCTTTCACTGGGTTCGTGAAAAGACAACAGGAATTCTTGACAAGTGTGGAGAATGATGGAAACTCTCTTTGCTGATGGGTAGCAAGCCTGTGGGCAGGGTGCTTGCAGTGACAGGTGGCACAGGCGCAGGCCATTTATCAGTTGGACTGTAATGAAGAAAAGAACTAACTAAGAACTTTTTCCTGCCGTTCAATACTATGTCTTTGCTGTGTCGCTTTCTACTTAGTGCTGCTGTGAGGGATTGCCCTTTCTGACATTTGGGACTTGTCAGACACAGTGATGAATGACTGAGGAGTTTGTGGTAACACATCTACCTAAACATTCTCTCTGTAAAGGGATTCTGAGCCATCCTTCTTATCCAGGTTCTTTTATTCGTGGATTCTGCCTCTGGGTTTTTAAGCTGCCAGTTTGCCAGTAGTCCAGTCCTATATCTGTTGATTTAAAATTGTTTTTGAATAGAAGGAAAAAGTGAAAAACTGCAGCTACAGTGTAAGAATGTTTATAGACTTAGAAATTCTATTTTTTTAACCTTTATATTGTTCAATATTATTTAAGATAATGAAAAATATATTATTAATTATTAATATTATATAGTTTAAAGTAATTTTATCATTAAAAAGATGTCTTCAGTGATGCAGTTTAGTTCATTAGGTCAGGACCATAGTTGTGGTTTGTTTCATGTTCACACTGACGAGAATTCACGTGACAGATAATTCATTCATTGGACAGTTTTGGTGATGTCACCCTGTGTCACCAGGACTACATGAACACCCAGAGGGAAAATCAAATTCTGGTCACAAAGAGCTTTGATCGATTAAGGACATCATCTGTCAGGAATAATGATAAAGTCCCAACAGACTTTTGGATGCTGCTTCAGCAGCTTAGGCAAACACCCATCAGAAACTAATATGATTGGCGCTGTTGTCAAGCTGTAAATTACAGCAACATCACAGAGATAAATACTTGATGTCAAACTTGCCTTAAATAAAGAATTACTGCACCAGAGGGCAAATTTTCATTCAAACTGAGAGGCACATTTATAATAGTAACCTTCATTCATAACATTCTTACAGTGCTTGAGGCAAGAATTTCTTTGGCCAATCTTTCTATTTAGGAAAAACAAAATGTTATTTAAAAAAGAAACAAATGACTAAGTTACTAACTGTAGTGTGTTGCTGGCCGAAAATCAGTGAGTGTCGTGCCCTTACGGAAACGAATAAACTCGGCAAGAAGAACTGTTGACACCATAGCAAATGTATAGGATAGATAAAATTTCATTAATTGTTGAATTCAGACTGCACATGAAATTTGTTGAAAAGTAGGAAAATCCCCAGACTTGCCCTTTAACTCTCCAATATGCAGTATAAAAAAAGCAGACATGTTCATTATTTCTTTATAATGTGTGTCATAATTAATTCTTTTATGTTAAAATGGAGCCAAGGTCAGTGATAAATGTAACAACACATACATGCGCATGCACACACGGTCTCCCATGTTGCCTGGTATAATAGCAGAGTAGGTCCAGTGAGAAGAGCTTCACCATGCATGGATGATAGGCTCAGTTCTGCCTTTTACATTCACAAAGCCATCCAACAACCTCCATTTTTCTAAGCCCCCACACACACAAGCAGACACACACACATGGAAGGGGGAGGGGGGGTCTCTGCTTTCCTAGCTTTCCCTCTGATTGCAATTAGTGAATTATGCTCTTGGACTCTGGCCAGCTATGCAGGATTAAATTATTCATAGATGTTAATAGGCCTCTCTTTCTCCCCTTTTCTCCCTCTGACTCTCTCTTTCTCTCATCCCTCTAATCCTCCTCCTGCTCCCTAGCTCACATAGCCCATGCCGGAGAAATAATATTGACCTTTTCATTGGGGCATGTTATTAGGAGCTGCTGTCTATTAAAACAAATGATGGCATTGTCTGTAAAGCACAATACAATAAGTCATTTCAAAGGGATTACTTTAGCTTCCGCCCAATGAGAGCAAGAGTAAACTCAATACAGCTCTGGAAAGTCAAAGTAAAATGAACAAGGATGAAAGAATTATATGGAGGCTGGAGGGAAAAAAAAAAACACATTCCTATGTTTAGCATCATATAAACTCTGATCCAGTTTTCTTGTTAACTGTACCAGTGTGTGTTTGCATACAGCAGCCAGCAGTACTCAGTCCACTTCATTTATTACTGTCTGCAAAAATATTATTTCCAGTTTTGTGTTAAATGTACTATTCTCAGCAGTTTTTAAATAGCAGTACGTCTTTGTCAAATTAATTGTTAAATCTTGGTTGAGAAAAAGTACTGTAAACGAATAGCGTTTGCTTCTGTCTTTATAAAGTTAACAAAACACTACCAATACCAGTGGTATTGTCATTGTTTTTCTTCCCACAAATGATGATCATATTTCCCTTAAACCTTCACAACATTACTGGTTATTAATTAAAATGCCTAAAACTGACCAGTGTTTGCATTTTCCCATCAAGGAACGCTTGTGGCCACCTGGATGATCAGTGAATAGTGTGACATTGTCATGGGAAGTTATTAAAAGGGTTAGAGTTTGACACTAGAAACCGCAGCTTACTAGCCTAGCATCGTCAGACCATTTCACATTAGCAATTCTCTGACTGTTTTCGATTTCCAAGGGGCAATATAAACAATAAAAGACAAAATGCCTTGTGTTCAACTCCAGCATCCCTCAAGCACATCCTCACTTGATATAAAGTGAGCCTCTCTCAAGGCAGGTACACTTGGAGGCACAACCAAGTGCTGAAATGCCTGGCTGCAGCCACTAAAGTGAGGAGAATACATACTGATACCCTTTCCCCAGAACATTGAGCGCAGTTTTGACAACATCATTTTTCCGAGAAGAGAAACAAGGAAAAAGAAAGCCTCCTTGACTGACCAGTAGGAGTGCACAATTGGAAGGAGCACGGGACTGGGAAATGCTGACTGATGTAGGCCAACAGTTTACAATCCCATCAAAAATAATCACCACCACCCTAAGACCAGATCCAGTACTATGGTCCAACACTCTTCACACTATGTCATGACAGTACCATGGCAGGATAATACTGATGAGGCAAATGAGAGGAAGAAGTTGCAGTATTCTGAGCGGAAGGCTGATGCAGAACAGCAAGACTGGAAAGCAACAATATGCCCAGTGAAAGTTGGCTGCCATGGCTTTATTGCAACATCAACCGCTACACTACTTAAAGAGCTGGGAATCCACGGCCAAATCCTGCATCATACCAACAAAGAGACATCAGTGACTGCAGTACACTGCAACCAATGGTTATGGATGAAGAGGAAAGACCCCAGCTTGGCCCCAAGAGGTTAGGGACACACACCCTGGTCTGATCAGCCTGTGGTGGGCCTGACTCAGTATAGGATGTATTGTGAGTAAAATCCTGAAACACCCGATATGTCCCTGATATCTGCTGGTGGTTGGCAAAAAATCGATCTGTTGCAGAGGGCCTTTAAAAGGTACAAGGGACTACTACCATCCTGTCTTATGTTTTGAAATTAAGCCACTTGGAGAAGCATATTAATATTCAAGGTACTGTGCTTTCATAGTTTCATTCATAGTTATTGAATAGAATTTGTACTTGTGCAGTACATACTTGAATGAGATTTTGCAAAAGCACAATCTCTGAATTTTCTGAAGTAAAGTTTGGTGTACCTCAGGGATCAGTCCTTGGCACTATGCATTTTATATCTATATGCTTCCCTTTGGTGACATAATTTGCATGATGGTACACAATCATATGTAGCTGTTACGACAAAAGACCTTCCCAACACCTAAATTTAGAGGCATGTTTACGGTATTTTGTTGTTAGAATAGCCAAATATGGGCATTTTTGTTTTTTTAGAATTTTATTGTTAATGCTGATGGCTGTATTATTCCTGAAAGCTTGTCATTTGACATTCCAGTGTTTTGTCAAGGCTACCACCAAGACAGCATTTTCTTTTTTTTCAAATGACAACAGCAGCTAAAATCTATCATATTCTTTCATTGCATGATACTGAAACTATAAATGAATTTGTATGTTCCAAGAATGGTTATTGTAGTGCCCTTTTCTCTGGTCTTCTTTGTTGTGGTACTAGAAGTCTTCAGCATGTTCAGAATACTGCCTCTTGAGGAAAAGAATGATCACACAACACCCATTCTGGTCTCTCTTCACTGGGTACCAGTGCAAGCCAGAACTAATTCTAAAATTCTTCCTTTAATATATAAGGCCTTGTACAACAGCACACCCTCTTTGATCCAGGTCTTGTTGTCATTCCTTCAGTTAAGAAAAAATTAGGCTTAAGAGCATTTGTCTGACTTATCTCAGAAATGACTTTCCCTTAAATGTTATAGGCGCATTCAGTTGAAATGTTTAAGTCAAGACAAACTTACCTTTATTCAATACATTACATTCAACCCTAGAACTTAGAACTTAGTTGGGTCCAACTAATTTTCAAACACCTCTTTAATGTCAATGTTTTTAATCTGGTTGTTTTATTTAGAATTTTTTGAATTATATTTGCTTGCTGTATGTTTTGTCTCATCAGACCATGCTGCATGGAGGTGCTGCACTTAGAATAAAAATGACTGATTGATTAAACCAGGCATGAATGGTATCAGCTGCCTCTGATCATATGGTGAATCGCAATGACTGTGAAAGAAAATTAGGGGAGATAGAGAATGAAACATGAAGTGCAGAGAGAAATGAGGGCATTCTTTTCCAAGGTGAGGAACATAAGTTGAAGGAAAATTAGAACAAGGAGGTAATACCAGTTCACACATCTATTTGGTCCTGTTCTAGTTAAATAGTTGACAAAGATGAGAAATAGTTGAAACTACTAAGCGCAACCCCAAAAAAGTCATCTTTTGTGAGAAGCAAATGTCATCAAAGGCTCAAGATACAATATTAGAGAAATCTACAAAAGTGTGTGTAAAGGACTTGAAAGCCTACAAAACGTTTGAAATGCCAGCATTCACAGAGTTAGCAGACGCTTTATTGAATCCATCTACTAATTATGGCCATTGTGACAATGAGGATCTCCTTCCCTCTGTTGTGATGGTATCTCAATACACAAAGAAAGGGTATTAAAGCCTTAGGATAGAGCTCCTCCCAACTGTCAAGAATGCCATCGCAGATCCATTGGTGACAGACAACTATAGGAAGGTCACCTTCACCTGTATTATGTTGCACCACACTGACAGAAACTGGGAACAACATTTACTTGTGCATTCCCCCTGTCAGGAAGAAGACTTCCACCAGTCTAAAAGGAAAATTGCTCAAAAAGTCGTATTATTTTTAACTGACCCCTGGACAGTTACCTGGTGTGCAAAAGCTGTGTAGCACACATTTTAAACACAGTGTTAAAGGATACATTCAAGAAGCCTAAAGAGGTCTGTGACAAGGAAGAGGGAGGTGAGTAGGAGGAACCAAAACAATTAAAAACCTGCATTGATTAGTGCAAGACCCTACAATTGTGACGACAATTTTTTGGATAACAGTTGAGACTAAGGCACTCTTTGAAACAGGAATGTGAAAATTGAGGTGGAACACCTGTCACACCTGTTCAGTTCTATCCTGGTGAATTTGAGCATTTGCAGTCCATTTTGTTAGAATGGGGAGAGACCCACTGAATTAACTACATAACTATGGACTAAAGTTTGTACGATTGCTGAAGCCTCTAAAGCAGGCAACCGAAAAGCTTAGTGGTTCAAAATACCCCACAGCCGACCTCACGGCCCTCTGTAAAAACTCATTAATAAGTCATTGTCTTGTCCCCAAAGCTGATCCAAGTCTCCTATAATACTGAAACAAAGGTTAGTGTGTTCCAATTGCTAACAACCTGATAACTATCAGACAATTATGTGTTTTATTATATTAGTTGCATAAATGTGCCAAACTATAAATTTATTAATGTATATACATTAACTAATGCACTATACAAGGTATTTGAAGGCCTACATAACATTATATGCTACTTCAATACATTTCAACAAAAGAGGAATGTTGTCCTGTTTTGAACACTACATTTACATTCACATCTATAGTTACTGTTCAAAAGCAGAGCTTACATTTAAACTACCCAGTAATATATAAAACAGCTAAAATCAATTCCAACTCGACTAGCTCCAACATTGAAATGCTGACAACACATTAAATGCATCAATGGACCTGATAATAATCCAATAAAAGCTTAATATGATGTATATACCTAAAACCTGAAAAGGATTATTCTGCATAATGAGTGATATTGATATCAATATTTTCATTGTTTATTTTACATTTCTCACCATTTCAGGTCCAAAATTGTGGATCGATGAATATCCCTATATTCGACCCAATGGTTGACATCATAATTTTTAAGGGTAGGGTTTTGCCATGAGCCATATAGGAAAATACCCCAGTGGGGTCTAGACACTAGTGAAGGTAAATTAGTGAAGAACAGCCTGGCTGAACATCTGGATGCGTGTGATGTTGTTCTGGATTCCTGATGAGCCAAAGGTATGACCTAATGAGCACCTTTATGATGAAAAAAGAGGTATACAGGTGAAGGTGGATGACAGCTGATAGCAGCAGAAAAAGAAAGGGACAGAAAAAGGTTGTCTACAGACACAGTTACATTACATTTCCTTTCAGTGAAATTGCCCCAAAAATTATGTAACATTTCTTATCCTGATTATGAATAGATATTGTGATAATAATCAGAACAATTACAAACTATGTATGAGATAACGTTGTAAAAATAACGAGGGAACACACTATTATAACAACTTCCCCATTCTCAAACACAGCGCATGAGTGTTCCTATTAACACATCCACTTGGTCAAAGTTGAACGAGGGTGCACTCTTGCCAGTGAGTCGTCAGCAAATGACCAGCAGCAGCGTCAGCTGGAGATTGCATCCAAACAGGAAACCAGTGAGTGAGCTTGCACAATAACAGAGCACTGGAACTGGCTCTGGAATGCAGCCATGTATAATGTTATTAATTTGATCCATGCTTTTTCTATTACAACTGTACTTCCCCTACTTTGATAAGTAAAGGTGCCTACTGTGAGATTTTGTTCATCCCTTGTATGGGTTTCAATAGAAGTGAAACTTACAGTAGCCCCTACTGACAAAGCACATAGAAGAAAAAAAAAATAAAATCAAGGGAGATACATTCCACATACAAAAAAATTCTTCCTGCAGCTTTCAGTTTCGACATTTAAAAATGAAAAAGCAGACAGCAAACTTTTATTTTGTGAGTGTTCTTCCATGTAGAAGACAAACTTTAACTTATTGCCTTTATTATAAATCAGTGGTGAGAGACCGCAGGCACTGTCTGACATTTTGAATGAGACATCCTGCATGTGATAGCATGTAAATTCAAATGGTACTGCTAAGGCTACAGCACAGCTCATATACGTCCTTCTCCTTCTTTCTCTGTCTCTCTCTCTTTCTCCATCTCTCTGTCTGTTCCTTCCCTCCACAGCTCTCTCTTGAGGGCAATGATGCTTTATGCCATCTATTACACTGCTCTGTCTGTGCCATATTTCCTCAAATAGTGGCCAGGGCCTTTGTAAGGCCTGCAGGAGGTAAAAGAGGTAACAGCCTTTATTTGAAGCAGGCTAGCATTAGAGGCGGGCCTTTATAAATAAGTTATATCTAATTTATGTCTAATTCCTCTGTTTGATAAGTATAAATGGTGATTTTCTAGTGGGAAGAATTTTTGTGATCTGCTCTCATTTGCATTGTGAAACTAAATTGACTGAAATTATATAGCACTTTTCTAGCCATATCAACCACTCAAAGCAATTTACACTACTGCCATATTCAACCATTCATACGCACATTTAATAATGCTTTTCTATGCAAACAGCTTTTACTATATAAAAATACATTCACCTGTCAAAGTTATATCGTGGCATTTTTGGGTTCACTGTTTTGCCAAAGAACACTTTAACTAGAGGAACTGGGGATCATACCAACGACCTTCCAAATAGTGGACAACCCGCTCACACACAGCTGCCCAAAGTAATTTGCATTACACTGGTAATACAAACTGAACACTTCCCATAACCCTTTAAATTAATAGCCCTCTTGCTTTTCAGTGGTCGGAAACCCCACATTTCTTAACATGGGTTTTATGGTGAAACATCTGCAACATTGGCCGGATGGGATTATAGGATGACAAAGCATACACACATGATGATGATACATGCGGTACACACATACACCCACAATGACATAAATTGGACAATAAATTTTTTTGTTTATTTGGAGGAGGGGGCATGCACTTCACTCCACAAATGCAGGCCTACTTGTGGTTCCTAGAGTCTCCAACAGGTAGAATGGAAGGCAGAGCTTTCAGTTATCAGGCTCCTCTGCTGTGGAACCATCTTCCAGTTTGAGTCCGGGAGGCAGACATCCTCTCCACTTATAAGAGTGGGCTTAAAACCTCCCGTTTTGATATGGCTTATGGTTAGAACTAGCTCAGAATTTGCTCGAGCCATCCCCTCACTATGCTGCTATAGGCCAAGAACCCTGGGGGACTTCCTATGATGCATGAAGTTTCTCTCAACAAATTTTATGATGACACCTTTTTTAACCAATCATCATTTACCACCAACGCTGCCATTCCCTTTAGCTCAACAAAGCTTTTTTTAATGTATTCAACCACATTATTTTTGTTTTAAAGCTTTAAACTTTACTGTATTGGTTCAAGATTAGATTTTTTTTTTTCATAAAAGAATATCTTAGCTTAAAAATAAATCATAAATAAAAATAGATAATATATAAATGCTTCCATCATTCAGTCATACTCACATTCTTCACATCAAAACATATGTCAGCATTTTAACCATATCCTCATTGCCAACATATGTAGTAAAAAAAAAAATGGGATAAAAAAGACCATTTTACCCATAAATGAGAAAAAAGTGCTCATAGATATTATTACACATAATAAATACATTATTACACATTAATGCTGTATTGCATTTCAGGGGATGTGCTTTCATTTAAGAGTTCAGTATGGTAATGGCTTTGGGAAAGAAACTGTTCAGTAAACTTTTGGTGCATGTTTTGATGGAGCTTAAGTGTCTTCTTGAGGGTAACAGTTCAAACAGTTGATGGGCAGAGTGGAATTAGTCCTTTAGGATGTTTCTGTTTCTTCTGCAGGCAATAGGAGGTGAAGATGACGTCCAGGGCAGGTAGCTGTTGGTTTATGATATTCTGTGTAGTCTTTATGATTCTCTGCATGGACTTGTTATGCGCTGCAGAGCTGCTACCATCCCACACCAGGATTCTTCATGTGACACCCTCAATGGAAAACCCTCAATGTTCTTAACTAGCACTGTGGTTTTTGTCGTCCATGAGAGGTCCTCTGAAATGTGTGTGTCTAGGAATTTGAAGCTGGACACCCTCTCTACCCTCTCCCCATTGATGTGCAGTGATCAATAGACATCCTACTTCTTCCTGAAATCAATCATGAGTCCTTTTGTTTTTTGATGTTAAGAACAGATTCTGTTCACCCCTCTGTCATCCTTTGTACCTCTTTTCTGTAGGTAGTCTCGCCTTTGGGGATCAGACCCACCACCGTTGTGTTGTCTGTGAATTTAACTATGGTGTTGCTGATGTGAGATGGAACACAGTCATGAGTGTACAGAGAGTAGAGGAACATGCTCGGAACATAGCCTTGTGGGGTTCCTGTGCTGGATGTCAGAGTGGAGGAGTGATGAGGGCCATCCTGAATGACTGCGGCTGGTTTGTTAGGAAGTTCTTTATCCACAGGCAGATGCTGTCTTGTACACCCAGGTTGGAAATCTTGAAGAAAATACTGCTGGGTAAGATGGTGTTAAACACAGAGCTGTCGTCTACAAATAGCAGCCGTGCATATGCCCCTTGTTGTTCCAGGTGGCGAAGTATAGTGTGGAGGGCAGTGGAGTTTGCATCTTCCGTCGACCTGTTGGTTCTGTATGTATAGTGACTGATCAGTCTCACCGCTCTCATAGGTCCTTTTTCCAACAGCAGCAGAAAGCTGTTTTCATTGAAAAAGCACTAATAAACCCATTGTACACAACCTAATATCCCAACAATGCCCGTTACTAACTTTTCTTCTTCTCTCTAATAGTTTGCTTTCTCATCTATCTCCTCTCTCTTCCTGTCGCTTTCTGAAGGTTTTTCTGTCTCTGATGCTGCAGGGTCTGGATCTGTGGCTGCAAACCACCTACTGCCCCTATGATCTTGCTCAACATCCACCTCTTCAATTTTTATGATTATTACACCAACTATTTTATTTAGTCATATTAGTAATATTATAAGCCCTGTTAGTATTGCTATTAGATTTATTATTAGTCTCTTTATTATCAAACAACATTACATAATACCTGTATTGTCCTATGCTCTCTCCCTCCCTCCTAAAAATGAAATGTTATTTGCCTTCAACCCAGTACACCTGTACAGCATTAATGCAAAATACATATACATATAAATATATATGTGAATAGCTAAAGAACTGTCAGGCTGTGGTGGTCATTCTGGAAAACTGATCAGTCCCAAAGCAGAGTTCTATGTTCCTTTTAGCCCAGAAGTACAACAAGGGTTTAAAGATGGCTGGAATGAGTTGGAATGGTTGTTCTGGCACCTTCAGTTAATAAGTTTACAAATTTGATTGGCAGTTTCATACATAATCATGTGGGCAAAAAAACATGAAGTTTTGAACCCTATCTCTCCCTTTAATGGCCCTCTTTGTGTACCTGTCATTTGGGGTATGCTGCACATTCAGGGACTCAGCTCTCCCCAAAGGTTTTCAGTGGGATATAGGTCAGGATTCTTTGTTGGCCAGTTTAATATAGATCCTCTTTTCCTTTTCAACCTTTCTTTTGTGCTGCTGGATGTGTGCTTTGGGTCCCTTGACCTTCACCTCAATCCTAGTTTTCTGACACTGGCTAATATATTTTGCTCTAAAATGCCTTTGTAATCTTTTGATTTCATTTTTCCTTTGATACATTCAGTGCCTCTAGTACCAGAGGCAGAAAAACAGACCCACACTATGATAGATGATGTTTTTTTTTACTGTTTGTAGGGTGTTCTTTTCCTTATGGACTTAATTTTGTTGCTTTTAAAGAAACTGATGCACCCTACACTCAAACAGCACTATTTTAGTTTCATCTGTCATAGAACATTACTCTAAAAACGAATCAGTTTATCTATGAAAGTTTTTGCAAACATTAATCTTGCCTTTTTGTGCCTTTTTTCACTATTGGTTTGCTTGTTTTCCTTCACACATGGAGCCCTATCTATTTCTGGGAAGACAGGTATAGGCAGACCCTCTCTGTCTGCACATCTTTCTGCTGTTCTGCAGCCTTTGCAAAGCCAAGATAAAATGCAGTTAGAGGTTGTATTAGGATCTCCGGGGCCACACGCAACCCAGGCTGTCTGTGTGGCAATTATTCTGTGGTAATTTAAGCCTATTTAAAAATTTAAATGGTATGATACTCCTCCACCTTCAGCTGATTTTGGAGCCCTGTCTAATAGAGAAAATCTAGTTTTTCAATAAGAGAGTGTCAGAGAGTTCCCTAATTTCTATAACTTTAATAATGAAGTTGATATTATACTTACATGGTGCATATCTTTAAACAAATTTATATTTCATCAAATTATCACAGCTGTGGGAAATATAGCAAGCTTGAGACATGGTAGTGTTTTAGCTCATAAATAAAGTTTGATGTCTGGGATTCTGGGCAAAATGGACTTGGGAAACATGTGGGTAGGAGCTGGTGGATATAGGGCTCATTTGGGCCCACAATTAATTTTGCCACTTGGACCTACAGCAAATTTATCCAGTCCTGCCTGTGGAGGATGTCAATGATGATGCCCACTCTATGCTGAAACTTCATTCTCCAGAATAAAATCCATTGATGCTGGAAAGGACATTCATAATATTAATCAATAATAGCAAGCTATGACTTCTTGCCATAGAGTGTTGAGGTTTTTATTTCATAGCATCCCAAGTTGGCCGGGGTTAGATTACAGGTTATATATACTCTAACTCCAAAAATCCCAACAATCAGCAGCCATGGGCTCCCCTAAGCAGCTGCATAGCACTCTGAAAATTAATATAACTGCTTCCCCCAAGGCAGGAGAAGGCTTTAAAAGATGGCAAAGTGTTTTCAGCCGTTTCCTCAGTGTATAATGTAATTGAGAAATGTTAGTGAAACAGGAACAATGGAGTTCAAGTTGAAGTCTGGAAGGTCAAGAAAAATTTCGGAGAGAACTGCTCATAGGATTGCTAGAAATGCAAATATAAACCCCTGTTTAACTGAAAAAGACCAGCAGAAAGATTAAGCAGACTCTGGAGCACTGTTCTACAGTGAAGCAACACCTGCTAGGATATGAACTTTATGTAAGAGTCATTAGAAGAAAATATTTCCTGTGTCTTCACAAAAAAAAAAAAAAAAAAAAAGTATAACAATGTATTATAACAATATTGACAACAAAGTTTTCAAATGATCCTCTAAATAAGCATCATGCAATTTGGAAACATGTACTTGTCAATTTAGGAAGTTAAATAAAACTGTATCGCTGCAGTGAGAAAAGGTATATCTGAAGAAAAAAGGCTCAGAATTACATGAAAAGAATGACCCTCCAGCTCTTAAGCGTGAGGGTTGGATTAATCATGCTTTGGGCTTATATTGCAGCCAGTGGCAAGGAGAACATTTCACTGGTAGAGGGAAGAATGGATGCAAGTAGATTTTGCCATGGTCCTCACAGTCCCCTGACCAAAAATCATCCAAAATCTGTGTAAAAACCTCAAAAGAAGAGTGACTGCAAGAATCTCACAGAACTAGAAGCCTCTTGCAAGAAAGAACGGGCGAAATTCTCCAAACTGCTACTGAGCACTGACCACACAGAATTCACAAACATTCGTTTCAGGCCCATTTCCTTTTATGTTATTTTGAAACTGTTAAAAGATGTAAAAAAGTAATCTTGCTTAAAATATTAAAGAAATTTGTTATCCTTAAATATTTCCCTTGTCAAAATCAGTTAATCTTTTACTCGCTTAGCTATTCACAGTAACAGAAATTTTAACCAGGGGTGCCCAAACTCTTTCAGGCCTCCGTATTGTATATATACATACTGTATATACACTAGGGCAGTCAAAAATATTCTGAATTTAATTGTATTGTAAAAGAAAAAAGAAAAAAATCAGGGATTATTATCAAAATATTTTATTTTAATGTTTTAATTTTTAAAAATTACAAAACAATTCACTACATGAAGTTATATAAAATAAATAAATATATACAATACATTGGATGTGCAGCAATACAACAGCTTTTTCTGCAAATGCCAAAATGTGACATTCAAATGAAAAAAGCCCCAGTGCCTGTATGACTTATGACTCTTGTCCATTTGGAGCTATAGGAGATGTAGTGACATTGATACTGAGACTAGAAATTAGCAGAGGAAGTAGATAGGGGTGGTTGTATTGGTCAACAAAACATAGGATTAACATGGGCCAATACTCTTTGTTTCCCATTTACTATGGACAGGTAGGGCTTTTTTCATTTAACTAAGGTTGTCCCTGAATACCAAATATTTGACTTTTCAAGTCTCTTCGGACTTTGCAGTATCTCACCCTAAGAGTTGGTATGCTTTGTGCATCAGTTACAATTCTGCACAAACGTATTCATAATTTGTCAAGTCTATAGTACAGCATCAACACACATATTTTGTACAATATTCTGTATGCTCACGGCAGGAAATATAAGGAGAGTCAATGGGTATCTCAGCCTCAGAAATCCTCAGTCTTTTAATAAGCAACTATATAAGAATGGGTGGAATCTTATGAAAGAAATGTTTGTCTCTAGAGATCAACCCCTCCACTGCATCTACAAGGGTATAGTGCGATACAGCTCAACTTCACTGTTTGTCAATTCATCACTTTTAGCTAGTCATATTGACATACTGCTTGCTAGTTAAATTCCTATTCTAACCACCTCTTCCACCCCCACCAATGTCATCATCACACCAATGACCCTCTTCACTAATTATCCCTGTCAGCTGCAGACATGTGGCTGGGTCAGTTAGGCTAAATCCAAATTAGTTACTCCCTGATAGCCTTAGAAAAGTACCAAATCAAGTTTATACTCAGCTAATACAGTCAGCTTGTGGGCGGGGACAGGATGACTTTGCCATCACATCTTCCCTAATTTCATTTCACCAGGCAGGCAGGCAGATGGACAGGCCTTCTTGGTGAGGTTGGTGCTGGAGGGATGCCACCAGGCAAGGAAAGATGAGCTCAGTGCCAAATATCATGCCTGTCAAAGGTCTCACAGGAGAAAACACCAGGCCAAAACCATGGCTGTAGGGACAGGGGGAGACTGGAATGAGGTCAGATAGAGAGAGTTGAGAGATGTGAAAAAACAGAGGCAGAATCACAGAAAAAATTATGCTGGATTATGACGTTGTATATTATTGAGAAAAGAACTTAAACTCTTCAGTTAGGGTTGTGTTTCTAAAATTATCCTCTATGGAAGGGTAATGGTGTGCCCAAAGTGACTGAGTATTTAAGTCAAACAACCTCAAGCTGGAAACAGAGGGTTATTTATGTGAGAATTTAGGTGATGGCACCTATTTTCGGATCATGGCTGAGGCTGAAAGTTTCACCCTTGAATCAAATGACTGTGTAATGATAATCAGTTGATTACAAGTTGGATCTTATTTTTGTGGGTTTTGCCATTGATTTGATCAGATAGTGACAGCATTTTACTTATATTCTTCCCTCAATTTCCCAAGGAGGCACTAATGCGTCTTGAATGTTTCTATGAGAATTTCAGTCCTGTTAATATATGAGTCTTTGAAATTTAGATTTTTAAATTTATACAATGGTGATATAGGACTTTCTGTAGAAATTCAGAAAATACCTTTACACAGAGTCTATTGTAAATGTTCAAGTAAAGATTCATCATGTATTCCTGCAGGATCTCTCTATTAAAAATATATAATCATATTCCTCATATAAAATCTAATTGACAATGACTGGCTGACACGTGACACTGTTTTATAAAAGGACACCATTATCAGCAAACAAAATAATTATCAGTGTCACCAAATGCTAGTCCCTGGCACCATAGGAGTGGAGGGAAAGCCTTTTAGCCATTAATACCCCAATGTGACCCTGAAGCCATCAGTTAATACTCATGGAGCCTTGGCACTGTTTCATGGAGCCATAGAGCCAAGAGAGTATCTCTATTTATTTCTCTCTCCATGGCAACATTTTTACCTTTTAGTGTGTTGATGCCAGAATAAAGCAGATTTCAGTAAAGTGGTCCCTTGGTGGGTGAGGCTGCCTAACACTAATGGAGGTGATTACTTCACCAGGAAAATGGAACACTCAGTGATGGTGCTGACATGGTCCATTTGTAGAGAGGATTGACTTGAATAAGGGGAGCACTGATTATTTACTCCCTTGGCCTGATCCTGTGAAAGACTAGGCAGGAACATCATCCTGAAATTTGAAGAAAATTATCAGTATTGTCTGTAAGGGGTACAAATCATGTAGAGACATCTCCATTGTGATTTGAAGTTTTTCTTTTGACAGCTTTTACATGCATAAACCATAATTTAACATACTGGTAAAAGAGTTATGTCTAATGTTGATTTACTTATTCAGGTTCAAACAGATAGTTTCTGGGGAATTCCAACCTTCCTTGAGAGTTGTTGGTAGCCTTACTTGTCATTTTCACATTCTTCACCTTCCAATTGTACCCTCTGGGCTTGCCCACTCATCTTTGCAGATTCACTCATACCTACTTCTGCTTCCATCACCCACTATGATGAATGGGAGAATGGTTTTGCTGGACTCAGCTTGGCTTTCCCAAATGTGTGGAAACTCTACCGAAGTGGCTATATGAGTTAGGGAAACTTCAGTCTCATGTTCCATGTTGTCCATGTTGAACAATGTCCAGGTGATTTCAGAAAAATCACTTATGTGTTGAGTCTGATAGGTGTGCTCAGTGAGTGATAATTGAAGGACAAAGGGCTGGTACAATTGCTCCTCTATAGGGTGCTGTGACTCAAGGTAATGATATCATTGACAAAGTGGAAGTTAGAATGATACTATGCATGTAGACAATGGAATGTCCATACAAAAGTAATAATATTAATATATACATTATGTGTGTGTGTTTGCATGTGCAGTATTGGTGTGTTTTTGCCTTGTATTTGTGCTTCAGTCACTTGCTGCCTTCATCCTTTCTGCTATGTGATGTAGTGTGTGTTCTCTCCTGCCTTTATGTCTATGATTTTTCTGAACTCAGATGTGTGTGGGTGTGGGTGTGTGTGTGTGTGTATTGCACAGAGGAGAGCAGGCCTAGTGGAGTGGAGCTGGCCAATGTAGTGTGGAAAGAGCTGCAGTCAGTGCTACGTAGTCAATGACCCCAAGGCGGTTGGGAAACCCTGGAAGAAAGAAATCCACAAGTACCCAAGGATCAACAGAGCACTGCTGAAGGCGGCTGCTGTTCAACACTCCACTCATCCTGCTTAGCTCCCAGCTCTGTTGCTGGGACTGAAGGAAAAAAAAAAAGTTATCCCAGATGAGGCTTTGTGTTGGTCTTCAACAACTTAATTACATGATTCACCATTATTTTTGTTAAATTTGATTTTAATATTTACATAGAAGATGATATAATATAGGTGCTTTATTTTACTTAATTTAGTTTCACTCATTATCATCTAATAGAATGATATCTGTGCTCTCTAACTTTAACTTGAATGTAGTAAATAATACATATGATTATAATCAGAGTCTTCAAATCCTCTACTCCAGTCGCCAAAGTACTCACACATATATATACAATAATACACACAAAAGATGCTGCTGAGTTTTTCATTTGTGATTCTTATGTGATGTGAGCACCACAAACAATTTCAGTCCCCTTCCATTGTATTCATGATGAGACATGAAGCTCAATCCATGAAGAGTCAGGCTTTTTTCTCTAGACTAGCATTTCTTAGTCAGACTAGGTTTAACATTTAGCTTAACCTGGTTGAGTCAGTGTTACAGTCTGTGTGAAAGACTGAAGCACAATGTTAAAAGTTCCTGAAAGTTGCTCTTTGATGCAATCATCACATCCTATACTACAGGGAAACTCCTGCATTGTTCATTGTTTATGAATACATATTTTTAATACATTAAATCCTACTGAAGGATGACCCATTAATGTATTGGTGGGTGAATGTGTAGGTTGTATTGTAAATGTTTTAGATAGCCCGGATGATGGTTTCATTAATTCATCTATGGTTTATAAGTTGATCTGCAGTAATCTATCAAGTTTGACGGATATTTAATGTATTTTAGGTATCATAATTTAGCATATAATTTGTTTTCCCAGTAAAATCCTAAATCTTCAAGACCACAAATAATTATAGCTAAAGATAAGTTCACTGAAGTAAAATGAGTCCCCTAAAATGAAAATAGTTTAGTAAAGAGTGATTACATAAGAAATATAATTAAGTGCAATACAATAGTAAAATAATTAAGAAACTCCCCAAATCTACCTTTAAGACAGGATATAAGGGAGATTATAGTTGAAACAAAGAGTTTCTCTGACTTACACTGATTTTAGCTCTAAAAAAGTTATACAAATGATGATGAAATTAACAAAAATTGCTTGTGAAGCATAAGTGTTGTGAAGCCATTTAAAATATTTCAAGAAGAGGCAAAAATATAAAATATATACCACTACTGAGCACATGTTATTGTTAAAATCTTTGATTTCAAATGTGTTTGATTTTTCAAACACTCCCACATGACAAGTGAGGAGATCCGACCATGGTGGCTGAATGGGAAATGAGAGCGCAAGGGAGAGCTGGAGATGATGTGTGTCATGCTGGTTGATCCATTCCTCCCTGAAGGTATTTGGAGTTTTGTAGGGGTTATTCTTTCTGCTGTCATCATAAACACAGAACTTAACATTCACCAACTCAAAGAGCTTTCCTATAGCTGTGGCCATGTTGACTCAGAGCTGACAAAATACCAAAACGGCTCTATCTTCTGAGCCATCAAGAGTAGCAGGAAATAAATGCAGTATGTTAAACATACTATTACTGTATAGAGGACCCCAGATATTAAAGTGTGCATTATGGTCAGTGACATTTCCCCTTTGACCACTGATCTCCCCCTTAATTTTGCCTAAAAGAAATACTGCAAAATAGAAGACTAGTATCTCTGAAGAGCTTTGAGGGGCTTGTCATTAACATTAATTTTATAATAACAACAACAACAACAACAACAACAACAACAACAACAACAACAACAACAATAATAATAATAATTATAATAATAATAAAACAATAATAACAACACCATCAATAATAATAATTATTATTATTGTTATTATTATTATTATTATCATTGTTATCATAGGGCAATGGAAGAGGGGGTTAAGGTGCATAAAAAATTTGAGTCCTCTCTATTTGAACGTTAATTAAAAGGTCTGCACTACTTTAACGTTTTTCTTGCCTTATCGACCACACAGAGTGCTTAACACCACATGCCACATTCCTCCATTCATACCAACATTCATTCAGCACTTTTCTTTTCAAACCGCGCTTTCTATACTTACACAAAAATTGGCAACACATTGGGAGCAATTCAGGGTTAGGCATCTCATCCAAGGGATTGAACCACAGACCTTCTGGTTGGTGGGCAACCCACTCTAACCCCTGAGCCACAGCCCAACTAGCAGTAGGTACCTAATTCTGCTTGACAGACATTTGTTGGTGTTTTTCTTTGTACATGTGAAATGTATCTGGAGAATTACACATGCAGAGATTGTGTTGGGTATTTATCCAAATGGCTATAGCTTTGATGACTGAGTGAATCCCACAATTCACTACCACATAGCTCAAAGGGCAGGATAATACTATTAAATGTTTTAAGTGAGATTTGAATTGGAACTTGGGAGTTACAAATTTTTGTCTTAATTGCATTTACTGTTCTTTGAGCTTTTTCTTTTAGTGTATTGTCTGACATTTTGAAACTTCCTGATGTTATTATGATTACACAAAGGTAGGCTTAGCTCAAGCAATGTTGGATGATTTGATAATTCAAGGTGACCTTGCATTTGATTTCCTCATAAATGTTTGTTTTGGGGTTTTTTAAATCATGATATTAATTTTATTCATATTTACTGCCAGAGCCCAGACTTGGTAGTATTTTTCTATGATGTCAAGCTGTTGCTGTAGTCCTAGTTCAGCAAGAGAGCAGTAGAACAACATCATCAGCTTAAAATAGACACTTCATCACTGAATTTAGGAGGGAAAGACCAGAAGCCAATGAAAAATTTTATCTATATATAAAATAATGTTGGACTTAAATTGCAAACCTGACGGATACCTCCTCTCTTGTTGAAGAAATGAGTTTGTTTGTCTCCAATTTAAACAGCACACCTTTTTTTTCCCAAATACACTGCTTCAATCAGATCACATATTTTGCCCACTGTAATACATACACGTCTGTAATAATGGTCTGTAATAGAGTCCCCCATGCCAAATGGAGTCAAATGCTCTTTTTGAAATCCATAAAACATGCAAATATCTTACGATTTTTTTGTTTGGTGTACATTTGTTTTAGTTAAAGTTGGAAAATGTATTTACATGGACAATGGTGCAATATTTTTGGATGAAGCCCTTTTGATTCTAACTCAAGATGGAGTGTCTTTAAGTATTCTTTTATTTAGAATACTACAAAATAATTTACCTAGATACCTGCTGAAACAGATGCCATGCAAGTTACTCAGGTCTGATTTGTCCCCACACTTATAAATGGGGAAAATAAGCTCTTTGCACTAAATGTTAGGAAAATATTCTTACTGTAATATGATTCTAAACAGCTTCACTACAGCATTGGTCGTGAATTTAAAAGTTTAACTTTAATACTGTCTGGATAACAGGCTCCCCTTGGCAGGAGAGATTTAAGCTGTGTGGTCAGTTCTTCCCAATCAAGAGGGTTCTAAGTTTTAAAAGGGTATGATTTTATTTTTTGTTCCTAATTGTATTTTCTCTCTCTTACTCTCTCTCTCTCTCTCAATATTGCTCTCTTTCTCTCTCAACCCAGCTGCTCTACTCAATGTTTCTACCTGTTAAAGGGGAGTTTTTCCTTGCCACTGTTGCCAAGTAATTGCTCATGGGGTACTGTGGGGTTCTGTGAAGAAAAGTGCCCTGTGATAACTTCTGTTAATATTTAGCGCTATATAAATAAAATTGGATTGACTTGACATGTTGGGTCCTGTATTTTTGAGGCTGTTACATGCCCCCCCCCCTCCACTGAATATAATGAGCAGAGCATTTGCTCTTTCATCTCTCTCCCAGGTGGCCGTCATCTGGCATGATTCAGGGAGGACAAATAAAAAGGGAGCTGAGATATGGCTTGTTCTCTCTTCCCTCTCTCCTTGGCAGCAGCTGAGTTGTTGTGTGTGACCAATGACTTGTGTTTTTTAGCCTTTGATAGTCTCCATTTTTTTGATGGGTCCAGTATTCTCATCTTTGTTGCTTCATTTCTGTTTTAGTATTCATGTTTGTTAAGGTTGGATGGGAGAACTCAGATCCGAGGACCCTTTGTGGATTGAGCTGGATGTCTTCCATTCTTTTTGTTCATTTTGGCTCACCCATCAGCCTAATTTGTGGTTAGTTTGTTGTTGGTTTAAGCTTACACTTGATTTGTTCATAAATTTAAACATTCTTATTGCAACTGACCCTTTTTATATGATACGTGGGTTGTGTTGTAACAGAGGCGTCACTTGTGATGTGTTTGGGAGCCCAGACATCCACAGCTAATTGTAAGCACTAATCAAGAAACTGCAGTGTGGGTTGACTATATTCAGAAACTGCAGTGTGGGTTGACTATATTCAGAAAAAATTCATTGAAATTAATAGGTGTTGTCTGATTGTCCTCTACAGACTAATCTAGATTGTAAGAAGTAAGTCACCATTACTGGGGTGGTATTGCTTACAATTCTGCATTTAACAGTTTAATGTATGTAAAAGAGCCAGTTGATTGTCTCATTTAGAAACATCATAGAAATGGCATTGAAATAAAAAGACATTTCGACTAAATTTAGTCCAGTTTGAATAGACGGCTAAACATTTTTTCACAAGTAAATGACCAAACCACAAAGCCAAAAGTAAGCTTGTTGCTTTGAACAGACAGTAATAACTGAAAATTTTGTTGTATCAACGTTTTTTAATTAGCTCAGATCTTCTTTCATATGAAATTTGGCAGCTTGACAGAAAGGAATAATGTTCAAAGACACCTCAGAGAAAAAAAAAAGAACAACCCAATACAACAAAAGTGAGGGGGGGCGGGCAGAAATAAGATTTTGAAATGGTAAAAATTCCACTTCTACAATTTCATTTTTCAGATATTCATTACGTTATGGTTTTTAGTTCAATATGCTGCAAAAAGTTTGTTGTTTTATATTCACAAGGGTTCGATTTTAACATTTTACACTAGTGTTGTGTGTGTGTAAAAGTTAAAAGCCATATCTAATTGTGATTTCTGAAATTAAGCTCTTAGCTTTCAGCATATATCTTTGTAATATTCAGTAACTTTAATGAAATTCCAGAATTTCACCATAATATCAATGGAATTTTACTCTTGTCAATCTGTAAATCCTATATCCAAAGCATGCTAACTTCCTGTGTGTGTATACAGTTTAACAAGACTTGTGACTCTCACTCTCAGCAGATCAATCCATCTGCCATTCTTCTGTAAAACAAAGATGCTGCAGCTGAAATAGAGATAAAACAGACATAACAAATGCACTACCTCTGGATCATGGCGTCACATATATAGGAAAATCAATGATAAAGTCAAAAGGAATCCCTTTCTCGAAGACTTACAGATACCCTCCCCTCCCAATATCTGTCTGGCTGATCAGACAAGGAGAATAAATTGTCCCTATACTTGTGGGAGTCAAACTTTGAAAATTCACATTTTCTTCTTGCTAACAAATACTAGGGAATGGAAGCTGTTTGGGGAGAAGTATTTCAAGTAGTTTTAAAAAACACAAATACCTCTGTGCGCTTGACACAAAAAGATGCAGAGACAGAGTTTCACAAAAAAGAATGTTGCTCAGGCAAGTGGAATTTAAACTCCTTTTCACCTACATGTCGGATGGTCAGATAACTCTGGAAACCCCCTCCCCCTACACCTTTCCAACATTACATGACGGAGGGACTGCATCCAACAAAATGTGTAACTTTCCAAAAGCAACAATCCAACATTTGAACCCGAGCATCAGGCTTTAGGGAATGGTAATTGAATTTAGGGACTGGTATTAGTCCTTGTGTGTTTTGGGAAACATTCAAAACCTTGCCAGCTGAAGTTATCCTTATAATAAAAAACATTCTGGTCCCCAATGATTCAAAAAATGACTTTTGAAATGTCAGAGACAGAGCTCAACTCTCGTCTGAGCTCAACATACCTCATATTGTACCCTGTTTTGAACTGTACAGTTCTAATTGAAACTTTTATCCTAAGTTGTTGGTCCTCATTTTGATGAAGACTTGCCATCAGATGTCCAATCAAAACGAGTCAAAAGCTAATTATTTCTAATTACTAATGAGAAGAAGAACTGCTATTGTATTGATTTAGCAGCAGGTCAGAGTTGATGTGCTTTCTGTGGGACGTTTAAGGAGATTGAGAGAGTTAATTGAGAATTTTTTCAACTCCTGGTAAAAAAGTGATATAAGTCCTGCAGTAGTTGGAAGAAGTTAAATGAAGAAGTTGCTATTTAATTGTAAACCCTTTCTCATTTGTAGATGCCGTGCTGTTAAAGGTCTCCCAGACTAACCCTCCCTCCTGTAGAACACCCTAACTGGTGATTATTGACTAATTAAAGATACACACACAACACAGGCACATAGTGAGCTTCATAACAGCAGATAACACACCTCACTGGAAAACTCATTTGTTTCTTAGATGTGTCCAAGTGCGGCTGAGAAAATGGCTCAGCTTAGTGTATTTTATTTAATTATACTTGTTAAATATATCCTTAAAGAGAAAGATACAGTTACGTTTAAATTTCTATTCATCTGAACTGCAATAACAAATATGTTTAGAAGGAAATGTATTCAGTGGCTGGATTATGTTTAGAGGCAACATATATTTTGAATGAATGAAGCATTACATTTATTAACAGCAACAGAGGCACTATGAGGGGGTTAGGATGCATGGTGGGCATAGAAAGCGCATATCTGTATGACCAGTGACTGGGGTTTACATCCAGAGTCCTGTATGTAGTAATGTTTTATCAAAAAAAAAAACACTTTGGTTAAGGTGTGGGATAGACCATAGCTTTGATTAAATGTTAATTAAAAATTCCTGACTGCGGTCACTGTGAATGTTTTTTTGTATTAAACCAGACCACAAACTTGAACATCTGTACATCATCATAGAAAAGTTAAAAAAACTGCTTCACCACAAGTGTATATTATACTACAAGATTGGATATTTTGACAGAAAACAAATACGTTGTCTGTGAAAATATTACTAATATGTATCTAATATGGTAGCAAATTTTGCTAGATGTTGATAGATCCTGTTTATTTTCCCAGAGTGGATAATCAGACTTTGAAGCTGAATGCTGTTTCTTTTCAAGAGGTATGTAATACAGGTACATCGGATACAGTTAAAATCCTCTAGTACACGAATCATAGCGAGCTGAAGGAGAAAATTGAAACCCCTTAACTAACATAAACTCCAAATGTAAAGAGCTATGCATGTTCACAGACTGCTACCTGAGTCACCAAATAAACCAGACAATCTTCTTCTGCTACATCACCTAAGTGCTCAAAAAACACATTCACCTCTGTCCAAAACACTAAGGCAATAACATGCCACATAAAAACAGCTGATAACAACAGTTGGTTATCATCGTTATTGTTATTAAGCTATTTCTTTATTCTGTGTCGCATTGCAGTGGTGTGACAGGCAAATTACAACCCACACCTTAACATTTTCCAGAATCATACCCACAACATGAATTCCCCTCATTTTATACAACTTTGTTCAAATGCCATATAAAACATGTACATGGTAAAAATCCTGTTAGCAGCAGCCTTAGAAACAAAGAGACACACAGACAGTTGACGTGTGCATAGGAATAAGAAAAGAGGGCTAGAGAGCAAGAGCACATACACAACCATTTATTTTGGTTCCCCGACAGAAAATTTCCCTATCAAAGATAGAAAACCAAGCATACGCCCTTGGTTGTTGATCAGATTTCCTTTTTCCCCATAGCACCTAATTACTCGGTGTTTGAGGTGATCTTTGACCCTAACTGTAAAATGCTGTGATTGAAAACTCTGGAACAGCTACTAAATTTACCTTTTGGTAAGCTTATTTCCTCAGATATCATTGTTTTTTGGAAGGCAATTAAAAAATTAAAAACCAATAAGGAGTTGTTAGTTTGGCAGAGCACAGCACACACTTGTAAGGACTGATTATTAAATTTCCACTAATACACATCATGCTTATTATTAGTTAATAACCTGTTAGATGCTACTCTCCTCCATAAGAATGTACATGTAGTCAGCTACTGTAGCCAACAACTGACACTTTATGAACTAAGCTTGTGGTTTTAGTAAAAACTTTCTTCTTAAGAAATAAATCAAATTGGTGAAGAAGGTATTTAATTGTTGTCTCAGAGGAAAGTCTGGTTTATTTCTTATAATCCCTCTTCTTTCTGTTCTTGAATGTCTCCCTCTCTGCTCTCTATGTCTGCTCGTAAACAGTATTATTATCATGTTTTGGCAGCCTACCACAGAGATCAGTATCCACCTCCGGAATGTCTGTGAGTGTAGTGAGCTGCCTTGTTTTCCCACATGCTATCATGATCAGAGCCCAGCTCCCCATTCAGCACAAATATCTGAGCCTCCAGCTGCTCCCTCCATGGCCATACATAATATTTAAACGGCCTTGCTCTCATCCAGCCACTGAATGCAAATGGTAGATGTTGTACCCTTCTAAGGGAAATATCATCCACTCTTTGCTCAACATGAAAAAGTGGTATGCCATGCTTGCTTTCAAAGTCAGAGGTCAAGGTAGGTTTTATTTACAGTTTTTCATTCATATCACAGAGATAAAAAAAATCTAATTGTACCAGAATCTTACACCCTGCGATCAATAACAAACCCATCCATGTAAAAACGCAAGTAATACGAACTTTAATAAAACTGATAGAGTAATAATCACATAATAATAATGAAGAAATAGCATAATAACTATTTTGTAGATAATGTAACAAGTTATTTGATTTAATGGAAGTTGTTGAATTATGAATTTTGCAGTAGGACCTAAATAATGGAAAAAGCAGAGTGTAAAATTTGGTGGACAATCAAGCAGAGACAAGACTCCAGGATGTAAGTCATGAAATCTATATGCTGTGTGTACATTTCTGCCCTTTCTGTAGTCATGTGAGTTAGAGGGTTATTTATTGAATATGAAGAGAAAGCTGAAGAAGAGGAAGTAGAAGCTTATATATACACTGGTCAATATCGTGTAATGCCCCCTTCCTGCCACCAAAACAGCTCTGACCCATCAAGGCATGGACTCCACAAGATCTCTGAAGGTGTACTGTGCTAGCAGGCAGCAAGACATTATCATCCCGTCCTTTAAATCCTGTAAGATGCAAGATGGGGGCTCCATGGATTGGACTTGTTTTTTCACCACATCCCACAGATGCACAAATCAGTTTGACATCTGGGAATTTGGAAGCCAAGTCAACTCCTTAAATTTTTTGTTGTGTTCCTCATACTGTTTTTGCAGTGCTGAATATGAAAACAGTAAAAAGACTGTGGACAGTTCTTAAAGTCCTGTTAAGATTGTGTGTACAGTTTAATTAGTGTGTTTTACTGTAATTCATTTCAAGGACATATTAGTTTTGAAAAGCTGATACTGTCATTACCAAATATATTTTCAAATACTTGAGAAATAATGAAGAGTGCTTATATATATCCAGATAAATTAGAGATAAGGTCTCACTGCAGCAGGAAAAGGGTCAAAGTATTTGAATTAGTCTGAAAGGTTAAAAAAGCCAATTTCACAGGTAAACAAAAGCATCTAATCCGTTAGTTTTAAAGTTTAAAGAAAATGTCAGGATTGTTAATTATTACCACTAGTATCTGGCAGAAGTTTCTTTTTATTATTATTGTAATCATAAAATACTGAATTTGTTGAACAAGTTTGTTTTTTTCCTGGAACCTGCACAAAAAGAATGCAGTTGTCTTAGGTAAACTGTATGTGAGTGTTTGGTGAACTTTACTATGATAGTCTCCAGGGCACCAGATGGTGGTCCATTCATATACTGTACCCCAGAAGTTAACATTCTTGTGGAACATGCTCTTCTGAATTAAATAAAAATCAGGTAGTATTAACTCAGAGGTGTGAGAAAATTATTTGAGGGGGATAAGTTCTAAAAGTTTTAATATATTTGTGTTGAAGTTGGCTTGTTGAGGTATTTAGGCTACATCTGTTGCTCTCTGTTTTGCTTACCATGGTCATTAACAGGGACAGAATGTTACTAAATGTAAGATGCTTCTTAGCTTCTTTGTAACACTATTGCAACAGGTCAAGCAGCAAAATCAACTGCTGAAAAGATATATTTTGAGGGATGGAGGAAATTTTTACTAATTACTCACTACAGTGTGTGGTTTTGCAGATGCATTCAAGTAATTGAATAAGACTGTGAATTAAAATAATGGTTATTTCATTTGACCAATTATCCATCTTTAACATTATTATTTTGTTTTTATTCATTAAAGAAAAATGTATTATAGTCATTGTAGTTCTCTGTCAACAGCTCCCAGAGAAGAGCATAAATTACATAAAATTACATGCAGGAACATATTTACAATATAGCCACTCAGCCAGTTACTGATTATTGGTGCGGCTGTATGATCAGTCTATGAACATTGTGTTTATGCTGTTTATTGCAGCTGCTGTTTAAAGTCCAGTGAGTCCCTGAGGGTGTGTATAAATGCCTTTTAACAAGCTCAGTCAATATGTGGTATGTAAATTTCACTTGTAAAAAAAACACAAGATGAATTTTAGTGACCCATCATCTAAATAATGGTTCAAAGTCTTCCCAATGTGCAGGCAAAGAATCAGATCCTCAGGGAACCCCCTTAATCTTTGTTATTTTTCGTTCTAATTTCCAAGCATGGATATGATTGAATTTAATTATGCAGTACAACATATCAAAATGAAATATTGGCTGTCTTTAAACCTAAATTATTTGAAGACTAGAAGCTTTATAAAGTAGTTCATGTCATTTCTGATGTGGACATAGATTCCTGAAAGAACATGTAAGAGATGTGCCCTAATCTCGAGCAACACTACAATAACCCTGTGATGGCCATATGTTATTTTTAGAGTGCTGACAGATGATAATGAGCATGTAAATGTTTGGTTTCCTTCCAGCAAGCCAGACTCTTTCCCCCACACAGATTTCTCTGGTTAAATCCTCCCAATTAGCCAACAAAACCAGTCGGTGTCTCTGGGGAATATGCTCCCTGCAGGAGGGCGAGATTAAATGAATCAGACTCTGCAGCAATGCTTGTGTTCCTTAAAAAAACAAAACTTTTCTTTTTCAAAGTCTTTGATTCCTGTCTGAATGGATTTTGAACAGATACATATTTAATGATTATCTTTTCCAAACCTTTGTGACTCCATAGAGGGATCTGATTTATAATCTTTGATGGAACATTTTACATCCTACAGTCCCTGTGTATTCTGCTCTGAAGTCTGACCTGATGTATAATGAGGATCTCCTCACTGAGCCAACAATCACACACTATTAAAGTCACAGTGCAGAGTCTGAAATCATTTTGTTCACTACATTACTTTTTTAATATCTTATTTTAAGTGTGCAGGTTTCCATAATTTAAGCTTTTGTTCCACTTGACAGTAAGAGGATGTCATCAGAGGAAGCAAGGACTGAACCTTTAGAGAGTCATATATCAAATGCCTATGTTAGATTCCTTCTCTTACTGTGATTTCTAAGAACATTTAATATCTCACACTGAATGACTTTCATCACAATGCTACTACTTCTACTATTTTCTTTTTGTCCTTCATTCATTTCTCAGCTCAACCGTGTCTCCTGCAAGCAATATTACAGTTTTGTTTTTGTTTTGTACTGTTTTTTTTCTCAATTAAATTGTGGTGAAAAATAAAATTGGATGGATTATATTCAAAAGCAACCCCGTCTCACAGGAAACATAATTGCAACCAGATTACATTTTCTATAAACATATGATCATATGTTGTTAATTTACACATTTGACACATTTCAAATACATTGATATTGGAGATATAAGTAAAAATGGTCACAGACAACATATATATTTTTGCCAAAATATCTGATTTTGCACAACAATATTCACTTACTGTGAATGCAAAATTAAATTATCTGTAGGCACTCAAAACACTTGGTTAAGGTTCAAGATTTTTGTCCTGTTTAATACAGAAAAGGTTCACACTGACTTGAGACACAACTAGTTTACTCACATTTAACCATAACTATTATCTTTCCTAACCTTAACCAAAGTGCTTTTGTTGCCTAAACCTAACAGCAGATGGGACTCATCATCCAACCTAACCACCACCTAGTTTTCTGCTACTATCAACATATTAACACGTGGCTTCATTCAATCAATGAATCAAAAACTGTTGACTCTGAACATAATCTAGCCAGTGATTCCTGCATATTCTTTCCTCTTCATAGATGTAGTCACTGCTGTAATTATAAATGTAGTGCTAGAGCAATAGTAATTATAGTAATTGTAATAGTAATTACATGTCGTCACATTTGTTTGTTCATGTTTTTGTGCTTATTCTATAACTTCTTGTCCCAATACTGTAACTTACTGTGTTTAAAACAGCAACTTTCATCAGCTGGCTCTACTTCAG
Source organism: Istiophorus platypterus (assembly GCA_016859345.1). Taxonomy (NCBI): domain Eukaryota; kingdom Metazoa; phylum Chordata; class Actinopteri; order Istiophoriformes; family Istiophoridae; genus Istiophorus; species Istiophorus platypterus. The sequence continues at coordinate 11,545,077 of CM029125.1, forward strand.
TCATTCCACAACATTAGCTATGGCTGGTGCAGACTGTCTGCAAAAAAAACAAAACAAAACAAAACTCACATTCACTGTTAGATATGTTTGAAAAATTTCAGTGGCTGCTTCCATCCTCTAGTTCAGGTGAGTAGATGGGAAAGATACTGTGCACTGATAATATTATGATAACTACATTTGTCAGTGTCAATTAAATGTAAATACACTAAATGTATATCAAAGATCATTAGGCCCAGTTATCAATATGAATTTGAAATTTATCTGAAAAAATGGTCTTTATGTTGACACTGGTGATGTCACATATTACCGTGTACAGAGAAATTTCTCGTTAAGTTGAAATCATCAAAAGTAATAGCATCACATAAACCTATTGTAGAGGTAAACTCTCAAGGGAGACTCCAGCATTTTTTTTCTTGAGGACCAATGGGGATGTCATTAAAAGAAAACCTTAAACATGGAATTAAAGTGGGGAAAAATAATTGCAGGCGGTGAGTTCTCCCACTGAATATCTTAGTTGGGCAAAAAATCTGTGTCATGCTTCAGCTGTGTAATGGGAATATCACAGCTCAATATTCCCGTAGGTAGGTTTACATTCAAGTCAACATACAGCTGGACCACTAGCTCTAGTCCTCCAACATTGCCACAAGTAGATTAATGGAGTCAAAGGAAAACCCTGCGCATCACTCAAAAGGGCACCTTGCATAAACAATGAGACACCAGCAGATTTGACAAAATTTCCCTATTTGACCAGCTGGGAATGAGAATGGATTGGTAGTTCACCTTTTTTTTTATCACCAATGACTGCTATGAATGTAACTAATGTACATATAACTTTGATTCCTTACAAAAAACCTTCAAAACGGATTATACTGTGATTTTAGGACTTTTTCATTTAAAATAGCTTCCTGCTAGTTTGCTGAGAGTAGTGGGATGGACTCAAAACAGTAAACAGCTGGGCTAAGAAATGAAAACAATGAGAAAAAACAGGTTAAAATAACTGTTTAAATTTTAGAGAAACTGATTATTTAGTGATCATTCTACTTGGTTTAATCCCTGTGAGTGACACCTTTCATATCATACATGGTAGTGTCATCAGAGGAAAACCTTCCCTGCATTCTCTGCTCAAAATTCAGTGACAGAAGTTTGCAAAGGAACATCTAGACAAACTTGATGCATTTTGGAAACAAGTCTCGTGGACTGATGAAGTTAAAACCAGTAACTTATTTTTAAGGTTGCAGCCAATCAGTGTAAATTAAGCAAATATCAGTACATCCGTCTAAGGGCTTGCAACCCCAAATTCCCATAAAGCCCATAAATCTTATAGAGTGTAAAAAGCTCAACACATTTCTATTGATTCAACATAATTTTGTATGATTCTCCTCTTCGGATTGATATTCCTCTGTCACTGTGTTTCCATCTCGTTCTGTTTTATGGAGATTTTAACATCAGTTACTGGACTTCGTTCTTCCATTATGGAAGGGTTTCTTTTCTGTCTTGGACCAACTGCAACTAACATAAAATCAGTCTGGTTGAAACTAAGGAATGCAAATGTTTCTTTCTATTGTTTTTTAAGATAAATATCTAAGGGGAAAGTATTTTAGTTTAAAACATTTAAAAAATTAACTAAATTATCAACAGAATGTAAAGAAACCACTTTGACATTATGTGAAAGAAGAGTATTTATTGTAATGCAGAGATATCAGCTAACCAGCTAGTGCCAGTCCATTCCATCTCATAATACTACTTTGTACAACAAGAAAAAATAGTGAGTCACTATAGCAATAGTGCGTCACTGTAGCATCCAGTCTAGTCCAGCATGGGAATATGAAGAAGTTGTAACTTTGAATAGGCAATGTATTGCCTGTACTTTCACTTCTCACTGTGAAATCATTGTTGTCGGTCTATTAATAACCAAATAAAACACCCTACCACAATCATATTACAAGTTAACTGATCCATGCACATTTGGCAACATTTCAATAGCTGTCCTATGCTGAGGCTATATTTATTTAAGCTAACAGAAAGGGTGAGGGTTGAATTATATTATAAATTTTTTTGGAATATGAATTCAAAAGTTGGTCAATTCTTACACATTGCCCTTTTAAAGAGAGTTATAGTTCCATGATGTACATTCCTGACTATACAAACCAACAAGCACATTTGATATTACATTAATGTAAAGTCTTCAAGAGCACACTATGTCTACATGACTCACATCCATCTGACCATATTCCAGCTTTTTAAACGTGCTTTGCTCATATACCAGTGCAGAAGACCAAAACTAGAAAAAAAGTACTCATTAGAGAACAAAATTCTTTATAGGAATTTAGAAGCTAAATTCCTGGGCAACAGGAAAGACAGGAAATTGAAAATCAAGTCACACCATGCTAAGTAAAATGACAGACTCCCTATGATAAGTCTCTTTCTGTGGTATTCCCTTTGCAACTTCATTAGCGCACTATATTCCTCATTTAATTTCTCACAAAAGCCCTGGGAGAATACAAGACCCCTCTGAGCTATAATAAAGGTACCCAAACATGTGCCTGAAATAAACTTATTAACCGGAGCCAATTAGACCAAAAGTTTGTTTTGGATACTTTTGCTGATGAGACTTTAAGGCATCACCAAACAAGTGCAAAAACAAAAGGCTTTTATTATGTGATGGACAGCAAAACCAGCTCCAAGAGTTGAGAAATTGTGAACTAGGCTTAGACCAAAATATTTATTTGCTCTTTATTACATTTTTACTGTTTCTATGATAAATGGGGCCCTTAACAACACTGACTGTCATAAGACCTGGAGCAAATTCCACATCATTATACATTCAAGTATATAGTTACATTTAGTGGCAGCCATTGACAACTACCTGTGCAGGTCATCATCCACATACCTACCTGTTTTTAAGCTACTTCTTCTTTAGGTAATGGAATCCTTTCAGTGATAAGAAATGTTTATACTAAAGTACACATACAGCTTGAACCAACAATATGAGAGTAACTGATGTAGTGGAAATTCTGAGTATTGGTTAAGGCTGCTCTGATAGACAAGTATTTTCCTTTTTTGTTTTAGTGGGAACAGAAAGTGAGAGCAGATACAGGCTAAACACTTTAGCGTGCATCAAAGTAGATCACGCTGTCTCACAAAAGATGTCTGTGAATGGCAGATTTTTGTACCTGCCATGATATGTGATGTTTTGCATTCTGTGCCTAAGACAGTCAAAACAATAGTTTGTCAAAACAATAGTTTGTCATGAGCATAAAAAGTCATTTTTCCCTGACACATTCCCCTTTTTTATCATTTATGATAAATGAAAGTATACACATCAAAGTAAAGTGAAGTGCCATGGAGGTCTGCGATCCATTGTCTTTCCAACGGGTGACAACTCTAGATTGCTCATATAGGTGTTTTCTCTGGAGTGTGTATGTGTATAATGTGGTTCACAGGGGGAGTGTAACTGCTATGCCTGGTATCAGATGCTAGCCCATTGGCTACATCCCTTAACGTTCCTTCAGTATTGATTGTTATTTCTGTAGATGAGTGTAAGGTAGAGCATCAGGATTCTGAACCTTCTAGAGGTGGCTGGCATGCACCCAAGCGGCTCTTCCTTTGACCTTTCCTGCTGTGTGCGTGGTCCGGAGGGTTTGATAAGGGCCTGTGTACTGCCGTTGCTTCCAATGCCTCCACCAGTGATCTTTAATGAGCACCCAGTCACCAGGTCTCAACTGATGTTGTGTTATATCAGCTAGGGTTGGTAGAGCTGCTTTCACCTGTGAATGCAAGGCTGAGAGACAGGCTGCCAGATTTATACAATATTTCAATATATCACTTTCATAGGCATTGGAATCCAGGTCCACATTAGCTCTAAGCTTTGTGTTTGGAGGCCTCCCATATAATATCTAAAATGGACTCAGACCATGCTTGTTTCTAATTCACATGCACATATGAAATAGCATGAGAGTGCTTTTATCCTTGACAAACTAATTGTGTCACAGCATTTGCTCAGCTTTGCTTTAATGGTGCCGTTTTCTTGCTCCACTGCTCCCCCACTCTGCGGGTGGTAAGAGCAGTGATACTTGGGACCAAACTAAGATATTCAGTCATTTGTTGAAAAGCCTGATTCACAAAGGCAGGACCATTGTCACTGCTCAGTCTTTTGGCAATTCCCCAATGTGGAATGATCTCTCAGATTAGAATTTTTGCCACTGCACCTAGGTCCTGTTTAGAAGTACAAGACCTCAACCCACTTGCTTCACATATCAACCAACACCAGACAGTAGCAATTGCTTTCACATGATGATAATTCAATGAAATCCATCATCCAGTGTTCAAAAGGCTGATCAGGGGTAGGATGACCTTGCTGTGTCATGTTAACGACTATACACAGTATAGTGTGCTGCAAAAGTGAGTTTGCTGCAAATGTTGAAAACCCTTGTATATACCAGCTAGCATTAACTGTTACACACATTGTCATTTTGACCACACTCTTCCATGTGCCAATTTGGCATAGAAAGGGAAGAGAGTATGGGGAAAACGTGGTTTTGAATGTGGACCAAGCCAAACACAATCAGAGACTGAAGCACCAGATTTAGGCCGGAGAGATTTTTCAGAGGCCAGTGCTAACTTTTGTAGCGTTGGGCAATCAGCATATGGGTCGACGTCATGGTTCTGAGACAACATACGATGAAGCAGTTCGGCGTTTGTGGCAGCTGCCTTGGCTGCGGGATCAGCAGAGGCATTTCCTATGGAAACTGGGTCAGAGGCATTAGTGTGAGCATTTATGAGCATTTAGCACTTAGTGAGCGACTTTAGACAGCAACATAATGCCATCAAGGAGACTTGAAACCAAACAATGATGAGCCACAGGTTTACCAGAGGAGGTAAAGAAATTTTTATGTCGCCACAGAGCACCAAAGTCACACACAATGCCAAATGCATATTGAGAGTCCATGTATATGTTGACAGCTCGAGGTCAGCATATGGCATTGGTGTATCTGTGAGATCTGGGCATTGGGAACATTCTGGGTCTAACACTTAAATGCAGTCATGTGGTTTGCCATCTTCCTCTGTTGGTATTAGAGTAGCAGGATCAAGCACAGTACATCATTTCACTGTAACAATCGACACCTCCAACAGACGTGAGTGATATCTCAATCATCGCTGGGCTGAGAGATAAGATGTTTCCTGCATATGTAGTATGTGAGTACCAGCATGTGGAACCATGAGTGTGACATCTAAATGAACCACAATATCCCTAGAACCGGTGACTGCTTTCTCTGCAGCCGCTGCAGCTCTAAGACAGAGAGGAAAGCCTGTTGCCACTGGATCTAGTTTTATTGAAAATTTGGCAGCAAGACACAGCTTGTCTGCATGAGTCTGAGACAGAACAGATGTCCACCTACATATCCACCTTTTTGATCAACGGACTGCACAAATGATTTCTTGGAGTTTGCAAAGCCCAGAGTTGGAGCTTTGTCGAGTGCACTCTAAAATCTTCAAATGCTCTGAAAGCTTCAGGTGTCCAATAAATGGTGTCATTTGCAGCTAGTTGTTTCCCATGAATCATGGCTGAGAGGGAGTCTCAGAGGAGCTGGGAATCCATTGTCTGCAGTATGAGGTCATTCCTAAGAAGCTCATCATCTTTGTCTTTTTTGCCACTAGCACCCACACTCAGACATGTTCTTCCACTTAGCTTAGGTGGGTTAGGAAAAGCTGGTGGTGTTAAAACTAATGTTGTGGCCCAAGAGTCAACCAGAAAAGTAATGATGTGCCCACTAATTTGCATATTCAGTGTTGGAAATGCTCAGTATCCTTCCTGCTTATACATCGTAGACATTTTGTATACATTGTATACAATTTTTTTGCATGGATTTTGGATATATTGTATACAAAATGTCTTCAGTTCAGATTTTACGGCGTCGATTCTTTCTGGCTGTCCCTGGTGATATGTGTATATGCTCAGCAGGATGTTGTCCTGCATGTGTGCATTTCCTTGTCTTTTCAACTTGTGCTTAGGTATATGTATGTTTAACCCTCTCATCCTACTCCTCTCTAGGTGCTTCCCATATCCCTGGGGTCTGCCCTCCACCCTGGGTCCTTGCTAATTCTTGGGACAATCTTTTGCCCATTGTCACTTTTCTCAAGCATTGTTATTATGACTCCAGTCAACCTGAGTCAGTCTGTTTTCCTGCATCTGTGTGTTTTCAGATATGCCTGTACTACTTGCAGAAATTTACAAATTCTCTGACCCATTGTGTTGCATTCTTTTCTGGCAAGTTAAGCTAGGATTCCTCTTCCTTTAAATTGCTCTCGGACCAAGGGCAGAAAACACCAGCATACGTCGCTCATGTCCTGCCACTTCCACCATGGGTATTTCCATTATTGGTACCCTATGCTTTATGTTGGGTCCCCAAACCCTGTGCTTCCCTCAGACAAATCCTGCTGACTTCTTGAAATTCCCCCTTCTGACGCTGCGGATTCATCCTTTGGATTGTGTTGGAGGTTGGGGCTGGTGGGGGGGTAGCATGACAGGCTGATGAAGGGGGGCGAGGGACCCGGTGGTTTTCAATTTTCCTTTAAGCTGTGTCAGCTGTCTCTAACGTAAACTTGGACAGTAGAATTTTTCCCACTACTGCAGTTGATTACAGCTGCCAGGATATTTTCTCATCATAAGCTCATATAAAGGTGATTTGTCCAGACTTACTGGGTCAGGCAGGGTAAGAGGAGTCCCTTTAATCTCTTTCTGCCCCGTCTCTAGCCCTTTTACTCACGTCTTTTCTTATATTTAACTATCTCTATTGTTAAATACGTTTTATTCAGCCTTGGAATCAGCCAAATATTTTTCTGACCTTTGAATCAATTAGATCACCCTAAAAGACCTTTCAAAATAGCTGTGGCATGTCTCCAAACTCACCTGGTATGCAACGCATGAGTTTGGAATCAGTCCCTGAGATTGACAGTCAATGAATTTTATTCTTCTTTACCTTTTCTGTAATTTTACTTAAAATTCGTCTGTATCTCTTCTCAAAAATCAGCTCAACTTAATATGATAGAGAAGGGACTTTTAGGGCTTCATAATAGCATTTTGGTTCTGTATGTATAAAGTTATAAACATATTTGTCATCTAGCTTTTAACTGCTGGAAGACATGCACAATTCCAACCAAACATACTTGTGACTGTAATATGCTGCAAACTGATAGTCATAGTTTTGTTAATTCAATAAAAAAAGGGCATGGTTGCCAGCCTTGCCTTGCAGAGCGTGGCTTTTTTGACTTGTGTTGGTGTTTACATATGTAAGTTGAACCATGTCCTATTTTTTCCATATTGTGTTGCTGCAATGTGGCCACCAAACCGCTGGCTGCAGTTTGCAATGTATTTCAGGTGCAAAAATCTCCATGTATAGGCTGAGCTGCAATTATGCAAATACAATGGATTAGTTAACCAAGTGAGAGCAAATGGATAGCCAAGAGTACTGCCATGACCACAAAGCTTGTGGGACAACAAAACTAACCTGAAGAAAAGAAGTGGTTCATAAGGCCTAAAAAGGAGATGCCAGAGGCTAGAAGGGGGTTATGGTGCTAGCATTATAGAACTGGTCTGTCTCTGTCCCAACCTATTTTAAAACTTCTCTAAAAAAAGTTTTTCTCAAACAATTGAAAGCAGATTTACCAGATAATAATCTCTTTAAAATATTCCAGTCTGTCTTTTTGGTCTTTCCACAGTACTGACCTTCTATTAGCTGAGGATGCTGTTGATTGCTCCTGCTTAGTTTTTTTGGACTTCAGCACTTTTGAAACACTGGATCATAACATATTCTTGGGCAGACTGGAGAAGTGGGCAGGAATCACTGATGATGCATTTAATTGGTTTAAATTCTACCTATCTAACAAATTATCACTGTCTCGATGGCCGGCTCAGTTTAATCATGCATACATTTTCTATGGTGTCCCCCAGGGTGGAAATCTAGGTCCTGTTTTACTTTACATCTATATACTCCCTCTTGATGACATAATCAGCAAATATATCTGTTTTACTGTTACACAGAGGACACACAGCTCCATCTCCTAATTAGACCCAATGACCAGTCTAACATATCAACCTTCCACAAGTGTATTTCTGAAATAAAATACTGGATGTCAGACAACTACTTCCAAATAAATCACACAAAAATCTGAGGTCACTGTACTTGGTCCTCCCATTGATAACTCAGATCATGGCCTACCAAGGTGAACTAGCAAGTTACGCTTAGCCCTTGGTGGCAATCTTGGTGTAATTTTTGAACAGGACTTGTGTTTTGAACCCCAGATAATGAAAGTTCTATCAGGTTTTTATAATTTCAGAAGTATAGCCAAGATCATAGATCTGGAGAAATGCATAGACCCTTTTATTTCCTTCTACCTCAACAACTGCCACTCCCTACATACTTTTCTCACTCAGAAATCAATCCACCGCCTACAGTTAGTTCAAAATTAGTCCAAAAAACATGTTCATATAGCCTCAGTTTTAGCATCATTGCACTGGCTGCCTGCTTATTTTAAGAATAATTTTAAAATGATTCTACTTTTAAGGTCAGGCATCAGCTGGCCTCTCTCTATGTTTCTGAACTTCTATTCCCCTATGAGCCAGGACACAGTCTTAAATCCTCTGGGAAAAGGAGGGCCTCCAGACTTTGGAGACTTTGCAGTACATTTTCTGTTGGTCTTTTTTATATTGATGGTTTTGAACCATTTTGTCACTTGTATTTGATATTATACATTTTTTTCAATCCTCTGGAAAAAGCAAAGAAGTATAGATTTTTTGTATAACTCAATACAGTGGCCAGTTAGGGAAAATCTGTAGCCTTTTCTGACACTTTTTTAGCAGACTTGACAAAAAAACATGTGAATATGTGGTACTGTATGCCAGATTTCCTTTTAAACTAATGGTATCAGTTTTCCTAAAGTCTAAACCCTGGGATTAAATAATTCACTCAGCTTCAAATTTGTGTAATGGTCAGATATATGTAGGACACCGATATTTCCAACCCTGCTAATGTTGTGAAGTCACATTTTTGCTTGTCCCATCTTCACAGAACAGCTAATATCAGCCTGGGGCACACATCCCTGTGCATGCGATGCTCCATAGATAGATAATAAAGCAGCCTCTATCCTCAACATTGTAGCTATGGATCAAATTAGAACAGCAGTACAGTTAGATGGAGAGAAATATTAAAATGTGATAATATCATCAGTATCTGCCCGTGTGGCTGCTGGGTCTTTATTTTCCTGTTGGCCTCAGTAAAACCTTTCTAAAGCAAGGTACATATCCTGGCTCTAAGACACAGGAAATTAAACTTGTTTTCATTCCTCTGATATTTCCTGTGAAGAGATTAGATCACCATGGTGAACTCACCTCACTCACTGATGTAAACTTCTCTGGTGTCAGACTGTCCCTCAGAGGCCACCATAGGGGCCTGTCCACCACATGGCTTTCCTGCCAATAATCACCCCATTAAAATGAATGATTTTGCCCAGACCTTGCACTGTACATAATCGTCAATTAGGCACCGGCGTCGAGATGGCACCTCTACTAACCTCTAAGAGTCTGCTGGAGCCTCATTAGGGGGAGTGTGACTAACTCATGATCACAGCCAGTCTGTGAGTAATAGTGGGAACTGAAAGATCAGCTTCCTGTTCATGTGTTTCATGCGGAGCAATGACATGAACTGCGTGCAGCATTTTCTCGCTGCTTGATTGTCTAAATGAGAGGAGGCTATGTTAGATTTGGTTTGTTATATTTGGTTTGTTTTTAATGATACAATTAGAAGATTGAGGTTAAGGTCAACTGATAGACAGACAGAGGAAATACATCTGTTTTAAGGCCTTTTTAATGTTGTGTATCCACTGGATGTGTTGGATTAGCCACATTTTCATCCCTTGCATATCTGACAGAAAAGAGCTGCTTTGGTTTTAGTCATTGCAGATTTATATAACCTCACTTGTATTTCCCACATTTAATTAAGACCTAAAGTATATTTCGATACTCTAAATGTACAGTATGTAACAAAACTGAGTATACCCCTGGACAATATCACTAAAATATTGAGCTATTAAAAATCCTATCCATTTAATACAATTTCATTTATTTTAACCCAAAGCCCATGAAGTTTATTCTTCAAATGAACTTGAAATTAATCAATTGAACTATAATGAAATTAAAAAGTAAAGGTAATGTTTTTGTGACAAATTCAATGTTCCTGGGTATGGATGGTAACAGTCTTGCATAAAGTTGTGGAAAAATGTTCTGCCTTTTTTTTAAAAGATAGTTCTTTTCAGCTGCTCTTTGCTATAGGGGTTGTGTTGTTGTACCTCCCACATTAAAATACCCCAAAGGTGCTCCAGTAGATTCAAGTCAGGGAGCACATTTGGTTATAGGTTTCACTTTTTTCTTCTCCATAGAGGTACATCCATAGATATTGACTTCATGCAATGTCCTTTCACATTCTTTGATCAGCCAGTGAAAGACCAATTTCCAAAGGTAATCCTTGTGCGAATTCAGGAGCATTTACTCATCCATTTTTCAATGCAAATTTGTGTTAATAGTTCATTTTACGTGGCATAATTTTTTGATGTCCATTCTGCTGTCTGTAATTGGTAGCTCTTCCTATACCTCCTATACCTATTTCACTGCTGAAACTTGGTTTTGCTTATGTTCAGAAACCTATTGATGTTTTTGTTTCTTATTCCATCTTTCTGCAGTGTTAGGATCTGGTCTCTTACTTGTGGAGCCATTAGACACAACCCAGACCAAAAATGAGGAAGCTTTGGTTTTCAAAGGTTTATTTGTATCCTTGATCATGCAGCTAGTCTTAATTGGAAAACACAGATATACTCAAATATGTTATAGTGGTGACAGGTAGACTGACTGACTCTGTTGCAGTGATCACAGCTGTAGTCCCTTTAGTTGAACTGACTTTAATTTTACAGTCTGTGTTTTAAATGTACTCTATCTAAGAGACAATCTCTTCGGGAATGCTATGGAGGTGGAACATGTGGAGGACCAGGAGGTCTGCCATTTCTAGTGTGGATGGGAGCTTGGGTAGAGGCACAAAGTGGACAGGTTTGAACAGGCAGTCAACTATGGTGTTACCTCCAGGAGTTGGAACTCCAGTGACAAAATCCACAGCAATGTGGGACTAGGGGTGATGAGGTATTGGAAGTGGTTGAAGGAATCCTGCAGGGGGCCGGTGAGACGATTTGCTTCAAGCTCAGAGAGAGCAAGCTGAGACAAACCCTTTGGTGTCAAAAACAAAGGTTGGCCACCAGAACTGTAGTCGTAGCAGAGCTAGGGCCTTCTGAAACCCTTGGTTGGTGGTAGGAGATCCTAGAGGAGTGCCCCCTCTGGAGCACCTGGGACCTGACCAAGTAAGGAACAAACAAATTGTTTGGTGGACAGTTACCTGGAGTCAGCTTGGTGTGTTGTGCCTCTTGGATGGTCTGCTAAAACTCCCCCCTGGCCACTGCTAACACACAGGAGGGAGAAAAGATGGTTTCCTCTGTTGTTTTGTCCTCCGCAGGAGTGAATTGTTGGACAGGGCATCAGGCTTGGAGCTGGGGTAGTACGTCCGGGTGAATTAAACCTGCCTAGGAACAACATTTGTCAGGAGTTTAGGCGTTTCACCAAGTGCAGGTTGGCGAGGTTCTTGTGGTCAGTCTAAACGATGAGGGGGTGAGCTGCTCCCTCCAGCCAGTGTCTCCATTCCTGGAGGGCCAGCACAACCACGAGTAGTTCCTGGTTCCCCACACTGTAGTTGTGTTCCACAGAGGATAAATAGTGAGAGAAAAATACATAGGGGTGCAACTTTTGGTCACCACGGACTGAAGGGAGGGGCCAGATGTGTGAGAACAGGGGCCATGTTGAACTTTTAGTATGCAAAATTCAGTCTCAGCCTCAGGAGCCCAGTTGTAGAGTGTGGTGGAGGTGAGCAGCGTGAAGGGAGCCACAATTTGGCTTTAGTTGGAGATGAATCAGTGGTAGAAATTTGCAAACTCCATCAAATGTTCTAGTTGCTTGTGCAAGGTGAGCATAGGCCAACTTGAGACTTCCTGCACCTTAGCATGGTCAGCCGGTACCTCTCTTCTTTCAACCACAAAACTGAGGAAATTGAGGGGTGTGACATAGAATTCACATTTTTCGACTTTGACATAAAATCAGTTTTTCAAGAGGCATTTTAATACTAACCAGACATGCTGACCGCATTCATCTTGGTCCCGGAAGAAGATGACGAGGCTGTCCAGCAACACAAAGACAAACCAATTCATGGAGAAAGTCAATAATGATGGCTCAAAACACCACCTTTAGTGACTCTAAAGGGCATAATATATATATACAAGTGATAAATGAATATATACAAAATATATATTCATATTCAAAAGTGGCCGAGAGAGGTATCAAATGCTGTTTTCCATTCATTTCCTTCTTTTATTTATACCAAATGGTAGCCATTGTGGAAATCTAGTTTGGAAAAGATGGTAGTTTGATGCAGGGAACCAAAAGTGGAGTCAGTGAGGGGTAGTGGATACTTTTCTTGATGGTTGTGTTGTTTTGACCCAGGAAATCAATGCAGGGTCAGAGAAAATGATCTTTCTTCTTTATGAAGAAAAAACCTTGCTCAGACTGGGGAGGAAGAAGATCGGAGCAGTCCAGCCCAGAGTCCCTCACTAATATGTTTCTTGGAAAGATTAAAGAGTCTATTAGATGGCAGAGGGCCAGTAAGTCGATCAAGCAGTTGTACGGTTGTTGAGGTGGAAGTGAAAGTGCTCAGTCTTTGCTAAATAAGTCCTTTAAGTCATGATATTTGAAAGGAACAGAGGTGAGGTCAATTGGCTTGGGTGGTTCGGGTGAGGGAGTGCCATGAGGAGCTGGAGGTGACCAATCAGTGTGGGGGTTTTGCACCTTTAACCAAGGGAGACCTAAAACCAAGGGTGAGTGAGGTGAGGGAACAACATAAAACTTAAAGGACTCACGGTGATTACCAGACAGAGGTAAGGTGAGGGGAGTGTGCAGTTTGTGAAAAGTGTAAGTCTTTTACCATCAAGGGTGAGATTTCTTTGGGTGTAGGTTGTGTCTCAGTCAACAGGTCAGCTTGTAGGACTAAGTAAGTCAAAGAAATTGTCATCAACCCCAGAGTCGATGAGGGCGTGGAGAGGTGGAGAATGCTGTTGCTAGCGGAGAGGAGTGGTTTGGCTCATTACCCCCCCCCCCCCATAACCCCATCTCTCATCGTCTTTTGATATTCCACGGTTGTTAGATGGATCCTTTTCACTTGCGTCAGCTCATCTGAGTCATGAGTAAAGGGGCTGTAGCATACAGAATCAATGAGGTAGGGAGCCGGAAATGGTAATCTGGTGGATTGGGGTGAGATTGGGGATCTGGATGAGTGGAAAGAAGGCAGCAAATCTTTTCTCTACAGCGCTCATGTAGGTGGTTGTCTTGACCAATGGATAATGATTTTAGCTCTTCGAGGGAGGAGGTTATCCTTGACATTCTCCGTCAGGCCCGGGAGGAACACCCCCTGTAGCGCCATTGTAGCGCCGTCTTTGTCTTTGCCACTTTCCAGTGCCAAGATGCAGAGCTCAATGGCATAGGACATCACAGAGGTGTTCTGGCAGAGTTAGAGCATCCGTTTGGAGACCTCTCTGCCCATATACACACACAGAACCAAACAGGGAAGGGGAAGAGGGGGAGAAAGAGAGAGGACACAAGATCCAGGAGGGACAGGGTTTTAACCTGGACGAAACACTATCTTTCCCTAAACCTAACTGTGAGTGCTCCATAAGCTTAAACGCATGTTTATTATTGTAACCATGATGATGCAGGTCCAGTATTCCTACCAGACATTATTTCAGGAGAAGTTCCTTTGGGTTACATCAGAGGGTAGGGCAAACTACCTATATGGATGTATAGAGTAGGACACTTGCTGGTTGTTTCAGTCAGATACATACAGAATTTAATCATCATGTCAAATTTTCTGCTTCTCATCCTATTTTCTGCCTTCCCAGCTAAAGCAATGTGATTACAGATCTTTGTGTTTTAGTTATTTTTAACTATATTTCTTTGTAAATGTAGAACCATTATTTTAGACTTCATAAGGTACTCTGAAATAATTCATATTTGATATTGGATTTGGATACCATAAAATGCCAATGAACCCTAATTCTACTTACAGTATTTCTTTTTTATCCAGGGTCATACAGACTTTGCCTCAAAGAATTTTCAAGTATACTCTTTAAACGGTGGTCTAAATCGACAGTAAACTTATGTTTATCTTCACTGTGGCTACACCAAGGATGTTGGTTTTCCAGATTTTCCAGGATGGTTGGGATCCTTCAGGAGCAATAAGAGTTGTGTTAGCAGGGAGGGTAGAGATGCAATGAGGCCGGATAACAATCAGCAGACACTGGAACTACTCTCATTCAGATCAGCTGACAGTAGACTGACAGCTCAGGTATTGAAAATGCTAGTCATAGCTGATAAGAAGCAAGATATGACAATAAACAGAGGCAGTGGCCGTCTGATGTCTCAATGTACAACATTCAGTGGGACAGAACCTGGAGGAACCTGTTGCACCTGTGACTACACTTGACAGCAAATGAAAGAAAGGAGGATGAAACATTAACAGGGTGCAAAAAAAAACAGGATACAGCGCAATAATCTATAAATGTTAGCTTCCCTCGCGGTGCTACTTGAAGGAAAAGCAATCGGTGTTAATGAAAGAAATAAACTCTTGGAAGAAAAAAAATGAAATGAAAGAAGATTAAGGAAAAAAAACAAGATTAAGTTAATAGTCTCCTTTACAGCATAACTGGGTTATTTTAGATGTGTTTAAAAAAAATATATATGAATTATTAAAAATGGTTTTGGGAGGGGGAGTCATAAAAGTCGATTTAATACTGTAAATTACCTTTTTATATTGCAATCTGGAAAATTTGTTTTTTATCTCTCAATAAATGTATCACTGTATGTTGTCTCTGCCTACACAGTGAGTGTGAGTGGGTGAGAACGAGGTGGAGGTAGGTGTGGTGGGATGGACATATCACACAGAAAAAGGTTCCCTATTCATTTTGCTACATCGCGTTTAATTAATAGATTATGTACACATGCACACTCCTGTCAGTCTCTCTCTGAGCTTCTCATTTCCACCGTGACCCCTCTTTCTGCTGCCTGGCAACCTCTAACACAGAAACACACACACACGCTCCCACATATATATCAGACACAAGCATGTGGGAGTTGATGAATGGGTGGGTGAACAGGGGACAGGGAAGTAAATTGTGATGGATGGGTACCACCAATGAGCAAGCGTGTTGGGTCTAAAACACTTCTGAAATTTCAGAATATCACAATTTCTCAAATAAAAGATGGTATTAAAATAATGGCCCAGTCTTAACTCTGCACTAACAAATACAGGTTGGACCTTAATAAAGGTCAGATTAAAAAAATTTATATTGCGCAGGGGTGGAATTATTTGGAGTATAACAGCGCATGTGGTAAGTTAAGTGTAATAATTTCCCCAGTACAAATTCCATCAGTACAACAGTTATGTCATACTCACCACACAGTACTGCTATTAGGTTCTCTTTTTAAGAGAAGTACAATTTTCATTCACTGATTAATTTCAGATGATTTTTTTTTCTTTGTCCACACTTCCTGCCGATATTCAGAAAAACATTTTGAGTGGTTCACAGAACACAATCTCTCTCTTTCCTGGAAGCCCTTTAATGAAACATCTGTGCAGGAAGTGTTGAATTTCCATAATAGTGTCCCAACAGCCTAAAACACTGGGTAAGTGGAATGGATTAGAATTACTTTGTGAATGAAAATATTTTTTTTCTTTTAGAGATGAAAAGGTGTTTCCAGCTGAGTGGCAATTATTATACAACTGAAAAAGTAGATCCTATTGAATTTTTCAGAAAAAATGATTAACATTAAATACGTTTTGGATTTGTATTAACAACCGCCAACATCAACAGCATGTTATTATGATAAAGGATAGTAAGACGGTAAAATATCAATGAAATGTAACGAAATATTAGAAATTAGACATGTTTCTAACGCAAAGGCCATTGTACAATTTGAGACTTGTCTTTTGTGAGACTACAGTCAGAATGAAGATTTTATATACTGGAATTGCTAGTTTTTAAGAGTAGGATGTAATGGTCAGGTTACGATAAATTATAACTATTAAACTATTGCTGGTAAAAGTTATTAAAAGATCTGACAAGCAGTTCCGACAGATTCCCTGGCAGTTTAAGTCTTGTCATAACCCACCAAGCCGACAACTGATGTGTAGTGTTGAGCCTTAAACTAAACTGTAGAGAATTATCCTTTGTAGAGTTTCTGCAAACCAAAATATGCATAAAATATGGAGTTTGAGTGTTTGCTAATCTAACATAATGTCATAATACACAGATTTACTGTATATCTTAACTTTTGACATTTTATTGTATGAATCTAATTAATCTATCCTGTGCAATGAAATCCCTTAAAATTGAATTGAGTTCTGTTATCATCGTTAATCAGATTAAAGCATAAAGGATGTTTTACTGTAAATGGTAAATAATGCTCAAAACCATACCTATTTATTATATAACCAATAACTCCAACTGCCGTAAAGTCACTAGTGAGGAGGCTCCTACACAGAATACAACATCCTGTCAAGAAGGAGGATAGTAAGGGAGATGAGGCAGCTCGTGCAGGCACTCACACTGATAACCGCCAGAGGCAGCCCAATGGGACTCCTTTATGTGGCTGGGATTTCAGAAATTTCAACTCACAAGGAATCAGCAGTTACCACAAAGCATTAAACATATTAAGGATTCTACTGGCACACCCTAAAGACAAGCCCTTCCCTGAGAGGTAGAATTAGACTGGAGTGGTAAGTGACATTAACATTAATGTCATCACATATGACAGTTGCGACATCAGAGAAACAGTTAGGACCCTGAATGAACACCAGAAACAGACAATAAGAGATGTCTGTCAACACTGGACCAAAACCAATCACAATATCCAGTGGGAAGAGGTCAATGTGTATCAATCAGAAATAAGTGACTGACCACAGAAAGATCGAGTAGGACACACACATCTGACGCCAGTGATCATCTTGGAACAAAGATGATTACCATCTCACCCAATAGTCAACCATTTGTTAAGGAACTGATTTAAGTGTCATAACATGACTTAAGAGTGGACCTTCAAACATCCAATTTAGGGACAGAAACTATTGCACGTTGAATATATCAGATCTGTGTAGAGAAATGGGGAGAATGTTATCTTCCTGACATAGATACATGTAACTAACAGAATCTGTCCTCCCATAAAAAAAATTAAACTATATGTCATTCAAACAGCTTATTATGACCAATAGCTACATGTTATTGCAATGTGACATCTAGTGATGCCTCAATGTGATATGTTTACCTTTAAGTAAGAGGAAAACCTCTACTGTATGTAATTATGACAAGATCATGGGAGGAGGTAAGGTGACGCTGTTATAGAGCAAAAACATAAAAGGATTGTGTATTTATTTTTCAACAGTGATTTGAAAAGTTTATCTGTGGCATGTCTCCTGCCCCCTTAAGAGCGCTAATTCAAGAAAAGCTCCTATTGTAACTTTAATTTTATATTTTGATTACCTTTTTTTACATGTTTTTTCATGATTTTGGGCTTTGACAAGGGGGTACGTTAATGATTTTATCCTTTTGTGCCCTCTTCTTCTGAAATGGCATCAAATGGATAATTAGCTACACCAGTTGTTGCATAAAATTCTAATATTGACATAGCAGTACTGGATGCAAGGACGTATTATGAGACAATGGGCACAAATACATGTATATGTAAAAGACAACCCACCCTTTGATATGAGTGTAGACTCAAAGGGACACAAATGGTCCAGTCATGACATTTTTAGTTGTTTCACTTCTCTCTTTGGTCAGTTTTGTGTCTTTCAAAGACTGTTGCAGATGAAGTCCAGGGCCCCCTTGACCCCCTGGACATGGGAGAATGTGCCCATAGGCCAAATTTGTAATCCATCCATGAGAAGGTGAAACATCTTTTGTCAGTTTTCTGAAAATTTGTTAAAATTAGCATTCAATTTGGATGAAAACTTGCCCTGTGAAGAAAATTCTAACAAGTTTACAACAATCCTTAAGGAAATACACAAATTCTGAGGGTTGAAGAGTGCTATTTCATTTCTCTGTGGCTTTGTCTGCTGTCGTTGTTTATCAAAATTTTCAGTGTGGAGCAGCTGAAATCAGACAGAGAAGGGGAAGTGAATCTGATGTCTTTCTACCCATGTGCCATAGGAGTCGGGGGAGGTGAAATTTCTATGTGATAATGTACTCCGCATGATAATAGTGGTACAAGAATGGTGGTACACCTTGATGATCAATGTAAGTCATAAAAAGGCACTGTGACATAAAGAAGTAATAAATCTCCAAGGTCCTCAGTGAGGCAAGACACATAAAAGCAGGCAGCTGTGGGTTTCCATGGCTATTTCCAGATTTCTCCCCTCACATTAAGGGGAAAAATGTTAATAAAAAACAGATTATAAAAAATTATAATGTGTGGGCTTTGGAAGATGAGAAATGAAAATATCAGCAGGCCTCTTTTTAATTTGTATGTCCAGGGGCAGCACTTGAGATGAACGAACCATGTCTTAAATTACAATGTAATAAAATTTGCACCTAAGAAGGTTGGGTGTCTCACAAAAAAATAGTATTGGCAGTTTAATGATGTAAGAATGTGTGAAAAAAAACATTATATTTTCCCAACTGTGACAAATTCTATAAGTAATGTGGCATGTAAAGATGGAAGTGTGCTGATGTTATGTCTAGTGGACATCTTATTCTGTTGATTTGATAAGGTAGATTGATGGGAACATAAAAGAGAGCAATCGGCAGATATTCTATTTATCGTTATATGATAACAACGTCTATGATAAATGCAAATTTTCTTTCATTATATTCTCATTGACCTGTTGATGTGGTAAAATCATGTGTTAAATGCAGATTGCAGGCCATCTGAATCTATAAAGTCTCAGTTTTTTATCTGTATAGATGTAAAAATTATGTTGTGGACATTAAGTCATTTCTAGTCACCAGAGCAGAAAATCCAGTCTACAAATCTATGCCATTTTATAATTAACAATAAGGGCCATCAACACATCCTCAATCTATCATGATGCTATAAAGGTGAACTCTTCAACTTGATTTCATTAAATAACTGACACAAGTGTCTTAATATTATACCATTCAATATAAAGTTTACCAACCCCCTAACTAGTAAGAAATAAATTTACAGAGCCTGATTTTGACTATTATGATCTCTGTTATCTCAACACTAGTTTTCCATGAGTCCATACTAAAGTCACAATAAGAATTTTTTTCAGAAATACCACACAGCACACATGTATACACATATATACACAATTATAATATGTATATGACAGACCTAAGCTTAATGTAACCTAATATAATTTAGCTTCAATTTGCTTAAGATGTCGACAAAGTAATGGTCATAATGAGCAGCAATCAAAGACATGGTCCTGTCTGTGCTCAAATACAAACAGAAAGACATAATAAGAGAATACCGTCATTATCAGAACTGTGTAAGACTGAAATAAATGTCATAGAGCCACCAGGTTAAAGATGGGTTTTTGACATATCTGGACACTAGGAGCTGTGAAAGTAATCTAGTATGATTCATTAGTTTAAGAATTTACTCACTCTGTTACTACTAGGTGCCTTTGATCACTTTTTATATGCCTGTGGAGACTCATTTAGCTGAAAAATGTGGAGATGTCATTATAAATGTAACCGGATGTTCTGCGTTTTCATATCAATAAGGCCATTTTCCTCAAATTCCTGCACTTGTGTTTAGTGTACATCAGCGCATGAACAGCTCATACCTTAGTTCCAAATAGCTGTATGGGTGTTGAGATCTAAAGTGTTACTGAAATTGTGCCTTTGTAAGGTCTCCCATCTGTTTCATTTTGGATGATAGGTTTTTGCATGCATACATTGGATAAGACAAGTTGGTATATTTCAACTCAGAAATACTTGTCTGTATTCAAGTTTCGGGAAATACATTGGTCACAAAATGATGAGTAAGTGGTGGACTCTATTATCATTTGTAGCTTAACTGAAATGACAAACAAATCTGATTAATTTACAGAAAGCCTATATGGGAGATGAGCAAAGACATTCTTTCCATAAATACACCACATCGTATCATGTGAACCAGATGGTTTATGTAGCTTGTTGCACCTGCTAAAATGTAGATTTGATTGTAAGTATTAGTGTGATGTCAATACTAGCAACTAACTGCCAAAGTGTACTGTAACTAGTTAGTTTCACACCAAACTTGCCACTTTGTTCAGTCACACCATTTCTAGACTAGTAACTAAATTACTAAGCTGACAATAATCAAAACAATCAAAGAAGAACCAGCATTAGAATATAGTGTGCTCTATAGGATCAAACAATACATCTTTTATTTATCAAACTTTATGGCCTCATCTAGCAATGTGGGTTTTTTTTTTCTTTTTCTGGTAAAGCTTTTCTGTACCAATGGCCAAAGGTTTTCTCTCCATGTTTCTGCAATCACTGCCTGACAGTGTGTAGCATGAGCTAATTTTATACGGAGATAGGAAATATAAGCACTCATAAGGCATCACCTGCTTATGCAGGATGTTTCAAAGTATTTAATCAAATTAACCAATCTAAAATCAGAAGCCTAACTTCACAATTCAATAGATCTCAGATCTCTACTTCAAAAGATCACAAAGTACTCAGCAAAGATAATTAAAATTCTGCTCTACTGTCTATTAACAGAATAAATGCAATAACTAGGATAATTAGGATGCAAAGTGTAGCAAATGCACCCTGTTAACTTGTAAACAATAAGTGGGTAAAGTGAAAAACCTTGCAATGGTGGGAGAGATGTCAAAGCTATGGCTTATACGGCTATATCACTATATGGATCCTTGATACTCTATAAATGAAGTTTAAAGGACTGGAAGATGTTACCAGTCTTTCAACATCAACGTGGTCAGGAGCAAAATAATAGGAGTTTTTGCATACTTTAGTTGGCTGGAACCAAAGCAGTTGAAAGCTGTGGTCGGTGCTTTTTCACAGCGGACTCCGGCTGAATCCTCCCTGAGGTGTTGTGAGTTGCCTAGGCGACAGGCTCTGCCAATGTTCCCTGCTGTTTACTAGACTTTTCTCTTTTGGCACCACTGGTGATCTCTTAGTAAGGCATCGGGCAGGCATTCAGCCGGCACACATGTCAGACAGGTTGATGGTGCAATAAAAGTGACAATGATTCTGATATTCTTAACTTTAACAATATAACTTTAGAAGGGATTAATATTTGATAAAGGACACAAACCTTCAAAAATCTTAAAAGCAAAGCAGCGGTAATAACTGAAGATATAAAAATATTCACAGGCAATTTCTGCTGTTCTCATTTAATTTGTTGTTTAATTAGTTCACAAAATATACAGGCTACAGATTGCTTGTATTGAAAACTAGGCTTGAAAAAAAAATCAACTTGAAAAACATATGGTAAAGAAGGAACAAAAGACATAAACTACAGAAGAGTATTACATAAAGAAAAATAAATTGCAATACAGAAAAAGAGAAAAATGCCGGGCAGGGTAGAGTAGAAGCAATTTTAGAAGCAAGTAATTTTTTATGGAAATTTTGAATTGTTTAATCTCCAGATTAAATGATTCAAAAATCACACATCTGCCTGGCGTCATTAATGACAGAAAGGAACAATACAAACAACTAACTATATAGCATAAGAAAATGGTTCCTAACACTAATAATTAAAGAAAGTATTAACTAAGTCCTGTGATTATTAAAAAATTAAGACATTTTTTCAAATGTTTAATACCTGTTACTTTGTATGGAAGATGCTGGCAGTATCGTCACATGACGGATAATGCGTTGAACTTTTCACTTTTCTGCCATTATATAAGATAAAACTCTGGGGATTGACCTTAATTATATACGTTTTTTTTGAGTAATATTACCTGGGTTATAAAAGAGTTGGCCAATTTTTTTCGCATTATTTCAGACGTGTTGAAAAGTAGAAGTTTCCTGTCGTATTGCCTCAGTTTTATGGTAGGCATCTGTTAACAACAAAGAGCATCGAGGAGGAGGGGGAGGAATGCAGTGACTCCATGTAAGAGTCCAGAGGGTCCATAGTGTGAGAAAGGGCTCTCATCTTAATGGTAATTATAAATTTTTACTTCTTTACTAACATGTTGTCCTCTTCGAGGGAAGTAACAGTCAAATATTAATTAGAAATTAATCCTGTTGTGGTTGGACAAATTCCGCTCTGTTCAGGGGAGGTTTTGCTTGTTTATTAATGTGCCTTGTGTCCTTTTGACTCCTGAGTTAGCTAAAGAGTTATCTGATGTGCTAAAAGCTGATCTGTTATTTGGATACTGCACCTTTGTTTGTATTTTCTGTCCAACAGGTAGTTGCAGTTCAAGAGGACAAGAAGGGCAAGCCCTGTTTGGTCCATAAACTCTGAGTGTCTGCATCTTGACCTAGATAATGATGTCTCTGACTTCTGTCTGCTAACATTGCTAGATACTACGTGATACTAAGGAGTGCTAGATGCTCTCACTCAATGGCAACTGCTACCTACTATTATAAATTGGATCAGCTGTGTTGCTGCAGCTCAGATGACCTATTGAATATCTATATATAGGGTATATAATGCGGGGGTTTGGAAAAAAAAGATGTCATTCATTTTTGCTCCTTTCCAATAGCCCTAGTACCCTTGTTTTTAATAATACAGTTGTTATTGATACATAATACCAAACCTCTAACCATGTGTCTCCTTGTGTCTCTCCTATTTTCTTATCACATAATTTTTAGATTAAATGATAAGTTGGTGCAATTCCTAATAACAAATGACACCAAGCTATTTGATCAAAGTTGAAGAATTAAATTGGTATGAGCTGTTACATCTCTACTCTTTAATATACTCAATATGAGAAGAAAAGAAAAAAAAATGCAATCAGCTGCCTTCAACACCTAGTTGTGCCCCAGGGACCTTCTTTCCTGCTGTATGTTTGGGGAACAGAGAGCTGTGCAAACCCCGAAAATGAAATAAGAATATGCTAACAAAGAGCAGTTTCAAAAGAGGGAAAATCCCTGCGTTTTCAGTGTTGCTTTTCATAATTCAGGATGTCAGCCATTGACAGGAAACCTTTGGCTGATTTGATTCCTTCTCAGAAGGAAAGAGCAGACGTCTTTCTTTTATGTGCACAAAAATAAGGACACAGTGGAAGGGAAGTACCATCCCCTCAACATTACTGTAGCATGAAGCCCATGAGGCCAATTGTACTGACTGCATTCAGACATGTTAACATTTGGTTGAATGTGAGAGAACTCTGCATCTAATTTGAGAAATGGCGTAAGGGAGCACCGACACATTCTGAAGAACACAGATGGTACACTATTGTTTGTGTGTTCATCATCCAATTTCTTCACTTTACCCATTAGCTTTTACTGTCTACAATACACTTTGTTGCCCCCTTACTAAAATTTGTAAAATGGATCCAAAGCCCCAACCTTGTTGTTTTCTACATATACAGGATGGAGATTTTAGGAAGCATTGTATAATTTCACACCTGACTGCCTTGGGAAGCAGTGGGCCTGCTCATCATTTGCTTTTGGAAATTCCAATTTAGTCTCTAGGACCCCACTATCTGTCAGTTGCTGCGTTTGTTTGGTTTTTGTTTTCCTTTTTTTGATGGTCTCTATGTCTGTACATATCTGTGTAAATGTGATTAGTGTCTTTGTTTTGTCTTGTACAGTGTTAAAGTGAAAAAAGGGAAAGGTAATCAAGAAAAAAATTTTGGGCACCCCAAGAGATTTCTGCTCTTACATTACTTTTACCAAGGTCTCAGACCTCACTTATTTTGTTAGGGCTGTGGCTTCTTCACAGTCGTTACAAAAGCCAAGTGATGCAAATTTAAAAACCTTACTCTGACTTCCCAAACCTTGTCCGAACAGTCGGCATTCATGGGCTTCCCTAAACAGCTGCCTAGCACTATGAAAATTGAAATAATTGTTGCCATTAAACCAGGACAAGGCTAAAAGAAGATAGCAAAGCATTTTCAGGTAGCTATTTCCTCAGTTTGTAATGTAATTAAGAAATGGATAGTCAGATGCATTTTGGAAAAAAGTCCCGGGGACTGATGAATTTAGAATTAAATTTTGGCCACAATGAGCAAGGGTATGTTCAGAGAAAATAGGGTGCCAAATTTCATGAAAAGATCACCTCTTAAGCACAGAGATTGTTCATGCTTTAGGCTTGTGTTGGAGCCAGTGGCACAGGGAACATTTTACTTGTAGAGGGAAGAATGGATTGAATTAATTACGGAAAAATTCTGGAAACAAACGTCACACAATCTATATAAAACCATATAAAAAGATGAAAAGATGATGCCTTCTACACCATGATAATGATCCTAAAAACACCTCAAAATCCACAGTGGACCGGCTTATTAGAGAAATATTAAAGAATCACACTTCAGAATCCTGAAACAAGACCTGAAAGGCTGTCAGGGATGCCCAAACCTTTGTTTCAGGCCCCTTTCCTTTTTAATTTTGGAACTGATGGAAAAACTAAAAAAATCTTGTTTAAAATATAGCAATTTAGAGTAATAGATACATATAGACATACATGTATGTGCACATATACACACATATATACAAACATATATATTTATATATGTATATATATGCACATAAATACATAATCTATATGTATATAACATATTATACATACTGTATGTGCTATTCCGATTGTGAGATACATAATTTAATGAAAAATATTTTTTGTTATCATTGTGTGCATAAATCTAAGTTGTTACTCTCACATCAATTTTCAGAAACATACAATGTCTAATAAAAAAGAATGGCCTACAATCTTTATCTGTGGGGCGAAGGGTATACTTTTTCTGCATGACAGCGATGTGTGGCAATATGTTCAGCTCCTCCTGTTGACCCCTGATTGATTGACATCACATTCCAAAAATAACTGGATCTTTGGCAGAAAATTTTTACAAAAATGCTACAAGATTGGCCGATCTTCCATTCAACCGGGTGGCTTAATGATTATGTGATGGATTATATAGCTTGGTTGGGCTGAAAACTTTTGTGCTGGTTTTTCATTGTGTGAATGTTTCCTCATTTCTAAAAACAATTCAGATTCATTTTTGAACCAAACTGGCACCACTACAAAGGCAGGTGGGCTCGTCTGATTTGTCATGCTGGACAACCATCTGGATTTGGCAGCTTACTTCTACCTGTCAGACCAGCTAGATGGAACAATGGCTAATATAGATGAACAGTTTGCTGAAAATAATGTTTCGCTGCTCAAAAATGCTCAAAGGCTAAATGACAACTCACAAATATTATTGTTATTATCATCATAATTATTGTTGATGTTGTTGAATCTCAAACAGCCTTCTGGGCGTGATCAAGGGAAGTGCTACATCTGGAATTTAGTTAATGAGAGGTATAAACGAAAACCATAACTCTCTGGATAAGTTAAAAAAGTTAAAAAAAAAAAGAAAGTTAAAAGTTCTTTTTTGTTTACCAAGTCTGCTGTTTCGGATATCGATAGCTGACAAAGTTCGGAAATATTTGGACTATGTCAGAACTAAAAGTTTAATTCTGCTTCAGACTTTGCTGTGTCCTGTCAAGTTTATAACTACAGTTTTAAGTTTTGCTGCTTAGTGTAATTTCCACAGTAAGCAGCTGCATTTTGTTCTGTCAGGCTGCCTGAGAAAATTCTGACAGGCCCATGAGAGATGCATCTCATGCTCCGTCCTTTTCCTAATTCCATTATCTTTACGCACAGGGCTATGCAATGCAGTGTGTTTTGTATTCTGTATTAAACCAGTTAAAGGTTATTTAACATTACTAGCTTGTTTAACATTGAAGCATTATTATTAACATAAAACAACAATAATTACAATAACAATCATTCTTGTTATTGTTAATGCTGCTACCTCATTAGATAACATTTGGTCCCTGAAGGCAGCTCCCACAGGGATAACTGTGGTGCTGTAGTGATAATTGTAAAGTGAAAGTAGTTGATAAGTGGGCACCAAAAGAATCCCTCAGAAAACTGCTAGCCACCAGCAGCTGGCTCTCATTTTACGCTACATGCTCATGGCCTAAATACACAGAGCTACCTACCTAGGGCTGTAGCCCCACCTAAAAGAAAAGTCACACCTGACCACTGGTATTTGAGTAATCCACTTGGATCAAAACAAAGAGGTTTATTTAGGTTTATATTTAATATTTAATTTATCAATTATTCTTTATATTGTGCAGTGCAGAATAAAGGAGTAGATGGGGAATTGACAAGCTTAAGTTAAGGTCCATCTCAAAAGTACATGATACTGGACCCAGAGAGTCACTTATTCTTGGGTGAGGAACAAATTGGAAATATTTAGGTGTCTTTGTTAGAAATGCAACATTCATGTGCCATGATTGAATATATAGGGATAAATGGTTTGTGTTGCCATGCAGAAAATTAACAAGATAGTTTGAGAACTGGAGATTTACAGCAGGTCAAAATGCAAACACAAGCAATTCATTACCTAAAACACTAGAAACAACCAAATGTTTTAAGTGATGCAGCCAGTGGAAACCCATGAGTGGATTAGACACGAGAGAAAAGCCTTTGTCCCATCGTCTTTGAGCAGAGCTATATAGAGCAGAACCACAGTGTCCTGCCCTGGTGATGCATTGGCAAGACTAACTACAGTTTGGCTCTACCCCTTTGCTTTGATACATCATCTAATCTTCTTTTACAGAGCAGGAACAAGGATGCACCTCCACTGAAAGCCTGCAAAATAAAAGCCCATTGCTTTGGCAGTAAGGAGCGCTGTATCTGCATGATGATGGATCAGGTCATCTGCCTGGCCCCAGGGCATGACTGTGGAGCATCATCTTCATCAGACAGTGACTGACAGGATGTCCATCATCAAAAAGTCGTGCCGATGGGCCTTGTCCCTGATGGAGAAGCACATGCTTACATTGACACATTGGCAGCAACTTTATCATTTTCAGTCATTTATAGATACAAATTGAACTTCAGTGGTTGACTCTATCAGAAGTTCGGGTCTACAGGGTCTAGTAGTTTAGATCTTTTGTTTATATAAGAGTTTATTATTGTACTTTTCTTAGTCAGAAAATGCATGCTGAGAATCATGCATTATGACAGATTACAGAATGCACATTGTGATTTAATTTCATATAGACTGGACATGGAGGCTGGACAGTAGTTAGCAGAAGACACTTTTGAATGTCCCTATCTGTGAAGCAAACGTGAACTATCATAGGTGATAATTTTATGGGGGTTACAAGTGACCCCATTCATATTAAAGAGTCATTAGATGCTTTGTTAATAAAAAAATACCGATAGCAGCTTTAACGTAGTCAAAGCTGGTCAATATCCATCTTTGATCCATCCATGCATTAGCTATACCTGCTTACCCTTGAGAGTTGTAGGGGCACTGGAGCCAGCTGATATTGGGTGAAAGGAGGGGGTACTGCCTGGACAGACAACCATTCAGAACTAAAAACAATTTACTATTGCTTTTTAACCTAAAATATACCTTTGAACCAGGGGAACAAACCAGAGTTACCAGAGCGTGAAACGTGAAACGTGAAAGCTCCAGACATAAAGGCCACTACCATACCACCTAAAATTCAAATATATATTGAGAATAAAAAAACTCTGGAATCAATCTTTAAAATATCCACAAAGTGTTGGTATTCTTCTGTAGGATGTTAACTCACCCATGTTGCGTAATCCCCCAATATCCCAGAATTATTAGCAGGGATATGGTTCAGCTTTCTCAACTGTAAGAGACCAGGGTGGGGGCATTTTTATTAACACTTAAAAAATGAGTGGAGAAATAGGTTGACAATGCCCACATCCGTAGGGCACAAGAGGTCACTGAAAGGTTAGTATGAAAATGACCTAGGTCATATGCTACATCATTCACAGTCAGCAGATCTCAGCCCTTTTGAAGACAGAAAAGATTTTGGATCGGTTTGGTTGCATTCTCCATCACCACCATCCAAACATCAATTGAGGGAATATCTTTCAGAAAAATGGTGTGCAAGCCCTCTAGTAGAGTTCAAGAGACTTGTAAAATCTATGCCGAGGCACACTGAAGCTGTTCTGGGACATGGTGTCACCCAACACCTTAATAAGACACTTTATGTTGGCTTTTCACTCATCTGTCTGTGACCTTTTTTGATAGAATTTCTGTAAACCAATGGGTGTGTGTATAAGTATTGGGAGTTCTATCAAACAACCACTATCTTATAACATAAGCTTCTGGCTAGAGCGAGTTCTTTATATACAGTATAGATTTATCATCAATATTAGTTTTAAGTCTGTGCAAACAAAGGGGTTATCCTTTCACTGAAAGACATCTAATTATCTTCCGCAAGCAGCTGTTTACAAGAGGTGTTAAGATTTATGGACTCAATAATGGCTAAGGTCATTTGTTTACATTTACGGACCCAGCATTCTCAAGTACAGTCGAGATTTTTAAGAGTATCCCATCTTGGTGCTCACTTGCATTCTCTAGCAATACAATGAGGCTTTCATTGGCTTTCATTGGCTTTCCACATACCATTATATTACTAATTTGTTACTCAAAGATGCTCCGAAGCTGGCATTAGCATAACATACAGAGAATTTGGAAAAATGACAACTGAGGCC